>CM021107.1:604363691-605055957 GCA_007115665.2 Sequoiadendron giganteum
ACCTTTGAAATCCCAGCATAAGTCATGTCATCTAGTATTAATGCAATATTTTCTAGCAAATGTGATACCTTATTGTGGCCTCTCTCCATCCAATTTATACCAAAAGCATCAAATTTCTCCAATTCATCCCAAACAACATTTCTATATTGTTTCAACCTTTTATTCTTTGACACATATACAGACCTGACTTGGGATATAAAAAGCTCAGAATCTCCAATTACTTTGAGCTTCTTGATCCCATGTTTTTGAGCCAATCTAAGCCCCAATAACAAGGCTTCATACTCGACCACATTGTTGGTGCACTCGAATAAAGAGTGAAAGAGAACCTAAATGTCTTTCCACTCAGAGACCTTAGCAACACACTTGCACTAGATCCTTCCTTTGCACTTGCACCATCAAAATACATAGTCCACAAATCATTAGATTTTGACAAATGTTCAACTTCTGTATCAATTGGTGCAATAGGTTTATCACAATTACTAGGGGGTTCCTCAACCCTGAACTCATTTATGCCATAGTCAGTAAAACATGTCAAATTCTTAATCGGATCATGCTCAATCTTATGAGGCACCTTGGAATCTCTTTCAATCTTAACATATTTTCCATCAATGTAAAAAGTAGCAAATGAAAAATCACATTGCATGTTACCTCCCATTGATGCACTCCACTTTCTTGACAAGAGCATCCCAAAATTAGGAGGGATGTCTACAATTAGAATAGTCATGGCCAAGACCTTATCAGAGTAATGGGTTAGTTTATAGGGAAACGCTTTAATAGTCCCAATAATTGGCACTTCTCTTGAATCTAATGCATAACATTTACCTTGAGTAGTATCTATTGCTAAGCCCATTGCTTCCATAATCTTGACTGGCATAACATTGTTGGATGCCCCTGAGTCTATCATACAATTTCTCAGTCTTCCCATTTATATCAACACTCAGGAAAAATAGGGTTATGTTCTCAAGGAACATATTGATAGAATTACCTAGATACACAAGGGGAATTTGTATTACATTTCCATCCACTTCTTTCTCTTTTATTTCTTCCTTTTCCTTGGCTTCTTTACAATGTCCTTGTTCAACTTTACTACTAGCCATTCTTGTAATCAAGGCTATTGTTTTTTCTTTATGCTCATCTATTCTCATAATTTCCAGCCAAGGTACAGTAACTTTAACTTGGGACAATACTTGAAATATATCTAAGGGTGTGTATTTAGGAAGGTTAGGAATCATACCTTCACTGGTTTCTTTATTTTCTAGTTGCTACTTTCCTTCAAGTTTCTTTTTCTTTGCTTCTAGAATAGACTCAACAGACTTGGTAATCACTTTGGTCTTTACCAAAAAAGGAGTAACATATTCACTAGGCTTTGGGATCTCAGTCCTTTTTTCCCATATATTGTCATTCTTGACCTCCTTGATTTTGACAGCATCACTTTTTCTATCTTCTTTAACACTCTTATTTTTATCTTTTTGTTCCTTAATGAAAAGGCCAACAAGCTTACCCTTCTCACCACCCACAGTTCTATTTCATAGCTGCAATGTACCTCTCATCTGAGCAGCCATCTCTTCAGTCAACTGAGCAATCTCATCTTTTGATGGTCTCCTTAGAGATACTGAATCTTCAACATGCTCCATGTTGTAGGCATGATGGTCAAACTCACCTTCCTCATCAGAAAAAACTTGTTGATGATAGTTTTCACTCCTCTTCTATTGATTATTCACATCAACTTCTTTCAATTATTCATCAGAAGAAAATTCAACTTCATCAATATATGACCAGGCCATACAACAATCTATATCATTCTACTTGAAATTAGGAGTCTTCTCATGAGTATCTTCTTCTTTTGTTCTTTCAGCTTCAAGTAGCTAGGCCATGCCACAATAATTATAATCAAGTGGACGCACACACACCTCACACCATGGTCTATCTTGAACCATATTTACAAAGTGCTTTTGCAAAGGATCTAGTGTATGTTGATCAGTTTTAGGCTTCTGAGCTGGTAGTATTGGTTTTCCATCCTTCCAATTTGTGTTGTAGGGATAATTTTGCAGTCTAGGAGGTCTATCATTTTTCTTATATTGCTGCTTATCACTTCCAAGACCCTTTTATTTCTTACCAATAGTATACATTATATCCTTCAAAGTGCTGAGGACCTTATCCCACTTTTCATCATCCTTAGGGCTTGCAGTTGAGACTTTCTTAGTTTTATCTCTAGGATTCTTCAAAAGAGTAGGTTCTTCCCTCCTACCATATTTTCCAGAAGCTTTCCTATTGCTTTCAATATTAATAGCTTCTTTGAAAGCATCCCTAATGGTCCAAGGGTCCTTATCCCTAAGGAGATATGCCATTTTAGCATCAAAAGCATTGAAATAAGTGGTTAAACAAACATTTTCATCAAGTCTCATCACCTAAAACAACTTATACATTGCCTTTTGAAATCTCAGGTTAAACTCTATTGCAGGCTCATTAACCGATTTTTTTATGGTGTTGAATTCATTAAACATTAAACTAGCATTAGTCTTCTCACCATATTATTCTTTGAAGCATTTTACAAACTCTTCCCATGAACCAATACTAATATTTGGTACACCCTTGTACCAATCCCTTGCATCTTCAGTCAAAGATTGGACAAACAATTTCATCACTACATCCTCATGTTCTACTTCATAATCATTTAACATATCCGTGAAGGCTTTCAAATTTTCCTCAGCTGAAAAAGCATTATTTCTAGTAAACTTATTCATATTTTCTCTTAACTCATTTCGGATGGGATTTGGGTAACCGGAAATACCATCAAAAAATAGTTGCTTATACCTTTCCAATTGTATAGGTCTCCTTTGAAATAAGCCATCACTTTTCTGAGAGTCCTCACCAGACCATGTATTCTGAGTTTTAGGACCATCTTGATGTGGATTTATAAACTTGGTTGCATGAATCTTTGGGCCAGATTTTACTGTGGTATTCTCCAGACTAGGTTTAGGATCATTTTTCAAAACATCTTGGTGACTAGATGAAGTTTTAGCTTGTGCAACCTCATCCACACTTGACATCCTTAGGAAACTTATTTTCCTTCTCTTTTTTGCATTTGTAGCCTCAATTTAAGTCCTCTCTAGTTCTTTTGCTAGAGCTTCCCCCTCCCTCCTAACCTTATCCAAGGCAGCCTCTATTTGTGATTTTATATGTGAAAGGGGATCTTGCTTAGGATGGTGAGAAACCACCCTCTCATTTATCTTGATCCCCTTAGCCTTCTTTTTTCCCTTGTCCAAAATAGGTTTAGGATCTGGATTACTTAATTGTGGCTTAATAGGGCTGAAGGGTTTTGGGTCTGTAGGCTTTGGTTGGACCTCAGCTTGAACTATAGGACTCACTTTAGACACTCGCTTCACCTCCTTATCAAAACATTGTTGTACAACAGGACCCTCCTCTTCTAGGTCCGGTCTACTTTGGTTCAGGAGTTTCATGGTTGCCAATTGTCTAATTAACCTATCCCTCTCAATGACAACATGCATCAGTTTTGTTTCCTTTTCTTTGGCCTTTTTTATCCTAAGCTCAACTTGCTTTTGGATCTCTCATCTTAAAGAACTAATATCCCCCAAAACATCTTCAGGGTCAGGCAAAGTCATGTCAGAACTTGATGTGTGACTTAAGTCTATCACGTTTGCTTCTTCATGCCTAAATAATAAAGGAGTGCCATCATCTTCAGTAGGAGGAGGAGGCACATCACTAGTGCATTCTCTCTGATGGCTTCAAATTCTACTCCTACTTATTCTCTCAGTATATTGGAAACTAACAGGCACCTTATTATGACAGGCCGCATCCTCTTGAACAGGTGTATTAAACAATGCATCAAAAAATAGACAACAATCTGACTTAGAATGTCTAGATACATGTTCAAAATTTTCAGGGATAGGATGTAGAGGCTTACTTGTACCTTGATGTACATGATTTTGTGATGCAGGAGCAACATTGCTAGCTTCTGGTTTCTTCCTTATCCAGTCCTTCTTCTTCATCTTAGGAAGTTCACCTTCCAATTTCTGTTCCAGGTAATTCTTTATGAATGACGTGGTGTTCGTCATGTCTCCATGCTTATCCAAAAATATTTTAATTGGTACTAAATCTTCAAATAAAATGCATATTGGTACAGAGAGTTTAGAGTCACCACCCTATTATCTTGGGAAAACCAATTGTTTAGGAACACTTGTTAGAATTTTAAAAGACTTTTAGAATTTCTCATACTGACATTGTACGAAGTTTCTTCATGAGATAGTCGCAATTTTTCAAACAACAAACGAATTAGATAAAAGAAAATAAAAACCACAAGCTTGACCTTCAAATCACAAAAATACTATGATAACTCAATATAAAATTGATAACCGACCCACTGATAAGAAATATTCAAATTAAGTCCCTAGCAAAGTTGTCATTTTGTTGGTTGTTTTTATTGTGACCAGGTTTATCTTCTATTCTACCTATAGTATTGCCAATTCTAATCGAGGGTAGCTCGAAGGACGTAGACCAACTGACAAGGATTTTAACAATAAACCTCCTACACTTCGGGCTCTACAAAGCCTAGGAGGGTGGTCCCTATAATGTGTTTATAATCTCTACATTGAACTTATAAACAATAATTAATAATTAAAAGATAATCCCATTTAATAGCTCAACAGAATAGGATAATACTGAATTGAATGGGATTTTCATCAATAGTATCAACTACTTGGAGCATGAGATGATTATAACAATATTTCACAACTTAATATAGTCATTTAATTTGAAATTTTATAGCAAGCTCTAAGAAAAGACAAGCAGATAAAAAACCTCACAAACACACACGATTTAGACCAGTGCCATATACCATTAGGGAGTCAAATTTACAAACATTTAAAATTCCATGAAAGATTTAAACACATAGCATATAAGATCTCTAACAAAACTTCTTTACAATATCATCAATTTATATCCTAACCCAATACTTCTTACCAAATCCCTTTATAAACATATCCATCTATAACTCCAATCAAGCATTTTAATTAATTCTTTGAATTAAAGCCAAAATGAAAGTCATACACACCACAATAGTGAGATGAACACAATAACCCCTGATTATATTATTCAAAATTATGATATGCTTATATAAAGGGGAGATGTGAGCTTGAAATGAATCATTATAACTCAAATGCTAGTACTGTAATGAAACATCAAACCTTCATAAACCCAAAACTTGACTCTAGAATGACACAAAACCTAAATTGCATTTACACTAAAACAATCATGCTTTACAACTTTCTCTGCAACTATTCCTAGACTCGACCTCAAAATATCTAACTTGCCAACCCTTATTTTTGGCCTTGAAATCCTTCTTATAGAGAATGAAGGAGCAAACAAGCATCGAGCCAGAAAATACACATGTCACTGGTCAATTGGACCGCTTTGTGACATTTGAAAAATATGATTACAATCACCAAGTCCCAAAGCATCTTCTTGTTAATTCCACTCATTAGGGAGTAGCCACTACATAAGCCAAACCTCAAAACCTGTGCCAAAAAGATACCATGAAGATAAAACCATAATCAATTATAAGTATAACCACTGAGCTGTTAGTTGCCGGTAGTAAACAATGTCTTACTCCTCTTTGGTTAAGTACTTGTCCACCCATTTTTGATACTCTTCATCCTTTGGCCATTCAAAGTTCACCACCTCATTCACCTTAGTATTGTAAGGTGTGTATTTTACTATGACCTGATTGGACTCTCCTTCAAAAGACTCTAAGAATGTGTTGGTGTTAATAATTTTTTCCATGCTACTTACCAACAAGTCATAATCAGAGTCATCACAAATCAATTTGATTTGTGCATTGATAACCTCTTCTACCATTTCCTACCACGGTTGCAATCTTTTAATTTTTCCCTATGCATCAATTATATCTAGAAAAAAAGTATCACTCCAGTCATCAAAACTTTTTACCAACTCCCTAATTCTTCTACTCAAATTATGAGGTAGGGCCTGGAATCCCTTCAATGATTTCACAAAGATTTGCATAGGCTTTAATGAGTGAGGCCTATTGTCTACATCAAACCTAGAGACCTTATACATAATATCCAAATCATTGGCCCTAGGGATCCACTTCTCAGTCAAAGGAAAAATTATTTTTTGATCCCTATTGATGTTCTTTATTCCATCAAAAAATAAATAATATAAAGAATGTACAAATGGTAATCTACCATCAACCTTCTCATTTAGATGCCTCAAAACTATGTCAACCACCTAATTATGTTTAGAAATTGCACCTTCCAAACTTTCCTTGAAAGCAGCCTGTAATTCTGTGATCTTACTCAACATTTACTTCTTGGTGGGATCCACAGAATATTCAAATTTTTCTTCAATTGGCCCCAGTGTAGGATTGAGAGCAGGAGTCTGGATGGGGGATCCTCGAGTAGAAACAATTGGAGTAGTAGGGGGGACTGATTCTGGAATATAAGGTAATGCTCTGATACTAGGAGCACTGGAAGATTCTCTGACCTGCCCTTATTTGAACCTGTCTACTTCAGATTGTAGCTCAACATTCTTTTGCTACATCCTACTATATTCTCTAGTTATTATATTGTACTTCTCCATCAAACTCTTCTTTTCAGCCTTCTCCCTTTCAACTGTCTTTTGGGCCAATTTGGCCACATTTACTGTCAAGCTTGTAGCTTCTGTTGTTGAACTTTCAGAAGCTCTCTTGATGATTAGCCCCCCCCTTAAGTTTGGGCCAATATCAGTTACATTTGGATTTCTACCTTGGGGTGCCAATGCCCATATTGCTATAGTTTCATACTCCTCACTGAAGGAAGAGTCCTGCAGAACTGCTTGAACTTCCTCTTCACTATTTTGTATGGGTTTCTTGGACTATAAGATTGCATTGAATGCTACAACATCGGCAATGTCTCATTCAGGAAAAATCAGGAAACCTAAAAACTAGACTAGGTTTAGGATCATTTTTCAAAACATCTTGGTGAGGTAATGAAGTTTTAGCTTGTGCAACCTCATCCACACTTGATATCGTTAGGAAACTTATTTTCCTTCTCTTTTTTGCATTTGCAGCCTCAATTTCAGTCCTCTCTAGTTCTTCTGCTAGAGCTTCCCCTTCCCTCCTAACCTTATCCAAGGAAGCCTCTATTTGTGATGTCATATGTGAAAGGGGATTTTACTTAGGATGGTGAGAAACCACCCTCTCACTTATCTTGATCCCTTTAGCCTTCTTTTTTCCCTTGTCCAAAATAGGTTTAGGATCTAGATTACTTAATTGTGGCTAAACAGGGTTGAAGGGTTTTGGGTCTGTAGGCTTTGGTTGGACCTCAGCTTGACCTATAGGACTCACTTTAGACACTCGCTTCACCTCCTTGTCAAAACATTGTTGTACAACAGGACCCTCCTCTTCTAGGTCCGATCTAGTTTGGTTCAAGAGTTTCATGGTTGCCAATTCTCTAATTAACATATCCCTCTCAATGACAACATGCATCAGTTTTGTTTCCTTTTCTTTGGCCTTTTTCATCCTAAGCTCAACTTGCTTTTGGATCTCTCGTCTTAAAGAACTAATATCCCCCAAAACATCTTCAGGGTCAGGCAAAGTCATGTCAGAACTTGATGTGTGACTTAAGTCTATCAGGTTTGCTTCTTCATGCCTAAATAATAAAGGAGTGCCATCATCTTCAGTAGGAGGAGGAGGCACATCACTGGTGCATTCTCTCTGATGGCTTTGAATTCTACTCCTACTTATTCTCTCAGTATATTGGACACTAACAGGCACCTCATTATGACAGGCCACATCCTCTTGAACAGGTGTATTAAATAATTCATCAAAAAATCCACAACAATCTGACTCAGAATGTCTAGATACATGTTCAAAATTTCCAGGGATAGGATGTAGAGGCTTACTTGTACCTTGATGTACATGATTTTGTGATGCAGGAGCAACATTGCTAGATTCTAGCTTCTTCTTTATCCAGTCCTTCTTCTTCATCTTGGGAAGTTCACCTTCCAATTTATGTTCTAGGTGATTCTTTATGAATGACCTGGTGTTCATCATGTCTCTGTGCTTGTCCAAAAATATTTTAATTGGTATTAAATCTTTAAATCAAATGCATATTGGTACAAAGAGTTTAGAGTCACCACCCTATTATCTTGGGAAAACCAATTGTTTAGGAACACTTGTTATAATTTTAAAAGACTTTTAGAATTTCTCATAACGACAATGTACGAAGTTTCTTCAGGAGATAGTCACAATTTTTCAAACAATAAACGAATTAGATAAAAGAAATTAAAAACCACAAGCTTGACCTTCAAATCACAATAATACTATGATAACTCTATACAAAATTGATAACCGACCCACTGATAAGAAATATTGAAACTAAGTCCCTAGCAAAGTTGTCATTTTGTTGGTTGCTTTTACTATAACCAGGTTTATCTTCTATTCTACCTATAGTATTGCCAATTCTAATCGAGGGTAGCTCGAAGGACCTAGACCAACTGATGAGGATTTTAACAATAAACCTCCTACACTTCGAGCTCTACAAATTCTAGGAGGGTGGTCCCTATAATGTGTTTATAATCTCTGCACTGAACTTATAAACAATAATTAATAATTAAAAGATAATCCCATTTAATAGCTCAACAGAATAGGATAATACTGAATTGAATAGGATTTTCATCAATAGTATCAACTACTTGGAGCATGAGATGATTATAACAATATTTCACAACTTAATATAGTCATTTAATTTGCAATTTTATAGCAAGCTCTAAGCAAAGACAAGTAGACAAAAAACCTCACAAACACACATGATTTAGACCAGTGCCATATACCATTAGGGAGTCAAATTTATAAACATTTAAAATTCCATGAAAGATTTAAACACATAGCATATAAGATCTCTAGCAAAACTTCTTTACAATATCATCAATTTATATCCTAACCCAATACTTCTTACCAAATCCCTTTATAAACATATCCATCTATAACTCCAATCAAGCATTTTAATTAATTCTTTGAATTAAAGCCAAAATGAAAGTCATACACACCACAATAGTGAGATGAACACAATAACCCTTGATTATATTATTCAAAATTATGATATGCTTATATAAAGGGGAGACGTGAGCTTGAAATGAATCATTATAACTCAAATGCTAGTACTGTAATGAAACATCAAACCTTCATAAACCCAAAACCTGACTGCAGAATGACACAAAACTTAAATTGCATTTACACTAAAACAATCACGCTTTACAACTTTCTCTGCAACTATTCCTAGACTCGACCTCAAAATATCTAACTTGCCAACCCTTATTTTTGGCCTTGAAATCCTTCTTATAGAGAATGAAGGAGTAAACAAGCATCGAGCCAGAAAATACACATGTCGCCAGTCAATTGGACCACTTTGTGACATTTGAAAAATATGATTACAACCACCGAGTCCCAAAGCATCTTCTTGTTAATTCCACTCATTAGAGAGTAGCCATTGCATAAGCCAAACCTAAAAACCTATTCCAAAAAGATGCCATGAAGACAAAACCATAATCAGTTATAAGTATAACCACTGAGCTATTAGTTGCCAGTAGTAAACAACGTCTCACTCCTCTTTGGTTAAGTACTTGTCCACCCATTTTTGATACTCTTCATCCTTTGGCCATTCAAAGTTCACCACCTCATTCACCTTAGTATTGTAAGGTGTGTATTTTACTATAACTTGATTGGACTCTCCTTCAAAAGACTCTAAGAATGTGCTGGTGTTAATTATTTTTTCCATGCTACTTACCAAAAAGTCATAATCAGAGTCATCACAAATCAATTTGATTTGTGCATTGATAACCTCTTCTACCCTTTCCTACCACTGTTGCAATCTTTTAATGTTTCCCTGTGCATCAATTATATCTAGAAAAAAAGTATCACTCCAGTCATCAAAGCTCTTTACCAGCTCCCTAATTCTTCTACTCAAATTATCAGGTAGGGCCTGGAATCCCTTCAATGATTTCACAAAGATTTGAGTAGGCTTTAATGAGTGAGGCCTATTGTCTGCATCAAACCTAGAGGCCTTATACATAATATCCAAATCATTGGCCCTAGGGATCCACTTCTTAGTCAAAGGAAAAATTATTTTTTGATCCCTATTGATGTTCTTTATTCCATCAAAAAATAAATAATATAAAGAATGTACAAATGGTAATCTACCATCAACCTTCTCATTTAGATGCTTCAAAACTATGTCAACCACCTTATTATGTTTAGAAATTGCACCATCCAAACTTTCCTTGAAGGCAACCTGTAGTTCTATGATCTAACTCAACATTTACTTCTTGGTGGGATCCACAGAATATTCAAATTTTTCTTCAATTGGCCCCAGTGTAGGATTGAGAGCAGGAGTCTAGATGGGGGATCCTAGAGTAGAAACAATTGGAGTAGTAGGGGGCACTGATCCTGGAATATAAGGTAATGCTCTGATACTAGGAGCACTGGAAGATTCTCCCACCTACCCTTATTTGAACCTATCTACTTCAGATTATAGCTCAACATTCTTTTTCTACATCCTACTATATTCTCTAGTTATTATATTGTACTTCTCCATCAAACTCTTCTTTTCAGCCTCCTCCCTTTCAACTATCTTTTGGGCCAATTTGGCCACATTTACTGTCAAGCTTGTAGCTTCTGTTGTTGAAGTTTCAGAAGCTCTCTTGATGATTATCCCCCCACTTAAGTTTGGGCTAATATCAGTTACATTTGGCTTTCTACCTTGGGGTGCCAATGCCCATATTGCTACAATTTCATACTCCTCACTGAAGGAAGAGTCCTGTAGACCTGCCTTAACTTCCTCTTCACTATTTTGTATGGGTTTCTTGGACTGTAAGATTGCATTGAATGCTACAACATTGAAAATGTCTCATTTAGGAAAAATCAGGAAACCTAAAAACTAGACTAGGTTTAGGATCATTTTTCAAAACCTCTTGGTGACCTAATGAAGTTTTAGCTTGTGCAGCCTCATCCACACTTGACATCCTTAGGAAACTTATTTTCCTTCTCTTTTTTGCATTTGCAGCCTCAATTTCAGTCCTCTCTAGTTCTTCTGCTAGAGCTTCCCCTTCCCTCCTAACCTTATCCAACGCAGCCTCTATTTGTGATGTCATATGTGAAAGGGGATCCTGCTTAGGATGGTGAGAAACCACCCTCTCATTTATCTTTATCCCTTTAGCCTTCTTTTTTCCCTTGTCCAAAATAGGTTTAGGATCTGGATTACTTAATTGTGGCTAAACAGGGTTGAAGGGTTTTGGGTCTGTAGGCTTTGGTTGGACCTCAACTTGACCTATAGGACTCACTTTAGACACTCGCTTCACCTCCTTATCAAAACATTGTTGTACAACAGGACCCTCCTCTTCTAGGTCCGGTCTACTTTGGTTCTGGAGTTTCATGGTTGCCAATTGTCTAATTAACCTATCCCTCTCAATGACAACATGCATAAGTTTTGTTTCCTTTTCTTTGGCCTTTTTTATCCTAAGCTCAACTTTCTTTTGGATCTCTCGTCTTAAAGAACTAATATCCCCCAAAACATCTTCAGGGTCAGGCAAAGTCATGTCAGAACTTGATGTGTGACTTAAGTCTATCAGGTTTGCTTCTTCATGCCTAAATAATAAAGGAGTGCCATCATCTTTAGTAGGAGGAGGAGGCACATCACTGGTGCATTCTCTTTGATGGCTTCGAATTCTACTCCTACTTATTCTCTTAGTATATTGGAAACTTACAGGCACCTCATTATGACAGGCCACATCCTCTTGAACAGGTCTATTAAATAATGCATCAAAAAATCCACAACAATCTGACTCAGAATGTCTAGATACATGTTCAAAATTTTCAGGGATAGGATGTAGAGGGTTACTTGTACCTTGATAGACATGATTTTGTGATGTAGGAGCAACATTGCTAGCTTCTGGTTTCTTCTTGATCCAGTCCTTCTTCTTCATCTTAGGAAGTTCACCTTCCAATTTCTGTTCCAGGTGATTCTTTATGAATGACCTGGTGTTCATCATGTCTCCGTGCTTGTCCAAAAATATTTTAATTGGTATTAAATCTTCAAAGAAAATACATATTGGTACAGAGAGTTTAGAGTCACCACCCTATTATCTTGGGAAAACCAATTGTTTAGGAACACTTTCTTAGAATTTTAAAAGACTTTTAGAATTTCTCATACTGACAATGTATGAAGTTTCTTCACGAGATAGTCGCAATTTTTCAAACAACAAACGAATTAGATAAAAGAAAATAAAAACCACAAGCTTGACCTTCAAATCACAAAAATACTATGATAACTCTATACAAAATTGATAACCGACCCACTAATAAGAAATATTCAAACTAAGTCCCCAGTAAAGTTGTCATTTTGTTGGTTGTTTTTAGTGTAACTAGGTGTATCTTCTATTCTACCTATAGTATTGCCAATTCTAATTGAGGGTAGCTCGAAGGACGTAGACCAATTGACGAGGATTTTAACAATAAATCTCCTACACTTTGGGCTCTGCAAAGCCTAGGAGGGTGGTCCCTATAATGTGTTTATAATCTCTGCACCAAACTTATAAACAATAATTAATAATTAAAAGATAATCGCATTTAATAGCTCAACAAAATAGGATAATACTGAATTGAATAGGATTTTCATGAATGGTATCAACTACTTGGAGCATGAGATGATTATAACAATATTTCAAAACTTAATATAGTGATTTAATTTGAGATTTTATAGCAAGCTCTAAGCAAAGACAAGTAGACAAAAAACCTCACAAACACACACAATTTAGACCAGTGCCATATACCATTAGGGATTCAAATTTACAAACATTTAAAATTCCATGAAAGATTTAAACACATAGCATATAAGATCTCTAACAACACTTCTTTACAATATCATCAATTTATATGCTAACCCGATAGTTCTTACCAAATCCCTTTATAAACATATCCATCTATAACTCCAATCAAGCATTTTAATTAATTATTTTAAAGCCAAAATGAAAGTCATACACACCACAATAGTGAGATGAACACAATAACCCTTGATTATATTATTCAAAATTATGATATGCTTATATAAAGGGGAGACGTGAGCTTGAAATGAATCATTATAACTCAAATGCTAGTACTGTAATGAAACATCAAACCTTCATAAACCCAAAACCTGACTGTAGAATGACACAAAACCTAAATTGCATTTACACTAAAATAATCACACTTTACAACTTTCTCTGCAACTATTCCTAGACTCGACCTCAAAATATCTAACTTGCCAACCCTTATTTTTGGCCTTGAAATCCTTCTTATAGAGAATGAAGGAGCAAACAAGCATCGAGCCAGAAAATACACACGTCATCGGTCAATTGGACTACTTTGTGACATTTCAAAAATATGATTACAATCACCGAGTCCCAAAGCATCTTCTTGTTAATTCCACTCATTAGAGAGCAGCCACTACATAAGCCAAACCTCAAAACCTATGCCAAAAAGATGCCATGAAGACAAAACCATAATCAGTTATAAGTATAACCACTAAGCTATTAGTTTCCTGTAGTAAACAACGTCTTACTCCTCTTTGGTTAAGTACTTGTCCACCCATTTTTGATACTCTTCATCCTTTGGCCATTCAAAGTTCACCACCTCATTCACCTTAGTATTGTAAGGTGTGTATTTTACTATGACCTAATTGGAATCTCCTTCAAAAGGCTCTAAGAATGTGTTGGTGTTAATTATTTTGTCCATGCTACTTACCAAAAAGTCATAATTAGAGTCATCACAAATCAATTTGATTTGTGCATTGATAACCTCTTCTACCCTTTCCTACCACTGTTGCAATCTTTTAATGTTTCCCTATGCATCAATTATATCTAGAAAAAAAGTATCACTCCAATCATCAAAGCTCTTTACCAGCTCCCTAATTCTTCTACTCAAATTATCAGGTAGGGCCTGGAATCCCTTCAATGATTTCACAAAGATTTGAGTAGGCTTTAATGATTGAGGCCTAATGTCTGCATCAAACCTAGAGGCCTTATACATAATATCCAAATCATTGGCCCTAGGGATCCACTTCTCAGTCAAAGGAAAAATTATTTCCCGATCCCTATTGATGTTCTTTATTCCATCAAAAAATAAATAATATAAAGAATGTACAAATGGTAATCTAACATCAACCTTCTCATTTAGATGCCTCAAAACTATGTCAACCACCTTATTATGTTTAGAAATTGCACCATCCAAAATTGCCTTGAAGGCAACCTATAATTCTGTGATCTTACTCAACATTTACTTCTTGGTGGGATCCACAGAATATTCAAATTTTTCTTCAATTGGCCCCAGTGTAGGATTGAGAGCAGGAGTCTGGATGGGGGATCCTGGAGTAGAAACAATTGGAGTAGTAGGGGGGACTGATCCTAGAATATAAGGTAATGCTATGATACTAGGAGCACTGGAAGATTCTCCCACCTACCCTTATTTGAACCTGTCTACTTCAGATTGAAGCTCAACATTCTTTTGCTACATCCTACTATATTCTCTAGTTATTATATTGTACTTCTCCATCAAACTCTTCTTTTCAGCCTCCTCCCTTTCAACTATCTTTTGGGCCAATTTGGCCACATTTACTATCAAAATTGTAGCTTCTATTGTTGAAGTTTCAGAAGCTCTCTTGATGATTAGCCCCCCCTTATTTTGGGCTAATATCAGTTACATTTGGCTTTCTGCCTTGGGGTGCCAATGCCCATATTGCTACAGTTTCATACTCCTCACTGAAGGAAGAGTCCTGCAGACCTGCCTTAACTTCCTCTTCACTATTTTGTATGGGTTTCTTGGACTGTAAGATTGCATTGAATGCTACAACATCGACAATGTCTCATTCAGGAAAAATCAGGAAACCAGCCTGAGTCTCAAGTCTTTTTCCCTCCTTAGGAGTGATGCCTTTGAATTATTCCATTAATTCAGCCTTAACCTCATCATCATTCTCCTTCTCAGACCTATTAGGCCTTGATTCTCTCCTTTTCTGGCACTTGTCTTGGTATTCTTCTAGGTTCATCGTCCAGACTAGCTGCAAGAAGATAGGAGTCTTCACAAATGCATCATCATCCAAGAATGTCTTATAGGCCTCCATCTTGGCATCTTGTACACATTGCCCCTTTACATCCATGTCATAAAGCACCAATTGTGTTGATCTAGGAGGGGAAGGGATACCAACCTGCATGTCTTGATCAGTCACAAATATCTCATCCATTAGAGCCTCTTGTGTATCCTCAATTATTTGCCTCTTAGGGCTTGGCTCTGATGGTAGCACTGTAGGATCACTTCTTGGCGGTGAATCCAGATCAACAATCCTTATCCCTCCAAGTACTCTGATCTTTGGACCTAGCTGTGATGATTCTTTCATATTTTTTTTCCCTTCTTATCCCCCTCATCTTCATCACTATTTTCATTCCTTTTCCTCTTGTATAGAGGCCGATCAACTGAGGGCTGATAAGTTGGCCTTTCTTCTTCATGCCTCACCTTTGGTCTTTTAACCCCAAAGTCCAATTCCAAATTGACCCTCTTGGTCATCAAGGTGCCCATAATCTCCTTAAAATTATTCAACAAGAGATCAATTCTCTTGTGGAATGGAGTAAAATCCATTAATGTATCATATTTTGGATCCATTTTATGCACTATGGCAAGAAACTTCTCATATGAAATCCATTTTTCCTTATTCAATTCCTACTTATTCAAGTTGAATTCATGTACAAACCTGCCACCTTTGATTTGTTGCTTGAAAAAGACAAAGAATCCCTCAGGGTCATGCTGCCTCCTAGACCCAATCTTCAAATGATAATTATCAAAAAACTTTCCAAAGTGGACCCATCCTCCCTTGGAAAAGATAAAATCTGAAAGAATGATATAATCAGGGAACAAAGTCCCTTTTCCTCTCCCTGTCAGGTTGTCCTCATGAATACAACCTAACTGCCACATGACCTCGGAAAACCCCATCCTTGATGGTACATTATATGGGAGAATATGAGGGGCTCCCTAGAAACCAAACAGCCTTAGGACAGTTCTTACGAGGTACGAGATTATGTCACCCCAATTGTGGCATACCTTCAAATCAGGCTTACTCACTTTTTCTTAGAGGAAGTCATGCAAATCTTCAGGGAATCTAGGCACATTTACCACCAAACTAGCTCTAAGTCTGGAGGCAAAGCAATTATCAAACTGCACAAAACTGGCACCTCTCTTGTTGTAAGAAAATTCTGCACTCCAAACCTGTACTAGTAATCTTTCTCCATTCACTTCTTGCCTCAACTCCATCTTCTCTGAGAAGAAGTCATAATTCCTGTACATGAACATATGCATTAATGAGGAGTACCAAAAGAAAGGAGTACCAACATCCCCTACATGAAACTTCAGCAAACCCTCATGTATCTTTTCTGCTAGAAAAGATGCATAGTCATACACCATGGAGAAATTGGGATGTTGAATCCGAGCCCCCATGAACATATATGTAATGGGCATCGCTGTATTTGGGATGAATCCCAAAATCTAGCACAATGAATAAAATGTTGCCAAAAAGTGATTGGAAAAACAATTAGCCTAAAAGGCTCCTGGTCACTTGGACTGATATGAATCGTTGAACTGACTGCCTTGGCCAGGTGAGGAGGAAGCAAATTTAACCTAAAAAGAGGCTTTGACATTGCATATTCCTACTTCATCTCCTCAAGATCAATTTGGACCAAGAATGAGCTAGAATCAGTCAAATTGAAAACCTTCTGAATCTTATCTGCACTTATGCTTAACAGAATCCCACCATCACTATCCCTAACTACCCTTATAACAATGTCATAACATGCTGCCACTTCTCTGAGTAGGTCCACATCATGAAACACATTTGGCACTGCTAGTTTCCCTATGTCATATCTCCAGCCATTAGAGAAGGGGTGGGGTATTTTTTTCTATCCATACCACAGCCTAAAAATTTCCAGACCCATCATAGGAACCCTAACATCTACAATATTGTAGTTCTTGCACACTAGTCCTTCACCTAAGGTTCTTCCACTCATTAAAACCAAAACCCTCTTCCTGTCATTTGTTGATAATGAAAGTTGATCCACAAAATCATCATATAAATTCCTTTGCAAATAATCGACATGGCCAGAGTGCTACTTCAGTGGTGCCATCTCAAACAACTAGGGCTTCCTTAAAAATTTTAATCCTTGAACAAACTAGGATTACCCAAAAAATGAAATTTCAACACAACTGTGCAATTTCAAACAATTCAAATGAAACAGTAACCCTACGACAATAATAAAAAAACCTCCTGACCAAAAAACTACAATGTTTCACAAAAATCACATTTAAATTAAACCAGTGATACAAAAAGTAACTCACGGGATTTCACGCCTTGTAGAGAACCAAACTTTCACTGTGATTGCTTGAAGAAATTTATCTCTGGCTCTAAATTGCTTCAAAAATATTTGAATGCTTTTGTGGTGAAGATAGAATGAAAGAAAATACTTTATGTTGATTGAATTTAGCCAGTAGACATCTCATCCGCCATTAAAGCTCATTTGCATACCACGCCAACAGCTCCAATCACATTTGATGTGAATTTAAATTTCAACCGTCGATCTTTTTCTTTTATCAGATCATCAAACAACCACCTTCAAAAAGGCTGATGTAATCTCCATGTGAACATCAAGGGCCCACCATAATAAGAACTGCCAAAGGGATACACGTGACATCCACTTGTGATATCGCAATCACTAAACATCCTACATCTTTGGATCACGCGATGGCGGGCAACCGTTGATTCCTTCCATCAGAAATCATGTTCACTCATATCAGTCAACAACACCAAACGTAACCACCGAGAAAATTTTCATCAATATTATAACACCACCATTGATTTCAAGCATGTGCATCTCGCAGCTGTTTTAGTAACCCACTTTATAACATATTAAAGTCTGACATAAATATTAAACACTTTATTAATGCCTTTTCAGCATCGACAACTAAGACACATGGCGCTTGCTCGTGATTTCGCAATCAATTGAAACCAAACGATGAGGCCATCACGAGATCACAGGGAATGGTCAGGATCAACTTTAGGACAATCGATGGTCATTAAGAACATTCCTTGCAAAATAAGATAATTATTAAAAGGGGGAAAGGGGACATCGCCTAGGCCAATGACAATCGATGGCTTAAGGTTGTTCTTAAAGCACAGGGCATGGGCCGACCAAGACTTAGGAAACAAATAAAGTTAGGCGAAATATTTAGCATAATTTATTGAAAGGGCCCCAACCTAGATGAGTCAATGGGACATAAGTCATTTTAAAACCTCCCTCAAAAAGGTAATGGTAAAATAGATCCATCCCAAGGTTTAAGATAGAACATTAGGATTTCATGAAGGAAAAAATAAAACCTCAACCCTAGGCATCTTCCAACTAGCATGACAGACTCGTAATGTGGCAGAAAAACTAATGGAACTCAAAGGACAAAATTTGAGGCTCCATCATATTCATTAGTATCATGACCATGAACTCTATCATATACACAAACTGGATTTTTGTAGTGAAATTTGTTTTGTGTTCTTGGAGAGATAAAGATCAAACGATTATGGAGGAGTATCATCAAGATACTCTCTTGATCAATAGATGACATTCCTTTATTTTGTAACAAAGATATCTCTTATTTAGTACAAGATGCCATACTTACAAAAGAATCTTTAGATTGTGAGATTTTGTTCTCTTCTTTAGAGGAAGACGTAAAATCTATCAAATTCAAATCATTAGTGTTTTACATGATGACATTAATGTTAAGTGAGGACTTCTGTATTTCATTCAAATGATAACACTCAAGATCACTAGTGCCTATCAATTTAGGATGAATTATTGTTAAAGTTAGCTTAGAGGAATCTTTTGTAAGAGTGTTGGTGTTAAGTGAACGCTTTTTTATTTCTATCAAAGGACAATAACCAAGACCACTATTATTTTCTTGTGTTTGAGGCTCTATAGGGACATAAATACCTTGGTCTCTAGCACCACATCCTTTTCCACTATATCCAAGTTGTTTCATGAGCTCATAACCTTTTCCATAAAGTCTTTTCATTTCTTTTGGATTTGGCGATTGTTGATAGTCTATCTCATCAAAGTTTGTTGTGTAATTTATTGTCTTTTGTTCTAAAGTGGTTAAGGTGGATGCTTTTGAAGGGTCTTCCAAATTTTTTGTTTACATTACCACTTTTTGTTCTCCCTTATCCGAATCTTTTTTTATGATCTTGTATTCTCCCATGAATGTCAATTCAAAGTCTAAGGAACCCCAGTTATATTCTAATAGCTTTGTTACTTCCTCAATATGTTTTTGTTTGTCTTTTTGTTGCATGGGTTCCACTTGTGTAGTTGGTGTAAATGTCTTCAAAGGATTCATTTTATTTTTCTCAAGCTGTAAAACATTATAAGGCTCATTATCAACATCCAATGTGTGCATTTTTTTGTTGTAAATATACTTCATTTTATGATGAAGAGTAGAAGGCATCCCATTCATTACATGAATCCATAGTCTGCCTAAAAGGAGGTTGTATGAAAGATCGTGAGGCATAACATGGATTTTTGCTTCTAATGTAGCCTTCCCAACTATAATAGACAAAGTGATCACACCAAGTGGTTGTTTTCCTATATTGTTGAATCCCTTAATAGATAAAGAAACGGGTTGAATTTTTGATTTATCCACACCAAGTTTATCTAAAAGGTTTGCACTACACACATTTAAGGCTGAACCATTGTCAAAAAGGGTTTTTTTATCCTTGTGGTATTGTATTGAGCTATGATCATAAAAGAATCATTTTGGTTTTGCACTTCCAAAGGAGGGAGCTCACTTTGGTGGAAAATAATTTCAGCATTTAGTCCTTGAATCATGGCTGCTTTTTCATTTGGTTGTGCATTAGAAAGGATGGGAACTTGTTGTAAGGAGCTTTAAAGCATAGTGTGATAGTTAAGTGAATTCTGAATCAAGTCCCAGAGGGATATCTTTACAGGAGTATTCTTAATTTGTTCAACAAGATCATACTCCTTTCCATTTTATGAAGGAAAATGAGGGGGACTTGGTAAGATAGGATTAGGCAATGGGAGGGATGTTGAGGATGTTTGTCTTGGTTTAAGATTGTTCATAGTGTTGTATGTATAATAAATTTTATTGTAACTCAGTTGCTACAAAACATTGTTCTTAGTTGGTTTGATGATATGGATGGGTTTTTTTTCAGCTTGTGGTTTTTGAGAGGGTGGATAAATGATAATTTTAGGCTTGAGAGAGTACTCCAAGGGGTAGCTAATGTGCATAACCACAAAAGACTTATTTTCATTGTCTCTTAGTGAAGGGGATTCTAATGTTACTCCGTCATCTATATTTAATGAATTACTATTGTCAATGTTCTCATTTTCTTATACCATTATATCTTCCCTAGTGGGATATTTTTTAGGAGAAACACAAGCCAAATGTTCTTGACATTCAAGGATTGATTCTTATAAGATGACTTCATTGCATTTAAAGGAATTATCAATGGTTGAATTGTCTTGCTCATCAATAGTGGGGATGTTAGGAGAAGGCTCTATTTAATTGTTATGAGTGTTAATGACTTTATCCTTTTTCTCCAAGGTCCATTCTCTTGTGCTATACCATCTACCCTAGTAGGGGAGCTTGTAAGATGCTCATCACATATCATGGTTGGATTCTATAAAGTAACTTCATCATAAGTAAAGGAGGTATCAAGAAAAGGACAACTATGATTTTCATGCTTACAAATGATTGGATGATTTTGCTCAAATAGGTCTTTCCAAATTTTAGGGAAATTAGGGAGGAGAGAGATAATATTATCACTTTCAATCCACATGTCCTCCTGAAAAATGTGATTTTCATGATCTTTCACGATTGTATCCTCTTTTAATAAAACCTTCTTACAATTAGGGGAGATGTTGGATAGATTTGGACTAAGTAAAGTAGTAGCATTTGGATCACAACTTGAACCTATTTTTGATTCAACAATAAATCAGAAAATGGTGCAGATCATCGTCCAACCATCGATCCTCAACAGTGATCAGAACTGGCAAGTGTTTGAAGACAATGCTCAGATGGCCACATTCATCCAAAAGTAAGGAGTTTTAGAATATTCACAAATAGGATTCCAAACTTCTGAAGAGCAGGTTAGACGGCTAAAAGGAAATAATCTCCCTCGAGGCTTAATCTCCCTCAAAAATCTCTTTGACTATGAAGATGTTATGAATGACAAGCACAGGTTTACCATGAACGAAAAGGATTATGAAGAAATCGATGTCAAAAATGACAGAAAGATAAAAGTCAGAAGGAATGTTCCATGGGAAGATAAGGAAAGGATAAGGGATTTGTGTTCTAGATACAATGGAGTTATAGCTTGCACCTATGATGATCTTTGAGGATATGATCCTAGCATAATTCAACATACCATTGAATTTTTGGAAGGATCAAAACCTATCCAATAGAAGCAAATGCCTATCAATCTGAAATTCAAGGCATTGATGGTGCAGGAGCTCACCAAATTCATTAAGTCTTGAATCATTTACCCGATCAAGCACTCAACCTGGGTGTCTAATCTAGTACTACTTCAAAAGAAAAATGGTGACATTAGCCTTTGTGTCAATTTCTGAGATCTTAATAAAGCTTTGTTGAAATATCACTACCATTTTCCATCAATGGAGAAGATCCTAGAGACTATGACTGGATTGGAGATGTCCTCATTACTTGATGGTTTATTAGAGTACAACTAGGTATGTGTCAAGGAAGACGAACAACATAAAACAATGTTTACCAAAAAGTGGGAACATTCACATATGCAAAGATGCCTTTCAGACTCTCAAATGTTGGTGCAACTTTTTAATGAGCCATGGAAATTGATTTTAGAGAATTGATCAGCTTGATCATTCTAATCTATCTAGACAACCTGCTAGTTTTTTTTAAGTCAAAATTTGATCATTTTGATCATCTTCTAGAAGTGTCAAAAGTTCAAGATTTCTTTAAATCCCAAAAAATGTGTTTTCGGAGGACCTCAAGGTAAGATACTTTGTTTTTTAATATCCAAGGAGGGAATTGCAATAGATCTCGAAAGAGTGAGATCTATAATGGATTTACCCCTATCGGTGAATCATAAAGGGTTGCAGTCTTCCTTAGGGAAGATTAATTTTTTCAACTAGTTCATTTTAGACTTTGCGGGCATCATAAGACCTATCACGCTGATTCTCAAGAACTTGATGTTGAAATGGACCCCTGAAGGAAAATAAACTTTTGAGCAAATAAAGATAGCTATCTCTATTTCTCTAGTTTGGGCTAACCCAAAATTTTCTAAAGATTTCTTGCTTTATGTATATAACGTTCAACATAGCATAGCTTCTGTGCTAACTCAAAAGGATGATAGGAATAACGGGGAGCATCTGATTTTGTTTCAATAAAGAACCCTTAAGGGTTATGAAACCATATAAAAATTTATAGAAAAGTATGATTTTTCGATTGTTGAAAGCCTTAAAAAGTTTTGACACTTGGTGTTGGCCAATAAAATTACCATCTTGGTTGCTCACCAAAGTGAAAGAGAATATATTACTTAAGGATAAATAAATGAAAAGAGAGCCAACCAGATCATCAAGATCTTAGAATATGATATGGACATCAGACCAACTAAGCTAGTTCGGGGAAGAGGACTTTGTGAGTTTTTACTTACCTTGCATAGGAATCGAGTTTCGAAGCTGACAAGGAGATTGATCAAGTCTACTCAAATCAGTTTTAGTCTGATGACTCCTAGGTTGCAGATCAAATTAAATTAAAGGAGATACTACTGACCGCAAGGTACTAGGTATGTATTGATTAAAGGGGCTTTATTTAAAATAAACTATGATGGTGTCTTGATCCACTGTTTAGATAAGCGCTAGATGGAAAGGGTTCTTAAGGAATTCCATTGCAGTCTTGAGGGTGGACACTTCTCTACCAAAAATAATACCTTGAAAATCATGCGAGTGGGATACTATTGGCCTTCAATATTTTTTGAAGCACACCATTTGGTGCAAAAATATACTCAGTGCCAATTCCTTGTTGGCAAAAGAAAAAAATCCCCCCTACCCTTAAGTCCCATTGTAACTGAAGATCCTTTTTCTCAATGGGGATTCAATTTTTTCATAATGGTAAATCCTATCTCCAATGCTAGTGACAAATGGATCCTCACAATAATTGATTACTTTACAAGATGGACAGAGGCCATCACCCTAAAAAATGCCATAGAGGGCGAGATCGTCAATTTCCCCAAAGAGTTGGTGACCAGGTTTGGTTCACCAAAAACTATCATATTTGATAGTGCTTAGGCCTTTGTAGGTTCGAGGATGTCATATTTTGCTATAAAAAATGGGATCTACCTCAAGATTTTGTCAAAATACTACCCACAAGGAAATGTGTTAGCAAATTCAACTAATAAAAACCTAATTAGGTTAATCAAGTGCATTGGGTCTGAATGACAAAGAGACTTGCACAAGAACCTATGCACTACTGTGTGGGTAGATTAGATAATGCCAAATCAGATCCTCAAGGCATCTCCCTATGAATTAGTGTATGGGAAAGAGGTAGTGCTACCTATTTCAATGGAACTCCCCGCTCTGTACAATTACTGAAAGCCTTAGAAATAGAGGAAAGTGGTAGAATGGAGGTACATATAGTGGAACTCCTCAAGCTAGAGGAAGATAGAGAAAAGACATTTGAAGCCATGATTGGTCACCAAAAAATGGTCAAACAGTGGTTCCAAAAGAAGACTTCTAACCCAGATTTCTAGGAAGGAAACCTAGTGTTAAAATATGATGAGCTGACTACAAAAACAGGGCGACACACCAAGTTCGAAGTGCTATGGAAGGGACCCTTCTGAATTAGTGTGTTTAAAGAAAGTAATGTGTATGAGCTAGAAGACATGGAAGGAAATGATTTAGATATACCAGTGAATGATATTTATCTAAAATTGTTCCATTAAAATACATTGTTCTTTAAAAAAATTTAAAGTTATGTATCATATATAATTTTTTTGTAAATATGTTTTAGTTTTAAGAATAATCCATGAGGGAAACAAGAAACACAATAGAAGTAGGAAAATATTATATTATATATATTCATTGAAAATTTACAAGTGTAATACAACCTAAGGCGCAAATTTTTAACTTGAGGCTCTCTTGAGCAAAACCCAAAAAGAGTCTTTGAGAAAAAAGAGCAAAAAGAAGAAAAATGGAGGAAAAATACAAAAAGATCAAAAGATTAGGCCTTCAGTCATAGTTACGTGGGTAGCTTGTTTGTAGTCATTCTTTTCTTCTTCTTCTTCTTCTTCTTCTTCCTTAACAAGGAAATGAGGGACACAACAAAAAAAGGGGCACAAACCTCGACCCCTAGTCTTTGTGATTATATCCTAGAAACTCGAAATGCTTCGTGAATTCTAGCCCAAGAACAACTTCCACGCCATAATCTGATAGGAAGTAGCTAGTTGTAGGTAGAGATAGAGACCGGTGACTTTCAAGGTCGATAGTGGAGAAGTTGATCAAAAAGGGTAGCTAGGGCACATCCACTCCATAATCAATGTGTATTCTAAGGTCCATTGCACTTGGAATGCTGAAACCCGAGATAGCAACTTGCACAATCTCACTAAGGCCTTCCAACAAAGAGGTGCCGAACATTCGGTGGTCAAACTCCACTATTTGGGGTTAAGTTATATTTAGGTCTAGGAGGGAGGCCATGAAGCAAGATATGACATTGCAATTTATCCTCATCTAGTTCTCATCCTCAATATAGTTTTGGTCGATGAACCAATGAAATGTAATTACCCCAAGGTGGTCACACCTCTTCACTAGGTGCTTGATTCTATCAACAATGATCTCCCCAGTAAATGCATATTGCGACCTTTGTGGAAGGAGACGAACTAGAGTGCCTAGGATAGTAGACAAGGATAAAGTAGCAGAGTGACAAATGATATAGGGGTAGAGAGAAGGCTAGCTAAAATTAAAGGCTCATTTTTTAATGAATATTTCTTTAAGGTGGCATAGATTTTTATAGAAAAGAGGTGTCGACAAACCCAAACAATGGGGAGTCTATTTTTGTCCAAACGGGAATGTGAAAGATATCAAAGAAAGTGGAGGAAAGAGGATAAATCATATGGATAATTTGACATAAGGTCCTAAAAATTAAATTTGGGCATTGGGAGTAAATGCTCACATAAGTCGATCATCGATATGCATCCTTTGCCATCATCAACCTTAGCTAGTTCGCGTATGTGAAAAGACATGGATTAACGTGCTAAAACTTGAAAAATTAATGAGTGCATATTTTTAAAGGTACCTTGCATCACCTAAGAATGGTTTTTATAACTAAAAGCATGCTCCCCAAGACAATGAGCTTATTTGTAAAGAAAGGTGATGAAGAGAATGTACTGTTTTCATTCTTGTAGAGTTATCGATATTCCCAAGGAATACAGATCTCCAACCCACATGTATCAACTCATTGAAAACATTTAATGGACCAGTTGTAATGACATAGTCTTAACTTCATGTACGTACTAAGGGAATTAACTACACCAAAAAGTATAATTTTCTAAAGTAGAAAAAGGCACGTGGTCGTTTTAAGAAACTTTCTACAACTTTTGAAGTAGCCATGGCAGAGCCATCAACGACTAGAAGAGGGGTTGAATCTTCATCAAGAAGGCCTGGTTTTTCCAATATATTTAGGAAAAACTCATTCCAATGCCCCAATGCCCGAGGAGTGACCATTTGAATTTTGTAGAAAGGTGCAGGTAGATAGAACTTGTTCGCAGAGCGGTAGTGTGAGATGCTACCGACAATATTTTTTATCCAAAATTGGTGAAAAACCATAAGAGACTTAGGGAGGGAGAACTTTGGACAATGTTAGATTATGGTGCATCTGAGGGTTTTACCTCTTACCTCTATAATTATGGTTTTCCATAGTTCATGTTGCCTATCGTCCACCCATGCCCAGAGCTAGTGGATGCATGTTCCAAAAGGTTCGGCAAAGAAATTGGAACCATTGTGTGCAAAAAGATTGAGGTCATGATTTCTACTGAAGCTATACATGATATTGTGTGTATCCCTTCCAACTGGGGTACTGAGCCATTCAGTGAGGAAAATATGGAGATTCTATGGGAAGAAGTGAACTAGAGAGAAATTTTCTATGAGAATGAGACAAAAGAAAGGTCGTCAAGAGGTCAGTTTGATTTTCCTCTTGCACATAAAATGTCCAAAAGCGACACACAAGATATTTTCTTGATCTTAGCTTGGAATTTTGAGTTTGATAATGATGAGGAGGTTCATTACTTCTAGATGGGCCTGGCCCTAATACTCAAATGGGAGAAAGAGCTGAGATATTATGACTTTGCTAATGTAGTAGTTGCATGCATGCTAGATCAATTGAAGAATTACCATACAGAGTATAAATTCAGGCATTCTTCTTTCTTGGCTCACTTGGTGCTATACCAAAATTTTGGGTTTTTTGAGAAATATTTGCATGTTTCTAGGCTCGACGTAAATGGTTTATGTCAGCTAGTTTTTGTATCAACTTATGTACTATTAAAAACTTGTAATTATTATTGGTTTTTAAACCACTTTCTAAGAGCGGTGCTTCAATAATTGTTGCCGTGTCCTATGGGACATTTTTCTCTTGAGGTTTTGCAATGGATCAAAATTGTGTCAACTCTGATGGATTATTTCTTCAGAGAAGATTTCACATTTATCATATTTCATGGTTTTGTTGGAGAATCTTTCTGACTCCCCATATTTGTGACAGATAGAGTTTTCATGTTCGAAGAATGCCATCAGGAAGCTCTTGCCAACAATGCCTATGGTAGAGGAAGGAACAAGGAAAATTTATATCCACTTCCCCTTTCCATTTCCAAAAGTAAGGTGATACTGGATAAGTGGGAGGCACAAAGGGAGCTTAAAAATTTGTTGGCCCCCCTAGGCCTAGTCCTTATATGTGACATGTGGGGGTACAATCCGAGGAGGATTTCCCCTTTGAAACATGAGAGTCAAGAGTATGTGGAATCAAGGAAGAATCTGACTCAAGAAAAAAAAAGTATACATTATCCTGGCTCTCATACCAACCAGACGACTGAGATGGTTGATTTTCTATAAACCGTAGGTAGACTATTAGAGGAAACTTCCGATAAATAAAACCCTCAACAATCAAATGAAGTGGAAGGGGTGGCTGGAAAGGAAGAAGATAGATTTTTGGAGGTTTCAACAAGAGATGGAATGCCCAAATAAGTTGATCAGAGATTTTCATCCATATGATGAATAGTTAGAGGAAATTTATGACCAAGATGCAGACTTTGATGATAGCAACCTAGAGACTAGTCACGAGATAATAGAGGACATAATTCCATTCCATACTTTCTGACCATAGGAGTCCAATAGAGGAAGAATATCAAAGAAAAATGACTCACAATTTTTTTCCTCCATGAGTGTCTAAAGTAATGGAAAGAGAGTCTGACAGTCCCCAAGAGGGTCTACTATAGAACAGGAGGGGGAAAATTTAGTAGGATCATCTGCTAAAGGATCAAAAAATTCCAATTCAGGTTGAGAAAAGAGGAGGTGAGTCCAAGACCTAGGCATACTTGATGTAGCAATCAGGCACGAAGAAGAAGTGGATTCCACTTTACAAAATGTTTGGATGGTCACGGTCTAGATACTTCTCACTCCCCCTCTTCTTCCTACCTCTGCATATCTAGTTACTCATTTTTCCCCATTCGTTGAAGAAAACTCTCCATCCACGAAACCTAATCTTTTGGTCCTTAATGAGCCCCCTGCTATTTTCAATACACCCTGTGACGTACCCCCATGTGCCGAGCAAGCAATATCCACTTTTGTCACTATTGATTCTTTGATCGTCCTATCAATGGCCCCTATCGAGAAAGCTAAAACATCTATGTTGCTGATTACCCTAGGTCCATCCTCATTCAGGTAAAAATTTCCCATTCCACCTACTTCTCTTTTTACTCCAACTGGCCCTTCTGAGGCCCAATCTTGATTTGGAATCCAATCATTTTCCATGATTACCCTCCCATTTTCCTCCCCACATGCTCATACATCCAACATCTCCCCTTGTATTACTCTTTCTAGTCTACCTCTTGATGTTTCTCTTGTAGCACAGAGTATTGATACCACATAGACTCTTCAAAAGAATTTTGAAGAAACTAAGTGAACCCGACAAGTTGCGAAATAGCGAAGGCTATTGAAGAATGCTAAACTACTAGCCGCCAACAAAATTCAAACCTTTTTCAATGAAGAGTGGAATTATCTATGGATTACTACCATGAAGCCACTTGTATCCCAACCTAAAGGACAACTACAAATGGAGGACTATGATATTAGGGCCATGAGTTTGGATTTGATTGAAATTTTCCCATGTGATAAGTTGGGCCTAGCCAAGACCACTCAAAAGGTAGTATATGCGGATTATGAGAGGCTGGATAAAATATTAAAGAAGTGTGAGGTAGAGTTGGTGAATGTAAGGGAAACAGTGAATAGGCTATAGATAGAAATCAAAGCCTTAGATGTTGAAATGGCTTGCATAAGGAAAATATAGGACCAACATGAGAAAGCAACTAGATCACTTGTAGAGACTCAAGGTGAATATGTTTAATTGTATGCCAAGATTGATAGGTTGAAAGTTGAGCTTGCTGCTGAGCGACAATCAAATGCAAAACACAAACATGCTTAGGAAAGCATAAAGAGGGAGTTGGATGACGTTCAATCTCAATATTTCAACAATTTTCAAAAGGCCTAGTTAAAAGTAGAAAGGTTGAGACATGATAAGCAAGAATTTAAGTCTTCTCTGAATGCTCGTGATCAAGAGATCAAAAAATTAGGTTCTGAGTTGGTAAATTCCCTCAAGGAGAGGAATCAAATGGAGGAGAGTTTGAAAGAAAATGAAGCTCAGCTACATCAAGAGCTTGTAGTTTCACAAAGGTCTATGACCCTTCATGTAAAAATAAGGCTGGTATCTACCTATTGGGAGTTAATCATAATTATGCTCGCCATCCTTAAAATAGCTCTATAGTTTCTGAGGGATGCTTGTGAATTAAATGAAAGGGTTCTCTCATTGGCCAACCAGATTTTGTAGGAGTATGCCCCCCAAGTAGCAGAGTCCCATAGTTTAATTTCCAAATTGTGTGTGGCCATCGATGAGGCTTTGAGAAATGCAAGAATTTCAAATTGAAGGGCTACCTCCAACAAATCAAGTGAATTCACCAACTATCACAAGGTAGCAACAAAGAGTAAGGAACACTAGGTAGTGTTGAACAAAAGGGTCAATGAAATAAAGAAGGATTTCAGTGTCTTGCATAGCTTTAGATTGCCTCCTTTCCTTTCACCAAATGGAGATATGTTATTAGTCGAGGAAATTACTAATGAAATTAGAAATAAGGTTCAAACTTCTACAAAATGCCCAAGATCAAGTGCAACACCCACTACCAATGCTATCAAGTGTGAGATTCTTTTGCTTTCTCGTCTCTATTATCACTCGGGAGCTATTTTAACAAGATGGGGATTAGTTTCTTTTAAAGAAGTCTTCAAGCTAGATCAAGCATACAATGTAATTTGTAGTATTATCCGATCGACTGATGCAGATTGGGAGATGTAGAATTCTCCTTTCCTCAAACTCCAGGAATTTCTAGAGGTCTAGTTTGATGCCTCTACAAGCGAAGGCCCCCTGTGAGTTGCCAGAACTATGAAGCAAAATTTTTCCTTAGCCTTTTGATTTTTTGGCTTTTACTTTTGGCTTTGGGAGGATGCATGTGTAAAAATAGGTTTTGGTCCCGCGATGCATGCGGAATGCACCACATGGTGGTAGCACAATTTTTTTTTATCATTTTCCTTTTGGAAAGAAGTCGGGCCACATGTCAGCTCGGTGGAAGATTTCTCAAAAAATATTTTCACAAATCTAAGAATACCCACCCACTTGACATGTCATCTCTTCGTTGTAGGGAAGTTGTGCTTTAGATATTTTTCTCTTCAGAGTTTGTCAAAGCATACTTTTCTTAATTTTTCAAGGGAAGGATTTGAGCTAGTGCTGCCAAAGCCAAGTTTGATCGGTCAACAATATTTTTTCCAACATATTTTCTAGGATCCAAGCATTTATGGAGGGAAATCCTATTAAATATCTAAGGGATATTAATGCAACAATTGAGAGTTTATGAGAAAGGATTTTCGTGACCTTATTAAAGATCTATTATCTGATTTTGAGCTATCAGGTGCAGACATCTAGCAGTCATTATTTTTGGGTGGAGGTGGCATTTTTCTCTCCTTGGCAGCTATAAATTTGGGGTGGCAATAGAAGAAAAGGGTTCCTAAAATTTTCCTTTTGGAAATAAGTTCTTTAGTTTTTCATAGTTATAGGAAGTGTGTTTTAAAGTTTGTAGAACACTGGTTCACTTTGGCATGTTATATCTGTTTTAACTCAAACTATTGTCAGATTGGAATCCGACCTCTATTTTAAGTTCATTTAGTATTTGAAGTATGAACTATTTGGGAGAAATATTTGAAATTATGCATGATATGGCCTATGCCAATATTTCCTTCTTTATATCTTCTTCTAGAATAGAACACTATGTCTAGCTTAATCTGAATAGTTTGATTATTTGATTTCCATTTTGTATGTTTACATGATAAAGTGATAGCTTGTAGAAGCTGGATTATGTCATTGGACTTCTCTATTTTCTTTAAAGGTTATTATTTCTTCGTGTTATGCTATATTAAGAGGAAGATTTTATGTGGCTTTTGAATGTTTTTTATTAACTCTTGAAATTGGTATGTTTGATCGGATCTTAACAAACACTTCTTGTGGGTAGATTGAATGACTGCATTGTGCTTGTATATAGCCTCCGATGTTTGTTCTCTTTCCAACAATGAAGGGTTGTGGAATTTTGTGTCTACCATATCATTCATAAAAAATAGCTTGAGGCTTTGAAATGTTGTAAAAGTTTTGGCTCATCACCACTTTCATGTTTTATGTTTACATTTATTTCTACCCCTTTCCCCAAACTCAAAGAAGAGTCAACTTTCTATAAAAATATTGGAGTTATTCAGTGAGGCACAAATTGGTCCCCCACTCATTGAATTTCCCATAAGACTGTCAGAGAGGCACAAGCTTTGATAATCAACAAAATGCATGAAACAAAAATTCAACCCACTGAAACAGATAACCAATGACAACAAATAGAAGTATAGAAATTCACTATATAACTCTGAAAACTGCAACCTCAAACTCTAGAGGGACTAAGACACCAGTAAGGGTGTCTTGGTCCTGTTGATGAAATTTGGAGGTTCTAGAAATAGGAACAAACAACAAACAACTCAGACAGGGTTCTGAGCCAAAAACTGAAAAGGGACTAAGATGCCAAGAATGACGTTTTTATCCTAGTATACGTTTTTTTAGAAAAACAACAAATTTTGAGTTGTTAATAAGGTTCCTAGGTTGCCTACCTAGGAAATTGGTGTATGAAAATAGAAAGTTGTGCAAATGAATGCAAGAGAACGTAACTAATATTACATAATTGTATGCAAAGTTAAATGATTTTTTTTTCAATTTTGAATGTAATAACAATGTTCCTAAATGCAATTAGGATGAGTAATAATACAATTTTTAGTTTTTTAATGAGATCAAATGATGCAAGAAAGAAAAAATGCAACCTATATATGCACTTTCACTAGTGTAAATGTGAGAAACCCTAGATGCACTTCACTAAATATGAGAAACCCTAGATGCACTTTCACTAATGCAAGATGTAATTCAAGAATGGAGGCAACCTAGAAATAGGAATTTAATAGACTCCAAATCAGAAAATGAATGTTAAAAAGTGTTGGGTTCACCAAAATGAACAATATGAAAATGGTGATGCTATAGGATTTAGGTCATAAAACACAACTAGTCTCCTATTGTCATTCAATAATGTCCTACGAATCCTAATTGCATTGACCATCTATGTCAAGGGTGAGTCAATTCTCAACAAGGGAGACCTAGGAAGGGTTCTTTAAGATTTGATGGGTTCACTAACAAGAAAAAGCTTGGAAAAGAAAAATAAGCATTCAACTCCCAAAAGCTAGTAATGCAAGGTAAATGAATTCTGCAAATGATGAGATTATGCATCAACAAGTTAGGGTATGTGTACTTGGGAGTTCTAGAAATGAAATGAGAATTTTGGAAATGCAAAGAAGCTATCAAAAAGTGTTATGGATGGAAAATATGCCCTTACTGTTGACTTAGTCCTATTGCTATTTTTGAAGGCAAATGTGAAATCTTTGGATGTCAAAACCGGATCTGAAATAATCTCTACAAAATTCCCTCAGGAGTACTAAGACACCCTAGGTGGAAACTTAGTCCCATCTTGAATTTTTGAAATCTCTAAATATTGTCATGAGGTCTAAAGTCTTCACTTCCTTATTATCATATCTTAGGTCCTAAAAATTTTGGATTTGGTCTATAGGTGAGTTTTTGTGAATATGACAACTTTGTGATACAAATTTACAATTTTGCAACTTTGCACTACAAATGATCTTCAAGTCTTCAACCTAAATCTACAATCACAAACACACAAGAGGGGGAAAACTTTCTGATTTTTACTGTTGGTTATTCTTTTAAGAACCAATCAGATCTCACCAAGTACCTATGAGCTTTCCAAACTCAATTCTCGAATACTTGAGAGATAATTGGCCAAAAAATGAGATGAAGATTTGATGCTTCTTCTCCTACACTACAGGATCTACAAAACCTAGAAGGGTGATCCCGCAATGTATATCTTATGACCTTGCTTATCAAATTATACCATACATTGCATACCAAAGAAACTGTATTCCCATTAGAGGCTGAATAGATGAAATCCTTCAAGAAATTGGCAATTCCTTAGAAGAATCAAGAACTTAAATATGAGAATACCATACAACACCAAATCATAAAGACGTAAACCAATTAAGAAAGTATTTATGAATGATCTCAAATTAAAGACTAGAACCTCAAGAAATGCACCCAACACCTTTACACTAGTGTCTTATCTCAGGGCAAGGAGTCAAGACAAAGTAAATCAAATTGTAAGGTGAATTTAATCCAAGATATCCATGATCTTAGTGAAATTGTATTACAATTCACATATTAATTCTTATGACCCATGACTACTGATAAGATCCACTAAAAATCAATGTGATTTCATATTCTAATTAAGGAATTCTATTTGGTTCATTAAACCATAGCCATAACCTAAATATATCTCCCTACAAAACACAATTAAAACCAATGAAATGATCTTTGATCGTATTGTCATTAATAATTCACATATAATGCATAGATGGAAAGACAATGGAATCAATAGATTAGCATATTTGATTCAGGCATGCCTATAAACCATACAATTAAAAAAATAAACTAGCTTAACTTAGAACCTAAGACCTCGACTCAAAACATAATATCTTTATGCTTCTCATTTTGCATAACTCAGATCTAGAATTCAACAAAAGACCTACACATATGGGCTCAAATTCCATTTTATAGAAAACAAGGGAGAAAAACAAGCTTCGGGACAATATGTACACATGTCGCATTCTCATTGGATCACTATAGCACATATTACTTTTGTATTTATGTTTACATTTTCAATTGGAGTGAATACAAGTGAGAAAAAAATTACTCATTCGTAGAAGCAAATATAACCACCTTCCAAAAGGCATTTTATTGCAGAAGAATAACCTTCGTACTGTTGTAACATATTTTTTCTTTAAAAGTGTCCAAAAGGAGGGAAAGGTGAGTCACCATCCTGACTAGCACTAGCACCAATCCAGATCAACAGTTGTCAACAATCATTGGATCTTGAGTTGAGGAGAAACATATCTTTATGCATTTTAACTTCTGAGGCCAAACCTCCATTATACTTGACCAAGTATATGTATTCTCCTTACCTGTACTCATAGCTCCAAATCATCAATGAAAAGCTTCTTTCATAATTCATACTCTGTTTCTAAGGGCCAACTCAATCCAATAATCTGGTCCATCCTTTTCTTGTATGGGGCATATTTTATCATCACAAAAGTGGCATCTTTATCAAAGTCTTGAAATTTTTTGATGATGAAGGATAACTTCTCAAGAGTATTCTTCAATATGTCAATATCAATTCTCTTGCAAATGAAAGATGCTTGAGAAGCAGTAGTTGTTTCTATCTTATCCCTCCATTCTTATAAAGGTTTGACCCCATCATATGCATCTTGGATATCAAGTAACAATGTAGTATCTACCTCATCAAATTTGGCCTTCACTTCTATTATTTTAGCATCCATCGGTGCAACATAACCTTGAAAATTCTACTCTTTGATTCCACTAAAAAATCTATAAGTTGGGAGAAAACTTGGATATCTATCCTCCTTCTGTTTAGCCCCAATTTCCATAAGCTTCAAATTTTTGGCCCTTAGAATCCATTTATCCTGTGTTGGACCAGCCAATTCTTTATCTCTTTTAGAAAACCTTATTGCTTGTGTCATTAAAGAATAATTTGAATGAATAATATTTAATGTAATTTGAATCTTTTTATTCATATGCTTCAAAAACGTGTGAACAATCTTAGAATCACTTTCATACATGGTGTTTTTGGCTTGTTCAAGCAATCCCTTGTATTCTTTAATTTGTAGCAACAATTCCTCCTTGGTAAGCTTAGTTGATGGGGCTTCACCTGATGTGCTTGGCCCCTCAACCATAAATGGCTCTTGGCCCATGTTTTAAGGTACAATTAATAATTCTTGCTTAGGTGGAGGAGATTGAGGATGAGTCGCAGGAGAGGTGGGTACTATGACTTGAACTAGCTACTTCTCAAGGCTTCAGAGTCTCCACTTTTCGTTTCAATGATGTTAGCTCCACTCAAGTTCGAAAACCTTTTTCTAACTCATATTGTTTTCAATAACCAACTCATTATGTTTACTTTTATACATGTCTCTTTCTTTGGTAAGGCCCTCAATTGTTGCCTTTGTAAACTTAGCAATATTGTCTGTCATGTCAGCCACTTCTAATCTAGAAGTATAAAATAATATTTTTATAATTACTTGCCCCTTGAAGTTATTTGGTTTTGCCACTATAGGCTTCCTAAAACCAAGAGACGAAGACCATATAGCTAGAGCATCCCATTCTTAACTAAAATCCTACCCTTGAAGTGCCATTTCAGGTTCTTCCTTAGTTTGGAATAAGTTTTTCTCAGCTCTCCTTATTGTTTCAAGGACAACAACATCAGCTATATCACATTCAAGAAACAATAAAATACCACTCCTTTGTACAAGTGCCCTAGTGTCATCAGTTGTAATAATTTTGAATTGCTTCCTCATTTCATTCTTTACATTGGCTTGTACAACTTCAGATTAAAGGTAAGGGTGTAAACTTCTCTCCTTAGCCACCTTCTCAAAGTATTCTTGAATAATTTGTCTCCACAGAAAACCTTTGAATGCTTGTGTTTCATTAAACAAGTCATCTTCCATGAAATCCTTGTAGGCATATTGGCTCAAATAATCAATATTATTCAAGCCACTTAAGTCTACCTTACCTAGGGTAAGGCTATTTATTCTAGAGCTTGATGCAAATTCTCTTGGGGGAGAAGATATTCCTTCCTGCATATCTTTAGGTGTTATCAGAATGTCATCTTCATTAGTATCAGGGTAATCAACAACCCTTCTCATCTCTACCTTTTGCTTCTTGGCCGGTGGCTAACCTAATGGAAGAGACTCCCAAGGAGGTGAACGAATATAAATTATGATAGGGGATGACCACCTAGGAGGTGGTGGCACTAAGCTCTAAAAATAAGCTACCCTTGATTGCTCTGATGCAATAGGGGTTGGCAATGTCTGCTACTTATTTACCCTCTCTTTATATCTAGAATCAGTTCTTATCTTTGATCATGGCTGGTAAGAGGGTCTCTCTTCAAGTACTTCTATGGGATCTTGGTCAACCACCATTGATTTTCCTTTATCTGTAACTACACTCTGCCCTTAAGACACCCACTATATTCTCAAAATTTTGAAGAACATACATAACTCTATTGAATTTTCATTGAATGTTGGGCATAAGGTGATCTCAAAATTTTTTGAGTGCTTACTCAATAAAATTTTACCACCAAGACCTTGGGTTAATGTTATGAATCCAATATGAAAATCTACACATTAACCTTCTGAGCTCAAATATGTGTGCAAATTACTCAACTGATAAACTTAGTCCAAATGCGGAAAATAAGAACCTTACAGTTAAGCAAATAAATGAAATGATAGAAGCATAATAAGAGAGAGAGACTCAAATTTGATTACGGAGTTCTTCCAATGGACTACATCTCCGGGTCTAGCTCAATTGAGTGACCAATCTAACAAAAATTTCTCTGAAAAAGTAGTACAACTCCAAAGGAGCCTCTTGTAAAACTGCTTTTACAAAATGTTGCAGCCTATCCACAAAGTCCTAACAAGGTTTCCACTGAATCACTTCACAAAAGCACTCAAAGCCAAAAGTGATTTACAAAAGGTGAAAAACACTCACTTTGCCTAATAAGGACCTACTACAGACTTAGAGAAATAATTCTCTCAAATTATTCTCTCAAATTCCTCACAAAAATTGCTCAATAGCAAAGAGGAAAGAGCAACAATGTGATCTCAAATTCTACTCGAGCAAATTCCTCACAAAATTGCTCAATAGAAAAGAGGAAAGAGCAAGAATCTGATGATAAATAAGGCTTCTTAGCTCACCTTTTATACATTTGAATTTTCCCAAATTGTTGTAAAACCAATTGATTTCGGATAAATCTCCATCCCATAAAAATCTTTGAAAATTATTCATAATCCCCCCTATAAGGTAAAGATTTTAAAACATCTTTCCTTATTTACAATAAAATCTTAAATTCCCCACATAATCCTTTTAAAGATAATTTTTGAGCCTAAATATATGTGAGTATGGGCTTACAAGATTTTACATAATCTTTTTAAAAAGATTATTGACTTTCTTTGGAGGAGTTATTTTCTAAAATATGGGTATTTAGTTTTAAATATTTATGAGAAATAAATAAGCTCCAAATAAATCTTGAAGCCATTCAATGGCTTGATGGTGAGAAGTCTTCTTTGTTCCCGAGCTGGTCAGGGTTCAAATCCCATCCGCTTTCCTTTCAACCATTTCTGAATGGTGAGAGCATCAACTGTTTCGGCATAGGTTAGGGGGTCGAACCCCTCTACCATTCTTTTGGAAAATGGAGCAACAATACAGGAGGAGGATAAGGGTGGCATGTGGCACCCAACCTAATGTGCCACATGGCAGCTCCTGATTTGTCAGATTTGTCAGTCAGCCAACAAGTCATTGAGACACATAATTGAACAGATGCCACGTCACTGCTGACTCACTAGGCCATTTCACCTGTATGGATGAAACTTGTAAACCATGGAATCATCATCCTCAACACAGTTAGCCTGCCATGTCAACACCATGTTTTAGGTCCTGATTGGTCCATGTCATTGTTCATACCATACAAACTGCCACATTAGCATGTTGATGTCACCTGCCACATCACCGTACATATGACACATGTCAAGACCTCATTGGTCCACATCAGCATCCATACAATGAATCATCTGCCAAGTCAGCACAATGACGTCATGCTGACGTTAGCACTGTACCATCAGGTCAACCTAGTCAACCATGAACTTTGACTTTGTATATCTTGCACATACGAGCTCCGATCTGCGTGAATCGAATGTCATCGGAAAGCTCTTGAAAAGTTCTTCACATTGAGACCAAATTTGACCTCTTTCAACAATGTTGAAATTTTGACCTTTTTTAGGCCTCCTAGTACTTGGGTTGACCAGCCTTTGATCGAGCTTTAACTGACGATATCTCAAACGTACGAGCTCAAATTTTGATGAAATGAACATCATTGGGTTCGTGTCATCGAGCTCTTCGAATTGACACCACTTCCAGCCGATTTCGAGTCAGTCAATATTTTCGCCTTCTGACAGGCCTTTGGTCTAGGTTTGACCGAAATTTGAATGTGCGTAAGTTGAGAAAACAGACTCCTTTTTTGCCTATTCAAGTTACGTCGGATTCAATATTATGATATATTTGTGTTAGCACCCATCATGGGAGAAATTGGAACACTTCAATTTTCAGGTTCAAGGGATCCACCTAGATCAAATCTCCCCACTGAAGAACTTTTGGTCTCCAAAATTTTACAGTTCCTTTAAAAAATCTCCTAGTTTGCATCTTGCCATTTTCCATGGTCAAAACATCAAGATGTACACACTACCACCTCTATCGCTGAGGTCTTACTCTTTGGAAATGTACTGACTTCACAACTTCTAATGATGCAATTAAGAATGGAACTTAACATACCCAAAGCAAGAAGAAAACTGAGTATGGTATACCTATCTCTTAGTGATTTTCATGGGGTAGTTCACATTCTACATCTCTTGCCATTTTTATTTATTTTAGTACACTTTTGTTATTCCTCTAGCTACTCGAGCATGGTATATGCACCTCAGCCTAAAATATTCCTTCACCTTTGTACTTCAAAATAGCTGATTCAAGGCTCCACCACACCACTCGGGTCTCGTTTGTGTGAAACAACAGGGTCATCAATAAAATCCTTCAAGAAATCCAACTGAGTTCAGATTAATCCTTAGCATGACCCCTACTGAGTCTTCAAGCAGAGAACATGCAAAGTCACTGTTGACCATTCTCAACAACCCTTTGTCTGAAAGTACCCTTCAAAAGAAGCTTCACACTTAAAAATCTATAGGTATAAGTATTTAAAAACCTACGATGATAAGTTAAAAAGTACTCTCCTATTCAGATAACAAATTTATTGCTTTCGAAAGCCTTGCAATATCTTAATCTTAGGAGTATTACAACTTCATTGAAAAATTGTTATAAACAATTTTATTTTGAGTCTTATTCTCAAAAGAATACTAGCTCTATCAAAAAAATTTACTTAAAAAGGTAAAACAAAATACACAAGTTGACACAACTAGTTAGAAGAGAGATGCTCCCAGCTCTTATGAACTTGTTCGAAGGAACTCTCTTTTGCTGGCTGCTCAGACTCTTCTAGAATTGCTGCAGGGGTGGAGGCAATTGTCGGCTCAACCTTCATCTCTTCAACTTGCTGGTTGTTGGGTCTCTCTATGGACCTCGTTCACCGATGGAGCTCTGGATGTAGCTTCCAACACTTTGCCTCCTAGTGTCCACTAATGCCACAATGGTTGCAGAAATTCCGAATTCTAGATGATCGACCAAATCCTCTTTTGAATCCCAATCTTTGGTACCATGGTATTTTCTTTGCCACGACCAGATTGGCGATGCCTTGCTTGGAGACACCATGGCCCTTACCTCTAATACTCATCTTTCCAAGTAGATTTGACCTGATGCCTCTAGTGTGCTTCTCAAAGTGCCCAAATGAGTCTTGCTTGTCCTCCATTGACTTCTTCTATTTTGTGGAAGAAGTGGCCTCGAGATAATTTCTATCACTATCTGACAGATTAAGAGTTTGAAGGTAGTCCATTTGCCAACAATATGCACACTTGATTGCACCAGGAGATTTTTCCCAATCATGGCCACAAGAAAATCTAGCCAAAATCTTCGTTGCTGAAGAAGCTAGTCCCATACTATCTGGCAGGGTAAGTGGAGAGTAAGAAGATGAAGGCGGTGTAAGTGGAGAATACGAGGATGAATTTTCTTGAGTATGCAGATAGAAAAAAAAAATGTGGCCACTCTCAGATACAAGAGGACTTCTCCTATTCTTCTCTTCAAGATTTTCCTAAAGAAGAATCTGCAACCTTTGCTTTTCAGAGTTAGATTCTTCAAGCATTTGCTTGAGTTCTGCATTCTCCTCTTCTAGCTTTTGAATCTTGTCAGACTTTTCATGGTGATTGTGGAAAATAATTTCCAGCTATTTCTTCATCTCGAAGAATTCTTGAACCATTGACAAAGTCATTGTCACACCAGATGCTTCACCTTGTTCACTTTCCATTTCTCATGTATGGGATCCTGTCAAATGTGGAACTTGCAAAAACCAACAAACTGGCTAACAACAATTGCAAACAAGCTTAGAAACTAGCTCTCATACCACTTGATATGAAAAGTTTCTGAGGGCTTACTCAATAAAATTTTACCACCAAGACCTTGGGTTAACATTATGAATCCAATATGAAAATCCACACATTAACCTTCTGAGCTCAACTATGTGTGCAAATTACTCAACTGATAAACTTAGTCCAAATGCGGAAAATAAGAACCTTACAGTTAAGCAAACACATGAAATGAAAGAAGCATAATAAGAGAGAGAGACTCATATTTGATTAAAAAGTTCATCCAATGGACTATGTCTCAAGGTCTAGCTCAATTGAGTGACCATTCTAATAAAAAATGCTCTGAACAAGCAGTACAACTCCAAAGGAGCCTCTTGCAAAACTGCTTTTACAAAATGTTGCAGCCTATCCACAAAGTCCTAGCAAGGTTTTTACCGAATCACTTCACAAAATAAATCAAAGCTAAAATTGATTTAGAAAAGGTGAAAAAAATTGAATTTTCCTAATAAGGACCTACTACAGACTTAGAGCAATAATTCTCTCAAATTCTTCTCTCAAATTCCTCACAAAAATTGCTCAATAGCAAAGAAGAAAGAGCAAGAATGTGATCTCAAATTCTACTCTCAAATTCCTCACAACATTGCTCAATAGAAAAGAGGAAGAACAAGAATCCAATGATAAATAAGGCTTCTTAGCTCACCTTTTATACATTTGAATTTTCCCAAATTGGTGTAAAACGAATTGATTTGGGATAAATCTCTATCCCATAAATTTATTTGAAAATTATTCATAATCCCCCCTATAAGGTAAAGTTTTTAAAATATCTTTCCTTATTTACAATAAATCATAAATCCCCCACATAATCCTTTTAAAGATAATTTTTGAGCCTAGATATATGTGAGTATGGGCTTACAAGATTTTACATAATCTTTTTAAAAATATTATTGACTTTATTTGGAGGATTTATTTTCTAAAATATGGGTATTTAGTTTTAAATATTTATGAAAAATAAATAAGCTCCGAACAAATCTCGAGGCCATTCAATGTCTTGATAGTGAGAAGTCTTCTTTGTTCCTGAGCCGGTTGGGGTTCAAATCCCATCCACTTTCCTTTCAACTGTTTCTGAACTTCAAGGAAACAAAACCCATGTCCACCGCTTACGTTGTTGAATGGTATGGGTGGCCGACCGGTAAGAGTGTCAACTATTTCGGCGTAGGTTAGGTGGTTGAACCCCTCTATCTTTATTTTGGAAAATGGAGCGAAATTTTTGAAGAAGGATAAGGGTGCCACATGGCACCCAACTGATGTGCCATGTGGCAGCTCCTGATTCGTCAGATTCATCCAATCAGCTGACAAGTCATCGAGACACATCATTGAATAGATGCCTCATCAGTGCTGACTCACTAGGCCATGTAACCTATACAGATGACATGTTTCAACCAAGGATTTTTTTTCCTCAATGTAGTCACCCTGCCATTTCAACACCACGTGTCAGATCTTGATTGGTCCACGTCATTGTTCATACAGTACAAACTGCCACATCAGCATGCTGATGTCACCTGGCACGTCACCTACAGATGACACGTGTCAAGACCTCATTGGTCCACATCAACATCCATACAATGAATCATCTACCAAGTTAGCACAATGACATCATGCTGATGCTAGCACTGTACCTTTAGGTCAACCCAATCAACCATGAACTTTGACTTTGTATATTTCGCACATGCAAGCTCCGATCTATGTGAAATGAATGTCATTGGAAATCTCTGATCGATCTCTTCACGTTGAGACCAAATTTGACCTCTTTCAACAATGTTGAAATTTTGACCTTTTTTAGGCCTCTTGGTACTTGGGTTGATCGACCTTTGACCGAGCTTTGACCGATGATATCTCCAACGTACGAGCTTGGATTTTGATGAAACAAACATTGTTGGGTTCATGTCATCGAGATCTTTGAATTGACACCGCTTCTGACCGATTCTGTGTTAGTCAATTTTTCTGCCTTTTGACGGGCCTTTGGTCTAGGTTTGACCAAACTTTGACTACACGTAAGTTGAGAAAATAGACTCCTTTTTTGCTTGTTCAAGTTGCACTGAATTCAAGATTATGATCTCTTTGTCTTGGCACCGATTCTGGGAGAAATTGGAACACTTCAATTTTTCGGTTCAGAAGATCTACCTGGATCATAAGGTCAACCTTAGGGTCTATCTTTCTAGCTTGCTCCATCATTTTATTGAAGGCCAAATACTTTTCCTTTCTCTGTTCTTGCTAATGTAAATCCATGATGTTTCTAATAACATCCTTAGGATAGCAAAACTTATGTTTGAAAAAAACACTATTGTGTTGTCCCTTCAAAGGAGAAATAAAACCCTGAGTATCATGATTCCTTAGGCATACTGTCTTCAATTTCTAGGGTTCCAGGAGTTGTCCCAAGTTATTCCAACATCCTTTCACCATCAAAAAATTTGTACAGGCTGTCCACTCAGGGAAGAATGAATGATTCTTTCATGTTTCTAGTAAATGTACCATCTGTGATGCTCTCAATTGTTTCATGATCTCAATAAAACCTATTCTTAATGGCACATCTCTTGGGAGAACATAAGGGTTCACAGTAGTGACATAAATTATGAAGACAGTTGTTTGAGGATAAGCTATTATATCACCCTAGTTGTGATTCAAATTTAGATCACGCCTTTTCTGCACGGGCCTCAAAAATTCATGGATCTCCTTAGGAATCCTCAGTGGGTTATGAACCAAAATTATTCTCGGCTTTGACGAAAAAAATTTGTTTAAGACCACATAATCAAATTTAGGGTCATCCTTATCTAGGATTTGGGTCCAACACTAGAGGGGAAAGTCAATGTCACCGTTCTTCTTTTATAATGTCATGTCTTGGAAAAAAAAATTCTCTCCTCTATACAAGAACATATGCAACAATAAAGAGTACCACCCAAAGCTCACCAATTCCTCTTCTACCTTGAGGGAAATCAAACCTTTATGCATCATGTCTGATAGATATGTTGCATAGTCATAGACTACATTATAAGCTGAATGTTGGAGATGTGCTTCCATATACATAAGATTTGTCAGCGTGGTAGATGGTGCATCAATGCCAAATATTTGGCGTAAATAGAAAACTGTCTTCTTGAAATAATTAGAAAAATATATCATGGGGAAAGGCTCTTGTTCATATTTTCCAATCTTTATTTTCTTTTTGTTCTTCCCTATCCTAGTAGTTGTAGTATGAATGGGTAACAATTTTTTTGGGAAAAGAAACTTTATCTTCTTCTACTCCTCCTTGAAGAATTTGAGGTCAATCAGGATTATGTCCATACTCCATTCATGTAGATTGAAGATATTTGTTATTTCTTCTCTGGCTATTTTAACCACCTCTTTACCATCATATGCTCTGATTACTCTGGAAATAGGGTCATATCTTGAATCAATGTCCTTCAATAGATCAATATCCATGTACACATTCGACACCACTAGTTTTCCAAAAGCTAACCTCTAAGGATTGCAGACAAGGACATTTTTATTCATATTCCCAAACCAATTTTGAAATAGTCGCCACCCATAAAATGAAAAATTGGCATCCTTGATACCACAAATTTTATTTGTTAACCCTACCTGAACCTAATAGCCATAGAATAAAGCCACTGCCTTAGGTATTTTATTTGTGGAGGATTGAAATTGATCAATTATATCCTAGGAGAGAGACCTTGTTGGGGTTCCTAAACTAGGCACTTGAGTTCTAGGTGCCATAGGTAAAAAGTAAAATCAAAATAATCTAGAGTTTTGATGGAAGGATATTCCAAACTTAGCACCTCTATTCAAAAACTAGGGCATAACCTAAAGGGTACACTTTAAATGAATTTTGCAAGGCTTTCAACTTTCAAATTAAATTTAAACCCTAATAAAGCAATTAATAGAATACAGATAAATACTAACAATAGATGTTTTCCCTAACTCAAGATTTTTCAAACATGAAATAGAGAAAGTGTCTATTTGACTTACAATTTTATGCTAGCAAAAAACCCTAATTATGATCACGAAAAACTTTGAAAATTTCTTTCTTGATCTCTTGGAGGCTTCTAAATCATTAGCAATCTTCAGTTATACATAAAAGTTAACTTACAGAGCATTTAAGTTGAAGTTGGGTGGATTTGGGTGCCTCTTTTGTAATTAGTATTCAATCACGTGAAAGGAAATGAGTCTCACATTTGCAATTATGATTTTGAATAATATCTATTGATTTGATCCTAAACTGGCACATTGGATGACTCAGATGAAGTCAAACCCATTTGAAATTCTATCACTATCAATGACCAGTCTATCAACCGATGAAGTTTTTTCCATTTCAATGCCAATTCATTCATTGGAGGGCCCCAAATTTCCTTTCCTCATCAAAAAAAGAATCCATGTGTCAAAATCAGAGAGACCATGCAACATGTTTCAAAATAATATTTTAGATCTTGTGTGGTGTGCCAACAATAGCCCAGATTTGATCCTAATGATACATCAAATTCATTGATTCACAAGCTTAAAATGTCAGGCTCAATAGTGGGGAATGGGTCCCACATTCTACAAAAGGACACATGACACAAGTGTCCAGACCACACAACTCTTCAGAAATGAATATTTTAATCTCACACAGTATGTGTGCACGAATAGGATTGCACCTTCACATCTCACGGATGAGATTTTTTGCACATGCAAATAAATTAAGTCACAAAACAAGGCCATGACTAGGTTAATGGATTAGGACCCTCTGGAGTTAAAAGCTTACAAATTAAGTCTTTTAATTGCAAAATATTTTTCCCGACTTTGGAGAATTTAAAACAATGAAAAGGAACGAGGTGACCGATGGGCTTAGGAAAAGGGGGGCGATAAAAATAATGGGCTAGATGACTTAAGTTATGACTAATACAATCGACAAGTGGGGACGACCAGTCAGTGAAAAAATAGAACACCAAGGGTTTAAGACTTGAGAAAAATGAAACAAAGGTATTAGACCTAAAACCCTAAACCTAATCTATCTAGCACAAGAGAAAAAAACCATTAAAATGCATGGAAATAGCTAAAAGTTTATCAAAATTTTATAAGCTCTACCAATGGCTCTAGCTTGGGGATGCATACCCTTGGTGGATATGGCAACAATCTAGATCTCATGGTGAGGTAGACCAACATAGAGAGACAAAACGAGGAACCATTCCTAGACAAGGCAATCAGACACAACCGAAAGAAAACACACCAAACCTATGTACACTAATTACAAGACTATACAATGTACATGGAATGCAATAGGTATTTCACGATAAATAGGACTTCAAGAACTATCCATGTACTATCATCTCTAGAATTTCACTTGTTAGGGATTGCAAGAAGTATGAGTCTTCTCCATGTATGTCGGCAATTAAGTATGGGCCTAACCACAAAGGATCAAATTTTCCATGTTTTCATTTGTCTTCCATCCTTGCATTCCACATCAAGACCATGCATCCAACCTCAAACTTCCTTTCAATGGAATTTTTATCATACATGTATTTAACTTGCCATTATAGCCTCTCATTTATTTTATGAGCTTCTCTTTTAGTTTCATCAAGCTCAATTAACTCATCCATTCTATGCTGCATCTCATCAAAAAGTCACTGTCATACTCTTGAACAAATTTATACATCTTTATCAAGTTGTTATGTGGTATTATAGCTTCAACACCATATACCAAGTCAAAAGGGGATTTTCCAATAAATTTTTTAACTATTATCCTATCAGCCCATAATGCAAGCTACAATTTTGAATCCCATGCCTTCTTGTTCTTCTCAATTACCCGTTTGATGATCTTCATCAAAATTATATTATTAGATTCAGCTTACCCATTCCCCTGGGGGTGATATGGGGATGAATAAGAAATGGATATACCATTTTTATTACAAAATTCAATAAAATCTGTAAATCTAAAGAACATGGCACTATCAGAAATTAGTCTTTCTAGGACTCCAAATTTTCTCAAGATATTATTCAAGAAAAAATTAGTAACCACTTTACTTGTTGCTTTCCTTGTGGGAATAACTTCTACCCACTTTGTGAAGTAATTTGTTGCAACAAGCATCCATACGTGTCCTCCTCTAGACTTCTCATGTATTTCACCAATAATATCAATGCCCCATTATTGAAATGGGGCTTGGACTAAAACTGGTCTCAAAGGAAGGTTACTAGAAAATTTAACTTACCAGTGAGCCTTTGGCAAGCATCACATCTTTTAAAAAACCTATGAGCATCTTTGAATAGAGTTGGACACCAGAAACCAGCCCTTAGTATTTTGTGAGCAATTGTTGCTGCCTTATAGTGACCTCTACATGCTCCTTTATGCATTTCAAGCAAGAGATCTTTACTTGATTCACATCTACACATATGAGCAGCATGCCCTCTGGGATTTTCCACCATAGCTCACCATCAATAATAAAATATTTAATAGCCTGTATCTTGAGAGTTCTTCTTTCATTACTGGGCATGCCTTTAGGGTATTGCATTGTCTACAGGTATTCCACTATTCTCCTATACCATCCACAAGTCTGCATATCACATATGGGAGAAATTTTTTAATGTTCAATCTAATTGATCTGATTAGCTTCCAAGTTGGTCTCAACCATCAATGTTTCTAGACCTTGACCTCTCACTAGCTTAGTAATTTGAATATCAATGTTAAACTCTTGGATTTTATTAATCCATCTGCACCTTCGACCTATGGTCTCCTGTTGAGTAAAAATATCCTTGACCACTACACATGAGACATATACCACAATAGTTGCTCCAATCAGATATGGTCTAAAGTTCTTGACATCCTTCACTAAGGCATATTCCTCCTTTTCAGTCACATCATATTTGAGTTCAAAAGCCTACAAAGAATTGCTAGAAAATGCAATAGGTTTCTCAAAATCGTCATCATTCTTCTGCAATAATATTGCTGCCACTATATGAAATGAAGCAAAGGTAAATAATTGAAAGGATGTGAATAATTATGGGACTTATGGATAGGTGACTCTTTAATGGAATTTTTAATGGCTTGGAAAGCTTGTGATGGTTTTTCTAATCAAGTCATGTTTTCACCCTTCTTTAACATCTTTGATATTGGCCTTGAGATTTTTGTAAAGTTGGTGAAAAACATCCTCAAGAAATTAATCTAACAAAAAAAGGATCGATTTCCCTTCACATTCTTTGGCTATGGGATCTTATCAATTGCTACTATACGTTCAGGATCAATTTTGAAACAATGTGACTCAACAGTTTCCCTTCTTTAACCCCAAACAAACACTTCTTAGGATTTCAGGAAATCCCATATTCAAAGGCTCTGATTAAAATATTTTCCAAACGATCACAGTGATCTTCTTTCTTACTGTGGGAAGCAAGATCATCTTGATAAATAGAAAGAAATAAATCAATGAAGTCAACAAAATCCACATCCATGGCTCTCTGAAACATGGAACCAACATTAATCAAGCCAAATGGAATCCTTACATATACATATGTACCCCATGGTGTTGTAAATGTGGTTTTATATTGTTCTGATTCCTTCACCATGACTTGATTATAACATGAAAATCCATCCGTCATTGACAACAATTCACATCGTATCAATTTTTGCAACATTGCCTCCATATTAGGCAATGGATAAGTATCCTTCAAAGAAGCCACATTTAAATTTCTAAAGTCTACAAAAAGCCTCAAATCACCATTATTCTTTCTCACTTGGACTAATTTCAAAACCCATAAAGAATGCCTTATAATCTTAATAATCCCAACATCTTTTAACTTTGTATGTTCTTCCTACATTTTCGGTTGCAATGTGGGATTAATTGGCCTCTAATTTTTCCTAAATGGTTTTCGATTAGGCTTCAAAGTTATCTCATGTTGAAATAAATCCTCTCTCTAGGCCTTGAGGTCAGCATATGACCAATCAAACATATGTTTGTATTTCCTGAATAGGGAAATCAACATGGTTCTAACATGAGGTTTCATATTTTTGCCTACATACACTCTTTTGGGAGAATTCTCTATTCCAAGATTTATCTCTTCCAAATCTTCCCTATGGGAAGATGCTTGTTTAAAATTTGACTTATCAGGGCCATCAAAGACCCTCTCCAATGCAACTAGTCCCTTAGGGATCTTAGTGGTTTTTAATTGGATTATCTCCTTCCCAAATAATGTTTCTTTTCCATAAATGTCAACCACTAATGAGCCAAAATCAATTTCTTGGCTCTCATATTGATCTATGTAGTGCAGAAATTTTAGGATGTCATTGTAATCATCAAATACTTGCCAATTACAAATATTATCTGGCACTGTAGGCCAAGTTTGCACTTCTATTTTTGAGATGCCATCAAAAGTGACATCGTCTAGTCTGACAACAATATTAGCTAATAAATTTTCCATGACATTCAATCCACTCTCTATCTAGTCTATGTTAAAGCATTAAAAGCTTCAATAGTATCCCAAATTACATTTCTATATTGTTTAATCCTTTTATTCTTGTAAAAAAAATTGGATCTTACTTGGGAAACAACCAATTCAGAGTATCCTAACACTTTTAACATCTTAATACCATGCTTTGAGGCTAACTTCAAGCCAAACAGCAGGGCTTCAAACTCATCTACATTATTGGTGCAAGCAAATTTCAGCAAGGAATATTTGAATGTTTTACCTTGAAGAGATAAGGATAACCCCTGCACCCGATCCTTCCTTGGAACCAGATCCATAAAAATGCATGGTCCAGAGAGAATCCTCTTGTGTTGTACCCAAGATTTCCCTATAATCTGGTGTATACTTGTCCTCTTCTTCTTGCTTCAATTCTTCAACCTGAAAGGTATCTAAACTAGTATCCACAAAATTAATTCTCACTAGTTCCTCAACATATTCAATCATGTGATAGATTCTTGGTTCCCTTGTAATCTCGACATCCTTTTGGTCAATAGAAAAGGTGGAAAATGATAGATCACACTATATACTCCTACCCATGGAAGTACTCCATTGTCTTGATAATAACATCCCATAGGTTGGTGGAATGGCTATGACTGATATACTCATAATCAATTCATTTTCAGGGAAAGGTGCCAATTTGTATGAATTTTTTTAATTAATCCTATAATAGGGACCTCTCTCAAATCCATAGCATAACACTTCCCATAAATTATATCAACCTTCAGACCCATTTCTTCCATAATTTTTACTAACATCACATTATTTGAGGCCCATGAATCAATCATACAGTTCCTAAGCAACTTCCCATCAATGATCAAGCTTAGGAAAAATATATTAACTTGGCTTGGGTTTGTAATAATAGTAGTTCCTAAATATATTTCAGGGTTTTCATTTATCATTTCCTACACTTCTGCATTCTTCTCTTGTATTTTACTTCATTTAGGTTGGTCAATGGCTACCTTATCCTTACAACCTGTGGAAAAAATATTGATAAAAGAAACTATATTCTCCTTATGCTCATCAATTCTCATAATTTTTAATAATGGAACTATAACTTTAACTTGAGACAACACTTGGATTATGTCTACAAGAGACTATGATGGTAACTTAGGGAGTATCAATTCTTTAAGAGTCACCTTGTCACCTTGTTTTTCATTCTTTTCAGCATTCAACTTGAGATCCTTTGACCTCACAGCCTAGGGAACAACTTCACCATCAATCTTAGCCTTACTACCCTTCTTAGCCCAAATTATTATTTCTTTACCTTCTTTGGGCTTTGTATCTTCCTTCTTATTTTCCGTGCTAGTCCCCTTATTTACTGGATTATTTTCCTTGACAAACATACTACGAGGATTACCCTGATTTCCACTTATAGTCTCGTTTCTCAACTGAAGGTTGCTTCTTGCCCGAGAAACCAAGGAATTTGTATATTTTTAAATTTCTTCATTGAAAGGTCTCCTCAAAGAGATATTATCTAACTCAAGAGTATAAATAGTGTAGTCATTTTCTCTCTCTTCATCTGAGAATACTTGTTGATGATAAAAAATCACTTATTGTCTTTGCACATCCACATCGCTTCTATCAAGCTCATCATTAGAAGAATAATCACCAAATGAAAGATCTAATTTAGCATTGAATATGTTAGTTGACTCATCCTAATCATGAGGAGATTCACAACTTTCTTGATCACTCGGTGACTCTTCAATAGATCTTGCAACAGTGCATTGCTATGAAGAATGAGGCATCTAATAGACTCCAAACCATGACATATCCTTAGTAGCATTGGTGGAATGCCTTTGTAGAGGTTTAGGTGTACCTTGAATGTTTTTTTTTATTGTTGTTAACTGGCTTTCCATTATGCCAATTGGTATGATAAGGGTAGTCTTGCAGTCTTGGTGGCCTTTCATTCCTCTGGAATTGAGGCTTTTCATTATTTGCTACCTTTTGTAACAAATTGGGAACCTGATCCAACTTCTCATAAAGGGTTGCACTTTTACTAGCCTTTTCATTCTAAAGTCTAGGTTCTTTTGAAGCCTTAGGGTCATCCCTTCTTCCCACTTTACTTTGTGCTCTTCTATTGTTTTCAATATTGATTGCCATTTTGTAGGCTTCTCTTAGGTGTTATGGGTTCTTGTCTCTAAGAAGATAGCACATCTTAGAGTCATATGCATTGCAATACACCACTAGATAAACATTTTTATTGGGCCTCAAATAAGCAAGGACTCTAATCATGGCCTTTTGGAACCTTGCATTGAACTCAATTGCCATTTGATTATGTCCTTTTGTGATATTGCTGAAATCATTCCACCTAAATCGAGGATCAGTTTGGTCTCCATATTGTTCCTTGAAGATTCTATAAAAAGCCTCTTTAGAATCAATACTCACATCAGAAAACCCCCTATACCAATATCTAGCATCTTCAGTCAGTCATTGCATAAAATAATTCATTGTAACATCATCATCCCATAGTTCAAAATCTTCCACAAATCTCTAAAAGGCTTTCAAATGATCCTCACCATTGAAGGAATTATTACCAGTAAATTTAGGGAGATGTTTCCTTGCATTATTAAGGACAAGATATGGTACCTCGAGATGTTGTCAAAGCACAATTTCCTATACCTATCAATTTGGGGTGGTCTTCTAGTATTTCTATCTCTAGGAGCATCCTTTTGCTCATCATCTCCTTTGTTCTCAAATTTATCTCTCGTCCTACCTCTTCCATTCCCACCATTACTACCACCTCTTTTCTTGCTCCCTTTATCATCTTTAGAATATGAATTTCTATTCTTATTGTTTCCTCCACCTCCACCACCTTGATCCCCACCACCACCTCTACTATGAGTATATCCTTTAGACTTCTTATTTTGAAACTTACTATTGTTTTGTCCAAAGCTTGAAGGTTCTAGAGTTGGTATATATAGTTTAAGGAAAACAATCTTCCTGGCCATTTTTGCATTAGCAACTTCCATTTTGGCTTTCCTCAATTATTCTTGTAGTTTATCATTTACCAACTACAACCTCAAGAGGTCGAGATTTGGGGGTGCAGTGGATGGAATAGGATCAATCTGAGCATTATTGACTGGGGTCATAGAAAATGAAGTATAGGCATTTACATTGGTATTGAATGCATTGAAGGTATCCTTCTTGGTCTGGTCAATGTGCTTCTTCCCATGGTCTACAAAGGATGTTTTCTTAGAAGTGTCCAAAGGATCAAAGGTTTTGGTGGTTTCAAATTTTTTTGCATATGTACTAGCAACAGAGATTCCCATATGAATTTCTACCTTAGGAATCTCAGTATCTAATTTAGCTACATTCTCTTTAAAATCTTTATACCTAGCAACATCCTCTCTAATCTTTTCAATTTTTAGTCTCCTAGTATCTCTTTCAAGTTTCTTGGCTCTAATTTTGTCTTCATTCTCCTTCAACCCCTTGATTCTATTCTCCTCTTCTTCAAAAAGATAAGATAAAGATCTTCCTCTAAAGCTTTCATGTCTTTAACTATATCCTCTTCATTTTCTAAAAGATCTCCAAATTCACTGGGTGCAAGGGTATGGAAAGTTTGTTGAAACAAATCTCCCTCAAGTGAAAGGTCCAATTCTAGGTTAGGAGACCCTCTTGGTTTATAATTTCCTCCATGAAAAATAGACCCAACTCCAAGGTTTGGGAGCTCTAATAATTTCTTACTTCTATCCCAAAATCCCCATCTATCTTCTTCTCTTGATATGTCCAACTCATTGCCAAACACCTACTCAATAGGGAAACTTCCTTGATTTTCCCTAAGAACTACAACCCCATGTACTTCTTCACAAGTACTTGCACTATTTACCTCATTATTGAAAGTAGAAGATTCTTCAATGAGGGATTCAATAGACTCACTAGATTGAGAGTTTTCTTCACCCATAATGGTTTCTTGTATTTTGAAAGCTGGAGCTGTAGCTTCTGCTTAGGATTTTTCTTCATCTGGCTTTGGGTTCCTCACATTTGTGTTGGAATTTTCTTTTCTTTTTTCACCTTCTTGAATTCTCTTTTGTTCTTCCCTTTCACTTCTTTTATGTCTTCAAATATTGGCACACAATGGTGCAAATATTTTAGAGTCATCACCCAAATTGATTGGGACAAATTTATATCAATTGTGTTACTACTCATGCAAATTTCATGAAATCTTTGTGGAATAAGACAAACTTTTAAAAATCCAAAGTAATTTGGGTTGAAATTTTTACACAAGCCTTTTAATACAAAAAAGCAATAGGAAACTTGGCATAAAATTGAGAGGAACACTTGGCAAAGACTTGAGAAATGGTTAGTGGAAAATCAACTAGAGTGACTCTATAAACAATATCACCATAAAATATAGTGAACTTTGATAAGGCATACTAGAAAAAAAATATTTATCCAGCATAGTCTCTCCCCAGTAGAGTCGCCAATCTGTTGGGTATTTTTTAAGAACTAATCAGATCTCGCTAGGTACCTATGGGCTTGCCAAACTCAATTGTCGAATACTTGAGAGATAATTGGCCAACGAACGAGATGAAGCTTTGATTCTTCTTCTCCTGCACTTCAAGCTATGAAAAAATCATAAGGGTGATATAGAAATGTATATCTTATGACCCTACTTATCAAATTATACCATACATTGCATAACAAAGATGTATTCCCATCAGAGGTTAAATAGATGAAATCCTTCAAGAAATTATAAATTTCTTAGAATATTGAAGCACTTAAAGCAAATAAAACCATACAACACTTAATCACAACAAGGTAAACCAATTAAGAATATATTTATTAATGATGTTCTCAAGTTAAAGACTAGAACCTCAAGAAATGCACCCAACACCTTTAGACTAGTGTATTATCTCAGGGAAAGGAGTCAAGACAAAGTAAATCAAAGTATACGGTGAATTTAATCTTGAACATCCATGATCATAGTGAAATTGCATTACAATTCACATATTAATAGTTATGACCCATGACTGCTTAGAAGATCCACTAAACATCCACGTGAATTCATGTTCTAATTAAGGAATTCTAACTGGATCATTAAACTAGACCCATAACTAAAACATATCTCACTACAAAACATAATCAAAACCAATGAAATGATCTTTGATTGTATTCTCATTAATAAGTCACATATAATGCAAAGATGGAGAGATAATGGAATCAAGAGATTAACATATTTGATTATGAAATTCCTGGAAACCAGACAATTAACAAAATAATCTAGCTTAACTTAGAACCTAAGACCTTGACTCAAAACATAATATCTTTGTACTTCTCATTTTTCATAACTTAGATCTAGAATTCAAAAAATGACCCACACATATGGCCTTGAATTCCCTTTTATAAAAAACAAGGGAGAAAAACAAGATTCGGTAAAATATGTACACATGTCTCATTCTCATTGGACCGCTATAACATATATTCCCTTTGTAGTTATATTTACATTTTCAATTGGAGGGAATACATGTGAGAAAAAAATTACTCATTCACAGAACCAAATATAATCACCTTCCAAAAGGCATTTTATTCAGAATAATAACCTTCGTAATGTTGTAACATATTTTTTCTTTAAAAGCATCCAAAAGGAGGGAAAGGTGAGTCACCAACCCGACCATCTCTAGCACCAATCTAGATCAACACTAGTCAACACTCACTTGTTGCATCTTGAGTTGAGGAGAAACATATCTTTATGCATTTTAACTTTTGAGGCTAGACCTGCATTATACTTGACCAAGTATATGTATTCTCCTTACGTCTACTCATAGCTCATAATCATCAATGAAAACATTCTTCCATAATTCATACTCCATGTATAAGGGCCAATTGAGTCCAATAATCTGATCCATCCTTTTCTTGTATGGAGAATATTTTATCATCACAAAAGTGGCCTCTTTATCAAAGTCTATTAAAAAATTGATGATGAAGGATAACTTATCAAGAGTATTCTTCAAAATGTTTGTATCAATTATCTCACAAATGAAAGATGCTTGAGAAGTGATTATTTTTTCCATCTAATCCATCCATGCTTGTAAAGGTTTAACCCCATCATGTGTATCCCAGATATTAGGTAACAACATAGTATCCACCTCATCAAATTTGGCCTTCAGATCTCTTATTTTAGCATCCATCAAGGCAACATAACCTTGAAAATTCTACTCTTTGATTTCACCAAAAAATATATGTTGGGACAACACATGGATATCTATCCTCCTTCTATTTAGACCAAATTTCCATAAGCTTCAAATTTTCAGCCTTGGGAATCTATTTATCTAGTATTGGAGTAGCCAATTCTTTATCCCTTTTAGACAACCTCATTGCTTGTATCATGAAAGCTTAATTTGAATGAATACTATCTGATATAATTTGGATCTTTTTATTCATATTATTCAAAATTATGTGAAAATTCTTAGAATTACTTTCATACATGGTGTTTTGGGCTTGTTCAAGCAATCCCTTGTATTCTTCAATTTGCAGAAAAAATTCCTCCTTGGTAAGCTCAGTTGATGGGGCTACACATGATGTTCTTGGCCCCTCAACCATCAATGTCTCTTGGCCCATGTTGTAAGGTACAATTGAAACTGCTTTCTTAGGTGGAGGACATTGAGGATGAATCACAGGAGAGGTGATTGTTGCATGACTTGAACTAGTTGGCCTTTGAGTCTTCAGATTCTCCACTTGTTGTTTCAATGATGCTAGCTCTTCTTCAAGTTTGTCAACATTTTTTTGACTTATATTGTATTCAATAACTAGTTCATTATGTTTACTCCTATACATGTCTCTTTCTTTGCTAAGCCCCTGAATTGTTTCCTTTGTAAACCTAGCAATATTGACTGTAATGTCAGCTGCTTCTAATATAGGAGTATCAAATAATCTTTATATAATTAGTTTCGCATTGAAGTTGGCTGGTTCTGCTACTATAGGGTTCGTAGAACCAAGAGACAATGACCATATAGCTAGAGCATCCTATTCTTCACTGAAAACCGACCCTTGAAGTGCCATTTCAGCTTCTTCCTCAATTTGGAATGAGGTTTTCTTGGCTCTCCTTATTTTATCAAGGATAACAACCTCAACTATATCCCATTTAGGAAATAATTAAATACTACTCCTTTGTACAAGTTCCCTAGCCTCATCAACTATAATATTTTTTGAGTTTCTTCCTCATTTCATTTCTTACATTATCTTGTACAAATTCCTCTAAAAGGTCAGGGTGTAAACTTCTCTCCTTAGCCACCTTCTAAGATTATTCTTGAATACTTTATCTCCACACAAAACCTTCGAATACTTTTGTTTCAATGAATGAGTCATCTTCCACGAATTCCTTGCATAAATCTTTCCTCAAATCATCAAAATTATTCAGGCCACTTAAGTCTGCCTTATCTAGCCTAAGGCTACATGTAAGCGTGGATAAGGTGTAAAGCACAAAACACATTTATTAATATGAAATTATATCAAAACAAAGCTGAATGAATCAAATCAAAGCAATAATCTACTGAATATGTCATATTGTTCTCTATCTCAAAAGATTTATTAAATCACTGTGGCTCTCAAATCATGTAACCAATATGACTATTAAAATGACTATCTGAAGAACGAGATGGATACTAATGCAATGATATGGAGCTTAATATGATAATACTAGATTATAAATAAATTAAACTAGCATGAATTGACATGGAAATAGATAAATGCAACTACAAGAGGCAGCCATGATATGAAAACTTGATTGTTGGATGCTGGATGCTTGATACTTGATGCATGAATTCCTGTAGAGTAAGAGTGCATAAGTTAGATTATCTAGATATTTTTCTTCATTCAATGAGGTTGTATTTATAGAATTCCTGGTTGTAGAAATGCACATGGAAGGCATTGAGAGGCTTGGATTCAATCTAGAGGATTCAATGGTGAAATATGGAGGAGATTGAGAGAAATTTGGTGATTGTCTCTACCCATGAAAACAATAGGCAAGAGAAGAGGAAGGATTGATGGAGGAGGATTGAGAGAAGAATTTGGAATTTGTCTCCAAAACTTCCCGTGAAGTTTTAAAGCATTAATTGTGACATATTTTAGACATAAATTAGACATAGGATATCTAATTCATTTTTGAGGAGATATAGATGGAATATTCCTTATGCTTTTATTTAAATATTTTGATTTATTTAAATTAGCAAAAGAGGGATAAATAATTTAATAAAATGAACTATAGAAGTTGTTTATTAAGTTAGATAGAAGAATACGACAATTAATCAATAAAGTGTTTTAATCTTTATTTAATTAATTTAAGATTGATGTGATAAAATAAAATAGGGATTTGATAATTAAATCAAACAAAGTATTTAATTTTGTTTATTTAATTAAGATGAATTTAAATGTGAACTATATAAATAAATATTTCTATTTATTCAAACAGTAGAGGAAATTAGGATAATTAATCAAATAATTTGTATTTAATTAATTAGATGCTCCAGACCAGTTTTAGGTGTATACATTTTGCCCCTCTTCGAACTGATGTGTTTACGCGTTGCTTCGAAGAAACTTTTTGCTGCTACTACCAGGATCAATGATAAAACAATTAATGTTGTATGCCCCAGACATTGATTTTTAGATGATTATTGATAATATGCCCCCTCGGGAGATAAATTAATGATTTGATGATTTTTAGATTTTTCAAAATTTTCATGATGATTTGATGATTTGATGAAGATACGATGATGAAATACAACCCCAAATGAATTTAAATTAATATCATGGATAAAATTAATCAAAATATAATAAAACCCCTCAAAAATCCCTTTACAAAAGTTATAAATAGTCAAAAAGGTCATTTTCAAAGTCATTTGCACTTTTGAGTTTGAAAAATCCTTGTGAGAGACATTTCAGCCAGTTGGAGCAAGATGCCAATCCCTTACCACACTCACTGTTTCGAGCACGTTCGACGTCATGGATGACCGCCCGCATATGGACCTCTGGTATGTACCCCTTATCCTCCTCGTTCTTCATGAAATTCTTTTTTTTATGCATTTTATAGCTTTAGACGTTTTTTTCCTATTTTAGCGCTTTCAAGCCGGATTGTAGCTCTTTCACTTTGGTGTAGCGCTTTAAGTTTTAGTGCTTGCATTAAATTCTCTAGCGCTTCCATAGGATAATGCAGTGCTTTCAATGATATAGCACTTAGGTAGTGAATTTTAGCGCTATGATGCCAGATTTTAGTGCTTTGATTTGGTTGATTAGCGGTTTCATGGTCTGTTCTAGTGCTTCTGATAAATTGGAACTTTGCCGAACTATTTTAGTCCTTTGATGCGGTAAAATAATGCTTAGAGTAGAATAGCGCTTCAAATGTCTATTATAGCACATCAGAGTGATGAAGTAGTGCTTTCAAGATTTAGCACTTTGGGTGCCTGATTTAGCACTTTCATGTCAGAATTGAAGATTTTGACTTAGGTAACCTTGATTTTATCAATTCTGATAATGTCCATTCTTCGGATTGGTATGATTGATAATCCAATTTCTTAATGTTGGAGTTTGATGATTTAAACAAGACTAAATTCTCATGATAGTTGAGAAGAAAATCCTATTTGTGATGATCCTCATGATAGGTGAGGAAATGATTCAATATCTGATAAATCTCATGATAGGCGAGATTAGATAATGTTTGATGAACCTCATGATAGGTGAGGCTTTTTGATGTTTGTCCATGAATTTTGATCGAAAATCCATACCAAATTGTTGGAATAGACTTGATAGTAGAATGAATTTTTGATTTCTTGACATAGTTCACTGATTGTGGATTTTTCATTATGATGGTAGGAGGATTTGGGTACTCTCTAGATGTGAGAGAGGTTTCCTTGGACCACAGACTTGATACCTCATTTGACACCAGATGAGGTTTAGATTATAGGCTGATGTGGCTTGACTAGTTTGCTTGATATTCCTCAGATTAGGATTAATCGGGGTCTGTTGACTACTTTGGCTGAGAGGTGGCACAGTGACCACAACACCTTTCATCTACCCACTGGCAAGATGATGGTCACACCCGAGGATATGTGGCAGATTCTATGCATTTTGTTCATGGGGGATATTGTAGTGTATGATTCTCATGGGGTTGGTGGTAGACATGCTCTTCGTAGAGTATTCCAGGATCAGGATATTGAGGGTTTGAGCATCCAATGGAGGAGGATCGTTGATTCATATGTGACACTACTAGCAATGTTAGCTGGATTTATTGGAGGTTTCCTTTTGCATGATCGCAGGTCAAAGGGATTCCTCATGGGTTGGGGTAGGACCTTAGAGAGCATGATGGTACATGGTACTAGATATGCATGGGGGATGTGCATGCTGGTACATCTTTACAATGATCTTCACTCAGTGCTGTACCTAGGGGCACGTAGCCTATCAGCAGGGATGACCCTGTTACAGGTGTGGGCATGAGAGCATTTCTCTATTGCTCGGCCATTTCCAGTGGTAGATAGACCAGAAAGAAGACCCTATGTGTTTAGATATAGAGGTCGGCTTACCTAGGCCCAGATGGGTAAGTTAGAGCACTAGAGGCGGGTTTTTGAGGACACAAAGACTGCTACCTAGCACCCATACTTAGACTCTGAGCAATGGGACGAGGATGATGCAGTGTTGGGATAGCTCTGTGATTCTATGTATCTGATCAACTGCACACTTTTTGTTTTAGAGAGATTTTTGCTTTGCCGAGTATACAGATAGTATGGCATCATGCAGTGTATGCCATAGGGGGTAGCCCATTATGCTAGGCAATGGAGTGATATTCCTGATTGGGGGCCTTGTTTGTCTTATGATGCATTAGTAGAGGGATAGAGGGAATTGCAACCATCACCTTGGAATATGCGGAGAGACATTGCAGAGGCACCAGTTATAGAGGAGTATGCTACATTCCTAGCCTTGGTTCCACATCCTTGTATTACTACTACAGATGAGCTAGCACCGTTATCCATAGAGGAGGATGTGGCAGAGCGTTCCATAAAGAGTGAAGGTGGTACTCCATCAGGTAGTAGCACAAAGAGGGGTGATGATGATAGAAGCAGTGATGACAATGATGGTGGCAGTGGAGGGGATAGAGTGGTAGGGCTAGTCAACAGTGGTCCATCATCTAGTAGGCCTCACAAGAGGAGAGCAGTGATAGTACTACATGTAGACCATCAGAGACAGATTATAGGTCTCCAGACACAAGTCCAGACATTGCAAGGATAGTTGGTATAGGCCTGGGGTTTGCTCGTTCAGACCTAGACTTAGATGCAAGCCAAGGCTTAGGCTCATGCTCAAGCTTTAGCGCAGGTTCAGGGATAGTTGGTAGCTGTACAAACCTAGGTGGCCACTTTGACAGCGGAGCGAGATAGTGCTCAAAAGATTGTTGAGAGGGCACAGGAGACAACAAAGACCCTACAGAGAGTGGCTGATGGTACCTCAGTGGGAGACTACATGGGAGAGGTTCTACGGGATGGCTGAGAGGTAGAGTTTTATAGAGGCAGGTATCATGATGTAGTGCCTATTGATCGTAGAGTCAGTTATGCCCTGTCAAGATCTAGGCGGATGCATACACAGACAGTGAGTGAGGGGGTGATGCAACCTCCACACAGAGATCCCAGAGATCCTGGTTCTTTCGAGGGTGGTGGTGGTACTGGTCCCATTGGGCCCACATAGTCTAGCAGTAGTAGATCATAGATGCTATTGAGATTCTTCTTTTTGAGACATGATGTATATTACGATGTACCTCATTTGTGATGATGTATCTTTAAATTTTCAGACTTCATTGTATACTTAACACTGATGATATATATATGAGATGCAGTTGATGTGATTTTATGATGGTTTATGATTTCTATGTGATGGATGCATTTATTTATGTTGATCTATGCAATATGTGATGATTTTATTTAAAATGTGATGATGTAATGATAAATTCTTTTATTTTATGTAATGATTCAATGATAAATGTATTTGTAGAATATATGATATATGAATGTATAATGTGATGTAAATGTATGGATGGATGGATAAATGCTTTTTATTGTTAATTTGATAATGATGAAAAAATGATGATCTTATGATGAATGATAATGGATGGATGTAATGATAATAATGACATGACTTGCATTTATTTTATATGTGATAAAATGTATGGATGATAAATGACGTACGCATATGATGTTGATGGATGATAATGCAATGAATGTTTTTATGGTAAAAATGAAACATGATGTACTTATGGTACAATTTAATTCATAATTTATTTGATGTATGATGAAATACATGAATGATGAAATGATGAAACTAAATGATGAGATAATGACTCCTACATGTTTTTGATGATTTTTGGATTTTATGTCAAGTATACTCAGTCTTATTTGTAGATTAGATAATAATTGATTGGAACCCTTTATGAAACAAATACTCTACAGATAAATGACTATGATGAATGCAATCTAATTTTAATATGCAAAACTATATGCAAAAACATTTTCATTTTAATAGTACCTTTGTGCTTTTTGTCATCATAGAGCTTTATTGGATGTTGAAAGTGAATACAAGCGTCAATGGTATGTGTTAGACCAATGATGACCTAAGTACGTCTTTCATGATTTTTGATATTGCAAGTGAACACAAGCATCTAGGTATGATTTAACTGAGATGAACTGAGCATTCATTGCGTAAATAGGCAGTGATTAATCATTTCAATGTGTGAATTATGAATGTCATCGGTGATAGATTTGCATAGAACATCCCCCGACAATTCATACATTTAACTGATTAATCTTACAAACAACTAATAATAAAAACAACAATCTTCTTCCTTGTTTCTCTAGTTCAATACATCATTCAGTTACTCCAAAGAAATGATAATGAAAAATACAATTTATCCATTGTTTACTTAGAGTGTTTCATTCATTATTTAGATTTTAGATCATCCATCCTGATTTTGTGATGTTTTTGTGATTTTCGAGATTTTTGACCATAGACCTAACCTACTAACATATCCTAGGGGTCTCAGGGGCTAATCAAAGATTAGCCTTGCCTACGTTACACACGTAGAGACCACGTAGTTCGATTGACACAAACCTATGTTTTTGGATTTTTCTTTTTCAGATTTAACTTTTTGACATGTTTTTGGATTTTCGAATATGATACGGATGGTTGATGCCTTTCTAACAATGATTGATGTTGCGCTTTGATCTTTATTTTTGTTTTTTTATTCTATACTGTTGTTTATCCTTTTGTGAAATCAATGTTTTTGTTGCCCCTAGTGATATCCAGATGTTGCCCCCAAGCATTGGAATGATACCTGACTATTTGAGAATGATTTTGATATGGATACAAAGATGGTAAGACTATTGACATGATATGAAACGGTATTAACTGCTAGACTAATGATCCCGATATGTATCAAAATAGATGGGAAAGTTGATCCTAGAATGACATACGATGCCTATTTCCAGGTTTTCACCATATGTTTTGATTACACTCTTTGTGTTTTGTGTATTTTTCTCATTTTTTAGTTTTTTTCTTTTTTTCTTTTTGTATTTTCTATTTTTTTTTGTATTTTGCATTGCCAAGATGCCTGTTTGCCAGGTTTTCATCAAGGAAACCATTTTTGAAAGTTTGACCCATGCACTAGGGGATTCAATTATAGAACTTTCTGAGATGGATATTGTTGATAGGTTCATCAAAAAAATCCCCTTCTGATGTTGATAGTTGATATGCTCCTAATCCATACATTGATATGACGAAAAAAGGACCAAGCCAGTTAGGCTCAAATTTCCCTTTCTTCTCTTCGTCTTGCTGATTCCTAGGGTTTTCCTTTTGTACCAAGTCACCAAATTGAAAGACCCTCAGTTTTACCCTATGGTTGTAACTTCTTGAAATCCTCTATTGATAAGCCATTAGATGATTAACAACTTGTTGACGATGCTCATCCAACAATTCTAGTTCCTACAATCTAGATACCCTATAGTCTTCATCAGAAATGATACCTCTGAGTGATACACGAAGGGATGGAATTTCAACTTCAATGGGAAATATGGCTTCTGACCCATATACCAAGGCATATGGAGTAGCTCCTATTGGTGTTCTGATACTTGTTCTATAGGGCCATAGTGCAGGATTGAGTTGGACATGCCAATCACGTCCAACATTGTTAACCGTATTTTTGAGAATTTTGAGTATTGTTTTGTTTGAGGCCTCTACTTGGCCATTCCCTTGAGGATAGTACGGTGTTGAAAAATGATGTTGGATATGAAAATTTTCACATAGCTCCTGGACATCTTGATTCTTGAAAGGTCATCCATTATCAGTGATAATGGATTGAGGGATTCCATACCAACATATTATGTAGTTCAAGATGAAAGAGGAGATCTGCTTCCTAGTGATGGTTGTAAGAGGCATTGCTTCAATCCATTTTGTGAAATATTCTATAGCTGTTATGATGAACTTGTGTCCATTGGATGAAGATGGATTTATCTTTCCTACCAGATCCAGTCCCCATTGACAAAAAGGCCATGTCGATGTGAAGGGATGCAATTCTTATGCTGGTGCATGAATCAGATTGTTATGAATCTGACACTTTTGAGATTTCTTAAAAAATTGATAGGATTCTTTCTCCATGCATGGCCAATAATATCCCAAATGGAGGAGTTTCTTGGCGAGATTTATCCCACTCCAGTGAGTGCCACAAATACCCTCGTGAACCTCTCATAGGGCCGTTTTAGATTCATCGTGTTCTAGACATTGGAGTAAGATACCATCAAGACCTCGATGATAAAGTATGTTGGTGATTAAGGTATGGCTTGCGGATTGGTGGATAAATTTTCATTTCTGGTTCCTGGATAGATCAGGAGGAAGGATATCGTCCTTCAGGTAAGCATAGGTCTTTTCATAAATGGAGGTTTCAATGGTTTCTAGATGGTAGATGTTAGCGGATTCTGGATTATTATGGGAAGGACTTGATACTCGTTCTACCATAAACTCATAACAAACACGCTTCTTAAGAAATTGTAGTAATGAAGCAATTGTAGCCATAATATCCGCAACTTTGTTCTCCACCCTTGGAATTTGATCAAACTTGATACTGACAAAGGATTGTTTCAGATTATTTATTTTTTGCTTGTAGGGCATCAAGTTTTCATCTTTTGTTGGATACTCATCATTGAATTGATAAATGACTAGCTGAGAGTCCCGATATACCTGTAAGTCTGTGATTTTCCATTGAATTGCTATTTTGACCCCAATTATCAATGCTTCATATTCTGCCACATTATTTCTACACTAAAACATTAATCTATATGATTTTGGAATGGTGTGTCCCTGTGGAGAGATGAACAAAATCCCTACTCCTGATCCTCACTGTGTATATGATCCATCAAAATATAATAGCCATTGTTGGGGCATCACCGTCAGAATGTCTGCATCTGGAAACTCCATGGTCATTGGTCGATCATCTGGTAAGGGAGCCTCAACTGATTGTTCAGTGATTTCCTGACCCTTGATTTCCTTTCTCTCTACATATTGAATGTCAAATTCACTTAATAGCATGATCCACTTTGCCAGTCTACCTGTTAAGGCAGCTTTACTGAGTAGATATTTTAAAGGATCGATCTTTTCTATTATCTTGATTGTATGAGTTAGCATATAGTGTCTTAGATATTGAGTAGAGAATACCACCATCAAGCAATATTTCCCTATCAAAGTGTAATTGATTTCATACCCATTTAATGTCTGACTGATATAGTAGATGGCATGTTCTTTTCCTTCATAATCCTCTTGTGCTAATAGTGCCCCCAAAGAGATATCTGTCATAGCAATGTACAATATCAAAGGTCTTCCTTCCGATGGTGGCATGAGAATAGGTGGTGACATTAGATACTATTTGATTTGATTGAATTTTATTTCACACCCCTCATCCCACTTGAAAACTATATTCTTATGCAATAGATGATTAAAAGACAGACTTTTGTCCGCCAGCTGGGAGATAAATCTTCTGATCGATTGGAGCCTTCCTTGTAGTGATCTGAGTTGACTAGTATTCTTAGGTGGTGGCATCTCCATAATTGATTTGAATTTCATTGTATCTACTTCAATTCCTTTTTCTAAGACAATGTACCCTAATAGTTTTGCTGATGTGACCCCGAAGACACACTTCTTGGGGTTTAACCTGACATTGAATTTCTCCATCCGTGTGAAGATTTTGTCTAAGATATGTAGATGTCCTTCACTAGTACCATATTTTTCCAAGATGTCATCCACATAATCCTCCATGAAGGTGTGCATCATATCATGGAAGATTTTCATCATTGATCTTTGATAAGTGGCTCCTACATTTTTCAGATCAAATGGCATGACGTTCCAGCAGAAATTTCCCCATGGACATGTAAAAGTTGTCTTTTCCTGATCTTCTAGAGCTATTTTTATTTGATTGTATCCAAAGAAACCATCCATGATTGACAACATGGCATGCCCTACCGTCAAGTCCACGATGATGTCAATATTTGGTAGTGGAAAATCATCCTTCGGGCATGCTTTATTTAGGTCCCTGAAATCTATACATATTTTGATGCTATTGTCTGGCTTTGAAATAGGCACAATGTTTGATATCCACTCAGCGTAGTCTATAGACCTTATGAATCCAACATCCAATAATTTCTTTAGATCTGTCTTTACCATCAATGCGATATGGGGATGCAGTTTTCTCAATTTTTGCTTGACAGGCTTGATTCTTGCGGGCAAAGACAAGTGATGCATGAGCAGATTTGGGTCTAATCCTGGCATATTGGAATATGACCAAGTGAAGTTTATGATTCTTTCTTTAAAGAATTTGATGAATTCTGGTCTTTCTTGATTTGTCATGGATTCCACCAGATGTAGGATTCTTGTCTTTTCTTCAACGCCAATATTCACAGACTGTGTTGGTTCCACTAGGACTGATGATCGCTCATGATAATGTTTCGGAAGAGTGTCAAATCTTCCATCCTTCAGTGCCTCAGAAAGGTTTTCACCATTAGATGCATTCTTTATTTTTTATTTTCCCAAATCTAATGCTGCCATAGAATGGTTTTCACCATTAGATCTATTTTCCCTATTTTCATTTTTGCAACCGGAAGATTTGCACCCTCCCGCCAAGTCATTTTGTTATGAGTATTACTGATAGAACTCATACCAAGTTCACTATGACATAGGAAAATTATGATGGCATTATCATCTATAAATATTGGTATAGTCAAAGGTTTGACATGTTCCCAGTCAATGAGTTCAGGATGGATTAATGGCATGAGGTCATCGGATTCATTTGGGTTGATGGATGTAAGGGTTTAGACAGCTATTTCATCATAGTTGTTTATGGTATCGTCGAGGTCAATGATGGTACTTTCTTCAAGATAGTCTAGCTCACTCGAGGTCTATTTGTCCCCACTTGAATCATCGATATTTAGTGACGTTGCCACGATTGGTCTAGACCTAGAGCCTTGGCCCTCCTCACATGTAGGTGTATATTGTTGGATGACATCAATATGAATATCTATGAAAGATACATCAGAACATGAATCCCATTCATATTCATTTGAATCTGTCTAAGAGCTATTTCTAAGTTGAAGAATTCTTTCTACAACCTTCTTTTCTAGTTCTTGTTTTTCTTCATTAGAGTATCCTAGACCCGAATTTTCCTTTGAGTGGAGAGTGAGGGGTGTAATAGGCTCTATGATTCCATCCTTTCTTAATCCAATGGGTCCTTCTCCTCCATACCCCATTTTTTCTAAAATAGCTTTTCCTTTTCCATATTTATCAGTATTAATATTTACATTTTTTATACTGATATTTGATGTAGAGGGTTCCTCATCTTTGTATAGCCAATCCAAGATCTCTTTGTTGTCTGATTCATCCTCTATTGTGCCTTTTTCGACAAACCTTTCATCAAGAGCTGTGACTGGTAATGATGTTTGGGATTTGATCATAGAGGGTTGACCATATGTCCTAGGAGATGGTATTTAACTGTGATAGGTTAAGCGATTGCTCCATAGAATATGTTCCCATTCCCTTGTCTATCAATTGTACTTGTTCTTGGAACTTTTGTGATAAAGAAGTTTGTTGATCCAGATTATCTGTTGATTGAGTTTCAACAAGACTTGTCTCTTTTTCTTTACCCTTCTTCTCTACGCAGTTGGTGGTGATACTTGGACGCTATTCTTCTTTGGATGATTTTGAACATGATGCTTACCTATTGTGTGGTACAAAGGTATCTTGAGAGATCCTAAGGGTGTCACAATGTTGAGGATGATTGAAATCAACAGATATAGTCACCTCTCATCCATTTATTGGAAATCTCAAACATTGATGATATGTCGAAGGTACAACCTGCATTTCATGGATCCATGGTTGTCCTAAGAGAATGTTGTATGTTAACTCTTTCTCCAACACTTGACATGCTATATGTTTCATCATTGGCCCTACTTGAATGGGTAGCACAATCAAGCCTTTAGATGATCTTTCTTCCTCATCATATACTTTGATAGTCATTTTTCTTCGAGAATCAATAACATCATCTAAATACCCTAATGCACGGATTAAATTGAGAATGAAAATGTTTGAACTAGCTCCCCCATCTATTAAGACTCTCTTGATGCAATGATTGTGGATTAAGACTTCAATATGGAGTGCAATATTATGGGGATGGTTTAGTGAGATATCATCATGTTCAAAGAATGATAGACGATGTGGGGTAGCCAAATGTACCACCATAGCTTGGAACTGACAAATATCTATATTCTTTGGTACCGTAGTGGCAACTAAAGCTTGTTCTAGAACCTCCTTATGTGATGGTGATATTTGAAGGAGTTCTAGTATCGATATCTATGCGGGAATATTTTGTAGTTGATCGATGATGTTATAGTGAGATGGAGGTGGAACTGCATGTGTAGATCCAACTCCCTTTGACATGACCTTGTCTTGCCCCCTAGTCATTACATTTGTTGGTTGATGTTCTTGACGATCTCTGATTTTTAAGACATTGATTTGATTATCAGAGTTTTGTATGCTAGGGAGCAAGTCCAAAGGGGTAGTGTTGTTGATTTTGGGTTCGTCAATGTTGTGACTAACTGTATGATCACTCTCTATTCCAGATAGACAAAGGATTGTTGTGTCAAAGACATGGTTGAAATTCTTCCCTTTGTTGTTTGAAGATGATGGTGCTCCTTTGTCATAGTTTGGAAAAGGGTCCTTGAAAGCCAAATGATCGTTATTGTTTTGGGGTGTTTCCACATATGCTTTATTGTTGTTGATTAAATATTGTATTGCATGCTTAAACTCCATAAAATCATTGGTTTTGTGGCCTTTGTTATTATGGAAGTTGCAGTAATCAGCGTCATTCCACCATGGTGGTTTGACCTTTGGATCCCAGAATTGGGCTTCCCGTGCAGTGATAAGGCCACTAGGGACTAATTATTTCATTGTTGATTCTATCGTTTGGCCTAAAGGTGTGAACCTATGCCGACTTGATGGTTTCTAATATGACTGTGTTTTTATGATCTCATTGTTTTGTATGACATTTGACTTGAAAATTTGATCATTGTTTTGATTCTTTGATGTAGATCCTATCAAGTTAAAAACCGGTTTGACATTTTGGGAATCATTTGTTGTTTCATTGGTAGTCATGCTTTGATTCTTTTGCCAAAACTTTGGCTTATCACTACTTGAGTATTGACTGGAGGAGTTATTTGTGTTATTCATTTTATCATTGAAATGTTTGATAACTCCTCTTTTGACTAACGCCTCCTCGATTTTAAGACTATTTTCTATTACTTTTTCGAATGTGGGAGGACATTGCAATTCAAGCCTATAGCTCATTTCCTCCATCAAGTTGTCAATGAACAACTCCATCTTTTCTTCCTTAGGAATGGATCGAGGATATCTAGCGAACAATCGTTGCCATCTTTGTAGAAAAGACAAGAAAATTTCCCCTTTGTTTTGCTCTAGGTTATAAATATCCTTTATTGTAACATCATGTTGGATGTTAAAGGAATACTGGGAAATGAACCTATTGACTAGTTCCTCAAAATTTCTGATACCTGGTTGTAGTTTTTAAAACCACTCCATACATGATCCTCCCAAGCTCCTTGGGAATAACCTCATTAAGTAAGTTTCCTCTTGGGAAAACTTGAGACTCATTGTTTTGAATACCCTAATATGATCTATCGGATCCGTTCTTCCATTGTACTTATCATACTTTGGGATTTCACAGTGTTTGGGAAAAGGTATCAGATCGACTGTTGCGTTGAAAGGATAAGGACAAATGTCCTGTATCTCATATCTTTAGGTACTCCCTTTTGTCATATCATGTATCTGTTGTTGTAACAATTGCATTTGAGATGTCAAAGCAGCAATTGGATCTATTGTTTGTGTAGGTTGCAGTATTTCAGTCTCACTTGTTCTAGGTGCTTCCTTCAGATGGTTCATGTCAAAGTCCTTGGGAAGTTTAGCACCTGATTCAGCCAACATCAAAAGATACTTCTCCATATCTTGTTCTAAAATATTTTCCATAAATTTATGGAACTAGGGATCTTGTTGAGCTGTTTGAATATCCTTTGGAGTTATTTAGTTCTTATCATTTTTTTCAGATTGTTTCAAGGATTCTCTTCTACCATTGTTTGGCATGTTTCAAGTTCTCGCTCTAAGAGTCTCTACTTTTGGGACCTAGTGAAGATTGGCATACAAATTTTTACCCTTTCTTCCGAAATGTTGATCTTCTATGCTGAAAAGATGTCAATTGAACTTTTAACACAGTCGAATAAGATGACTAATCTTATTGATGAGATTATGTTAAAAAATTGATTAGTATACTTGGTTTCATGATAAAGGATGATAGTATCCTGATGATGAAACTTTAGTGTAGTAGTCGATTGTGTATTTGATTTTGACACTTGTGATTTGCAAGATATTGTTTCAGTTGATAAGATTAGAAGTTTGTATAAACCTATCTATTTTTGGTCTCTAGACAGTGATTCTGATAAAAAGAAACTTGGTTCTGATAAAAAGTGTGGATAAAATGACATAATGATTGATTGGTAGGATTTTTGAGCTCTTTGTTTTGAAAGCGCTAAAATAGAGGACAAAGGCGCTATTTCACAGAAGCGCTAGAACAAAGTTCCGAAATGCTGAAATAGGTGATAGAAGCGCTATCTTGAAAAAAGTGCTAAAACTATGCACGAAAGCACTGTATAAATTGATGGAAGTGTTGTCTTGACAGAAGCGCTGAAATAGTGCCCGAAAGCGCTATTTAACGAAAGCACTGAAATAAAGACTATAAGCACTGAAACAATGCCCGAAAGTGCTATTTCATAGAAGCTCTAAAATAGTGACCCAAAGCGCTAAAATAGGTTTCTAGAGCGCTAAAAATAGGACTTTAAGACTCTCTATTGTAAAATATGATCTGGCCTTGTGGCATACTGTATCATGGATTGTGGAAGATAAGAACAATGTATGCGCTGACTATGGTTGTGATACTGAGTGAGAGCTCTTCTTTGGAAGAAGGCTCGTGAATAGAGTGGTTCTACTGCCTTATCTAAAGTGTGACCCCTAGCAAAATCATGATATTTGTGGATGAACGTTCTATGTTGTAAAAAAAGAGTTTCCGATTTTGATATAGAAAATGTTGTCTTCTTAATTTATCTGGATAACCGAATGGTTTCTTGGGTTTTGTGATTTTGATTTTTCTCTTGACAAATTTGGTGGACTTCCACTTTCGTAGCATGAATTTTCTAATCTAACTTGACTTTTCTTTTTTCGGGATGATCTTTAATTTGATTTTAATGAATTTGTGAAAACACAGCAAGGAATTGTGAATAATTGTTTTTAACTAAATAGATCGTGTATGTTCAAAAATCATGAACGATTCTTATTGATTTTGACGGGCTACTTTGACAATTGTACACAGATCAAATAGACTCACACTTAAGGACAAATAGGTCATCATTATGCTCACAACCCACATCTTCAATTGTGTTGATGCACACAGCCTTGTCACCCCCTAGAGGGCGCCCGTGTTTTTGTCATTTCCAAGTGTGTACTCAGAGTTGGATTTCTTGTCCTCTGAGAAAATGGTCCATGGCAATTATATGGTGAGTGTCTTGGGGTAGATTCATCCCTCCCCTTGCACCATGAGTATGACAATGTATGGATACTGACTCGGTGGGATACTTCTCTATGGTTCGTAGATAGGGCTTCTGTGCTGTGTGGCAATTGATAAACTCCCTCAGGAGATCTCCCAATCTTTAGAACAAAGATTTTGGGGATGGTTATCTTGCTCACTACCATCAAGTTGGACTTTCATCAACAACTTACATTTTTATTATAGTGGGTTGGAATCCTTGGCTTTAGGCGTTCCCACTTAGGTCGTTCCCATAGGGTGAGTACTTTTTCCCACTACGACAGGCCTTCTAAAGGATTTGATAAAGCTTAAATAGCATGAAGCAAAAGTGAATCTGGTGCTTTGGTCACCCAATTAATGGGGAGAGCATAAGCCTAATCACCACAAGCACAACATATAAGTTGTTATATTTTAAGCCCAAAAAGAAATTTTCTAATCTATGTGAAGGTGTTGCTTCATAGAAATCATGTTTGTTCTTTTTAATTTGTACTGTAAAAATGTGATGATTATCCTAGGATTGATAAATTTTCTTTTAAGAAAACAAAAAGTGGCTACCCTAGGATTGATATATTTTAGAAACCAAGAAGTGACTATCCTAGGATTGATAAATTTTAGAAAACCAGAAGTGACTATCCTAGGATTGATAAATTTTAATCCAATTGTGAAAAAATTAAAATCTGGCCATGGACACGTCGGATCCAGACTAATTTTACAAAAGCACTGGAATAGTCCACCAAAGCACTATAACTCTTACCTGAAGCGCTATAACACGAAAACGCCGAAACAGGACACTAAAGCGCCGAACTTTGCCATAGAAGAGCTAAATCACCGATGCGCTAAAATAGGTCATAGAAGCGCTGAAGTTGAAAGTGCTAAAAATTTTGATGGATGTGGTGTAGTAACATAGAAGCACTGAAACAAAGCATGAAAGCTTTGTAGTTTTCCATGGAAGTGCTATAGTATTTGACAAAAGCACTAAAAGAAAACACGTCGGGAACCTACATGACACTTTCCAAAAAAAATATATAAATTGGGGTTAATGCCCCATGGTGGGTGCCAAATTGTAAGCGCGGATAAGGTGTAAAGCACAAAACGCACTTCTTAATATGACTTATATCAAAGATAAAGCTAAATGAATCAAACTAAAGCAATAATCTACTGAATGCATCATATTGTTCACTATCTCAAAAGATTTATTAAATCATTGTGGCTCTTAGATCATGTAAGCAATGTGACTATTAAAATGACTATCTGAAGAATGAGATGGATGATAATGCAATGATATGGAGCTTAATATGATAATACTAGATGATAAATAAATTAAACTAGCATGAACTGACATGGAAATAGATAAATGCAGCGACAGGAGGGAACCATGATATGAAAACTTGATTGCTGGATGTTGGATGCTTGATACTTGATGCTTGAATTCCTGCAGAGTAAGAGTGCATAAGTGAGATTATCTGGATCTTTTTCTTGGTTCAATGAGGTTGTATTTATAGAATTCTTGGCTGCAAAAATGCACAAGGAAGGCATTGAGAGGCTTGGATTCAATATGGAGGATTGAATGGTGAAAGATGGAGGAGATTGAGAGAAATTTGGTGATTGTCTCTACCCATAAAAACACCAGACAAGAGAAGAGGAAGGATTGATGGAGGAGGATTGAGAGAAGAATTTGTAATTTGTCTCCAAAACTTCCCGTGAAGTTTCAAAGCATTAATTGTGACATATTTTAGACATAAATTAGATATAGGATATCTAATTCATTTTTGAGGAGATATAGATGGAATATTCCTCATGATTTTATTCAAATATTTTGATTTATTTAAATTAGCAAAAGAGGGATAAATAATATAATAAAATGAACTATATAAGTTGTTTATTAAATTAGACAGAAGAATACTACAATTAATCAATAAAGTGTTCTAATCTTTATTTAATTAATTTAAGATTAATGTGATAGAATAAAATAGGGATTTGATAATTAAATAAAATAAGTATTTAATTTTGTTTATTTAATTAAGATGAATTTAAATGTGAACTATATAAATAAATATTTCTATTTATTCAAACAATAGAGGAAATTAGGATAATTAATCAAATAATTTGTATTTAATTAATCGGATGGTCCAGACCAATTTTAGGTGTATACACTACATATTATAGAGCTTGATGTAACTTGTCTTGGGGGAGACGACATCCCTTGCTTCATATCTTCAGGTGTTATTAGAATGTCATCTTTTGTCAGTATAAGGGTAATCGACAACCCTGCTCACCTCTACCTTTTGCTTCTTGGCTGGTGGCTGACCTAATGGAAGATACTCCCTAGGAGGTGAATCAATATAAACTATGATCGGGGATGATCACCTAGGAGGTGATGGCACTGAGCTCTGAGGTGAAGCTACCCTTGATCCCTCTAATGCAGTAGGGATTGGCAATTTATACTACTTCTTTACCATCTCCTTCTTTCTAGAATAAATTCTTCTTTGATCTTGTATGGTAAGAGGGTCTCTCTTCAAGTACTGCCCTGGGATCCTGGTCAACCGCTATTGATTTTACTTTTTCTACAACTCCATGCTCTACCCTTAAGACACCCACTATATTCTCAAAATTTTGAAGAACATACATAACTCTATTGAATTCTCCCCAAATGGTGGGCATAGGGTCAAACTTAGGGCCTATCTTTCTAGCTTGCTCCATCATTTTATTGAAGGCCAAATACTTTTCCTTTCTCACTTCTTGCTCATGGAAATCCATTATGTTTCTAATACAAACTTAGGATATTAAAAATTATGTATGAAAAAAACACTCTTGTGATGTGCCTTTAAAGAAAAAATAAAACCCTCAAGATCATGATTCCTTGGGAATACTATTTTCAACTGGTGCGGTGCTAGGAGTTGTCCCAAGTTCTTCCAAAATTATTTCACCATCATGAAATCTACAAAGGTTGTCCACTCAGAGAAGAATGAACCCTTCTTTTGTGTTTCTGGTAAATGTGCCATATTTCATGCTCCCAATTGTCTCATGATCTCAATAAATCCTATTCTTAATGACACATCCCTTGGGAGAACATAAGGGTTCACAGTAGTGCCATAAATTCTAAAGATAGTTGTGTGAGCATAAGCTATTATATCATGCTAGTTATGAATCAAATATAAATCAGGCCTTTTCTCCATGGGCCTCAAAAATTCGTGGATCTCCTTATGAATCCTCAGTGGGTTATGAACCAAAAATATTCTTAGATTTGAGGAAAAAACATTGTTAAAGACAACATAATCAAATTTTGGGTCATCCTTATCCAATACTTGAGTCCAACACTGGACGGGAAAGTCAATGCCACCCTTCTTCTTTGTCAATGTCATGTCTTGGTCAAAAAAATTATCCCCTCTATACAAGAACATATGGAATAATAAAGAGTACCACCCAAAGCTCATTGATTCCTTTCATGCCTTGAGGGAAATCAAACCTTTATGTACCTTGTCTGATAGATATGTGGCATAGTCATAGACTACATTATAAGCTGAATCTTGGAGATGTGCTACCATGTACATAAGGACTATTGGCATGGTAGATGGTGCATCAATGCCAAGGATTTGGTATAAAGAGAAAACTATCTTCTTGACATATTTAGTAAAATATCTCATGGGGAAAGGCTCTTGTTAATCTTTACCAATATTTATTTTCTTTTTGTTCTTCCAGGTCCTAGTAGTTGCAATATGAATGGGTAACAATTTTTTTCTAAAAATAACCTTTGTCTTCTTATACTCCTCCTTGAAGACTTTGAGGTCAATCGAGATCATGTCCTTACTCCATTCATGCAGATTGAAGATATCTGCTATTTCTTCTGTGGTTATTTTAATCATCTCTTTACCATCATATGTGTTGATTACTCTTGAAATATGGTTGTATCTTCGAGAAATGTCCTTCAACAGATCAAAATCCATGTACACATTTGGCACCACTAGTTTCTCCAAATCTAACCCCTAAGGCTTACAAATAGGGACATTTATTTTCCTATTCCCAAACCAACTTTGAAATAGTCACCACCCAGAAAACAAAAAATTGGCATCCTTGATACCACACATTTTATCCATTAATCCTTCCTGAACCTAATAGCCATAGAATAAATCGAACCCCTTGGGTATTTTTTTCTTGGAGGGTTTCAATTGATTAATTATATCCTAGGAGAGAGACCTTGTTGGGGTTCCTAAATTGGACACTTGAGTTTTGGGTTCCATAGGTGAAAAGTAAAATCAAAATAATCTAGGGTTTTGATGGAAGGATATTCAAAACTTAGCACCTCTATTTAGAAACTAGGGCACAATCTAAAGGGTACAATTTTGGAGAATTTGACAAGGCTTTCAAAGTTTGAAGTATATTCAAACCCTAATAAAGCAATTAAAAGAATACGTAGAAATTCTAACAATAGATGTTTTCCCTAAGTCAAGATTTTTCAAACATGACATAAAGAAAGTGTTTTTTGAAACTTACAAATTTATGCTGGTAGGAATCATTAATTCTAACCACGACGAACTTTGAAAAGAACTTTCTCGATATCTAGGATGGTTCCAAATCATTGGAAATCTTCAATTATATGGCAAATGTAACTTACACCACATTTAACTTTAAGTTGAGTGGATGTGGGTGTCTCTTCTACAATAAAATTTCGCTCGTGTGAAAGGAAATGGATATCACATTTGCAATTCTGATTTTGAAAAATATCTGTCGATCTGATCCTAAAGTGGCACATTGGAAGACTTAGATCAAGTCAAACCTGTTTGAAATTTTTTCACCATCAGTCGCTAGTCTATCGACTAATGAATTTTTTTCCATTTGGATGCCAAGTAATTCATTGGAGGGTCTAACATTTCCTTTCCTGATCAATAGAAGAATGCATGCATCACAATTGTGTAGACCATGCAACATGATTTAAAATAATATTTTAGATCTTGCGTGGTGTGTGTGCAATGACCCAAATTTGATCGTGGAGATACATCATAACCATTGATTCAAAATCTTAAAATGTTGGGCTCAATAATGGGCACTAGGTCCCACATTCTACAAAAGGATATGTGGCACAAGCTCGTAGACCACACAAATCTTCGTAAATGAATATTTTAATCTCATGTGGTGTGTGCACATGGCAAGGATTGCATCTTCACATCTGATGAACGGGATTTTCTGCACATGAAAATAATGTTAGTCATAAAATGGGGCCATGACTAGGTTAACGAATTATGACCCTTAGGAGTTAAAAACTTAGAACTTAGGTCTTTTAATTGTGAAATATTTTTCTCAACTTTGGAGAAGTTAAAAAAATGAAAATACACGAGGTGAATGACGAGCTTAGGTAAATATGTCCGGTAAAAATAATGGGCTAGATGACTTAAGTTATGACTAAGACAACCAAAAACTAGGGACAACAAGTCAACGAATAAATATAACACAAAGGGTTTAAGGCTTGAGAAAAATGAAACAAATGTATTAGACCTGAAACCCTAAACCCTATCTATCTGGCACAAAAGTAGAAGTCCATTAAAATGCATGGAATCAATTAAAATTTTATGCAAATTTTATAAGCTCTACCAATTACTAAATGGGGGTTTACCTTAGTCAAACCCCTTGTTGCTAATTAAACCTTGAAATAAAATTAAATGGAGGGAAATCAAGATTTAACAACATGCAATGTTACAACTCACCAAACCCTTGCTATGAAGTTTGAAAAGTTGTGTGAAATGGCTAACTTGGATATAGATCTTGAATCCAATGAATACTTTATAGATCTTGACTTGAATTTATTTCTTGAATCAAAACCCTACATCACAAATGTTAGCTCTAAAACACACATGATGCACCAATCTCATTGATATAATGCTTGAATCTTGATGATGGATCCAAATTCTTGACAAATTTCTCTTGATCTCATAAAATTGCCTTAGGAATTAATACTTGAAGGCTTGGCTTGAAAATGAGTGAATTAACCTTGTATTTATACCTATTCATGCTTAATATCCCAAAATTACACCACAACAAGTTGACATAAATTCATTAATTAAAGTAGGCTAGATCCTGCTAGAATTTGAAATTAAATCCTAAAAAAAGCTTAAGGTCACGGACTAAGATGCACTAGGTGGCGTCTTAGTCCCAAGTCTTAAAAACTTGGGGTATAGGCTTCGAAAAGGGGCCCATTTAAGGCACACTTGAAATCAGGGTCCCAAGATCATTGGGGGACAAAGACGCCATATGTGGCATCTTAGTCTTGACCCAAAAATCAGGGACAGTCGAACAAAATCATTAAATTATCATTTATCCTTTGGAGTTTGTCGGGATTAGCCATAAAAAGATGTAGTTTATTAGGCTTGTGGATGCAAAATAGGACCAATTAAGACATAAATAAAGATAAATAAAGAAAGGCAGGCCCAAACAAGTATGAAAATGCAAGGGTATGCATTTTCCTACACTACGCACACCATGAAACATGAAAAATGTCAAAATATATTATTGATGTATGCCCTCACTTTAAAGCGGTTGCTAACACCATTGTTGTGAACAGTTGCTTTAAAGTAGCCAATTTTTAATCCTACAACATGAGAGATTACTCAGAAAGTCCTATGCCAAGTCAATTTTTTCTGAAATAAAGCTACATCACAAAAAAGTAGGGAGGGGTTGCCCCCAAAAATACATAAGGGATCTACGGATTCAAGTTCAATATATCTTTGCTATAATGTGATTATAGAACTCAAAAATGTCATCATTCCTAAAATACTCCTAGAACTAGAAGAATGACACATAAAGATAAAAAACAAAAAAAAATGATTTTGGGTCAACATGGAAGAGAACTAAATGTCTTGACACCTTGTACATCATCCCCTAAAGGAAAACACAAGACAAGTGAAAAAGGTAAAATGTTTATGACATAAAGAAGAGTGTAGATAGATATAGAGGAATGCACAAAGAGAGACCAAATGAAACATTATGAGGGATCACATTACACACATGCAATAACATAAAGAAACATGAAAAATAAAACAATGCAAAAGACTATTAAGGGACATGTGAGTCAACCTATAGCAAGTCATCCACATCCCAATCTCGACTAGTATATGCAGAAGGAAAATAGCTACCCAAAGGGACAACAACAAGTGATGAACTAGGACAAGCACCAAGTTCAACACTCTTATTAGTATAATTGTCATTTAAGCTCAAGAAAGAAGAGAACAATGAATTCAACTCATTATGCACTTGCTCATCCATATTTGCAATGCCAATATCATCATCTATATTAATCACAATAGGAATTTGAATGATAATTTCCATGGGAGGTTCTTGTTTACTTTGTGGTGAGGATATAGTCATCATGCATTGCTTCGAGAAAGTTCATATTTTAATTTTTTTTTTTGTTTTCTTCTTTAGTTTGTAACATGTGAGTAGTATCACGACATCTATGCCTACGCTTTCTAGCATTTCAATTTAGTTTCAATCTATTATCAATTTGTGATTGTGTAGGAGTGGGTTTGTTAACCATAGGTTTCTTTTCTTCCCTTAGGGGAGGAATGGAAGGAACCATGGGAGGTTGTTCAACCAATTTTTGTTTGGCATTGTAAACTTGTCTAATTTTAGGAGGTACAATATTTTTTTTTGGTTATCTCATAGTCTCTTATAAGATATGGGTGAAGGATTTGTAATAGGCTACTCTTGGATATTTGGAAGGGCTTTTGGTTCAATCATGGTTTCGTCAAGGATAGGTGGCTCAATAATGGGTTGAGGAATATTTTTAAGGGATAATTATGCTATGCACTTTGCTTTAAAATTTTGATATTTTGAAGATAGGAAGATTTATTATCATTTCCTGTAAATTAAAAAAATTTACATAAAAAAAACCTGTTAAACCTACCTATTTAAAAAAAATAAAAAATCTCCACTTAACTTATTATCTCTAACAATTAAAGGGGAGGATCATAGCCCATAGGTATACTCCCCTCCAAGATATTATCACCTAAGTTCAACACTTAAATTCCCTTATAGTTGAAAAAGCATGGAGGAATATTTCCATTCAATTTATTTTCTGACAGATCTAACTTTTCAAGGTTAATTAAATTGCACAAACATGAAGGAATAGTGCCAAATAGAAGATTTTCATTAAACATCAAGAGCTAATAATCTAGAGGCTAAGCATATTGTATGTGTCCATTCAATGCATTCTTGGATACATCCTATGAATTAATTTACTTGGGATAATAAGACTACCACTCAAATGATTTCTTGAAAGGTTGAACATATACAACAAAGGATTGTTCTCCCATAACCATGAGGGGATTTCTTGAATAATATTGTTGTTAGCCAATCCCAACCTCTGTAATGAATACTAAGTAAAAATCCACTCTGAAACTTGACCACCAATACTACATGACACCATATCTAAGTCTGCTAACTAGAACTAGGGAAGCTAACTTGTGCTAATATTCAAAGCACAATATGATACATACAAAAATTTAAATTCTTCAATGTTATAAAATAGAGTATTTGAAATGGTGATGTGGGAAAGCTAGAGAACCTTTATAGAGTCCATGGAAATTCCAATTATGAATAAGTGATGTTCTCAGGGAATGAAAAATCATGAGTAAAGAGCTAATCAAGGTAGGAGAGCCTAGTGAGTTGAAGGCTCCCATTGAACTCGTTACCAAAAATAATTAAGAACTTGAGGAAGGAGAGTTTGTATAAGGAAATTTGGATTTGACCAGTTAACTGATTATAATGGACATTGAGACTATGTAGAGAAGTAAGATTGTCTAGAAATGGTGGTAAGTTTACTCTGATTTGGTTAATGCTTACATCTAGATAGCTAAGATTTGTGAGCAGACAAATGATAAGGGGAACTTTCTCAGTCAATCTATTATTTTTTAACACCAAAAGCTAAAGATAAGTTAAATTTCCCAAATATAAATGAATATTACTTGTTAATCTAATTCTTTTCAAGATGAGGCATTTGAGAAAAGGAAGGTTACACAAACTACACAATATTAATCCACTCTGCAAACCCTCCTCTATATGGTTGGTGTAAGCACTCAAATTAACCTCCCCTACATTATTGGTGTAAGTAGTCAAATTAACCTAATCTACATCGTTGGTGACTTTATAGCAGGATATACCTTCCCATGTGGACCAACAGTCACTTCCATTAACCCATGAACTGAGAGTGCCACTAGAAATGTTCAAGGCCACTTTGAAGGAAATAAGAGCTTGAGATTCCTAGAAATGACAAATGAATAGTCCAATACATTGATCTGTAAAAAGGATAATAAAAATAGCACTGATAAAAGAAAATTTAACTGGAGAAACAACCATTATTTGAATGAAGTTGCAGAGAACAAATAATCTAACTTTGAGAGGCACATTTATAAGATTACCTTCCTTAGTGTTTGATGCAACATTTGTTAATTTTAAAAGAGATCAAATTAAAAATAGAACATAATTTAAGACGGGCAATTATGGACACAAAATAAACACACATAGAAACCACATAGTAACAAATTTATGTGGTTCATAGTAATGGCTACATGCATGGGAGAAATATATATTTCTCAATTATAATAACTCTATTTTCTCTCATTGTACATCTACAAAAATAGTTTACATTTTTTATACACTTATCAAAATCTCTCTTAAAGTCTCCAAGAAACAAAGAGACAAAGAAAATGGGTGGAAAATATGGGAGTTAAACAGTCAGGAACCATTGGAATTTTCTCCCCAATAATCTCTCACTTGAATCCCAACCACTGCTACAAAAAATATTCACTCAGAGAAATCCCCACTTATCCATTCTTATCATCACATATTGACGAGGCTAAGAGAAACTCTCCAAAACTTGAGCTTCTCCAAATTTTGTTCAAGCACACTATGGATACGTCTTCTCCATGTCAGATCAAAATTAACAATTCGCTTGTCAAAGTTATCTCTGCCTCCTACCCATCTTAATACAAGCCAAGACACACCATCAACTATTTACTACTCTACGACTTAGATCTTGATTAAAACTTGATCATATAATGATTTTGAGTCCTTTATATCATCATCCAAAACATTTTCTTTTTTATCTTGAACAACAATAGAAAAATGTGTTTTCATTAATCTATTTAGATCATCTAGAGATGCTTCAGGCTTTGAGGAGCAAATATTTTCATTCGAATGTAAAACTCCAAGCATTGATTCCTTTAAATATTGAACACTATCATATTTCTCTGATACTAAACTAGCCTCAACTTCTTCACGTGTATGTTTTCTACATGTTACTTCAGGTTCAAAAAACACATACCATTTCAGGAATTGATCTCCTAGGGCCCGTGACATGGAAAGAAATCCTCCAATCTGATATCCACTCCAAAAAATAACACGCCCACCAGAAGCTTCAATACATCCCATCCCATGCTTATAATCATTAGATAAAGGAATTGCTTTGCCTCTCCTAGGTAATAATGCTCTAGAATTCCCATTATCATAGCCTCCATTTGGACACATACCTCCAAGAGTCATATCATTGGGAAAAAAAGATGCATCCCTTAACTCCTTGACAAGAGCCTCATGAAAATGAATTTTACAATACATATAAGCTCATGATTTTGAGAAACTCACATTTGATTACAGTTGTTTATCCAAATAACATTAGTATGGGTCTGGGAAACACCTTGCATCATTGACAAAGAAGACAAATGTAGGATGTTGTATTGTTGCCTAAGTGCATTAATAAATCCGACTTCTTTTGTCACCCCTACTCATTTGTGGTTGCTTAAAAGCCACGACTTCCTGCACCACTAGTTGATTCAAAATTGATGTAGGTAACCTTCTCAATAATTCTTTTTGAAAATCCCCAACATGAGCTATAATATTTTCAATTCTCTGACCTATTATTGCAAACAAATAAACAATTTTATTATCATCAATATTAATTGTAGTAAGGGGTTTTAATTTTGAACCAATTTCTATGATTATATGATTCCTTTTCAAAGTATTATTTCCACTATCTAAGAGATCCAATGGCACCTCACTTTTAGATATAATCTTTCTAGCATTGCTCACCTTGACAATAACATCCCCTGGTGGACATTCATCATTAGTTGCTTGGTGAATTTTTTTCGTGGGCTCCTCTCTTTCTTGTATATCATTTCCTTCATCATTAGATGCCACTATCTCAAACATATAATCAGATTCCAACTTGTTCAAAAACTCCTCAACAACCAAATCAACTTCAACATCTAACTTGTCTAGAAAGATTTTTCTTACTATCCAAAATTCACCCAACGAAGGAGTTGGCATGGACTGAACAACTCCAACTTCAACATCACTCTCAATTATATACAAGGTGCCTAATCTTATACCCTACGCAATTACCAAGGCCCATTCCATTACTTTCCACATGTTGGATTCACAAGTGACTTTACATCCTTGAGAATCCAATTGTCTAGCTGAAACCAAATTTTGTTTAAGATGAGGATGTATCTAACATCCCATAGTAACCAACTATTTCCATTCATTAAATTTAAAAAAGCATGTCCCCATTACCAATAACATCACAAGATTCATTATTTCTAGGAAAAATCTTACCAAATTCACTGCTTTATAGATTTTTGAATTACTCCTTGCACGTAGTGGCATGAAATGATGGTCCCAAATCAAACACCCAAAAATTTGCTGTTGTTTCTTCTAAGGTAAAAATAATAACACCAAAATCCTCACATACATCATTTGCTTCATCTTCTTTTGGCTAATTTTCAGCCTTCTTAAAAGACCAACAATTCTTTTTGATGTGGCCTTTCTTGCCATAATACTAGTGTAGACCTAGATTTTTGGGAGATTAATGATAAATGTTGCACAGATTATAATGATCAATTCTAAACTAACAAATAATCTAAATGAAAACAAAAATGATCGAATTAAGTAAACATAATTAAACTAAACAAATAAATTGGAAAGCTCTCACCGAATATGCGTCCACTCCTTTGAATTATCTCGATTGCCCTTCTCCATTTTGTTGTTTTAGTATTCTTTCCCTCAGCTTTTTAGTATTGATACAAGCATAACCTTGTTCAATTTCTAAGAAAAATATCAAAGATAATTTTCTTCTCAAAAGTGTATTGATTTCAGGAGGAGGAATAATGATAATGACAGGCCATTTTATAGATTTTTGGTTTTCGAACGATTGGCTCAAATTCAAAGAGAGATCGACATACGAGATTGATGAATGTCATGTGATGTGAGTTATGTGTTAGATAGAACATGAGTTAGAAAATTTTGCAAGATAAAGATTAAGTTAGAACGAGAAATTAATCTTGTGTCAAGACTGTTCGAAAATAGAAAGAACAAGAGTTCCAGATTAAATAAACAATTTAATCTTGAGTTAAGAGTCTTCGAAAATAGAAGAAATAGACTTTGTATGTCAAAGAAAAAGTTAGAACTCAAAGATGAAGAATTCAAATGCATACATGAATTAATTAATTAAACAAAGATATTAAATTAATAAACATTTGCATGCATATGAGTTAGAACTAGTTAACTGACTAGTTGTGATAGAGAGTCCTCTCCTAGAGACGATCAAATACTGAACCCGGAGATAACTGGCAAATTTAAAATAGATCTGGAGTCAGAAGGTGAGTGAATGATTTAGATAACTGAATGATAGAAGAATGTGACATAAATAATTAATAATGAATTAAATGTTAATTTAATTCAACGTTAGAAATTGAAATGAATTTAATTAAATAAATAAAGATAATTTATTTAATTTCACTGTTGAAAAGGTGGAATTGAATAATTAAATAATAAATATTTAATTATAGATAAAGGGGGTTAAATTCAATAATTAAATAATAAAAATTTAATTATAGTTGAAATATGACAAAGGGGTAATTAAATAATAAATATTAGTTAAGAAGGAAGAATTAATTATTTAGCGACATAATTAAACAAATATGATTTATTTAATTAATCAAGTTGAATAAAGGTCATTATGAATTAGTGAATTAATTAAAAGGGGTATTTAATTAATAGAGTAAATATGTGTTAGAAAGGTAATTAAATAATTAACATTATTTAATCATGACCATGGATAATAGAAAATTATGTTGAAAGCGGTGCTCGTAGGCCTAGACCAATTTTCGGTGTCTACAGTTTGCCCCTCTTTGATAGAATGTTGTTTAGGCATTGTGTCAAAATAAATATGCCCCGATCATGCCCTAGTATGAAATAGGTTACAGTATGCCCCCTTGGGAAAATTGACAAATTTTTGAAAAGTTAAAAAAAAAATTAGGAAATATTCCCAATAAGTCAATTTGACAGTCAGAAATGCTATGGAGTTGACGGAATTGAATTTGGATGTGACACGGACATGTACAGGTCAATTGAAGTTGAAAGGTTAAGCGGCCAATAGACAAGGTCAGAAGAGATGCCACCCAAACCCTAGTTATAAATAAGAATTAGGTTGAAAACTAATTCATTTCCACCCGAAAGAGTTTGAAGAACTAAGATTTTGCTTTGATTATTGGATGAAGATGGCTCCCATTCCATACGCTACGCATCGAGGATATTAGATACAGACCTTTAGGTGGCCAACCGATGCAGGACCACCAGTATGTACCTGAAAATGAACTCTTGAAAGTTATTTTTGTACATAGTTTTAGGCCTTGAAAACTTAATAATCATATGCAGTTTTTCAGGATCAACGCATATGCCATCGTATGCACCGCATTTACCTATAGAATGATGCATATGCTAAAACATGCCCAGGCTAGGATAGGCATTTTAGTTATTAAATGCATTTGTAAGAAAATGCTCCGCATATGTATGTATGGAACACATCTACATTTAGGATGTACGCATGTAGGTTAGTCAACCGCATTTGCAGTAGTGAAACACATATGCAACATTTGCTTTTATGCATCACATTTGTAGCAGGTAGAAATTGGATTGGTGATGTACAATGCATATGGAATATGCGATGCAAATGTGTTGTCATGCAACACATTTTAATGAATGCACCGCATCTATTAAAGTGAGCCGCATGTGGCTGGCAAATTTTTGGAAAAACCTTCCTAAGGAATTTGTTTTTGAAAATATTGACATCATGGTTGCAATGCAGGTTATATTAGATCCTATTTACACATGGGAGACACATCTGGACACCTTTGATTTGAGAGATCGACTGAGTAATGCAAAGATACGACTTTTGTGGAGACTTGGTCTTTGTCATTGTCTTTCAATGCCCACTATTCAGGAAAACAAAGGGACGCTCACTGCGTTGTGCGAGTGATGGCACTCCGAGACATCATCATTTCATATGTCGACTGGGGAGGCAACTGTCACATTGGAGGATGTGTACATGATACTAAGACTTCTGATCAGAGGAGAGTGGGTGATGTACGATACTGAGCATGGATTGAGTGAGCTAGCCTGATTTTATCAGGTTGATATTCAGAGGCTCGATATTGAGCATTATGAGATCAGATGGTCAGTGTTGGAAGACAGATACGAGAGGATTGACTATATACTATGTACACTAATAGGTGGGATAGTATTACCAAATCGGTAGGGTCATGGTTTTCCTATTGGATGGGAAGAGATGTTGGTGGGTATGTTAGAGAGAGAGACCGTGTATGCCTAGGGTCCGTGTCTATTAGGGATGCTATATTTCCATTTACATGATATTACATATTGAGATGCACAGTTGATGAGTTGTGGGACCACTCTTCTGATGGTTTGGGCATGGGAGAGGATAGTTATTTTTTCATCCTCGGTTACAATAGAGAAATAGGCTAGATCTTTGTATGTTTTCAGGTACATGGGAAACATCACTTAGAGCCATGTGGGAGATACTAGATATTGGAGACATGCACTCAACATCTTAGATCAGTTCACTTGGAGAACATACATGGTCTGTGAGCAGTGGTCTGATGAGGATAGACATTTTCCATATTGTAGATAGACACAGTACCTGATTGGGAGGACTATTTCAAGTGTGCGCATCATAGAGAGACACTTGCTAGAGCAAGTTTTGAGACAATTCAAAGAGGTTTAGGATGAGCCTTGAGGTAGAGCAGAGTTTGCTCATTCTTCTAGAGAGGTTCCATATTGGGTGCCCATGATTCGAATAGCTACTACAGAGGTAGAGATATAGACTTTACAACCATTATAGTGGGGATGGAGAGACGGAGTAGCAGATCCAGGGACTACAACTACATATGACGCATGGTGGGCAGAGCATCATTCGATTCCTTACACAGATCCAAACCAGTCGGCACTAGTTGAGAGACGAGGCACAGGGCTGAGAAGATGGAGAGAGGTAGAGGTGGCAGAGTTGGAGGGAGGGGTGGTAGGGATGATGGAAGAGGTGGTAGACAAGGACAAAGAGGGTAGAGAGGGGGTCAGGTAGGTGGACTTTCACCTATCTGAGAGGCAGTGGTAGAGGATGTATTGATATTGGACATCGGAGGTGGAGCTGATGCACAAGTCGAAGATGAGCATGTTGCTGAGGAGGTAGTTGTAGAGGAGTTAGAGGATGTTGATATTGGGGGAGAGGATTTTGCAGAGGATGGGGATATGGATATGGATATAGATCCTCTATGTATTCTGGCGGGGTATGGGGAGGATGATGTTGAGGAGGAGGCACCTATGGAGGAGCAGGAGAGAGAGATCAGAGATCAAATTGTAGATGGGAGACAGAAGGATGATGCCCCTAGGGATGGTGATAGGGAGGCTATGGAGGAGATACTGAGACTGATGATAGCAGAGCTTGATGCCATGTGGATAGAGAGAGACAGTGCCTGTGCAGAGAGAGACAATGCCCATGCAGAGAGAGACAATGCACTTATGGAGAGGGATCAGGCCATAGCCTGATGATAGGAGACTGAGCAACAGGATACTGAGGTCAGATTCCTGGTCAATGGGTCTGCATCTGATGGCATGGTATGAGAGTTAGTTAGAGCTTTAGAGAGGGCTACATATTATAGGGACTTGTATGAGTCAGCGGTGCCAGCAGAGAGATGAGCTCCTAGCTTTTCAAAGGTTTGTAGCCAGAGATCACACAGAAGGATTCATACTAGGACACAAAGTATAGAGGGTATGGTAGGACCACTGAGGATAGGTCCGTATGACAGGCCTTCCACCTCATAGAGAGTACCTCTGAGGCAGTTTCTGCCAGCTTCACCACGTGACAGTAGTGGCAATGGGACACATTGATACTATTATACATGTAGACATTGTATTTTGATCAGAGAGCCTACGAGCTCATTTTTATTTATGGATACATTTTGACATTGTATTGTGACACAGTATTTTGAGTGATATGTATATGATTTTGGCAGTGTCTACATGATATGTAGTTCTATGTTATGGTGATGCATTTCTTTTATATGATTATGTTTCCTAGCTGATGTATGTATATGTGTTATAAATGAATGTTTCAACATGATGCATTTATGCAGTTTATAATGTTATGGATGTCTCTATATGCTCATGATAATGAATGTAATGATGTTATTTATATGTGATGGTGAAATGTACATGTAATTTTTCCATTACATACCTTATGATTATGGAATTCCTATTATGTAGTGATATCGTAAATATGTTCTTATATTTTGAAATGCAATGTAACTATATGAAATGTTTATAGAATGTATGCACATGCAGATTATCTATTGTTTTAGTTGTGTCACAGGACTTTATCATTATGTCAGAAAGGAGAAATGTTAGCATGAATGAATGCAGAATGTTAGTTAGAAATAACAGAGGTTGATTGATTGAAAAACATATGAACTTCAATATTTTTCCATATATGCTATGCTTTCTTTTTTTATCATCATTGGGTGGGACATGACACAAATGGATAGTACACACTATGATATGAGATAGACCATATTGTACAAAGTCATACATCTGCCAAAAATAGATAGATGTAGACATGAAGTGTCTTAAATCATACTAAGGACAAGATATCCCTAGTCATTTTGTCGAGACAAACCACAGAAAGCAAACAAAATAAAAGACGGGTCATGAGACATCCTTGCTCCTCTAAATCCTTGATAGGACATCCTTGAGGAAACTAGTTACATGACTCAAAAACCAAAGTTTAAAAAGATATTTGATAGACAACAGCCAAAGGAAAAGAGTCCTGAGACATCCTTGCTTCTCTAAATCCTTCAAGGGACATCCTTGAGAAAGCTAGTGACCAGACTAAATTCAAAAACTGATAAAAAGATAAGATGAAATAAGATATAAAGTCATAAAGCCAAATAAAAGTATTTGCCAAAAACCTGATCTTATAGGATTGTTTGATTGTTTGATGTTTGACATAGCGTAATGTGAGGAATGACATATACCGTAATAAGATGTTGAGTTTGGTTTCGACTTGGCGACTATCTGTATAAGGCATGACAAAGCCTGATTTCAAAAAGACGTGTGCCGTATAAGACGTTGGAGCCTGCTGATGTCAATGCAACAAGCTACATGAGGCAATGAGAATTTGACAACATCTATTGACAAGAAAGACATATCTTGCTAAGACATAGGTTGATCACTTTGACAATGTGTTTGATATTGACTTGATGATAGTTTTGAGTTGTTGCCTTGCTGGTGCATGACTTGTTTTGATTCCTTGACTAACTAAAAAAATGTGTGTCCATTTGATAGTGTATGACTTGAGATGATACCCTAAAGGACTGACCTAATGTGGCCTCGAGGGCTCATCAATTGATTAGCCTTGCCTACATTATACACGCAGAGACCTCGTAGTTCGACCAAATTTTTCTGACATAATTGACTGAAGATATGTACTTAAGCTGATGATATGGAACATGTGTGATAGTGAATGTGAATAAACCCTATTGGACTGACCTAGTGTGGTCTCGGGAGCTCATCAACTGATTAGCCTTGCCTACATTGTACACGCAGAGACCTCATAGTTTGACACGACCAATGACTTTGAATGTACAAAGAGTCATGATTTAAATTTGTGTGATACATGACAAACCTAGACAAATAGACCTAATGCCTTGGGGGCACATCGACTAATGGCCTTGTATACATCCACTCGCAGAGGCAACGTAGTTTGACTATATCTACAACTGACTTAACATGACTGACTTGACTTTGTTTTTGGGATTTTCTAACATGTTTTGATTTATTTTATTTTTTTGAAGTTTTGTAATGGTTTTGGATTTTTTCAGGACATTTTCCGATGGTGTAATGCTATGTACAAGGTGTCATGGCATAGAATAAGGATTTGCCCCAAGTCGAGAATAAGACATGTGAGATGGAGTGGGGAATGTGATGGAATGGAATTGATGTCAATCGTTCCAAGTAATGGATATGACAACCATTTATTATGAGTGATGGTGAAAAAGTCTAATTGGAATGATGGTAGACGGAAGAGCGAGTTTGACTACACATGGTCACTGTTTGCCAGGTTTTCACCATGGTACTTATCCATAGTGCCACCAAAGCGGTTTTCACTATTGGACGAATTATTTCTCTTTACTTTTTTGTTTATTTTTCAATTTGTTTGGTGTTACAAAGATGCCTGTTTGCTAGGTTTTCATCAAGGTAAGCATTTTTTTTTTAATATTTTCTAGATTAAGACATAGATTCTCAGAAGCTATGCATAGAACCTTTTTAGATGAAAGCTATTGATTGGTGAAAAAAGTGGCTCCCCTTTAGGAGTAGAGAGTTGGTACACTCTTGACCCAAAAGCTTCTATGACAATATAAGGCCCTAACTAGTTAGGTTTGAACTTTCCTGTCTTTTCTCATTCAACTTGATTCTTGGGATTCTCCATTAAAACTAGGTCACCAATGTCAAAGTGTCTATTAAGAAATTTCCTATTATGGATTCGACAAAGATGACTCTGATATGCTTGCAAATGGTCTAGTGCTTTCTATCTTTGCTCATCCAGTAATTCTAGCTCTTGTAATCTGGACACATAGTATTCTTCATTGTCAATGTGACCTTTCAAGGATACCCTCAGGGAAGGAATTTCAACCTCAATAGGTAAGAGAGCTTTAGATCCAAATAGTAGGGAATATGGAGTGGCACCAATGGGAGTACAGATGCTTGTTTGGTAATCCCATAAGGTAGGACTTAGCTGTAGGTTCCAGTCTCAACTAGCGTCATTGATAGCCTTTTTCAGGATTCTAACAATGGTTTTCTTAGATTCCTCGGCTTGGCCATTACCTTGTGGGTAATATGGGGTGGAAAAATGATGTTTGATATGGAACTCTTCACATAGATGGCATACTTCTTGGTTTCTGAATGGGCGTCCATTGTATGTGATAATGGATTGGGGTACACCATATCGACAAATGATATAGTTTAGGATAAACTTGGATATTTGTGTGCCAGTGATGTAGGCCACAGGAATAGCTTCAATCCATTTGGTGAAGTATTCAGTGATGGTTATGATGAATTTATGACCGTTGGATGATGGAGGGTGAATCTTACCTATGAGTTCAAGTCCCCATTGGGGAAAGGGCCATGGTGATGTAATCGGACAAAGCTGTTGTGCTGGTGATCTTATCAAATATCCATGTATCTGACACTATCTACATTTCTTTACAAAGATATATGAGTCTTTCTCCATTGTGGGCCAATAATAACCTAGTCTCATAATCTTATGGGATAAATTAGGACCACTCGAATGGGATACGCATATACCCTCATGCACCTCTCACAAAGTTGTTTATGCTTCTTTAGCATCGAGACATCTCATTAGGGTGTTATCTAAGGTACGTCTATATAGGGTTTCTCTGATGATGGTGTACTTAGCTGACTTACAGATGAAGGTTCGTCGTTGGTTATTTGATAGGTCTAGAGGTAAAGTTTGGTCAATTAGATAGTCGAATATGTCTTTATACCAAGGGGAAGAAGGACTAGAAATTGTACACACCATCATAGAATCAGGGACATCATAGGCAAGGACCAACAACTATTCAACCAAAAACTCAAACTTAGGCACGTTACTCAGAATATCCAATAAGGAACCCATGGTTGCCATAGCATCTGCAACCCTGTTCTGAATACATGGTATTTGTTGAAAGGCAATGTCATCAAAGTAATGCTTGAAACTATCAGCCACGTGCTTGTAGGGGGCAAGTTTCTCATCCTTAGTCTCATAATCATCATTTACTTGTCGGACTACAAGCTGAAAATCGCCAAAAACATGTAGACTCTTAATCTTCCACTAAGCTGCCATTTTTAATCCTGTCACTAAGGCTTCATACTCTGTTGTGTTTTTGGTATAAGGGAAAGCAATCCTGAATGATTTAGGAATGGTATCACCTTGAGGTGTAACAAATAGGACACCTGCTCCTGAACCACGATTTGTATGTGACTTGTCAAAGTATAGTTTCCATTATGTTCTAGTGTCAACTGTGAAGATAACTTCGTCAGGAAATTCCACCACTAAAGGATAGTTTGCCTTAATGGGTGCATCTGCTAATTGATCTGCAATCACCTTCCCTTTTATATCCTTCCTCTCTACATATTGGATGTCATACTCGCTAAGTATCATAACCCATTTAGCCAATCGACCTGTTAATGCTGCCTTAGGAGATATTTGAGGGGATCTATCTTTGCAACCAACATTGTTTGGCGATTGAGTATATAGTGCCAAATTTTTTGGGTAGCAAAGACTACCACAAGATAGGAATGTTCTATATTGTTGTAATTTAATTCATATCCCACCAAGGTACAAATGATGTAGTAGACCGCTCTTTCATGACCTTGATCATCAATTTGTTCGAGAAGAGCTCCTAATGCTGATTGAGTTGCCAAAATGTATAGTATCAATGGTTTTCCATCTGTAGGTGGCGTTAAGACTGGTGGAGTGAGAAAATAGTCCTTGATTTGTTGGAAAGCATCCTGACATTTAGGTGTCCACACAAATGGTACTCCTTTCTTGAGTAAATGTTGAAATGGGTGTATTTTGTTTGCCAGTTGTACAATGAAATGCTTGATGGACTGTAATATTCCCTGTAAGGTTCTTAGTTGACCAATGCTGAATAGAGGAGGCATTTCTATGATAGCTCTTACCTTCTCTGGATCTACTTCAATGCCTCTTCTAGAAATGATATACCATAGAAGTTTCCCTGATTTTACTCCAAAGACACATTTCTTTGGATTCAACCTGACATTGTAATTCTCTAGCCTCAGGAATAGCTTTTCTAGAACCTTCAAATGATCTGCCCTTGTTTCTGATTTAGCTATAATGTCATCTACATAATCTTCCATGAGAGTATGTATAAAGTCATGGAAAATCATAGTCATTGCCTGTTGATAGGTAGCTCCTGAGTTCTTAAGGCCAAAAGGCATAACATTCCAACAGTATGTGCCCCATGGACATGTGAAAGATGTCTTGTGTTGGTCTTCAACTACAATTTTGATTTGGTTATATCCAGAGAAACCATCCATGAGGGATAGCATCTTATATCCTGTTGTAAGATCTACTATCATGTCTATGTTCGACAAAGGGAAGTCATCCTTAGGACATGCCTTGTTGATGTCTCTAAAGTCTGTGCAAATGCGGATGTCCCTAGTTGGTTTAGTCACTAGTACAAGATTTGAAATCCAGTTGACATAGTATTTAGTTCTTATAAATCCAACATCCAAGAGTTTCTTAAGTTCTACTTTGACCAGTAGAGCAATCTGTGGATGCATTTTCCTTAACTTCTATTTGACTGGATTAATACCTGGCTATAATGGTAGATGGTGCAATATTAGGTCTGGATCTAGCTCAAGCATGGTAGTGTATGACCATGCAAAGTTTATCTATCTCTTTGTGAAGAATTCCTTAAACTCGGGTTGCTCTGCCTCTGTCAATGATGCTGCAAAGTATATATGTCAAGGGTTTTCTTATCTATTATCGTGACCTCAATAGACTCTTCTACTAGCATTGGTGGCTTTTCTTGTTCAACGGGGAGAATATTTAAACCTCTATCCTTGGGTGCCTTAGAGAGGTTTTTTCCCTTGGATATGTCCTTTATTTGACTGTTTCTTTGTCCAAAGGCGCCTTTCAGTTTTCACCTAGGGACTCATCATTTTTCTCATTTTCATCTTTTTTATTTTTATTTACATTTTTGTGACTAGAGGTGTAAATCGACTCCCAAAAATATGCTTTGTTGTCCAAGTCTATGGTAAAACCATCTTTATGATCCCCTCTTGGTATGCCTTGTCGAAGTCCCATGAACTCAACTATCGCTTTGTCGTTCTCAAATGTGTTTATGATGGGTGTACCTTGTTGATCCCAGTCGATAAGTTCGGGATATATGAGAGGCATGTCATCATCAGAGTTATCAAAGGTGGAAGCTGAGAAAGTGAATATAGAGTGGTTGACATGATCACAGAAGTTTTGGACTAACTCCTTCTTGCTCTTTTTCCTATGGGTAGGTATACTCTGCTATGGGACCATTGTAAGGGTTGAGTCATCAGAACATGGTGTGTCAGGTGCCCAAGATGCATGATCAAGGGTTTCCCAATAATAGTGCTTATACCATTCTTCTTTGGACAAGTGTTTCCTATGACAGGGACTAGATGGTTTTGGTACAAGTTTTATCTTTAGGTCCAATTATCGAAATAGAACATCTATGTTCGTGGTACTGGTAGAGGAAAGGGAATCCCATTCACAATTTCTTGAGTCGGGAGATTCATCATAAACTGAGGGAAGTGGTTCATGAGATATCTCAATGTCTACACAAGCACACACTTCCTCTTGAAATGGTGACGAAGTACTAGGAAACCTAGTTCTAAGTGGTTGAAACCCTAGTCTTAAGTATTTCGGTCGTGGTAAGATAGTGATTGGTTTTTTCCTTCCATTTTGATGTAGTCCTAACCCACTGTGCCCATCATAGCCTTCATTTTGCATTATCTTAAAGCCTTTTCCATATTGATTTTTAGCTATTTGAACAGATGACAAGGGGTATTCATTGTCTTCCTGGTACAACTAGGAGTCAATATCACCTTGATCCACAATTTCTTCACTTAACTCTCCCCATTTGATCAATGTCATTGTAGGGGGAACATGAAATATGACTACTGACTGTCTTCTATCTGCAATGGGTAGACCATATGCCTTAGCTGGAACCATCTGAATGACATAGTAGGATGCCTTCATATAATATTCTCATCAACCCTTGTCTTGGATCTCAACCTTAGGAGTGGATGATGGTGGTTTGAATGAAATGGACTTAGTAAGATGTGATGGGTCAACATATAGGGATAAAGTGGATGATGAAGCTTCTTGGTTAACTGGTACCTATCATTATGGAATTTCCCTTAGGCTTGTACAATAATAAAAGGATCCGGATCACCATCAATCGTGATCTCGGTGCCAATATACAGGAATTTAAGACATTGGTGATATGTTGAAGGTATGGCTTTCATTAAGTGTATCCAAGGTCTACCTAACAACATGTTATACGAAAGGGTGAGATCCAATACTTGGAAGCTGGTGTCCATAATTTTTGGGCCAATTCTGATAGGGAGTGTGACAACGCCTTTGTATGATCTTTCCTCATCATCATAAGCCTTGATGATTATACTCTTAGAGGTGTCTACGCATTCTTCTAAGAATCCTAATGTCTTAACCAATTTTAGGGTACATAGGTTCAAACTTGCTCCTCCGTCTACCAAGACTCGTCTGACTTTGGCTTGATGGACTAGGACTTCAAGATGTAATGGGTCATTATGATCAGACTTTTCAGTTGAGTAATCTTGTTGGGAAAATGTGGCATGATGCAAGTTCGTTAAATATCCCACCATTTCTTCAAAATGATTGACATATAAGTCTTTAGGAATAGTCATATTCTGTAAAGCTTTGTCAAGAATAGCTCGATGCTCAGGTGATAAAGTCAATAGTTCCAAAATAGAGATCTGTGTGGGGGTTTTACTCAATTGATCAAGGAGGTTCTACTTAAACATGGAAGTATATGTAGGTGGCTCAGAAGAAGGACCTAGAATAGTTATCTTAGTTTTGCATGTGTTTACAGCACATTCCACTTCCACATGCTTCTTAATGACGATGGTATTGACATTTTCATTTGCAGCTCAAAGGTGATTTATGATCGTTCCTTTACCATATTCATACTTGGTATTGGTATAATTGGATGATGGATTATTCTTGGTTCCCAAACTGGAGGCCTTTCCTTTCGTGTGGTCATGTAATGGGTCTATGAAGACCTTATAATCATTGTTCGTGGTATTTTTCTGCCCATTGACCTCTATGGTTCCGTTTTCAACAAAGTCTTCTATAATATTCTTCAGTTGTCGACATTGTTGTAGGTTGTGTCCTTTTGTTTGATGATAGTCACAATAGGCATTGTTGTCCCACCATGAAGGTTTAAACTATCATGGATCATACTCTCTTGTTTCCAAAGGTTTAATGAGATTATTTTTAATCAACTCTTTGAAAACTGTCTTGATTGGTTGCCCTAAAGGGGTAAATTCACGTGTAGGAAATCTCCTTTGCGGTCGTTGTTGTTGTGAATTTTGGACATAATTGGCTATTTGATTTGGACTATTTGTCATGCCCTGATTGGGGTTGTAACCTCTAAGTGTGATTACTGGTCATGTATGTATGGTTTTAGCATCAACAATGTCATCATTTCTAAAAAAATTGTTTCTAGACCAGAATTTGTTTCTATCATTTGGTGCTTTTTGATGTTGGACAACTAGGTTTCTGCCTGGTACTTTTATTTCTCCTTTGTCGATAAGGCCTTTTTCAAGGATGATTCCCCTTTTTACTAGGTCTAGGATTGAAGTACAACAATGTACCCATAAATCACTTCTCAATTTTGGATTGATGTTTTAAGGAATATCATGACTTTCTATTTTTCGGGTATTTCAACTGGATATTTGCTAGCTAGACTTCTCCATCTCTAGAAGAAAGTGGTGAAAGTTTCACCATTTTCTTGTGTTGTGTGGCACAAGGTTTCTATTTTTACTTCATTGTCTATGTTAAAGTAAAAGTGTTCGACAAACGTCCCAGCTAATTCACCCCAGGATCGTATTCCATATGGTAATTTAGAAAACCATTCCAGTGTTATCCTAATAAGGGTTTGTGGAAATAGTCTCATCAAGTATGTGGGGTCATATGATATGTCCATGCATGCCATTAATAATTATCTAATGTGTTCCAAAGGATTCTTCCTCCGAATATACTTAGGAAAATTCGGTATAATGTATCCATGGGGGAAAGGTGTCATATAAAGTGCTTTGTCAAATGGGTATGGACATAGGTCTTGCACTGAGATAGTTCATTTTCCTGACATAGAAATGTTGTTCATCTGTTGTTGAAGCATTTGCATTTGGTTTTGGATAACATCTACTTGTGTCAAGGACATGTTCGCGTTGTTTGGATCAATGTAGGTGTTCTGAAATGCCATGTTCTATGACGGGTTATGATTTGGCGAGGGAATATATCCCATTAGAATGTTCTGATTTAGATTAGGGATATTACTTATCTGAATGTTATGCATTGGATTGGGAATATATCCTATTTGCATGTTCTAATTTGGTATAGGAATATTTCCTATCTGAATGGTCCGATTTGGTATAGGAATATTTCCTGTCTGAATGGTCTGATTTGGTATAGGAATATTTCATGTCTAAATGGTTTGATTTGGTATAGGAATATTCATGCCAACTTTGGATCTCTTACCAGTCATGTTGGTGCCAAATGGGTTTGATGAAGTTTCTCCCACAATAAATTGTAAACCTTGTGTTATGTTGAAAGGGGTTGTGTTTATAATTGATGATGTTTGAGTTGGTATGCCAGTTGGTATTTCTGCGGTGATTTGGGGAATAGAAACACATGACATCATAGTTTCTGTCAGTTGAATAGATGGTGTTTTCAAGGTATGAATGTCAAATCCTGGTGGTAGTGTGGCACCTTCTACTAGCAACTTTGCTAGATAGCGTTGGGGATCATTTTCCAAACACTCATCCATGAAGGATGCAAATTCATGATCCTATACGACAGCGTCTATGTCTTCTATATAAATTTGTCCATGTGTGTCTCTAGTGACATGTTTTTCAAGCAAAGGTTTGTGTGTTCTCTCACTTCCTGATGGTTGATTTCCAAATGGATTGACAAATTCGTTAGGGTCCAAAATTGCTTTATGTTTCTTTTGAGACCTTGTTTCAACCATGAAAAGTTACTCAAAAAGGGGGTAATGCAGCCTATGCCTAAAAATTGATATGTCCTATTTCTATGTTTTTGGATTTTATGACAATAAAGGATGTTGCTAAAATGATTTCTAAAAAGACGTATAATAAGATGACGTATGGGAGGACAAACAATATATAAAATTTCAAGTAGATTATGATGGTAAATGATTCTAAAATGGGTATAATCTACCACCTATGGAATAAATGCATGCAAGGATTTGAATTTGACCAAGGAACTTGATTGTAGGACAAAGACAGTTGACAAATGAATTTCCCAAACTAGATTGTTGAGCTGGAAAGATTCACAAATAGGACTAAAGTGACTAGGTTCAATGATTGTGATAAATCGGACCATGAACATATCCAATGATGAGGGATGTTATCTATTCTGCGATATGCAATTTCCTAGGAAGTATCTATATGCATGCAACTTAGGATGACTATGACTAGGATGTATATGACCCCTAATGATGCAAGGTTTTGAGCAAATTTTTCCAGTTTCTATCCAAGGTTGATCTTTAGAAACAAAAGCGAAAAAGATAGTGATGTTTCAGACTTAGTTTGTGGGTTTCAAAATTTTATGTTGACAGTCAAATGCGGTTCACCTATCAGATGTTGTTCTATTTTTGATAGATGTGGTTTATCATGTACATGCGGTGATTTGACTAAAACATGGTTTTAGATGTTGACAGGCAGTTTTGACTTTCTGACAGATGCGGTTTTCGTTATGATAGATGTGACTCATTGGATCATATGCGACTCAGAATATAGACTCTATGAACCTAACTTTGTGAAAGACACACATGCGGCTTTTTTTTTGACAGATGCAACTTGCAAATGCACATGTGACTCAAAAATTGACAGTTGGGCTCGAAATATCCAAACCGTAAAAGTGGACTTTTTTGATAGACACATGCAACTTTTACCCTAACAAATGCGACTCACTAAGACTGATGCGGTGTTTAAAATAATAGTTGTGACTCACTTTTTGACAGTTGTTGTTTTTTGAAAGTTGTTTTGACTAACTCCATTTGTTGGTCAAGTTTTTTGATGAATATAGAAAAAAAAAGCACAACAATCAATGTGTTTTCAATTTTGTAGTGATAGGTCTGTTAAAACCAAAAAAAATTTACAACCTAGGCTTCGTGGACAATACTTGTTGAGTTCTTACTTGGATAAATCTAGCTATGCATATTCAAGGTAGATGACTAGTAGCTCGACCCCACTGGCTCCCCTCCATGACACTCACTTATATGGGGCAGCCAAGCTACGGTACCCATGAAACTCCCATGGCATACATCTCATCTCCACACATGAACGGTAAGAATGTAAGATGGCTTCACAGGTCCGAACCTGTTGTGCTAGCAAATAGGTAGGATTTTGGAAAAACTACAACATGGTATTTAGTAAGGGCATTCCATTCATGGGGCACCATTCAGCTTGGAGAGAGACGATCTCTTCCCTTCTCGTCAGAATGGTGAGTGTGATTTCTGTGGTTTCTCCCATAAATCCATTTTTATATACTGGGTGGAAGTCATTGGCTAAAGCATGTTACCGGTCTGAGTCATCTTGGGGTGAGTAATTTTTTCCATCAAGACAGGCCCAAGTTCTAGAGTCGGTAATCATTTCTCTTACATCCAAGATCACATGACTGTGCAAGGGGAGAGGATACTTCGATATACCGAATCGTAAATGGTGACATAAATGTGCTTTTGCACCAGACAAAGAAAAAACTGATTCTTTTTAATCCAAATGACAATGAATTATCTACCAAACAAAAAGCTTGCAAAAATAAAATTAAAACAATGTCATTAGGTCCTGCATGCAACCTGATCAGTAGTTCTTTTTTGGTCTTCAGCTTTTATCCTGTAGAAAAATATGTTTTTGGTTTTTATAGTCTTCTATGCTTCATCCTACAAAAACTAAGTTAATCCACCTTAACACAGCTATAAACAAACATTTACGAAAAATGAAATCACTCAAAAAACAAAAAACAAAAAACGTGGATGTATGGAAGTTAATAACAAAGTGAAAAATATTTACTAGTCAGATGCGGCATTTCAAGCCACAAATGCGGCTCGAAGTTGATAGGAGGATGTGGTTCGTGTTTGAAATTTGAGCGCAAAGAGAAATGTTGATAGTTAGATGCAGTGCAGAATCATGGATGTGGTTTGTGTTATCGGATGCGTCGCGAGATGTATCAGATGCAGTTCGCTAACTCAGATGTATCACAAAAATCCACAAATTCGTCTCACAAAGACTGATGCGTCACAGGAAGTCAAATGCATAAAATTAGAATTTTAAAAATTAGAAAATTATTTTTTACTAGTCAAATATGGTGCAGAAAGCTGCAAATGCATCACACAAATTCACATGCATCATATAATGGCACAAATGCGTCACTTCAGCTTGCGGCCGCAAAAAAAAATCATGTTTTTCTTGTGAAAAATGCCACCCTTAACGAAAATATGCAGTATAATATATGAAAATTCATCTCTCGACCCTTCCGGATGCAACAATGCTATATATTTGATCTCAAAATTCTCCCAAAATTTTTATTTGCAAGATTCTTCAAAAGTACCTACACCCTTCAAGACAAAAAAAACCCAAAACTTCCAAACAAAGAATGCCAATCAAGAGGGTTAGTAGTTCGCATCGGGTTCACCAAATGTAAGATCATAGATTTTTTGGAGATTAATTGCTATAGTTGGAAAAATTAAAATGTTCAAGTCTAATCTAACAAATAATCTAAATCAAACAAAAAAGAACGAAGCAAGTAAACATAATTAAACTAAACAAATCAATTGGAAAGCTCTCATCGAATATGCGTCCACTCCTTCGAATTATCTCGATTGTCCTTCTCCATTTTTTTGTTTCAGTCTTCTTGCCCTCAAATTTTTAGTATTGATGTAAGTATAACCTTGTTGAATGTCTAAGAAAAATATCGAAGATAAGTTTCTTCTCAAAAGTGTATGATTTTGGGAGGAGGAATAATGATAATGACAGGCCATTTTATAGATTTTTGGTTTTTGAACAATCGACTCAGATTCAAAGAGAGATCGACAGATGAGATTGATGAATGTCATGCAATGTGAGTTATGTGTCAGATAGAACATGAGTTAGAAAATTCTACAAGATAAATATTAAGTTAGAACAAGAACTTAATCTTGTATCAAGACTGTACGAAAATAGAAAGAACAAGAGTTCCAGATTAAATAAATAATTTAATCTTGAGTTAAGAGTCTTCGAAAATAGAAGAAATAGACTTTTTATGTCAAAGACAAAGTTAGAACTCAAAGATGAAGAATTTGAATGCATACATGAATTAATTAATTAATTAAAGATATCTAATTAATAAACGTTTTCATGCATATGAGTTAGAACTAGTTAACTGACTAGTTGTGACAGAGAGTCCTCTCACAGATAAAATCAGAGATCGAACCCGAAGATAATTGGCGGATTTAAAATAGATCTAGAGTCAGAAGGTGAGTGAATGATTTAAATAACTGAATGATAGAAGAATGTGACATAAATAATTAATAATGAATTAAATGTTAATTTAATTAAATAAATAAAGATAATTTATTTAATTTGACTATTGAAAAGGTGGAATTGAATAATTAAATAATAAATATTTAATTATAGATAAAGGGGGTTAAATTGAATAATTAAATAATAAACATTTAATTATAGTTGAAATATGACAAAGGGGTAATTAAATAATAAATATTTAATTAAGAAGGAAGAATTAATTAGTTAGCGACATAATTAAACAAATATGATTTATTTAATTAATCAAGTTGAATAAAGGTTATTATGAATTAGTGAACTAATTAAAAGGGGTATTTAATTAATAGAGGAAATATGTGTTAGAAAGGTAATAAAATAATTAACATTATTTAATCATGACCATGGATAATAGAAAATTATGTCGAAAGTGGTGCTCGCAGGCCTAGACCAATTTTCGTTGTCTACAACTAGCAACCAGTCTCTCTCTCTTTGGATTTCAATCTTCCTCGTGATTTCTCCTGACCACTTTGATTTTTACCTCTTTCTTTTGATCTACCCCTATCATCTGCACTCAAACTATTAGCCAATGTTGGATTCTCACCGGTGCTCTTCCTTCACATTTCCTCACTTAGAATTACACCAACAACATTGTCAAATTTTAATGTATTTCAGCCAAAAACTGAATTACTTACTGCCATAACCAAGCTATTCTAACTTTCTCACAAGAAATCAAAATTAAAAGAGCTAAAATCTCATCATCAAAAACTACTTTTAGAGAAGATAATTGACTCGTAATAGTATTAAAATCACTCGATTGATTCACACAAAAACTACCTTCAACTATTTTGATGTTAAACAACTGTTTCATCAAAAATACCTTGTTTGAAGTTGAGGGATTTTCTTACAACTTATCCAACATACTCATCAAATTAGCAGTTATTGTTGTTTTGGATATATTAAATGCTAGTGTTGGGGATAAACACAATCAGATGGCTCCCAATTCTTTTCTATCAAGAATGTACCAATCTTCATCTATCATACTTGATGGTTTCTTTGCTTTACCATGTAATGGTCAACACAAATATTTTTGATATAAATATCTTCCATCAAAATTTTCCATAGTTGATAGTTGTGGCCATTGAAGCTTTCAATCTTTGATTCATCAAACAAAATTTCTCCCACTCACATTCAAACCTTTTGGACCTAAAAAATTAAACAGCACAACACTCTGATACCAATTGTTAATTTTACAAGATAGTAGATTAAAAAAATAATTGAAGTTACCAATTATGGACACACAGAATAAACACACAATTTTTTTTTTTATGTGGTTCATCGTAATGACTACATCCACAAGAAAACTAGAGATTTCTCAATTATTAACTTTTTTTTCTCTCATCATACACCTGTAGGAGCAATTTACATTGTTTTATACATTTATCAAAATCTCTCTTAAAGTCTCCAAGAAATGAAGAGACAAATAAAAAGGCCGAGAAAAGTGGGAGTTGAACAATTAGGAACCATTGGAATTCACTCCCCAACTGAAGGAATAGAGGTAGAGACAAGAAAAAATTTAGCATAGAAAATTTCATTATATTATATTCATAAACTTTATCAAAACAACAATATGTAAATTTTGCTTCTTCAGAGCAATTTAAAATTTTCTTCTTTCTATCTAAAATTTACAACCCCATCACATTATATCAAAGTCACGACCAAAAATCATAAATACAATATTAAAGGCTAATGAATTAATCCAAGTTGTGAAGTCTGAGATCATTAAAAAGAATGTCCATTCAATATAAATACAAGTCCTCTTGAGTTTAAATATACGTCCTTTTATCCTAGTAGACTGCCAACGTAAACCTCAGTTAACATCACCTTCAAAAATGAAATAACCACTCTACCGCGGATGAGAGAGAAAGCATTCACGGTATCGCGGTGGTTACTTCTCTACCACGAAGGGGCTCGAAGCAAACCATGGGGCCACAGTAACACTACTCCAACGGTTAGCAAACATATTGGGCATGGAGCGACGAAGAACACCATGCCACCGTGGACGGTTAGTAAGGTAACCACAGGATGAAGGTAACATCGACCTGATGGTTAACTGCTCCATCATAGGCAATAGGCGGTTAGGCGGCGGTAACACGAGAGACTGCGAGGGAGGAAACTGCGAGACCACGGGTAGCTGGAAGGTGGGCCATGGTATTGCTGTGGACATTGCGGTACCACGAGTAGTGAAGATAGAAGGTGCGGTTGCGCAGTAAGAGTTGATGGAAACCGCCTGGGCTGACAGGAATGCTGGCACGAGAGTTGGGTGAATTCCCAACACTCCCTCTTGAACACAACTCTCGCTATTCTGAATGCCAAGGCACTCCCTCTGTAGAATAAAATTATCATGTCCTAGTGCCCTCATAAAAATGTTTGCTTGCCGCTCCTTTGACATGCAAAATTCTAAGGTAATCACTCCAACATTGATCAACTCCCAGATGAAGTGATAACGGGTATCTATGTGTTTAATCCTTTTGTGGAACACAAGATTCTTTGAAAGTACAATGGTTGAGTTGTTATCATAGAAATTTTTTGTGGCTTTTGATTGCTCATGCTGAATCTCTTTTAGTATTCTCCTCATCCACACTGCCTGGCAAGATGCGCTAGTGGCTGCAACATATTCAGCTTTAGCTGAAGATAATGTAACTATTAGTTGCTTCTTAGAAGCCCATGAAACAATTCCTGTGCCAAAATTAAATGCATAACCAAACGTGCTCTTCTTGTCATCTATACTCCCAACACAGTCACTGTTTGTGTAGCCAATTAATTTAAATTCATCTGATCTAGAATACTGAATGCCATAATTTTTTGTTCCATTAATATATCTGAGGATTCTCTGCCCATCCTTCCAGTGAGTATCTTTTGTTGTTTCCATAAATATGGATATCAAACTAACTAAAAACATTATGTCACCTGGCCTTGTGGCTATTAGATACATCAAACTCCCAACTAGCTATATGTATAGGGTCGAATTCACATCTAAACCTTTATCCTCTTTACTCAGCTTCAAACTAGTCACCATTGGAGTAGGTGTTGACTTACAGTTCAACATATGAAATCTTTTCAGAATATCATTAGCATACTTTTCCTGGGAAATACAAATTCCATTTTCATCTTGATTTACTTCAATTCCCAGATAATATTTGATCAGACCTAAGTCTATCATCTCAAACTCTTTCATCATTACTTCTTTGAACAAATCAACTGATAGATTTCTAGTTAAGATTAAATTTTCACCATTTTCATTCAGTTTAGTATATAGTGTTGGTTCACTGTTGCATATGAGAAATCCATTCTATGTGAAATAACTATCTATTCTTCTATACCAAGCTCTTGGGGCTTGTTTCGAACCATACAATGCCTTCTTCAGCTTGTAGACTTTATCTTCATGTCGAAATATCTCATATCCAGGTGGTTGTTCAACGTATACATCCTCTTCAAGATGACCATTAAGAGATGTTGATTTAACATCCATTTGGTGAACTAACCATTTGTTTTGTGTTGCTATGGCCAGTAACATTCTGATTATGTCAAGGCGAGCTATAGGTGCAAGATTTTATGTATAGTCAATTCCAGGTTGTTGTGCATATCCTTTTACAACCAATCTTGCTTTGTTCTTCTGCACTTCTCCATTTACATTCAGTTTTGTCTTATAAATCCATTTAACACCTATAACATCTATTTCTTTTGGAAGACTTTGCAATCCCCATGTCTAATTTTTTTCAATTGAGTCAATCTCATCATCCATTTTTTTTATCCACTTCTCTTTAATTGCATCTTCATAATTGATTGGATCTTCAGCTTGAGAATAAAAGGAAAAAGTGTGAACTATTGAGTATTATTTTCATCTTCATTCTGATTGTGAGTTTCACTTATGTTTCTGATTTTTTGTCTCCTCATGCTTGCTAGTGTTGGTTTTGAAAGATCACTAGAATCTACAGATTATGGACTTGAAGGTCCTACACCAGAGGTTCTTGCTGTAGATGGCATCTGCAGTCCTCTTGTTGCTGCTCTTACATTTCTTGATGGTGTCACTTGTTGGCCACTTTCTTTAAATTGAATTGGTTTTGTAGGAACATTTGTTGGAACTGAAATTTTATTTTCTTCTCGAGGGATATTAACAAAAACATTTACTGTGCTCTCTCTACTTCCATCCCATGCTTCATCTTCAACAAATTGAACATCTCTATTGATTATTACCTTTTTAGTTATTGGATTGAAAAGTTTATATGCTTTGGATTCATCACTATAACCAACAAAAATACATTTCTCTCCTTTATTGTCAAGTTTTCTTCTCAGCTCATCAAGTACATGTGCATATGAAACACAACCAAAAATTCTCATGTGAGATACACTGTGTTTTTTTCCAGTCCATGCTTCTTCAGGGATGATATTCATGACACTTTTTGTTGGGAATCTATTCATTATGTATGCTGCATAAGATACAACTTCAACCCAATATTCATTTTTCAAATGCTTGGATTTAAGCATACTTCTAATCATCTCCATTATGGTTCTGTTTTTTCTCTTAGCTACCCCATTATGTTGAGGTGTATATCTGGTTGGGAATTGTTTGTGAATTCCATGATCTTTGTAGAAATTTAAGAACTCTCTTGAAATGTATTATCCTCCTTTATCTGTTCTCAGCACTTTGATAAAATGACCACTTTGTTTTTCAGCAAGAGATTTAAACTGTTGGAAGAAATCAAACACTTCACTTTTGTGTTGTTAAAAATAGACCCATGTTTTCCTTGAATAATCGTCTATAAAATTTAGAAAATAAAAGCTACCACCTATTGAAGGTGTCTACATTGGACCACAAATATCTGAGTGAACAATTTCTAAAGGAACTTTAGCTCTTGTTGATTTCCCTGCTGGGAAAGACTCTCTATGTTGCTTTCCTAGAATGCACCCTTCACAAACTCTCTCAGGTTTTTCAATTAATGGAATTCCTTCGACCATACCTTTCCTATGAAGCAAATTCAAACCACCAAAATTCAAATGACCAAATCTTAAATGCCATAGCCATTTTTCATCTTTTACTTCTGCCTGAAAGACAGTCTGAGTAACAGTCGAGGCCTCTTGTGCTTATGCATAGTTTGTGTTAAAATCTGGCTGAATTCTCAAAGGAAACATTATGCTATTTGGCATCTTGATCTTCTCTAAAATTGTGCACAGTCCATTTTTGAAAGTCACTTTATAACCCTTTTGAACTAAATTTCCTACACTCATCAAATTTTGTTTAAGGCCAGGCACAAAATACACATTAGAGATATAATTTTGCTCCCCCTGCTTCGTTAGAATATTAAAATTTCCCTTTCCTTTGACTGGCACTTTTTTTTCCTTACCCAAGGTGACATCTGAATTGATTTTTTCATCTAGACTTGTAAACAACTCTAAATTTCCTGTCATGTGATTAGTACAACCTGAATCCAAGAACCAAACATGTTTTTCACTAGCTTGTGCTACATTACAGGCCAAAAACATTGTTCTCTTATCTGGTCTATGGTCTTGACTCTCCTTAGTAAAATTTTCATTTTTTCTACCCATATCATACTGCTTCTTCCTACACTCATTCATATAATGTACAAAAATATTACAGTAATGGCATTGGACCTGAGATTTTTCATACCTTTGACCTTGAGGATAATTTTGAGATGGGTTTTGGCTGTTGCCTCTTCCACTTGAGCTTGACGAGCTATTTCTTCCACCTCTGTTGAAACCTCTTCCTCTTCCTCTTTCTTTTAAATTTGACCTTCCTCTGCCTCTTCCTTGGTTGATTGAAGCTTGTGTCTTAAATGCATTCTCCAATGACATATTTGTTGTTCTTCTAAGCCTGTGCTCATGAGAAATTAGTGAAGCATAAAGCTCATCAACTGAATATTGGGTGAAGTCCTTTGTCTCCTCTATAGTGATTGCAATTGATTAAAATATTGTGGGTAAGCACCTCAAAATCCTCTCTACCACTTTGACATCTTCTAATGTCTCACCATGTGTTCTTATCTGGTTCACCAGTCCCATTATCTTGGTGAAATATGAATCTACAAACTCATTATCTTTCATAAACAAAGTCTCAAATTCCCTTCTCAGTATTTGCAACTTTGTAGTTTTAACTTTCTTCATTCCTTGATAGGCAATTTGCAAAATGTCCCACCCATGCTTGCTTGGACTTGGTTGTAGCTGAAATTATTGGAAAGATACTTTCATGTACTCCTTGTAGAATGAAAAAGTGAGCCTTTGAATCCTTCTTGTTGTTCTCTTTTAGTAATTCTTACTCTACTTGTGTCAAGGCATTATATGCTACTGCATCTGTCAGTTCTAGAAAACCATTCTCATAAAACTCCCATAAATCTTGTGAATGGAACAAGGATCTCATTGTTATAGACCAGTAGTCATAATTCTTGCCATTTAACTATGGAATTTGGGGATTAGACAAGCTTGTGCTTGCAAACATCTTTTTGGACTCTCTAAAACACTCTATAGATAACATTTGGTTCTGATACCATGTGAAGGAATAGAGGTAGAGACAAGAAAAAATTTAATACATAAAATTTTGTTATATTATATTCATAAATTTTATTAGAACAACAATATGAAATTTTTTCTTCTTCAGAGCAATTTTAAATTTTCTTCTATCTATCTTAAATTTACAACCCAATCACATTATATCAAAGTCACGGCCAAAACTCATAAATGCAATATTAAAATCTAATTAATTAAGCCAAGTTGTAAAGTTCAAGATCATTAAAAAAACATGTACATTCGATATAAATACAAGTCCTCTTGAGTTAAATATACATCCTTTTATCCTAGTAGATTACCAGTGCAAACCCCAGTTAACATCACCGTCAAAAATGAAATAACCGCTCTACCATGGATGAGAGAGAAAGAGGTCGCGGTATCACGGTGGTTACCGCTATACCACAAAGGGGCTCAAAGTAGACTGTGGGGCCGCGGTAACACTACTCCAATGGTTAGCAAACTGACTGGGCATGGAGCGATGGAGAACACCGCACCACTGTGGATGATTAGTAAGGTAACCTTGGGACGACGGTGACATCGACCTGGCGGTTAACCGCTCCACCGCAGGCAATAGGCAGTTAGGCCATGGTAACACGAGAGACTGCGGGTAGCTGGAAGGTGGGCCGTGGTATTGTAGTGGACACTAAGGTACTTCGAGAAGTGAAGATAGAAGGCGTGATTGCGTGATAAGAGCTGATGGAAACCGCCTAGGCCTGATACAAATGCTGGTGCGGGAGTTGGGTGAATTCCCAACACCAACAACATTAGCAGCATCAAGTAGTTGTGAAAAGGATTCAATATAGATAGGTTTACATGGCTAGAAGTTAATTCTATCACTCTACTATAAACTGTTGACTACAAAAAAGGGGACAGTGAGGCCAACACTCAGGTAAATAGAAAAATAAAGTTAAAATACATGATTTATGGATAGTGAAAAATGAATGGGCTATAAATGTGAAAGCTGAGTATATTAATTATTGATAGTAATAGATAAAAAGTGATATAGATTAATTTCTCAACTGATAATAAATTATAATTGATTGCCACATTTACAATATTAACAAATTAGGAAAATGGCTTAACATAGATAGTTTTAAACAGGTACTAATTAACTCTATAACTCTATTGTATATAAAAGGATTGTTATTGTTTAGTTCGGATAAATAGTGATCGTTATTTTTTAGTTTAGATGAATTGAATGCTTATAAAGATGGAATGCTACTGTATTTATTATAATATAAATTTCACGGTTGACAAAAGACAATACTTATAAATAGGAATAATTAATTTATTAATGATAATATATTTTAGTAGATATAAATTTTCTACAATTTATAAATTTAATTATATCGAACAATTTTGATTTTTTTAGTATTCATTTCTAAAAAGAAGATTAGAAGGTTGGAATATCAATTAGTAAAAACTCATAAATTATATGAGCAATATTTGTTGATAAAAATATATAACCATCAAAAATATTGACCAAAGGAAAAGACTTATAAATTGATAATAAACAATTAATAAGTTAGACATTAGATAGCTGAAATTTTTTAATAACACAATTGCATTTAATTATTTTTTAAAATTGAAAGAATGTCGAATTCTATAACTGTATAAAAATAGTAACTAAATAATATAGCTTTCTATTAGATTAAGAACAATTATTACAGTTGGGTCTAAAGCATCTTACAAAATTTCATAAGCAGCTTGAATTCGAAGTAGCTTACAAAATTTCATTGTAAACAAATAGTTGTAGATCTAATACTCGATACAGAGTAAACAATAGTATATTTGACATGGATGAAAATATTCATTTATAAATTACTATTTCTTTTCTTTAGACTATGATAGACCTAGGATAACTATTCTTGGTATAAAACCTATATCAAGCATATGGAATCCCAAAATTCATCACTAGGCATCACTGTAAATGTTTTGAGACCACGACAAAAGTAGAGATCAATAGATCACAATGTGTAGATATTATTTTGACTCTTTATATAAGAATTGTAATGGAAGAAGACATATTCTATATTTGTTCAATTTGTGGACACACAACTGTTATGATAGATCCTATAATTAACAATGTCTCTAAGGAAAAGTGACATCTAAATACACATTTTTTAAGCAATTCCTATTGAGTGATCTAGTCAAATGTAGAAGGAATGAATGGAAATAAAATAAAGGGTCACAAAAAAATACCATTTTATTTATTCTTATGAATAATTCTATTACTTTTTGAATGGTTGAAAATTGGTAGCTCTCTTTCACCTTTAGGGTTTAGGACCTAAAAGGAGAGAGACAATATTCTCACTCTTCACTCAAGAACAAACCCTTGAGATTTCAATGCAAAGGAGATTGAAATCTTGTGAAGGGACTATCATAGGGGCTGAATGAGATGTAATGATAGGTTCACCACCAAGTTTAGACCTGGAAAAGATAATGCAACACAATGTGAAATGCCAAACCTTGAATGACCTATAAATGTGAACAAAATGCAAAAGAAAGTTATGAGATAGAAAGTATGCACCTGGGAGACTAAAGAAGATAGAATGGAGGTCTGGAATACTAGAAAATTTATTGTTAATACTAATTGGGACTCATTCACCAAGCTGGGTGAATCAATCTTGCTTCTAAGAAAATGTGTAGATACAGGTTTCAGCCAAAAGGGTATCCGGATCCGTGAAAATATTTGTTAGGCTTGTATAGTGGGAGCTATTCACCAATTGTGGTGTATCAGTCCATTATTTTTTCAAAATTTTGGGACCTGATTCTATGCCTCTTGGTATTCTCTTCTCCTTTTTACCGGTTTCTAGATATGAAGCTATAAATTTCCACCTGTAGGTCTTCTCCAAGCTTCTCCAAGACTTGATGACAACTTTTACAACTTGATAAATTTGTAATCAAGCTTTGTAAATCACACACAAGAAGAGGGAAAAATGTTGTGGGGTTAGTGAATAAGGGTTTTCTTTGGTCAAACCCCTTGTTGGTAATTAAACCTTAAAATGAAAGTAAATATGAAAGGATAATGATGAATGAAGAAATAACAATGTTGCAACTCACCAAGCCCTAGCAATAAGGTGCTACAAAGATGCTTGAAATCACTGCAATGGATGTGGTTCTTGAATATTGCTTGAAAGAGATAGATCTTGAATGTAATGCTTGCTTGAATAACAAAACCATACGTCACAATTGTTAGCACAATAACAAACATGATACAAGAGATATTTGACATGGTGATTGGAACTTGAAGAATGCTCTAAAATTCTTGAAAATCTGCCCTTCAATGCCTTTGAATGCTATTTTGAATACTATATTACCTGTCAACTTGCTAGGTGAGAAATGAATTAAATAACCTTGTATTTATACTTAATTATGCAAGAATTCTCGAAATTACAACACTAAAATCTGACATCAAATCTGGGAGAAAAAAATCTCACAAGAAATTTGAATTAAATTTGAATTTGGGCCACATGGGTCTCATTTTCCCAAGGTGGTGACTGAGTCCACCCAAGCCTAATTTTTGGGAATATTTTAAAAAGTTCTTAGAAAGGTGTAAAAATTGCTTCAAGACAAAAAGATCTAGGTGGGACCAATTTTCCCAAGGTGGCGAATGAGTCCTAGATCCCCAAATTTGGGCCATATAAACCAAAAAGAACTGAATTATTATTGGTTACTGATTAGTGTTAGGATTATCCTCAAAAAGATGCAATAAATGAGGCTTGTGGATGTAAAATAGGGCCAATTAAAGCATAAGAAAGCCTAATTATTGATGGAAAGCCTAGGTAGGTGTTAAAGTGTGTTACAACACTTTACAACTCTCCAAATAAGGAAAGATTAAGGTTGATTTTGATTAAATTTATGTTTATTATGATTAATTAATTGATAAAACCCTATAAAAGTTTGAAAGTGTGTTACAACACTTCAAAACACTTTAGCAAGGCATCATTAAATTTCATTATATCACAAGGGCCCAATACCTAATGTGAATGTCTTATCCATATTACAACACTAAATAAAGGTGACATATAATGAAAATCCACAAGGAGGATCCAAATGAGTGTGAAAACGTCAAAGGATACATTTTACTACACTAAATTTAGCCCCCAATTTAGTGAGAGGATGAAATTGCTTCAAACTCACACAAAGTAAACAAAGACGCACAAAGAGGGGTTCAAATGTGCCAATGTCAACAATATGGGACAATAATGATCAAGAGGGGTGATCAAGCCCCCAAGATCAAGATCCCAAGATGAATCAACATGTGCACAAAATAACACACATGAGAATGATATAAAGAAAAAAAATAAGGCACAAGTATACACTGCCAAAGAAAAGAAAATAAAAGGTGAAAATAAAAGAATCAAAAAAAGATTCGTCTGTTTGTCCATCATGATGTGGATCAGATCTTGGTTGTTTGTCCAAAAACTGCATACTCACTTTGAGGCAATGAAACTCTTGGTTGTGCATCGAGTGAGAAGTCCTAAAAGCTGAGACACATACACTCATAGTTGGTATACACTCACAAACATGAAAGTGGCTATTGGGAATTTCATGCGTCGGTCAAGGCTTCCCGCTCAAACCATACCAAAGTTATACCCCCTGCTAACTTTAGTAAAGTGCCACACAAAAAGAAATGGTTTTTGAGCTTCATGAGACAAGCAAAACTTCGTATGCTTGGAGCTCATGAACAAAAAAGATGGCTCCATAGGCACGCAAGCTCTTTTATGCGAATTGGCCATATAACAATAAATATAAAATGCAAAATAGGAAATGTTGAAAGAATTTTTTCTTAGTTCACATGAGGTCTTTATCTTAGGGAACATTGTGCCTAATTTCTTGAAGAGAGGACCAATAAAATAATAGAATATTCACAACTTAGGGGATGCAGTGTGTCGTAGCAAGCCACTAAGAGGAATATGAACAAAAAAATTATGTTTTGTTTGTTAAGGGATGGGTCTCCCACAACTTTCTAGAGTTTTCACCTAGAAGGAAGTGGATATCTTTATGGAAAACATAAATCTTGTGATTCATTCAATGTTAGGGATTGAAGTGTGGTTGAAATGCTTATTGTAAAGTATGCTAAATATTGTAATCTTGTAAATGAAGCAAACTATTACATGCAAGCTAATGATATATACATTGTAGGAAAACACATGATGTTATGTAATAAAGATAAAGTAAAGACTATACAAAGTAAGATAACCTAATAAATCAGATAGGTGCACTTGGAAACTATTGAAGACTGAAGTAGAAGTTGCAGAAGCCTCTAAAAATTTGGAAAATCTGAGTTTTATGCCCACTAGGACACTTACTCCAAGCTGGGTGACCTTTTCCAGCTAACTAGTGCTCAAATCTACCAAATATTTTGACGAAAACCTCTAATGGGACTAGGTCGACACTCTTGGAAACCTAGTCCCTTTCAACTTTTCAAGAAAACTGAAAGTGGATACGAAGGTCTATGGTCTACACTTTGCTTCTTTAGTAAAATTTGGAGTTAGATCTGCAAAAACACCTACAAAACATAATATATTTTAGTTTCTAATGTGGGGTTTTCCTTGGTCAAACCTCTAGTTTATATTTCAACTTTGAAAGAGATAGAAAATGTATATAAACCCTAGCCCTAAGTGTGTCTAGAACTAGGAAATCTTGAAATAAGATAAAACCCTATTCTATTGTGCTAGAATAAGATGCATGCAAGAGATTTGAATGATACAAGACTTCAATCCAAGAAAACCTAAAACATTACAAATGAATTTAAAATGGGATGCAAATGAGATGCAAATCTTAAATCTGAAGATAGAGAGAAAATGGAAGATTGAATCACTTTGAAAACAGTCTTTAGGTGTGATTTGGTGGCTAGTTTCACCTCCTCAACCTAGATTTCTTCATGATTCTCCATAGGCATCCATGATTAATCTTTTTCAACGTGAGATATTGAGTATGAAGTGTGCTTGAAGACCTGTAGAAAGCCCTAGTTTTTTTCCCTAAGCTTCAACTTTATTGTAGAAGAGAGATGAATCTTCTTGTGGAAGATGTTTTACACTTGATTCTTGAACTTGCTTGTGAAAAATGACTAAGAGAGAGAAAAATGACCTAAAAAAAGTGTTTATAAGAAACCATACATAATTTTCAGTAATTTTTACCTAAGAGGCTGACACCCATCGAGAAGTTTTAGCAAGATAGATATTTTCCCACTTAAAAATGCAAAAATCCCTAAAACGGACTAGGTCGCCAAATTGGGCAACCTAGTCCCACTAGGGGTTTTTAAGGTGGGATTAGTTATGTTTGAATATTTTTTTATTTTTATTTTTCAGGGTTTGTATAATTCCTTAGGTAAAATAGGCCTCAAAGTAAAAAATTACGAGTCTTAGGGACCTATAAATGTTGTTTTAGGAGGGTGATTGATAAAAGGGTACCTAAAGTGGGACCAAAATAGTCACAAAATTGTCCTTTTCTTTAAAGGTATACAATTTTTGGTGACACATTTAGCCTCCACTTTAGTGCCCTTATGAATCTACATGCATATGTAAACTAAAGGACTCTAAACAATGCACTTTGTTTTCATAAAAGGATACTCATTTAATGGCGAGTGAATGAAGCCCCTAGTGTAGTTATCTACAAAACCATGACGTTAGGAACCGCATCCTACAACACAAATTTTTTAGAATTCTAAAATCCACTTATCTAATTCCTAGAGATCAAATTGAAGGGTAGATGTATGCCCCCCTTGATTATGCTTTCTTTACGAAAGTGGAATCAAGGTAGCAATCTAACCATGTCGAATAAGGACATACATATCAGAGGTAATTTCCAAGTACCATGACACATAATAATGGGTGAGTGATGATGTAGGGCATGGAAACATGATTCTGATGCAAAAAATGACATAAAAAACGTAGGTCACTAACACCCGATATGTTGGTTTGACTGAAAAGCACACTAAAATGTCTAAGATGGTAAAAGAGAAAATGCATTTACATGAAAAATGAGATAGAGTAAAAGGAATTAAAATGGAGTAATTTTTCACTTGCTTGTTCATTTACCATTTGTGTAGTGCAAGAATGGTGAGGAGATAGTGAAATATTTCAAGCACACATGATTTCACACCCGCAAGATTGGATGCGTTGTGAGACCAAATGGCCTTGTGGCGAGCGGTATCAGGAGATCAATTGATTCCGACACCTGTGCTTTGTGATTGTTCAATTACAATATGAGTTATATGTATAATTAGGTTAATTTAGGATCTTGGAATTTTTTTTCCCAAAGTGTCCCTTTTTTTTGCCAAGTGTCCCACTTTTTCACAAAGTGTCCCACTTTTTCACAAAGTGTCCTGTTTCTTTGTAAAGTGTCCCAAAAGGGTTCTAAAGTGTCTAGGACCTTAGCAAAAGCACACTAGAACAAAATTAGCACACTTACATGATGAATTAGAGTATAATTAAGGATATTAGATGATTTAGAGAGCATATTTTGATGATTTTGATAGGTAGGTCTACACGATCTCATTAGCGTCTCGATGAGAAATAGTTGATATTTTTGAGAGACCTACCCCCTGCTTTGTTAACAAAAAATATAGGGAACCTAAAGGAGGTTGGTATTTATTGGATGTACCTCATTCCCCCATGAGGTACCACAATTCTATGTTGATGACATTCTGTGAGCAATGGGACGTGGATATGTGCACCTTCCACTTGACCATAGGAGAGATGACTTTCACACTAGAGGACGTACACTAGATACTTTGAGTCGCTATTCGGGGGGAGTGGGTGCACCTTCAGAGGGGTTAGACCTTTCATGAGTAGTAGGTAGACATGTAGTATTTCCTTGGAAGACTAGTACATGATGATAGAGTGACGAGACAAATTGACTTGGCACTGCTGCTATATTCATGAGTGTCAATTCTGAGACAAATTATGATGCACATCATCACACTAGTACTCTTCCCATATGGATGAGAAATAGACCTAGAGGGCAGGCTAGTACACCTAATATATAGTGTTTCATTGATTTTCATATAAAACCAAATCCTCCTTGTCAAACGTCTGAGGAATGACACCATCATCATTTTTGCATTGTAATTGTTTAGCATAAGCTCAAAGGTGCTCGAGAGCGTTAATGCACTATTCATGCCTTAACACATCTATGTTAATGCATACATAGACCATACCAAATCTGAGGCATACATAGTGTTTCACTGATTTTCATATAAAACCAAATCCCCCTTGTCAAACGTTTGAGGAATGACACCATCATCATTTTTGTGTTGTAATTGTTTAGCATAAGCTCTAAGATTCTTGAGAGTGTTAATGCCTTATTCATCAAGAATTTAAAGGTGGTGCAATCGTTGTTGCTTATAGGTGTCATTATCAAGAATACCTTGGAGAGAAATTCGCAATGTGGGGATTTCTAACTCTAAAAATAGGATAGCCTAAGTACCGTAAATAAGGTTGAAAGGTATATTTCTTGTAGAAGAGAAAACACTTGTACAATAGGCCCACAACACATATTGAAATTTCGTATGCCAATCTTTTTCGTTGAGATTAATAGTCTTCTTAAGGATTTATTCTAGGATTTTATTAGTTCTTTCAGCTTGACCATTAGATTGTGGGTAGTAAGGTTTAGAAAAGTGATGTTGGATATGAAAGGTCTCTAGGAACTTCTTCACATCATTATTTTTAAATGGTGTGCCATTGTCTGAAACTAATGCAAAAGGGAGTCCAAAGAAATTGATAATGTGTTCCAATAAGAAACAACATATCACATCAGTATTTGTAGACCCGAGAGTTATAGCTTCTACCCATTTGGTGAAATAGTTAGTTGTGGTAATGATAAACATATGTCCACCAGAAGAAGGTGGTGAAATATTTCCAATTAGATCCAGTCCCCACATAGAGAACAACCAAATAGCGATTTGGGAACAAAGCTCAAAAGTAGGAGCATGCATCAAATTTCTATGTTCTTGGAATTTATGGCATTGCTTAACATACACATAACAATTGTTTTCCATGTTTTTCCGGTAATAACCCATGTGAAGGAGTTTTTGCACTAAGTTTTTTCCTCCAAAATGACCTCCACAAGTGCCAGAATGGGCTTGTTTGAAGGAAATATCAGTGTCAGAATCCTTGAGACATCACATGATAATTCCATCAAAGGATCTTTGATACAATTTATCAGAAAGGATTATGTACTTAGTGGCTAACTTTTTGAGGTGAATGCAGGTATTTCTAGTCATAGGTTCGAGAATGGTACCATCCTTTAAGTAGGTATAGATGGTGTCATACCATTCACATGAATTATCTAGGAATGTGGGAAGTACCTCATCATATTTACCACTGATGGAGGGTTTCGTGATGGGGTGGATGGTAAACATGACTATTTTGAATGAATCTACATGAGAGATAAGAGAAGTTGCAGTAGCCATTGCATGCACATGTCGATTATCTTTACATGGGATGTTATCAATGGTGAATGATGGAAACTGCTCTAGTAAATTTAATAGGAGATCCTTATATTGTGATATTTTATCATGTTTAGCTTGATAGAGACCATTGATTTATTTGATTACCAATTATCAATCACCATAGATCTTTATATCTTTAATCCCCAGTACTAAGTCAGCTCATAATGTAGAAATCAATGCTTCATACTCAGATGTGTTATTTGTACATAGGAAATTGAGGCAATAGGATAAGGGAGTAAGCTTACTATGGGAAGAATTAATATAACTCTAGTTCTAGAGCCTGTTCGACACTTGGATCCGTCAAAGTACAATTCCCATGTAGGAAGCTCTATGGTAAACACACTATCATTAGGAAAAGAATCATTGGTAGGTAATGCTAAAGGATAAGGAGCATCAGCTAAATGGTCGATTAAGACTTGGCCTTTTATTAAGTTTTGGAACACAAACTTAAGGTCAAACTCAGTTAACAACATTATCCATTTAGAAAGATGTTCTGAAAGGTCTATTTTGTTGAAAAGATATCTAAGAGGATCAAACTTTGTCATCACTTTTATTTCTACATTTTAGTAAATAATGTCGCAACTTACTAGTAGCAAATACAAGAGACATAAATTGTTTTTCAATTGGTGTGTAACACATCTCATAATCTATGTGAGTTCTAATAAAGTAATATAAATAGGATTCTCTTTGCCGTTGTTGTCTTTTTGAGCCAACAATGCAACAAGAACATCAAAAGAAGCGACAATATAAAGGATGAAGGGTTTGGTTGGTATAGCAGGTTGTAAAATAGGTGGATTTACAAGGTATTCCTTCAAACTCTCAAAGGCATATTTACAATTTTCTCATTCCAATAAAAACTCACATCCTTTTTAAGGAGGTGTGTAAAAGGCAATGTATGATCAACTAGGGATGCGAAAAAATGACGGCTGGCTTTAATCCTTCCTTGAAATGTATGCAACTAGGAGATGTTGCAAGGAGGTCGCATGTTAATTATAGCATCATTTTTTTTCTTATCCACCTCAATGCCTCTATGAGATATGATAATCCCTAAAATTTTACTACTATCTACTCGAAAGACAAATTTTTTTCAGATTTAAGTGCATGCGCTCGAAGATTTGTCAAAGAACACTCACATTATCTTGTTGGGTTAAGGATTTAGATAGGATGTCATCAACATAATATTCTAATATTTTATGTATATAATCATGGAATATTAAGGTCATTTCTCATTGATAAGTAGGACCAGCATTTTAAAATCCAAAAGGCATCATAACCCAACAAAATGTGCCCCACATAGATGTAAAGGCCATCTTGTATTGATCTTATGGGTTGATGAAGATTTGATTATATCCAGAAAATCCATCCATAAAGGATAAAAAAGCATGTCTAGTAGTTGAATCCATTATCATTTCGATGTTAGGAAGAGGAAAGTCATCTTTTAAAGAGGCTTTGTTCAAGTCTAAAAAATCCATGCATATCCTAACATAATTATCAGGTTTGGAAACTACGACAATGTTTGAGACCCAAGGAGAATAAATGATAGAGTGAATGAAACCTACGTTAAGGATTTTTTCACATTCTCATTTAACATGCAAGGCTATCTTAGGATTCATCTTGCATATATTTTGGTGAATGGGCTTAGCATTTTCGGTAAGAACAATGTTTTGGGTAACTATTTTCGGATCTATTCCAAACATATCAAAATACTTCCAATAAATTAGTTTAGGAAAGGTATGAAGCAAGGTTGCAAGATCCTTTTGTTCTTCATTGTCAAGGAACTTCCCAATTTTAATGACTTTGTCTTTATCATCTATGCCCATTTGTATGTCAAGGTTATCCCCTAAAGGGAGTGCATTTGACTTAGGAATTTCAGGATCATATGGTTCCATATTTGTGGGGGATTCATTAATGTCACGAACGTTGAGCTCACAACTTATCATAGCACATGAGGCATGTCTCTTGGAGCTAGGAGACTTATATGAAGAACCTAATAGGTGTTTCAAAGCGTCCATCATGAACATTGAGGAATGGTGGGGAATCCATATCAAAGAATTTAGGATGTTTGAGTGTGATATTGGTTCTTAGTGTGCATGTGATGGTGTTGATGTTGAGTGAGGGTCATTGATTAGCCTTTGTATCTTTAGAAAAGGAAAACCCTAGACTCATTTTAGTTCCTTGTGTATAAGGCTCAATGGGCACATGAATACCTTGTTCATGCTTTCCACATCCTTTACCATTGTAGCCTAATTGTTTCACAAGATCACAACCTCATCCATAAAGTCTTTCCATTTCCTATGGGTTAGGTGGTTGTTGATAATCTATCCCATCAAAATTTGTGGTATAAGTTGCATTGTCTTCCAAAGGAGATCAGGTAGATGTGTGCGAAGGATCTTCATTTTGGGTAGAGAGGACTATTGGTTGTTCTTGTTTGTCATCCTCTTTTTGTGTAACGATAAACTCACCCATAAATGAAGCTATGGATTCTAATGTTCCCCAATCATCACCAAGTAAGTTAAACTTGGATGCATCTTCTGGTTGATTCTTCTTAGAAGGGGCAATGTTGGAGGTAGGAATTAATGTGTGAAGAGGACATGATGTCCCCTTTTCAAGTTGTAAGCAACTCTCAGGTTCAATGTCTATGTCAATTTTATAAAATTTGTTATTATAGAAATATTTTATTTTGCAATGAAGGGTCGAGGCTACTATGTGCATCTCATGTATCCATGGTCTTCCCAAGAGGAGATTATAAGAAAGGTCATAGGGTATAACATGAATAGGGGTTTGTAGTGTAACCACTCCAATGATAATAGGTAAAGTGATGACACCAAGGGGTTTCTTTGTAACATTGTCAAATCCTCTAATGGATAAGGAATCATATTTGATTTGTGATCTATCCATATGCAACCTATTAGTAAGCTTCATACTACACACATTTAAGGCAGAGCTATTGTCAACGAGGCTCTGTTTGTTGCCTATTCGATCATATTGGGATAATATCATAAAGGCTTCATTTTTATTTCTTAATTCTAATGGAGGTATCTCATGTTGGTAGAAGGTAATTCCTAAATTGGTTGTATTCGAATCTTGTAGGAGATCTACCACATCATTATAATTTGTACCAAGAGGGACCACTATCTGTTGCAATGTCGTTTGAAGCATAAAATGATAGTTAGGGGAGTTTTGAAGAAGATCCCAAAGGGATATCTTGGTGGGAGTATTCTTAAGATGTAAAAATAATTTGCAAAGTTATAGGGAATATAATTTTTTTATCTATTACATGAAAGGAAATAAATGCAAAAATGAGTCTTTTTCACTAACGTAAAGTAGCAAACCCTAGGATTCCTTTTTAAACAACGCAACATACAATGAAAAATGAAAACAAGTTCCTAGGATGCAAATGCAGATTGAATTAGAAGTAAAATGTGTCTAAATGCAGGTTCACCAAAATGAACCACAAAATTTATTTTTTCTTTGTTAAGGGATGGGTCCCCTACAAATTTCTAGGGTTTTCACCTAGAAGGAAGGGGATATCCTTTGTGGGAAACATAAATCATGTGATTCATTCAATGTTAGGGATTCAAGTGTGGTTGAAATTCTTATTTTAAAGTATGCTAAATATTGTAATCTTGTAAATGAAGCTAACTATTACATGTAAGCTAATGAGATCTACATTGTTGGAAAACACATGATATTATGCAATAAAGGTAAAGTAAAGACTATAAAAACTAAGATAACCTAATAAATTAGACAATTGCACCTAGAAACTCTTAAATATCAAAGTGGAAGTTGCAGAAGCCTTTGAAAATCTAGAAAATCTAAGTTGTATACCCAATGGGACACTTATGCCAAGCTAGGCGACCATGTCCCTTTCTCGATAAACTATTTCAAGCTCCATTCTAGCCAACTGGGTGCTCAAATCTACAAAATAATTGACAGAAACCTCCAGTGGGACTAGGTCACCACGACTGGTGACCTAGTCCCTTTCAAGTTTTTGGGAAAACTGAAAGTGGATAGGAAGGTCTATGGTCTACAATTTTCTTCTTCACTGAAATCTAGAATTAGATCTACAAAATCACCTAAAAAATAGAGTATATTTTGGTTTCTAATGTGGGTTTTTCCTTGGTCAAACCCCTAGTTTGTATTTAAACTTTGAAAGAGATAGAAAATATGGATAAGCCTTAGCCCTAAGTGTGTCTAGAACTAGGAAAACCTAAAATAAGACAAAACCCTATTCTATTGTGCTAAAATAAGATACATGCAAGTGATTTGAATGATGGAAGACTTCAATCCAAGAAACCCTACAACATTACAAATTAATGTAAAATGGGATGCAAATGAGATGAAAACCTTAAATCTATAGATAGAAAGAAAATGGAAGATGGAATCACTTTGAAAATAGTCTTTAGATATGATTTGGTGGGAAGTTGCACCTCCTCAACCTAGATTTCTCCATGATTCTCCATAGACATCCATGATCAATATTTTTCAATGTGAGATCTTGAGTGTGAAGTGATCTTGAAGACCTACCAAAAATCCCTAGTTTTCTATCCTAAGCTTCAAATTTGATGTACAAGAGAGATGAATCTTCTTGTGGAAGATGTTTTTCACTTGATTCTTGAAGTTGCTTGTGAAAAATGACTAGGAGATAGAGAAAAATGACCTAAAAACAAGTATTTATAAGCAACCGTACCTAATTGTTAGTAATTTTGACCTAAGAGGCCAACACCCATCAAGAATTTTTAGCAAGATAGATATTTTCCCACTTAAAAATGCAAAAATCCCTAAAAAGGACTAGGTCACCAACTTGGGTGACCTAGTCCCATTAGGGGTTTTTAGGTGGGATTAGTGATATTTGAAGAATTTTTATGTTGTTTGTTAGGGGTTGTATAATTCCTTAGGTAAAATAAGCCTCAAAGTAAAAAGTAATGAGTCTTAGGGGCCTATAAATGTTGTTTTAGTAGGGTGTTTGATGCAAGGGTTCCTAAAGGAGGACCAAAACAGGCACAAAATTGTCCTATTCTTCAAATGTATACAATTTTTAGTGACACAAAATATAATATGCTAAGAGAGATCATGCTTCTAAAGGAAATCATACCCAATGTCATCCACAAAGAAAAACAATTAATCATATGAAGAGAATTGGACCAAGAACCATGAAAGGAAAATGCAAAGAATAATACCAATGTATGCCCCCACTTTAAAGGAATTGCTAAATGACATGCTACATGAGTAATTAATTTAAAGAAGAAAATTATAAATTCAAACAATAAGAAATGAGAGCTAACTTAGAAATCCATATGCCAAGTCATATGTTTCCAAGTAAAGCTACATCATGTGAGAAAAAAGGGAGAGAGAGGGGTTTCGCCAAAAATGAAAACACTGAACACATAAGGGGTCTATGGATTTGGGATCAGTATGTTCTTTGCTAAATTTTTTTTAGAGAAATTAGAATTTTCATCATCCCCCAAATACACATAGAACTAGAAGAATAACACAAAGAGAGCGAAAACATGGAAAGAGCCTTTCGGGTCAACATGGAAGAGACGTGAATGTATCAATGCCTTGCATCATCTTGAAAATGAAAACAAAAGATAAATGAAAAATAAAAAGGAAAAGGAAAAGGAGAAAGAAATCCTTTTGGGTCAACATGGAAGAGACATAGGCTGTCTCAACACCTTGCGTCATCCCTAAAAGGAAAAAAGAAGTAAAAGTGAAAAAGATTCATGACATAGAGAAGACTGAAGGTACAAATAGAGGAATGTTACAAAGAGAGAGATAACATAAAATAGAACATCACAAGGGATCACATTATGTGCATGGAATCACACAAAATAAAATGAAAAATAAATAATGCAAAAGGATAGTATGGAAAATGCAAGTCAACCTATCAGCAAGTCATCCACCTCCCAATCATGTTCCTTGTATACTGAAGGTAGGAAACTAGCCAAAGGGACAAGAGAAAGTGTTGGACTAGGAGAAGCATCAAGTTCAATATTCTTTGTAGGAGATTTATCATTTAAGCTCATGGAAGAGGAAAACAATGTGTTTAGTTCATTATGCACCTCTTTGTCAATTTTAGCAACCTCATCATCATCATCTAAGTTGATCACAATAGGAGGTCAAAGGATAATGTCCATGGAATATTTCAATTCTTGTTGCAGAGGTTGCATTAAATTGTCTTGTTTCGGGGGAGGGGTAGAGTCATCATGCATTGCATCAGTCAAGTTTGGATCTTTATTTTCTTTGTTTAATTCATCATGTAACTTGTGAGGAAGGTCAAAAAATCTATGCCTATGCTCCCTAGAACCTTTGTTTCTTTTGTTTTTCTTTGCAAGTTGCATTTTTGTAGGAGTGGGTTGATCAACCATTGGTTTCCTTTCTTCCCTAAGGGGAGGAACGAAAGGAACCATGGGTGATTGTTCAACCACTTTCTCTTTGAATTTGTAAACTTGTTTTATTCTACAAGGTGCAATGGGATTGGATTAATAATCTCTTGGTCATTTTTAAGAGGTAGGTGAAGTTTTTGTTTTAGGTTGGTCTTGGTTGTTTGGGTCTTCTTTAGGTTGAAGCATAGTTTTGTCAAGGATGCAAGGTTTAGAGGTGGATGGAGACATGTTTCAGAGGGATAGTTCAACTATCTTATGTTCTTTGAATTTTTGGTAGGATGTGAAAAAGAGGTCTTCTCATGGCTTTATAGTTTCCATGGGCTCAGGCCAAAAGGCATCTAAGGAAAATTTTCCTTTGGATGTCAAAGGGTGAAAGTCACTATGGTGAATAGTGAATACTCCATTTTCAAAGGGAAAATTTTTATGGAGTGAAGCCATGGGTGGCCTAGCTTCATATGAAATTGATCTGACTGTGGCATGATGGAGAATCTAACATCTTAAATTTTTGGTACTATTTACAATCGAAGGGAGATCGATCTTATCGTAGGTAAATAAAAACCATTGTGTGTCTTGATCCATGCCTCTGGTTTATCATATTCATCTTGATATAGTTCAAGCAAAAGTAAGAATTCCTTGGTGATCATGTTCTCTCCACAGGCAGGATCTATTAGTATCCCATTAGTGGGATTATCATAGATACGACTGGCTATGTAAAGAGGACCATCGCGTGCATGCTTAATTATATCCTTAGAGGAGAAATAAATTCCAATAAGACTCTTAGTTCAGCCCTTACAAGGGATGACATCTATTGCCCCTACCATTTCATATATAGGATTGACATGATTAGCATTATTTAAAATAAAATTCATCACATCATTCTTTATAGTTTCATTGGCTTTGAAAAATGAAATATTATGTTTGGGCATGGGGTTGGTGAAAATTTGCAAGTTTTGGTTCAGAGGGGCAAAAAACTTGTTTCCTTGATCGCTAAAACCTACAATTGATAGACAACCGAAATCAAAGAGGTCTTGCACAAGATGGTTAAGATGCTTGCAATGTTTTGTGTCATGTCCATTTTTTCAATGATAGTGACAAATGCATTTGATCTAAAGTTTGGGGGTAAGCAATTGTTAGGTTTAGATGTTTTTATGGGATGCAAGGTAATCATTTGTTGGTGTAGAAGTTGGGACATCGTATTGTGAAGGGTATCGGGTAGGTGAGTGAATTGTCTTTTCAGTTCTCCATAATTAAAGGGCACCATGGATTTTACAACAGCTACTTGGTTATCGACATTTTGAGTTGTTTGTTGAGGGGGGTTAAATTGAAGGAACCCTTTATTTTGTTTTCTAAAAGGTTGGAAATTGTTTTTGTGTGTAGGATCAGATCTCTTGATTCAGCTAAAAAAGGACTTTGTATTGCAAATACTAATCAATTTTTGATAATCATGGAGGGTAGAACACAAGTGAATGAAAGATGGGAATTTCATCATTATAAGCTTGTCTTGGATCTTACTTTGTAATTTTTCTATGAGAAATTTTTGAAGGTGTGGGTTAGGTACCTTGACATTGATTTGGGAATAAAGTGATTGATAGAGTTAGAGAAAATCAGTTATCTTTTCTTCTTCTTTTTGCTTGCATCTCATCAAATTGGCCAAGGTCATCTTGGGAGTCATATGCACTTGGAAATGATGTAAAAATGCCTCAAAAATTTCATTGAATTAATGAATTGTGTTGTTTGGTAAAGAAGAAATTTGTTCCAAGGAGAAATCCTTTAAGGACCTACGAAAAATCTTTGCGAACAATTTATCATCAAGGAAAAGTCACTACATAAGGCAATTAAGGAATTAACATGGTTAGAAGGATCTCCCTTCCCTCCATATTTCTCAAATCTAGGCACCTCTACACCTTGAAAAATTGGTGTTCATAATATCTCCAAGGATAATGGATTGCTTTTGCATAATATGTAGGTGGGCCATTTTGATTTTGGTTTATGGTGGAAATTTTCTTTTGAATGGATGAAATAGTTTGGAAAATTTGTGTTATGAGAGGGTAATTACTTGTGTTATGAGATGGAAGTGAAAGTGGTGATGAGTTGTATGTGATTGTAGGAAAATTGAATGGAATGATTATAGGTGGTAGAGTAGGAGATATAACTTGTGATGCCACATAGGAACTAGGGATGCTAACAAGAATACCTAGGGAAGGAATCACATTACTAACTTGTTACATTTTTGTTGTGACTTGAGGATTGGAGTAGGTAGGTATTGAGGCTATTGTTGTTGGAGGAGGAATTTGGCTTCCTCCTTGACTTGGAGCATTGCTTTATGGAAAAGAACAACTAGTGGTTGAGGGAAGATGTTTTCCAAAGATCTCAACTATTTTTTTCACAAGTTCAAGGCCATCTTCACTTTCAAGCATGTGGTGAATGTTTTCCATGGTACGAATTGTAGTAGTTGAAATTTTTTCTAAGATTATTTGATGTTATTTTTTTGCTAAATCTAAATGATTTTTTATCATGGGATATTGTCAGTTCTTATGTCAACATTCATGGTGGTACTTGAAGGCAACGAATTGTTAAAAATGGTGTCCATGCCTAGTGTACTAGTGTCAATACTAGGAGTGGAAGATATAGACAATCCAAGATCCATAACAATTATACTATCACGAGATGAAATGAGTCTTGAACTTCATCTCACTATAGCATTAGCAATAGGACACCAAACACTTATACAAAGGCTACTAAATGTAGGGTGAATGTAAATAAAATGTAAGCTAAGAACAATGAAATGATTATAACTAAAGTTCTAGAAACTGAAATAGAAAAGTAGAAACAACAAACATAAATTCAAAAAATAAAGTTTTAAATGGCAGGAAATGCAATGCAAAATGTGCAGAGGGACTAATTTGCCCAAGGTGGCGAATGAGTCCTAGTGATGATTTTTTATATATTTTTTAGAAGTTTTGAATTGAATTTTATGTTTTTAATATTTTCTGATATATGTCTAAGATGTAAATGGAGAATTTGATTAGTTTCCAATGAAATTAAATGAAAAAATGCAAGCTAAATGATATTTTCACTAATGCAAAACTTCAAACCCTATAATGCAAATTAACCAATGTAAAACCTAATGAAAAGTTAATGCAAGATAAATATTGGATGTATATGCACTCCAAATCAAATTTATGATGCTCTACATGCAAGTTCACCAAAATGAATCATTGAAAATTGGTAGCTTTCTTTCACCTTTAGGGTTTAGGACCTAAAAGTAGAGAAACAACCTTCACACTCTTCACTCAAGAACAAACCCTTAAGATTTCAATGCAAAGGATATGGAAATCTTGTGAAGGGACTATCCAAGGGGATAAATTAGATCTAATGAGGGTTTCACCACCAAGGTTAGACTTGGAAAATACAATGCAAAATGTTGTGAAAATTCCAAACATTGAATGACCTAGAAATATGAACAAAATGCAATAAAAAGTTATGAGAATGAAAGTGTGCACCTAAGAGACTGAACAAGATAGAATGAAGGTCTAAAATTCTAGAAAAAATACATTTAATGTTGAATGGGACTCATTCACCAAGCTAGGTGAATCAATCCTACTTTTGGGAAAATGTGCAAATACGGGTTTCAACCAAAAGGGTATCCTAATCTATGAATATATCTATGAGGCCGGTACAATGGGAATCATTCACCACTTGTGGTGAATTAGTCCACTTCTACTTTTTTGGAAGTTCAAGACCTAATTACATGCCTCCTGGTCTACTCTACTCTTTTTTATTTGTTCCCATATCTGAAATTGTAAATTTTCATTTGTAGGTCTTCTCCAAGCTTCTCCAAGACTTGATGACAACTTTGACAACTTTATGGATTTCAAAACTTTTCTACAACTTTTCTTCTTGAGATATTTCCAACCTAGTTCTACAAGTCACATATAATAAGAGGGAAAAATGTTGTGGGCTTAGTGAATAGGGGTTTTGTTTGGTCAAACCCCTCATTGGTGATTAAACCTTGAAATGAAAGTAAATATGAATGGAGAATGATGAATGAAAAAATAGAAAAGTTGCAACTCAAAAAACCCTAGTAAGGTGCTACAAATATGCTTGAAATGGATGCAATGGATGTGGTTCTTTAAAATTTCTTGAAAAAGATAGATCTTGAATGTAATGCTTGCTTGAATCACAAAACCCTACAACACAATTGTTAGAATAATAACAAACATGATGCAAGATATCATTGAAATGATGTTTTGGTACATGAATAATGCTCTAAAATGCTTGATAATATTCCCTTTAATTCCCTTGGATGCTCTTGTGAATACTAGATTACTTGTAAAATTTATATGTCTGAAATGAATGAAAGAACCTTTTATTTATACTCAATTATGTAGGAATTCTTGAAAGTACAACACTACAAGCCAACATCAGATCTAGAAGAATAGAATCCAATCATAAATTTGAATTAAATTTGAATTTGGGCCACATGAGACTCATTTTCCCAAGGTTGTGAATGTCTACCCAAGCCTAGTTTTTGGGAATATTTTAAACAATGCTTAGAAATATGTAAAACTTGCTTCAGGAAAAAAAATCTAGGTAGGACCCATTCACCCAAGGTGGTGAATGAGTCCTAGATCCCTAAATTTGGGCCATCGAAGCTAGAAACACATGAATTATGATTGGTTACTAATTAGTGTGGGGATTATCCTTGAAAATATGCAATAAATGAGGCTTGTGGATGAAAAATAGGGCCAATTAAAGCATAAGAAATCCCAATTATTAATGACAAGCCTAGAGAAATGTGAAAGTGTGTTATAGCACTTTACGATACTTAAAATAAGGAAATATTAAGGATATTTTTGATTAAAATTATGTTTATTATGCTTAGTTAATTGATAAAAGCCAAGAAAAGTGATAAAGTGTGTTACAACACTTCAGAGCACTTGAGCAAAGCACCATTAAATTCCGTTAGTTCACAAGTTCCTAGGACCTAATGTGAATGTTTTATCCACATTAAAACACAAAATCAAGGTGAAATTAAACCAAAATCCACAAGGAGGACCCAAACAAGTGTGAAAATCTCAAAGTATACATTTTGCTACACTACACTTTTTAATAATGAAAAAAATAATAATACATTATTCATAGAAAAGTGGGTCATAGAAAGGTACAACCTAAATTTTCATAGACAAAATCAAGTAAAAAAGAATATTTGAAGTAGGGTTAAGTTTGAGCTCTAATACAAATAACTATTGTTGCTAAGTAATGATAAAAAAACTTGTAGAAGACGGTTCATGAACATTATGTCCTAGTCCATAAATCAATGGAGTTGGAATAATCATTAATAGGCTCAAAGATAGTAAGGGAACCCTCATACTCTTGGTATTCATCAATAGGATATTGATAAGACAAAAGGAAAATTAGGTAGCTCTAGGCAAGGGAACTTCCTTGAATCTAGCCAATGAAAGGCACCACACCTATGAAAATAGGTTGAAGGTGGTTATAAGGGTTGATACCAGTCATGAGTAGTAAAATCCATGGAGCCTCATAATTAAAAGAATTGAGACTAAGATCCTTGATATTTTATAGAAAATTAATTGTGGCCACTTCTGTGACCATGAGGTAGATATGTGGTAGATGAATCATAAATAAAATAAGGAAGGCATGATTACCTCCTACTCTATCTAGGTCATTCAATTATGTCCTAAGAACCCTAATTGGATTGACTATTAACATCATGCAAGGTGAGTCAATTCACAGTTAGGATGACCTAGGAGGGGGTTCTCTTCAACTTTAGGGGGTTCACCACCAAGAAAATGTTTGGAAAACACAAATGTTGGAGAACACAATGTGATATGAAAAATAACCTAAAATAAACTAAATGAGAGATGCAAATAATGAAATTAAGAAACACCAAGTTAGAGTATGTGTACCTGGGAAGTTTGGAGATGATGTGAGGATTATGGAAATGTAAAGAAGCTACCAAAATATTCCTTGGAGGACTAAGACACCCAAGATGGTGTATTAGTCATGTTGCTATTTTCAAAGAAAATACAAAATATTTGGATGTCAAAATCGGATTTGAAAGAATCTTCGAAAGATATGATTGGGAGGAATAATATTTCCAAAGTGGAATATTAGTCTGATCTAAATTTCTAGAATTTTTGAGCTTGATCCTGAAACCTAAGATCTAAACTTCCTTCTTCACCAAGTTTTTAGATCTGAACCTATAAAAAGACCTACAAAGAAAAGGAATTTGGATTGATTGTTTATGGTGATTTTCCTTGGTCAAACCCCTTTTTTGGTATTTAAACCTTAATGAGAAAGCATGAATTTGAAAATGGAAATTTGTGTGTGCCCTAATCCTAAATGTGTCTAAGATTATGCAAGCTAGAATATGAAGAAACCCTATTAAAAATTTTAGATAAGATCCCTAAGATGCAAATGTAAATGTCCTATAAATGAGATCTCCAATCACCCTAACAAGTCACAAACATGAAGTATACCTTCCTTAGGTACAAGATAGAAAAATAATGGAAGATGGAATCAATAAAGAAACAAGTCCTTAAGCTTGGATAAGTGGCTAGTTGCATCTCCGATCTATAATCTCTCATGATCCACAATAGGAATCCATTAGTAATCTTTAGCAATGCTAGATCTTGACTTGGAAAGACTTGAAAAAATTGTAAAAACATAATAGAAGGTTGCTCCAAGACTGAAACTTCCTTCAACTTGGTCAACTTATCACTAGTTTGCTTCAAATTTCTTGCTTCTTACCTCCTTAGGTGAAAATGGGGTGGGAATCTTACTTTTATAGGAATCTCTACCTAATAAACTAATTATTGGATCTCAAAGGCTAACAAAAGGTCAAATAAATTCAAATATTTTCATTTCCTTCTTTTAATTCCCAAAACTGAAGCCCCCTGGACTAAAATTCCCTAGGTGGTCTCTTGGTCCCACATGGCTTAACTTGTCGATCCAAAAGGTGGGTTGCCAAGATTGATGAATTTTTAAGGGTTTTGATCAGGTTTAAAGTTGAAGTATGCCTCAGGATGCATAAAAAGGGGTGTTAAGGGCCCATAATAAGTGACCTAAAGGGAAATGAATGCAATGGGTTCTAAAATATGTCCAAATTAAGTGTGAAAATTCCAAGGTATGCATTTTTCTACACCACATTTAACCCCCACTTTAGTGCCCATATGACACTATGTGCATATAAAACCTAAAGTACTTCAACAAGAAACGTTATAAAAGTATACTAATATGGATTAATTAGGGAGAATGATGCCCCACTATAGTTATCTACAAAACCACAATGTTAGGAAGTTCATTCTACATCATAGATTCATTAGTAGCTCAAATATAATCCTCTTATTTAACTTTCGTAGAAAATTAAATTTGATGGTAGATGTATTGCCCCCCTTGATTCTGCTTGCTTTAAAGAGGTGGAATCAAGGTAGAAAATCAAAAACATCGAACTCGACAATCCCATCATAGGAATTTACAAGTACCATGCCACTTTATGATAGACATTTGATGAGAACAGGAGAAAAACCACAGTTCCAATGCAACAAATGGTGTTAGAAGTAGAGTTCGCTAGCTCAAAATATGTTAATTTGAATTAAAAAAATGACCTAAAAGTGCATGTATAAAAAGATAAAAGAGAGGGTAAATCATATTCATTTCATATTTTTACCTTTTCTAGAGTGAGATAGGAGTAGAGTGAGCTACCATGCTAAGCAGAGATCCATCCACCCATTTGTGAATTGAGATTCTATGTGAGGTGGTCGCATGGGGCAAGCTAAAACACACTGCGAGTTGATTTCATGTTCTTTGTACTTCAATTTATTCAATTTTTTATGTTTTTATGAAATTGTCAAATGAATTATAGGGTAGGGAAGGTTTTTCTTTCATCTTTTTAGATTGTTGCAAAGTATCCCACTTTTTAGATTGTCGCAAAGTGTCCCACTTTGTTGCAAAGTTTCTCACTTAAGGAATAAAGTTTCTAGAGCCCTTAATTAAGATGTCCTAGAGTAGCTTTAGCACACTTTTTAACAATTAAAGCACAAGTTTAAGATTTTAAGATTTTTTAATTCAATTTTTTTTCTTTTCTTATCGAAGACTACACACCACTCATGCCAACACTTGGGTAGCCAGATTTTCAACTGAATTCAAGAGCACATTGATCAACTATCTGAGGAGGATGTGGAAATTGTCTAGGAGATGGGTCTTTTTTGGGCCTATCTCACGTCGACCATGTGATACCATGATGCCATGTTGATGGCACTAGTGGAGAAATGGGACACAAACACCCGCACCATCCACCTACTAACGTGGGAGATGACAGTTATACTAGAGGATGTGCACCACATACAATGGGTTCCCATTCGAGGAGAGAGGGTATTCTTAGCATAGGGTAGGATTTTCGAGGAGATGCAGGTAGACATCAACTATTTTTTAGAAAAACCAGTCCATCATAGGATCATGAAACTATGCATTGAGCTTTCTTGTCTACTACATGAACATTCACCACTAGTGAGACACAACTTGATATTTATAGTAGTGCTGGCACTAGTCCCCAATTTTCATGGAGCACATCTAGAGGGGGGATTAGTGCACATGACTACATACATGGAGCATTATCGGGTAGTCTACGCCTAGGTTCAAAGATATCTAGAACACTTATACTATGACTTGGGCCAATTTACATATGGAGTGATACATAGCATGCTAAACTATACCCTAATATAGACATGGATCCTAGAGAATATCACCTATACCTGGCTTGTAGGATTTCCAATTGACATAGTGGTGGGGTATCCATGGGGTTTTATCTATCCCCTCAGATAGGCATGGTAGCATGGTGATGTGGTTTTTTGGAGGGTGAGGTTTTATAGACTAAGTAAGGAGGATGTCATGTGGAGACCCTACCTCATGGATCTATTTTGGCCAGACATGACATGATAGTTGAGATGGATGCAGAGAGACAAGATAATACTAGGATGGGTTGAACACATAGTGAGACATTTCTATTATGATCACGTCATGAAGTAGTTTGGATAGATATAAAGGCTACCATGGCTATGAGATTTATATAGATGGTTAGTACGGTGCACCCATAGACCTGGAGATCTTAAATGACTGACAGTAGATGATGTCATCCTGAACGATGCAAAGGAGGAGGATGCCAACATGCCCCCAGTCTCCAACGTAGATCACATTGGCATGACACATGAGTATGATGAGTGGTGGGAGGTGATATGACTAGGAGCCATATTTACTATGGATTATCTTATGGGCTTCACAAGGCCTTTACCAGATTCAAGCTCAAGGATGCCAGGGAGTTGGGCCAGAGGCTAGATCTAGTAGAACTATTCTTGGATGATGATGGGGAGGAGACAGAGGAGGAAATCAATTACGAGGGAGAGGGGGATGAGTAGGATGATTATGAGATAGAGGATGAGTAGAGCCAGCCCATGAGTGAGGACAGTGACAAAGATGAGGCTATTCCTCCTAGTCTCAAGTGGAGAGGTGCAATTCCCACTTGAGTTACGAGGTCATAGTCTATATGTGTTATTGTTTGAGAGCATGGGGAGAGTAGTGGAGCACATGAGATTCCTACAAATCATGCTATAGACCCAGGTGATGATATTTATTATTATGCTTTATGTTTTTATGTATATCATTCTCATATATGGATATATTATGATTAGGGATACTGATTATTCTTATGATTTCTATCTTCCAGGGCCCACGATAGAGTTTGAGGACCTATTCCAACATGCGGCTAGAATGATAGTGCCACCCCTTCCTACAGATGAGGCTATAGCCATAGAATTCATGCCCCCATATTTTTTAGCGGAGTGCATGGACTTGTTCAAGCCTTATGTGAGGCTTAGGGGAGCATATGTTGGTGTATGTTGATATGTTGAGAATGTTGAGGGTCAAGTATCAGCACTGGCAGTGGAGTTAGAGGAGGCTCGAGCAGCTCAGAGATCTGACAAAGAGGCTATGTTATAGTTGGAGGTCAAGTGTCTTCAGAGAGAAGTAGTGAGGATCCAAGCTAATAGAGACCACATTGAGTGAGAGCGAGTGGAGGAACTGGTATGCAAAGGTGAGCTATGTGAGTCACTATAGACTATCCAGTAGATGGTCAACATGAGAAATTCTAGGTCAAACACCAACATCACCCAATTGGTGCAGATATAACATCCAGATGAATCTAGCAGTAATAGGCCATAGTGATATTGTACTATTGATGAGATGTATTTGATTTTTTTGAGATGTATATGAGAATGCATGGAGTTTGTGTCCATGTGTTAGATGGCCATGTGATTTGTTAAATAATTTGTATTAGACTATTCAATAAATATCTCCATGATCTAACATGCTTTTACTTTATATTTTCTGATATGATGCAGTATATTATGCTAAATTAAATGTACTTATGATTTAACAATAAGGATTTAATGTAAGACAACATACACCATAGGGTATGAATATCATGATACCTAAAATAATAATCCAAACCTACATTGGAATCACTACCCCAAAATTCAAGACACAAAGAACCATGTGTCAAGAATGAAGCGAGTGCAAGAGATAATGGCATATTATCCATTAATTCTAACATTTTTTCTTTAACACTCACACAATTCAAAAAGGCTAGGCATAATACTGATGCAAATGCATGAAATTAATAGGTTCTCGAAGAGGTGTGCAATCCATATAGGTTATTAGGTATGCTCTAGACACATAGATTTCTTGAAATACATAGGATCCTCACCAGTTAAGGCTAAAATTTTATTTTTTTCTGGAGTTGGCATTGGCATTTTGCTTGTTTTCGTATAGCACTAAATCACCCTTGTTAAATGACCTAGGGATGATATGATCATTATAACCTCATTACAGTTTCTTATGATAAGCTTGAAGAATTTCAAGGGCATTGATGTGCCTTTCATCGATCATTCGAGTTAGTGTAATCATTGTTCCCTATAAGTATTATCATCAATCATCCCTTGAAGATCAATCCTTAAAGAGGGAATCTCTAACTCAAGGGGTATAATTTCCTCAGCACCATAAACAAGGTTATAAGGTGTGTTTCCTATTGAGGTTCTCATACTAGTACAATAATCCCATAATGTGTATGTTAATTATGTATGCCAATCTTTACTATGTTTGCTTATTGTCTTTCTTAGGGTTTTCTCAAGATTTTTATTACTCAATATTTAGCTTGTTTGTTAGATTGTGGGTAGTAAGGCATGGAGAATCGGTGTTGTATATTGAATGTTTCTAAGAACTTCACATCATTATTCTTAAATGGTGTTCCATTGTCTAAAAATAATGAGGAAGGAAGTTGAAAGCAAGGATTAATGTGTTCCAATATGAAACAACATATTACATTAGCTATTGTTGAACACAAAGGGATAGCTTCCACCAATTTCATGAAATAATCTATTGTTGTGATTATAAACGTATTTCCTATGGATGAGGGTGGAGATATTTATCCAATAATATCCAAACCCCACACCGATAATGGCCAAATAGGAGCTTATCTTTGAAGGTTGGAGGAAGGAGTTTGAATTAAGTTTTGATGCTCTTGACACATGTGACATTTATTAACATATTCAAATCAATCACATTACATACTCTTCCAATAATATCCTATGCATATTAGCTTTTGAACTAATGATCTTCCTTTGAAATTCCCCCCACAAGCACCTGCATGAGCTTTTTCAAGTGCTATAGGGATTTTGGTTTGTTTGAGACATCTAAGCAAGAGGTTGTCAAAGGATCACTTATATAAGATGTCTGTTAGGATGATATATCTAGATGCAATTTTTTGAAGATGAGAGTGATTGTTTTTATTTGTCAGCTTGGGAAAGGTATTGTCTTTCAAATAAATGAATATCATATCATACCATTCATTCAAGTTTTTGATTTTTGTTGCTAACACTTCATCTACTTTATCGTCAATTGAAGGTTTGATGATTGTATGCACAATGAAAGTAAAGTCTTTTGAAGGACCTTGAGGGGAAATAAGAGAAGTTACACTTGCCATTGCATCTACATGACGATTATCTTTTCAAGGGATGTTATCAATGGTAAATGATTCAAACTTCTCTAACAATTTCATGGTGGGATCTTTTTATTTTTTTGATGACTAATTGTGAGTCACAAAATATATTAATGTCTCTAGTTCCCATGACTAGAGTGACACACAAGCCAAGGATTAACGCTTCATATTAAGCTATGTTATTTGTACATAGGAAATTTAATCTATATGGTAATGGAATAGGCTCTTTTGCAGGTGGTTTATTATAACCCATGCGCGAGAGCCAATTCTGCACTTAGATCCATGAAAATGCAATTCCCATGTATCGTCATCGATTGTCAACACATTATCATTAGGGAAAGAATCATTATCGAGTAATGCTAAAGGAGAAGGAGCATTAACCAATTGGTCAGTCAATGCTTCACCCTTAATTATTTTTTGTGAAAGAAATTTAAGGTCAAACTCAGTCAACAACACTACACACTTAGCTAAACGTCTGGATAGATTTGCTTTAGTGAACAAGTGTTTTAGAGGATCAAAATTCGTCATGACTTGTATTTTGGTGTTCAATAAATAATGTTCCAACTTACTAGTAGTGAATAAAAGAGCCAAACATTCTTTTTTAATTGTTGTGTATCATTTCTCAGAAACAAACCATGTTTGACTAATGTAATAAATAGGATGTTCTTTACCTTTGTCATCTTGTTGAGCCAACAATGCTACAAGAGAATGGGATGAAGCTGATGTGTAAAGAATGAATGGTTTATTTTGTATAGTGGGTTGTAAAACAACTGGAGTGACAAGATAATGTTTCAAACTCTCAAAATCCTATTTACAATCCTCATTCTGGTCAAAGTGTGTTCATTTCTTAAGAAGATGTGTAAATGGTAGTGTTATATTTAATAAGGACACTACAAATCGTTGAATGGTGTGAATTCTTTCTTGTAAGGTGTCCAATTGAGAGATATTTATAGGAGGTGGAATGCTAATTATAGGATCAATTTTATTTCTATCCACCTCAATGCCTCTGTGAGATACAATAAAACCTAAGAGCTTTCCACTATTTACACCAAAGACACACTTTTTCAGATTCAATCTCATGTTGTATTTTCAAAGTTGCTCAAATATTATTCAAAGAAAATTCACATTATATTTTCATGTTAAAGATTTATCAAGAATATCATCAACATACTCTTCAAAGATCTTGTGTATGTAATCATGGAATATCAGTGTCATAGCTTATTGGTATGTTGCGCAGCCTACATTTTTGAATCCAAAAGGCATCATAACCTAGGAAAATGTTCCCAAAATACTTATAAACATTGTTTTGTACTGATCTTGATGGTTGATGAAAATTTGATTTTATACAAAAAAATCCATCCATTAATGAAAACAAAGCATGTCCTGTAGTCGAGTCTCCTATCATATCAATATTAGGAAGAGGAGAATCATCTTTTAAAGATTCTTTATTCAAATCATGAAAGTTCATACACATCCTAATATGATTGTTAGGTTTTGTGACTGTGACAATGTTTGAGATCCAAGGAGAATAATCTATAGGTCTTATGAAACTAGTGTCAAGGAGTTTTAAAAAAAATTCCTTAACTAGAAAGGCTATTTTAGGGTGCATCATTTGAATCTTATATCTAATAGGATTAACATTTTCAACTAGGACTATGTTTTGTGTTACAATCCCAGGGTCAATTCTCAGCATATCTGAAAGTCCGAATTTTTTTTAGGAAATTCATGAAGCAAGGTTGCAGTATCTTCTTGTTGGTCATCATCAAGGAATTTTCCTATCTTAATAACTTTCTCTTTATCATTGATTTCCACTATTACATCTACTGTATTCCCTAAGGGAAGATCATTTGATCTTTGAAATTCAAGGTTATACTCTTCATTGTTCATGTCTATCTCACTATTCTCTTTTCCTTCATTTTTTTGTTTGATACTTATCATAGCCCATGTGACCTTTTTCTTGTAATGAGAATTGGATTGTTTATCATAAACTCCAAGCAATTTTTTCCAAGCCTCACCATTTTCACAATACTCCCATGATGGCGGTAACTCCATATCAAGTAATTTAGGATGTTTCAAAGTGAGACTGATTTTTGGTTTGCATGTAATGGTGTTGATGTTTAATGAAGGTCTTTTCATTTCTTGTGTTATATTAGAAGGCCAATATACCAAAACAATCGTTATCTCTTGTATGTTAGGTTCTATAGGGACACAAATTCCTTCCTCTTTCTTTCCACACCCTTTTCAACGCTAACCTAATTATTTCAAAACTTCATATGCTCTCCCATAAATTTGTTCCATTTATTTTGGGTTTGGTGGTTGTTGATAGTCTATCTCATAAAAAAAAATTGTATAGCTAGTGTCTTGTTCAAGAGTAGGTGTTTATCAGTTGTCTCCTGAATTCTATGTTGACATGAAAATTGGTTTCTTTTTCTTTTCATCCTCTTTTCTTGTGGTTATATACTCTCCCATGAATGACATTGTGAACTCCAAGGAACCCCAATCATCATCTTCTAATTTGGACACTATTTCTATCTCTTGTGTTTCCTCTATGATATACACTATTTTTTATGTTGGAATTAATGTTTTCAGAGGACTGATAGTTCCCTTTTCAATTTGCAAGGAACTCTCAGGCTCAACATCCATTTCCCTTTGGTATATCTTATTCTTATAGAGATACTTCAGGATATGGTGAAGAGTCAAAGGTACCACATGCATCTCATGAATCCATGGTCTTCCTAAAAGAATATTGTATGAAAGTTCATGAGGCATAACATGGATAGAAGTTTATAAGGTGGTGTTTTTTATTGAAATGGTAATTACACTCAGTGGTTGATCTCCTACATTGTCAAATCCTCGAATCGATAGGGAATCAATTTTTATTCGAGTGATTTATCTACTCCCAACTTATATAAAAGATTTACATTGCACACATTTAGAGTTGAGCCTTTATCAACACGTGTCCTTTTTATTCCCATGGTGTTATATATGGCTATCATCATGAATGCAACATATATCTTTCTCATTTCCAAGGGAGGGAGCTCATGTTGCTGAAAGTTAATATCTACATTAACTGTATTCATTCCCTGGATTAGATTTTCCACATCACTTGCATTTGTATTACGAGAAACCATAACTTGTAAATCCCTTTGAAGCATCGTGTGATAACTAGGTGAAGCTTGAATAAGATTCCATAAGGAAATCTTAGTGGGAGTATTCTTAAGTTGTTCAACAAGATTATACTCCTTTCGCTATATGATGGGAAATAAGGAGCATTAGCCAATACAAGATTTAGTAATGGTAGTGAAACAAGATTAGGTAGAGGTTGTCTATTATTCCTTGTGTTTTATGTATGAGAAATAGTCTTGTAATTCAGCTATTGCGATACATTATCTTTAGGTGTGTTAAGGATAAGGCTGGGTTTATTTGAGGGTTGAGGTTTGTTGGAAGGTGGATAAATGATAATTTGAGGTTGAATAATGTTTACTTTATTTTTCTTAGACATATTTGAACAATATTTAGTGGATAAAATTTATCAGAGGAATTCATCAAGGGATTCATCTAACATGTCACAGTCATCATGACTAAAGGGCTTGTGTTTGTTAATTGGTTGAGGTTAGATAACGTTCACTTCACTTTGGTTAGGTTTGTTTAGACAAGCCTTAGTGGATGAAACTTGTGAGATGAAGTCCCCAAAGGCTTCATCTAACATATCAAGGTCATCACGACTCAAAGGATTGAGGTTTAAGCCAACTTTGAAGAAGGGTGTTAACATACTTAAGTAACCATACATCTATGCTTGTTTAAGTTTAATTTTTTGGGTTTTATTTTGTGATATTCTAATGAATGAAATTTGAAAAAAAAAATACAAATATCTAACAAGCTATCTCTATAAATAAATTGTAAACATAAACTATGAAAATGCATACAACAATAAATTGGAAAACTAAAATAGAAAACTAACTACATCAAACAAAGGCACAAAAATGCATTGTTTGACTCCAAAAACTGCAATTTCAAATCACATAGGGACTAAGATGCCAAGAAGGTTTTCTTGGACCTCCTGAAGAAATTCATAGATTCCAGACACTGAAACAGATAGCATGGAGCTCAGACAAGATTCTGGACTAAAAATCCTGAGAGGGACTAAGATGCCAATAAGGGCATTTTAGTCCTAGTAAAGGTTTTTGCTAAAAAAATATAGTAAGATTAGATTTGATAACAACATTCCTAGGGATCCTACCCAAGGTCTCGATGTTTGGAAATAGTATACTATGCAAATGGATGTAAAGAAAAGAAACTACTAACAAGTAATTGGATGAAAGATTGAAATGCAATTATTCAAATTTTAATGCAATTTAACAATGTTTCTAAATGAAATTAAGAGAATAAACAATGCACTTTTCATATTTTCAATGAAATGAAATGATGCAAGAAAGTAAAAATGCAACCTATATGCACTTTCACTAATGCAAAAATAGGAAATCCTAAATGTAATTTCACTAATGCAAGATGCATGAAACCCTAGATGCACTTTCATTAATGAAAAATGCAATGAATGCAATCTAGATCTAGGACTCTAGGGAACTCCAAATTAGAAAAAGAAGAATGCTAAAAGAAGTTAGGTTCACCAAAATGAACTGTAGGTGAAATAGGGAAGGGGTGATTACCTCTTATTCTATCTAGGTCATTAAATTATGTCCTAAAAACCTTAATTGGATTGACTATCAACCTCACAAGATGAGTCAATTCATAATTAGGAGGACCTAGGAGAGGGTTCTTTTCAGCTTTAGGGGGTTAACCACTAAGAAAATGCTTGGAAAAGATAAATGTTGGAAAAAAAATGTGATATGAAAACAACCTAAAATAAACTAAATGAGAGATGCAAATAATGAGATTACACAACACCAAGTTAGGGTCTGTGTACCTAGGAAATCTAGAGATGATGTGAGGATTCTAGAAATGTAAAGAAGTTGCCAAAATATGCCTTGGAAGACTAAGATTCCAAATTGGTGTATTAGTCTCTTTGCTATTTTTTAAGGAAAATACTAGATCTTTGGATGTCAGAACCAGATCTGAAAGAATCTCTAAAAGATATTATTGGGAAGACTAAGACACCCAAGGTGGTGTATTAGATCTGATCTAAATTATTGGAATTTCTGAGAGTGATCCTAAAACCTAAGATCTGAACTTAATTCTTCACCAAGTTTTTGGATCTGAACCTGTAAAAATACCTACAAAATAGAGGAATTTAGATTGATTGTTTATGGGGGTTTTCCTTGGTCAAGCCCTTTGTTTGGTAATTAAAGCTTGATGAGAAAGCATGAATCTTAAAATGGAAATGTGTGTGTGCCATAATCTTAAATGCGTCTAAGATTATGCAAGCTAGAATATGAATAAACCATATTCAAATGTGTTAGAATAAAATACCTAATGTAAAAATGTAAATGGACTATAAAGGAGATTTCCAATCACCCTAACAAGTCAGAAACATGATGTATACCTTTGTTAGGCAGAAAATAGAGAAATAATGGAAGATGGAATCAATAAAGAAAGAAGTCCGTAGGCTTGGATAAATGGCTAGCTGCATCTCCAACCTATAATATCTCATTTTCCACAATAGGCATCCATTACCAATATTTGGAAATGCTAAATCTTCACTTGGAAAGACTTGAAAAACTTGTGAAAACATAATAGAAGGCTGCTTCAAGACTTAAACATCCTTCAACTTTCTCAAATTATCACTAGTTTGCTTCAACTTTCTTTCTTCTTACCTACTTAGGTGAAAATGAGGCAGGAATCTTACTTTTATAGGCATCTCTACCTAATAACCCGATTATTGGATCTCAAAACCCGATAAAGGTCAAATAAATTCAAATATTTTCATTTCCCACTTTTAATTCCTAAAAATAAAGCCCCTGAGACTAAGACACCCTAGGTGGCATCTTGGTCCCACTAGGTAGGAATAAGATACCAACAATGGCATCTTGGTCCCACAATGCTTAATTGGTTGGTTCAAAAGGGGGGTTGCCAAGATTGATGGTTGTTTAAGGGTTTTGGTCAGGTTTAAAGTTAATATATGCCTCGGGATTCACAAAAAGGGGTCTTAGGGGCCCATAATAAGTGACCTAAAGGGAAATTAATGGAAGGGGTGCTAAAATGGGTTCAAATTAAGGGTGAAAATTCCAAGGTATACATTTTCTACACTACAATAGTAACTAGAAATATGACAATTATGTAGGAAACATTACCTAAATGATCAAAAAGCTCCTATAAATGTATAAATTCTAATGTGACATTGCGCATATGAACATTAGATAAATTCAAAGCAATATTTTATAAAATAGTGAATATTATTTGAACAACTCAAAAAGAGAGCTAATTTCTTTCCTAAATATAAAGAAATTTTTCACCCTAAACAAACATGAAATCTAGAAAAATTAAGTGGTAGAAACAATCAATTGATAAACAAAACCATAACCCATGAGAAAGGACAAGGCTGAAAATTCTTGAAGAAGTCATTTATTGAAACCCAAAATTCTTGAGATCTAGTTGAAATGAAAGAAAATGGTTCCTTTATGGTTTAGGACATAGAATGACACATTTCACCTAATCCATTCAAGGAAAATCCTAGAGATCTCAATCTAAGAAATGCAAAGGAGAAAGAGATCTCTCCACAAGGTTATCTAAGGGTATTATTATAAACTAAAGGGGTATTCACCACCAAGCTAGGGCTTGAAAAGACTAATAAAATGCAATTCCTTATGCTTAAACTTAATGTGATGAAATATTTCACGAAATGATCTAAAAATGCATGTAAAATAGAATAAAAAGTTGAAAGATGAAAGGTGTGTACCTGGAAACTTGAAGAGGACTGGATGAAGACTTGAAATGTTGAAAACACTGAAATTAATACCTATTGGGACTCATACGATAATCTGGGCGACTTAGTCTGAGATTACGGTTTCTAGGCAAGAACAAAAATCTCATAGAGATATGACTGAACCTATTGAAACTTGTAAATTTTTCTATCTTGGGACTCATATGCTAGAAGTGTTGTATCAATCCAGTAAGGGTTTTCTAGTAATTCAAAGTCCAATGCTTCTATTCAATGTCTTCTCTATCCTTTCCACCTAATTTTTGGATATGAATCTCTGATTTTCAACCTATAGTTGTCTTTCAATGATCTCCAATGCAAGATAAAAACTTTGACAACTTTGAACACTTGAAAACTTTTTCTAAATATTCTCTTAAATATTTCTTCAACCTAGACCTACAAATCACACACTAAAGAGAGGGGAAAATTTATTTTTGTTAGTGGAAAGGGCTTTACCTTGTTCAAACCTTGTTTTGGTAATCAAACCTTGAAATGAAATGAAATAGGAATGGAAAATGGTGAATGAACAACATTTAATGTTGCAACTCACCAAAATCTAGCAATAAAATGTTGTAAACATGAATGAAATGGCTCTAATGAATGTATATCTTGACTCTTGCTTGAATGTGATAGATCTTGAATTGAATGATAGCTTGAATCATGAAACCCTACATCACAAATGTTAGCTCAAAAAAAAACATGATGCATGAAGACTTTGACATGATGCTTCATACTTGAATAATTCTCTAAAACACTTCATAGTTAGCCCTTGAATACTCTTGAATGCTCTTGTAAACTCTTGAATGGTCTTGTAAGTTCTCTTGCTCATAATTTTTCTATAAGGATACTTCATCAACTTGATAGGTAATATCATGAATGCTTAGGCGAAAATGAGTGAAATAACCTTGTATTTATACTTGTTTATGTCTAATTTATTGAAATTACAACACCACAAGCCAACATATAATCTAGGAGGATAAAATCCCACCAAGAATTTGAATTAAATTTTATTTTGGTCCACACAAGAATCATATGTGAGAAGTGGAATATGAGTCCCATTAGGCTTAACTATGGCACACATTTTCAAAAATACTTAGAATGATGCAAAATCTAGATTGGGGCCCAAAAATCTAGGTGGTAATCACATGTCCAAGGTGGCGTATGAGTTCCAGATCACCAAATCTGGCCCACACAACCTAAAATCACCCGAATTATGATTGGATTTTGATTCATGTTAGGATTATCCTCAAAAAGATGCATTAATTAAGGCTTGTGGATGTAAAAATATGCCAATTAAAGCATAAAGAAGCCCAATTATTTAATAAAATTCTAGAAAAGTGTGAAAGTGTGTTACAAAACTTTACAACACTCTAAATAAGGTACCATTAAGCTCATTTAGTTCACAAAGGCCCAAGACCTAATGTGAATATGTTAGAAATATTACAACACTAAATCAAGGCCATGTTAGGGAGTGCTTTTTTTGTTCTTACATCTAGCCACCACTTTAGTGAGACGATGAAATTGATTCAAACTCACACTAAAGTAAACCAATGCACATCAAGAGGGGTCCAAATGTACCAATGCTAGTTGTGAATAATTTTTTTTCCTTAGTCTACTTTTGGTTTTCGGCTTTATTTTTGTCTTTAGGAAGATTTGTGCATGAAAAGATTGCATTTCCGATGAGTGCACAATGTGCCATGTGGTGGTTGTGTGCGCTTTGTTAATCACTTTATTTCTCAGCTGGGTGTTGGACCATGTGTCGGCTTGGTAGCCGATTTCTCAAATCTATTTTTTAGGAATCTTTAATTATCCACCCATGTGACATGTCATCTCTTCGCGCTAGAGGAGCTCTATCTTGGGAGTCTTCATTCAGAGACCGTCGAAATGCATTTTTCCTTGTTCCAATGAAGGGATTTAATTTGGTGCCACGAAAGCCACTTGGTTGATCAACAAGACCTTTACCAGACTATCTTTCTAAGATCTGAGTGATTACGAGGGGTGATCCTATTGAAATATCTAAATTATATTAAAGTGGTAGTTGAAAGTTGATGAGCAGGATTATAATGGCCTAACAAAAGATCTAGGATCGAATTTCCAAGCTATCAGGTGTGGACGTATGACAGTCATTAATTCTGAATGAGATCAGCATTACTCTCTCCTTAGTGGCTATAAATTGCGAACGACACAATGAAGGAAGGGCTCCTGATGTTTCCTTAGTTTTTATAGTTAGTAGAAATATTTCCTTTTGAAGTATATAGAACACTAATTTACTCTAGCATGTTATGTCCTTGATATGATCAAACTATTATTGGATTGGAATCTGATCTCTATTTTAAATTTCATCTGTATTTGAAGTACAAGCTATTTTGAGGAAATATATGAAACTATGCATGATATGGTCTTTGTCAATGTTTCTTTCTTTACATCTTCGTCAGGAATAGAACACTATGTATTTCTTAATCTGGATAGTTTGATTATTGGATTTCCATCTTGTTTGTGTATCTAATTAAGTTATAATCTATTGAAACTAGACTATGTGATTGGAATTCTCCATTTTCTTTGTAGGATTATCGTTTCTTCATGATATGCTATATTAAGAGGAAGGGTTAATGTTACTTTTTTAGTGTCTTTCTATTAATTCTTGAACTTCTATGTTTGGTCAGATCTTAATACACACTTCTTGTGGGTGGATTGAATGACTACATTTGTGCTTGTATCGAGCCTCTGTTGTTCTTTCTCTCCCCAAAAATGAAGGGATTTTGTGTTTTGTGTCTATCATATGGGTATGTGCAGGATCGTGATGGGCCAAACAGTGGCGATATGTAAGTCATATGATGGCCCATGTGGCTAACGACCTTTTTTTTACCCAAAATTGATGAAATGAAAAGGGTTTTTAGAGGATACTCTTAACTTTCCACCAATATAAATTATTCTTTACTTTGAATTTAATAAATAATTATTATTCATTTTCTATTTGAATTACAACTAAAGTCCAGATTAATATTCTAATTGAAAAAAATCTATAGCTTTCAAAAGGTATCACATTTTTTGAATTTGAAACATGCATCAAATTCTATGTTTCACATAATATAGGATTAAAAAAAACAATTGAATTTAATGAATTTTTGACCATGTTAAGGTGGTCAAACATACAAATTTTTATATATTTTAAAAATTGTAATAAAAAAATCATAATTAATTATTTACTTGGAAAAAAATTACAAAAAAATATGCGTCAGATTGGGACATGAGTCTTCTAGTTATATGTAAAATATTATAAAAAATATTATCATTTTATTGTGGTTAGGGTGCTCAGACATACACCTACTTCTTATTTTTTCCCTGAAATTCAAGTACTAGTTTATTGAAATTTAGAATTTTCGCCAAATAGATTTTTTTTAAATAAAAACAAACCTAGTAGTTTAGAAACTAAATTCAATTTGCAACAGATTCTATTCATACATACTTTTGAAATAATATAGTTAACTTATTCAACTTTTTACGTCAAGTTTCCTAACTCTAATTTTTCTAAATTTTATTGCCACTTAAGGTCCTATTTTTTCCATGATGATCCTGCACATGCCCATTTCACTCATAGAAAGAAACTTGTGGTATTGAAATGGTATTGAAATGTTGTAAAAATGTTGGTGCATCACCACTTTTAATATTTTTCTATTTGCGTTTCTTTCTACTCTTTTCCCAAACTCATAGAAGAGTCAACTTTCTATAAAAATCCCAGAGGTATTCAGTGAGGTGCATATTGTCCCCCACTCACTAAATTTCCCATAAGACTATGAGAGAGGCAGAAGATTTGATGATCAACAGTTATTTTATTTGGAACACCCGATGGGACTAGTTTTGAAGGCCTAATTAGAAGTTAGAAATATTTCTAAAATAGACCAAAGGAAGAAGACTGAAGGTTTCATACCTAGGGTTCAAAAAAATCATCTTTGAAGGGTAACTTTAAGTTCTTCTAGCTACCATCCTCGGTACCTAGGAGAAGATGTCTCATAGGTTCTATATTGCCTGTGAGAAGTAGTAGAGTAAGGAGTAAGAGCCCAAAGTTTAGAGACTTATCTACTCAGCCTAGAGGCCAAAGTTTCCAAACAAGAATACCAATTTACCTGATATATAGGAACTTTTCCTCCATGGCCCATGTTACCCCTCCTGCTCCCAAAAAATTTGTCACCTCAAATAGTGGTAGCCCGCTATTACCACTGACTCCACCCAATAATTTTCTTGCTAACGCCCTCAAGCCTATTCCAAAATTCTTTGTGGAGGACTTTCAAACCCCTTCCAAGAACCTCCAAGACGTAGCCGAAGTATGTAGGGTACACAATATTGCAGAGGAGAATATCGCCATGAGATTGTTAGTTGCCTCCTTTAAGGGGAAGGCTCAAGATTGGTATAGATCTCTAACTTTTGGCTCCATCGACTTGTGGTACAACCTCAGAGAAAATATTTTTGAATGCTTTTCAAAGAAAGGAGATCAGTCCTTTCTACTACACCAATTGATAACCATCAAGAGAGCCTTGTAACAATCTATGAGCGACTTCAACACCAGGTTCAACAAGACCTAGTAGAAGATCCCAATGACTGCACGACCTCAAGTTTCCATGACATTCATGTTCTACTTAAGGGCCATCAATTCAGCTATTGCGGTCTTGATAACTTCCATGGGAGGAGATACCCTACCCAATGCCTATCAAGTGGTGGTACATACAGAGAATAGTTTGATCAATGAGAGAAAGCTTCTACCATGACCTTCGATTCCTATTTTTGCAGAAATTATAGGCGTACCACTTCAAGAAGAGTCAACTATGAACTCTTCCGTGAAATAGACACCAAGCTTAGCTCCACCCTAGTCTATGTACATATACCCTACCATGTAGTCGAGCACGCCGACTTCTTCCTTTGTGGTAGAAAACTTTAATGATATGAAGAGTCTAATGTGGTCCTTCGCTAATGAACTAGTTCCCATAAAGTGGCAACAAGTGGCTCCTCTAAAGAAAATAATTTAAACCTATCATGGAGGGATACCCTTCTATCTATAGGAATCAACAGAGTACATACCAAGGACCTTCAGGATGGGGAGGTCAACAAGCGACTTCCTCCAATCAAATAGTCTTGGTGACTATTTTGTTATAGAAGGTTAAGGATAGCCACAAAAAGGAGTTGATTCTAGGTCAAAATAACTTGGTAGATGACGAAAATGCCTGGTGTTTTCCCTGTAATGATAGCCATATGCCTCAAAATTTCTCGAAAGGAAACCTACAACAAAGAATAAAAGAGAAAAGGAACAAACGTGCCCAACTAAATGCAAAAGGATATGAGTCTGTTGAGATGGGGAATTCCTGATTTAGAGAAAAAATGCAAGGGATGTCCATAAAGAAAGAGTTGGACATTGCACCCGACCTAGCACTTTTCTCTTGAATGGAAGAAGAAGATGCAGTTTTCACAAATGAAGCTCTAAAAACTAGGACCTCGCAAGTACAACTAGATCCAAGAGAAGGATTATCAAGGAATACGTGCCACAAGCTCTACCTCATTCTTAGCCCTTCCAGCCACCATCACAAGAAGGAAAAATTCCCCAACTAAATATTCAACCAAGTCCTAAACAATGGATTCTATCATCGCTCGAGAAGTTCCCTAATAGGACATCAAACCCATTCACGATGAATCATCTTCCTCTAAAGCCGAGAGAGATTCCATCATTTAGACCAAAGATCCCACCAGTTGGAATGCTCAACATGGTGGAGCAGAAGAAGAAGGCACTTGCCAATTTATCTCTATGGGATGTAATATCTATCATTGAGCAAAAGACATTGCTTTAGGAAGCATTGAAAAATGAAGAACCAAAACTGCAAATGAACAAAGTTTTGTCATGTGATCAAAGTAAAGATTCGGAGCCTACATCGGATCCTCAAATTTTGAAGGCTATAGGTTATACAAACAACATAGATGAAACAAAAAAGAAAGACGTAAGCAAGACAAAGCCCACTCCTTTCTTTTTTAACATTAATTGAGGGAGAAAAAATTTTGAACAACAATATGATTGATTTAGGAGCCAGTACAATAGTCATGCCAAAGAAAGTGGTTGATGCCTTAATGCTCAGGTATGAACAGTTGGTTAGACCTCTTTTCGTTCCCAAGCCAAATAGTCTCACAAGAAGTAGTTGTAATAGACATTCCCTTGGTCTATGGAATGTGTCTTTCTAGATATTTCACCACAAAAATGGGTGGATATTTGATGTTGGACTAGTCCCATTTGATATTGAGAACAAGGCATTGGGCAAAGATGAATATTCTTTCAGAATCTTTGCACCCTGAACACATAGCAAACAATTCACTCCTTTGTTTTGAAGTAGCGCATACTTCTTTTTCAAGGAAAGAGGGATATTGCATGGAAATGTTGGAAGATGAAGAAGATACAAGTGAGCGGACCCATGAGGAAGAATTTCTCCTTAACCAGTACATTGAATTCAACCCGTTTGACAATTTCCATGCCACGGGACAAGGTACGCATGTGATATTTGATGATGACATGGTTCATCTGAAACTAATGAAAGATCAAGAAAGATATTATGATCTGATGGATAATCATCTATGGACCTTGTACTTCAACGATGCTAAATGAAAGGCCCACTCTTGGGCAAGAGTCTGATTATTGTATCTGACAGGATTAGAGACTCTCAAGGCCTATCAACTCTAGTTTTTATGCACTAATAATGATGTAGAATATGAAGCTTTCATTCAAATTCTATTTCTTGCCGAGTGGATTGGCGCAAAGAGGTTGTAAGTGTTCGAAGATTCTTAGTTGATAGTGAGTCAAGTCTGAGGGAAATAATTTGCTAAAGCTACAAGCATGAAGGCCTACATACATCAGATATGGGATTTAATTGAAGGTTTTGAAGGTTTCAATGTGAAAGTCATTAACCAATCCCGGAACAGTATAGCAAAACAAATGGCTTCTATTGGGTCACAGTTTGAGCTGGATTTTGATTCAAAACAAAGTGCCATTCACATCATTGTGCTACCATCAATTCCTGACAATGATCAGAATTGGCAAGTGTTTGAGGATGACACCCAAATAGCCACTTTTATCCAAAAGTTAGAAGGACCTTGCAAACATTCAGAACGAGAGTTTCGATCTTCCAAAGGGCAGTTCATTCAACTAAGAGGAAATAAGCTCCCTTGAGGTCTGATTTCCCTTGAGAACCTCTTTGACTATGAAGACATGAGGAATAGTACACAAAGGTTCATAGTCGATGAAAAGGATTATGAAGAGTTGGATATCGAAAAAGTAGAAAGTTGAAAGTTGGAAGAGATGTGCAATGGGTAGATAAATAACGGTCAATAGATCTATTTTCCAATATGATGAAGTTATAGCATGGACCTGTGATGATCTCAGAGGATACAATCCTTGTATAATCTAGCATACCATTGAATTGGTGGAAGGGTCTAAACTAGTTCCACACAAGCAGAGGCCTATCAATCCTATTGGTGCAATTAAATGTGTTGTACCTTGTCTTAGGTCATGATTAAGCCTTAGTTAAGTTTACTTAGGGACCACATAGGAGGTAGTTGGATCTTTTCCACCATTGGTGGAATTATCATGTTATTACTTTATCACTTCCACCTTTGATGGACATATCATGTGCTTTCCTCTCCACGTGTTGTGGGTGATCCACCATTTGTGGTGATGATCACATTATCACTCTTCCACTATAGGTGGAGTGATAAGTTTTCATAGTTGTCTCATGTCATAAGATTACAACACTTGTCATAATATTATGCCCTTCTATGTTCTCACCTTGGCTTTATAACCAAGGGGTCTCTCATTGTAAACAATCATAATCATCTCATATCATTATCATATTGATGAGAATACAGTTTATTTTTGTCACATTATTCTATCTTCTTGTGCTTTCCATTTGGTCTCAAGATCTTGGAAGCTATAGCCAATTCTAAAAAATCCAAAGGTCGAGGCACATATAGCACAATAGATCACTAAGCTAATTGAATCCTGAATCATTTAACCAATTAAACATTCATCTTGGTTCTCTAATCCATAACCAGTTTAGAAGAAAAATGGTGACATCTAGCTTTGTGTCAATTTTCGTGACCTGAATAGGGTCTCACTAAATGATCACTATCCTTTTCCATCCATGGAACACATCTTGCAAATAGTAGTCGGGTTAGAGATGTTCTCATTTCTTCATATTTTCTCAACATACAATCAAGTATATGTTAAGGAAGGTGACCACCATAAAATGATGTTTACCACCAAGTGGGGAATGCTCGCATATGCAAAGATGCCCTTTAGACTCTCAAATGTCACTACGACTTTTCATCGGGTCATCGACATTGCTTTTGCAGGATTGATCCATTCAATCATTTTGATTTATCTTGATGACCTGAAATTTTTTTCAAACTTAAAGGTTGATCATTTTGGTCACCTAAAACAAGTTTTCTAGAGATACAAAAATTTTGATAATTTTGTAAATCCCCAAAAATGTTTTTTCGAAGTACCTCAAGGTAAGCTACTTGGCTTTGTAGTATCCAAGCAGGGATTTTCAATAGATTATGAAAGAGTGAAATATTTAATGGATTTACCCCTACCGATAAACCAAAAGGGGCTACAATCTTTCTTAGGAAAGATTAATTTTGTTATCTGATTCATTTCAGACTTTGTGGGCATCACAAGGCCTATCACGTTGATGCTCAAGAAAAAGTTAATGTTCAAATGGATTCCCAAAGGCAAGAAAGCTTTGAAGAAAATAAAGAAGGCTATTTCTATTGCTTTGATGTTGGCCAATCTGGATTTTTCTAAATATTTCTTGTTATATGTGTACAATGGTCAACATAGCATAGCTTTTGTGCTCACTCAAAGGGATGCGAAAGATAATCAGGAGCATCTAATTGATTTTCATTCAAGAAAAATTAAAGGTTACAAAACCAAATATAAATTTCTAGAGAACCAATATTTTTCCATTATCAAGAGTCTTAAGAAGTTCTGACACCTAGTATCAGCCAATAAGATTACCATTTTGGTTGCTCACCCAAGTGTAAGATAATCCATTCCTAAAGTAGAGATAACTAAAAAGAGAGCCAGTTGGATCACCAAGATCCTAGATTATGGCATCGACATCAAGCCAACTAACTTTGTGTAGGGAAGATGCCTCTTTGAATATCTTGCACAAGAGTCGAGTTCCAAACCTGACAAGGATATTGGTCAAATATTTTCAAATTAGTTTGAGTCTGACGAATCCTGGGTGATGGATCAGACACTATACATGTAGAAAGGACACTACCCAACAACTCTCTCATTCCACAAATGAAGATACTACTGACTACAAGGCACTGGGTATGTATTGATTGAATGAATTTTATTTAAAATAAACTATGACGAGGTATTTCTCTAATGTTTAGACAAGTGCTAGGAAGAAAGGGTTTTATTAGAATTCCATAGTAGTCCTAAGGGTGGAAATTTTCTGCAAAATAACCACTATGAAAATCATGCAAGCGGGATACTATTGGCCCTCAATATTTTCTAAAGTGCACCATTTGGTGAAAAAGTGTACAAAGTAGATAGAGGCCATCACCCTAAAAGGTGATACAGAGGGTGAGATTTTCAGCTTTCTAGAAGGGTTGGTGACTAGGTTTGGCTCGCCAAAGACTATCATATCCGACAATGCTCGAGCCTTTGTAGGATCAAAGGTGTTGGTTTTTTATATTAGGAATGGGATCTATCTCAAGAAATCTTAAAAATATTACCAACAAGGGAATGGATTAGTGGAGTCGACAAATAAAAACCTAATTAGGTTAATCAAGCTCATTAGGTCTGAGTGACAGAGAGAAAGGAATGAACATCTATGAGCTACTTTGTGGGAAGACGGAATCATGCCGAAATAGATCCTAAAGGAATCTTCCTATGAATTAGTCTATAGGAAGGAAGTATTCTTACCCATTTTTATGGAACTCCCCTCCCTATAGTTACTGAAAGCCTTAGAAATAGAGGAAAGCGGCGCAATGAAGGTATGGATAGCCAGACTCCTCAAACTGGAGGAAGACAGAGAAAATAATTTTGGAGACATGGTTGGCTACTTGTAGAGGGTCAGGCAATGGTTTGACAAAAATACTTTTGACCCATACTTCCAAGAAGGATGCTTAGTGCTAAAATATGTTGAACACGCTGCAAAACCAGGTCATCACACTAAATTTGAAGCACTATGGAAGGGACACTTCCAAATCAATGTGTGCAAGGAGAATAATGCATATGAGATAGAGGATATGGAAGGAAATTATTTAGAGATAACAGTAAATGGTATTCATCTAAAACTATTCCAATAAAGTACGACATTCTTGTAAAACAATTCATAGATTGTACCATATGTAAATGTTTTGTAAATAACTTTTAAGTTTTAGAATAAGCCAGAAGGAATAAAGTGAAGAAAGAAAAAAAGTATGAAAAATTGTTATATATATTGTATTTTCATCGAATTTATAGTACACGGTAGCTCAAGACTCAAATTTTAACAGAAAAAGCTCCCTCGAGAAAAACCTAGAAAGGGTCTCTGAGAAAAAGTGCAAAAAATAAATTGGAGGCAATTTTACAAAAAGGATAGGCCTCCAACTATAGTTACAAGGGCTTGTTGCCCATAATTATTTTTTTTCTTCTTCTTCATCTTCGTAAACATGAAAGTGGGGAAACACAAAACACACAGTGCACGGTGCATGAATCTTGACCTCAATCTCTGTGATTGTAGGCCACAAGTTCGAAGTGATTTTTGAAGTCAAACCCAAGAGCCTCATCGAAGCCATACTCTCGAAGGAAGTAGGTAGTAGCAAGTAGAGACAAAGAGTGGTGGCTTTCCAGGTCTGTAGTGCAGAAGTTGCTTAGAAAAGGAAGCTAAGGAATGTCCATGACACGATCAATGAACCACCGAAGGTCCATCACGCTGGGAATGCCGACACTAGGGATGGTGACTTGCACAATTTCACTGAGCCCTTCCAATAGAGACACATTGAACATGTGGCGACACAACTCCACTATCTTATGTTTGGCGATGTTCAAGTCCAACAAAGAGGCCACGAAGTGAGACACGATGTTGAAATTGATCCACATCTGGTTTTTGTCTTCAATGAGGTTCATGCTAACGACACATCAAAAGGAAATTACCCCATTCAGTCACATCTTTTTAGGAGGTTATTAATTTTTTCAATCGTAATATCCCCAATGAAGGCATACTATGGCCTTCATGGAAGAAGATGGATAGGAGTACCTAGGGTGGAAGACATGGTTAAAACAATAAAGCAGATTATAATATGCAAATAGATAAGAAGCTAGATAAACTCCAAAGTCTTAATTTTTGAATGAATATAGCCTTGATGTGGCATAGCTATTTATAGAAAAGAGGTGTCAGTGAACTCAAATAGCCAAAAGTCTATTTTTGGTTCAACGACAATGGGAAAATATCAAAGAAACAAGTGAATGAAGAATAAATCATACAAAAAATCTAACATAAGGTCTCAAAATTATTTTTTGGGCATTGGGAGTAAATGCTTGCATAAGCCGATCTCTAACATGTGTCCTTGGCCATCATCCACATCAACTAGCTCACATAAGTAATTTGTATCACTAAGCAAGATTGGCATAATTCAGGGCACTCTCCCCAAGGAAACAAGTTTATCTGGTAAAAGAGGCAGCAAAAGGAATGTACTAAATCCATTCTTTCAGAGTTTTTGGAATTCCCAAGGGATACAGATCTCCCATCCACATGTATCTCCTCATTGGCAACATTTAATGATCCAACAGTAATGGTATAGCCTTAACTACACGTACTTCTTGAGGAAACTAATTACACCAAAAGATATATTTTTTCCAAGGAAAGAAAAAACCAAGTGGTCATTTCAGTGAAAAATCTCTACAAATTTTGAAATAGCCATGGAAAAACCATCAACAACTGGAATAAGAGCATAATTTGTACCAAAGAGGCCCATTTTCGCTAATGTCTATCGGTGAAAATAATTTTCCAATGCCCGAGTGCTGGAGGATTGACTATTCAAGTCATGTAAGAAGGTGTTGGTGGATAAAATTGTTAGAATAGAAGTGGTGCAAGATGTCCTTGACAATGTTTTTGATCCAATATTGGAAAGAAATCCTAAAAGTATCAGAGAATGAAAGATCATGGTACCTCTAAGGGTTTTTCTTCTCGGCTTTGGAATTTTTTCCTACCACGGCTCATGTTACTTTTCATACATCTATGCCCAGAGCTAGTTGATGCATGCACCAAAATATTCAATGAAGAAATCAGAACAATAACATGCAACAAGATCAGGGTCACAATTTCTACTCTAGCTATACGAGAGATGTTGTGCATCCCTCCTAATCAACTTGTTGAGAGATTTATTGAAGAAGATATGGAGACCTACTAGGAGGAATCAAATGAAAGAGAGGGTTTATATTATCATGAGACAGAGGAGAGGCTGACTAGAGGTCATTTTATTTTTCCCCTGGCATTCAAAAAGTTCCCAAATAACCCACGAGATATTTTCTCTATGTTAGCCTGTATTTCTGGTTTGGATGATGATGAAGAGGTCCATTCTTTCCAGATGGATTTGGCTTTGATACTCAAGAGGGAGAGGGAGCAAAGATACTCTGATTTTTCTGATTTAATAGCTACAAACATGTTGTAGTTCAAGTATTACCAAGCTAAGCCTAAATTCAAGTATTCTTTTTTCTTGGTCCATTTGATTCTGCATCAGAACTTTCAATTTTTGGAGTGGAATTTTCCTGTCTCTAGATATGATGAAGAGGGATTAATGCAACCAATTTCTCTATGGACCTATGTCTTGTCGAGAAAAATTAGTTATTACTGGTTTCTACATCACTTTCTAAGGCCGGTGTTATAAGAGTTATTTACACATTCAATAAACCACTTATCCCCTAAGTTTGAGAAATGTATTAAAAATTAATTGACCCCAATAGATTATTTGTTCAAGGAATATTTTACATTCATTGGATATCATGGTTTTTTTAGAGAACCCTTCTGACTCCCCATATTTGTTATAGATCAAGTCTTCACATTAGAGGCATTTTGTCGGACAAATCTTGCCAACACCTATGGTAGAGGAAGGAAGAAACAAAAGTTATATCTTCTTCCTCTTTTCATCAAAAATAGAAGGGTCCTATTGGAGAATAATAAAGCACAAAAGGAACTAACCAATCTATTGGAGGCTCTAGGATTAGTCTTGATATGCGAAAATAGGACTACAATCTGTCAAACTAGCTTCCCATAAAACATGAGACACGAAAAATATGTGGAATCTAAGAGGAACCTAACTCATGAGAAGTCAAAATTATATGTTGAACTAGCTCTCATACCAATGAAAAGGCCAAAGAGGCTAAGTTTCTATATGCCATAGGAAAGATATCAGAGGGAGGTTACGACAAGAAAAACCCTAAAAAATCAAATCAAACGACAAGGGTGGTTGGAATGCAAGATGTCAAACTTTTGGAAGTTCTGACAAGAAATGGGAGGTACTCATAAGTTTCTTGGAGACTTTCACCCATATTATTAATAGTTCAAAGGCATTTATGAGAGAGAAGCTGATTCCGACAATAGCAACCTAGAGTCTAGCCATGAGGTAACAGAGGAGCGACGCCCATGCCATAATTCTCGAACCCAAGAGATCAACAGAGGGAAAAGATCTAAGAAAAAGGACACACAAGCTACATCTTCCACTAGCATCTAAAGCAAAGGGAAGAGAACTCAATGGTCCCTAGGTTAATCAACCACAGAACAAGAAGGTCAAGCTTCAGTGGGATCATCCACTAGGGGGTTGAGATACTCTAGTTTGCATCAAACGAAGATATGGTGAGTCTAAGACTTGTAAATACCTGATGCAACTATCGGAAATGAAGAAGAAGTAGAGTTCTCTCTCCAAAATGTACAAATGGTTATGGTTCAGGTAAGTCTTTCTCCCCCTCTTCTTTCTGTGTTTGCATCTTTGGTCAATCCTTTGCCCCCACCCATTAAAAATAATCCACCCCTACTGACCTTGATATTTTGGTTTGGAATGAGCCTCATGCCATTTTTAATCTACCAAGTGATGTGCCCCTGTGTACCAAGTAGGCAACACCCGCCTCGGTCACTATTAACTCTTTAATCACCCTATCTAGGAGCCCTATTGAAAAGGATAAATCATCCATGTTACATGTTAACCTAGGCCTATCTACATTCAAACAAAAAATTCCTATTCCATCCATTTCTCGTTTTACTCCAACTTGTATTTCTAGTGCCCAATCTCAATTTTGCATCATTTTGTTCTCAATGATTACTCTCCCATTTGCCTCCCCACATGCCCATACATCTAAAGTGTCCCCTTTTGTAACTCTTTTTAGTTTTCCACCTAGTGCTTCTATGGCGACATAGAGAATTGAATCCCCATGGACTCTTCAAAAGCATTTTCATGCAACTAAGTTGGCACAAAAAAATAGGAAGCAAAAAAGAAGAGAGAAGAATGTTGAGCTCTCAGTTGATAAGAAGATTCAAACATGTTTTAATGAAGAACACAATTCTCTGTCGATCACCACCATGAGGTCACTCACAGCCTGACCCAAAGGGCAAATCCAGATGGAGGACTATGATATCAGAGCAATGGGTCTGGATTGGAATGAAATTCGTCCATGCAACAAGGTAGATCGGGCCAAGACCACTTAGAAGGTAGTATGCACTGTTTATGAGCAGCTAGATTAGAAGTTGAGAAATAGTGAGGGTGAGTTGGCAAATGTCAAGGAAATAGTGAACCGACTATAGTCAGAACTTAGGGCCTAAAATAATGAAATGACCCATATACTACAGGTGCAAGACTAGCAAGATGAAGCAACATGATCTCTTGTAGAACTTCAAGGTGAGAAAATCTAGTTGTACACTAAAATAGATAGGTTGAAAGGTGAATTTGTAGGTGAGATCTAGTCTAGTGCAAAACACTAGCGTGTTTGGAAGAGTATAAGGAAGGAGCTAGATGATGTCCGAGCTCAGGCTTCCGATGATCTAAAAAATGCTCGGGAGGAGATCAAAAATATGAAAAGTGATAAACAAGGAGTTGAGGCTGCCTTGTACACTTGTAATCAAGAGGCTAAAAATTTAGTTTTTGAACTTGCAGAAGCCATCAAGAGGAGAGATCAAGTAGAAAAAAGATTAAAGGAAAAAACAGGCTCAACTACAACAAGAGTTAGCATATACACAAAGGTCTGTGACCCTTCCTATAAAGAGAAGTTTGATATCCACCTACTGGGAGAGAATCATTATTGTGCTCATTGTTATGAAACCAGCCTTACGATTCCTAAGTGATTCCCAATAAATAAATGAAAAGGTTGGCCCGTTGGCTGACCAAACCCTTCAAAGTACGCTCCATGAGTGGCCGAGTCACAAAATTTTATCTCTAAGATCTATGTAATGATAGATGAAGCCCTGCTAGGTGCAAATATTAAAGATTGGAGGGCTGCCTCTAGTAAAGCAAGTGAATTCACTCAATTTCATAAGGTACCAACTAGGACCAAGAACAACTAGATAGTTTTGAACAAGAGGGTCAACGAAATCAAGAAGGATTTCAAAGTTTTATACAATTTTGGGTTACCTCCCTTCCTTTCAAAAAATGGAGATGTGTTATCAGTCGAGCAAATTAGAGAAGAGGTTGGAAACAAGGTTAAGACTTCTTTAGATCTTTGAGGGTTGAGTTCAGCACAAGCAACAGATGATATTGAGAATGAATTTCTTCAAATTTCTCGTCTTTACTTTCATTTAGGAGGCCATTTCAGCAAGATGGGAATTTGTTTCTTTCAAAGAAGTCTTCGAGCTGGATCAGGCATATAAAGCCTTTTGTATCCTTCCCCTACCAATTGAAGCTAACTAGGAGATGTTGCATTCATCCTTCCTCAAATTCCAAGAATGACTAGAGGTCTAGGTTTATGCCTTCACAAGAGAAGCCCCCCTATGAGTCACCAGAACTATGAAGAATTTTTTCCTTAGTCTACTTTTGGTTTTTTGCAATTTTTTTGTCTTCAAGAAGATCTACGCACAAAAAGATTGTATTTTTGATAGGTGTGCTATGCACCATGTGGTGGTTGAGCGTACTTTGTTAATCAGTTTCTTTATCAACTAGGTGTCATACCACATTTCAGCTTGGCGAATGATTTCTCAAATCCGTTTTTCATGAAACTAAAATTATCCGCTCATGTGACACATCATCTCTTTGTGCTAGAGGAGCTATATCTTGGGAGTCTTCATTTAGAGATCATCGCAAAACATTTTTCGTTTTTCCAATGAGGGGAGGTAATTCAGTGTCACCAAAGCTACTTGGTTGATTGATGAGATCTTCCCTAGACTATCTTTCTAGCATCCAAGCAATTATGAGGGGTGATCCTATTGGAATATCTAAATGATATTAATGTGGTAGTTGAAAGTGGATGATCAGGATTTCAATGACCTAACAAAAGATCTAGGACCATATTTCTAAGCTATCAAGTGTGGACGTTTTATAGTCATTAATTTTGAATGAGGTCGGTGTTTCTCTCTCCTTGGTGCCTATAAATTGGGAATGACAACATGAAGGAAGGGTTCCTAAAGTTTTCCTGTTGAAATTTTTTTCCTTAGTTTTCATAGTTAGTAGAAATATTTTCTTTTAAATTTTATAGAACACTGCATTACTCTATCATGTTATGTCCTTCATATGATCAAACTATTATTGAATTGGAATCTGATCTCTATTTTAAAGATCATCTATATTTGTAGTAGAAGCTATTTTGAGGAAATATTTGAAACTATGCATGATATGGTCTTTGCCAATATTTGTTTCTTTATATGTTCATCTAGAATAGTATAGACATGCAAAATACACTCATACATCTCATCGTGCTTTATTGAACATTATTTCTTCTATTAATTAAATAAACCAATGTAATTAATTCACTAAGGTTTTCTTCCTAATTAAATAAATCAAATTAATTAATTAACTTCGTATATTCTCTTCATTAAATTCATTTTCCTCTCATTTGATTTAAAACAAATACAAAAATTCAAATCAAATGTCATATCACCTAACCTCTTGTTAGATTAATCAAATCCTAATTAATTTAATCCTAATCACCCGAATCCTCTAGATTCATCCACTTTCACAATAAATCATTTAAATTGATTTTATAAAACCCCTATTTCCTCACAAGGCATATTCCCAAGGAATATGCCCTCATTAACTCTCGTGTTTGACTTTTTTGGCCAAAGACAATTCCCCCCAAAACCCTCAACAATATTTATTGAATGCCATTTTCAATTTTGAAATGGCCACATTAGCCAAACCTTGCACAATCATGGGCCAATCCCATTATGAAAAGCGGCTCTCTCCTATTTGATGGGATTTAGTCCCACATCTCTCAATCTTGGCTTCTCCTCTTTCAATCTCTCCTATAAATTCAATACCTTTTCTCTCATTTTTTCATCTACATTTTTAGAGCATCCTCACTATAGGCAACTTGAGTTCACTTTTCATGTCATTTTCTATCATCTCATTAGCTTGGAAAGGATTGGGAAAGGGCTCTTTCACATATTCAAGGAGCACCAATCCATCATAGAATAGGTTGACATCAAGGAGGGCATCGAAATCAAGCATCAAAATTAAACAAAGGCAAACTAAGCAAAGTTGAAAAAATTGACGATGAAAATTTGAAATTCATAAAGAATTTTTTAATGCTTAGGTCTCCAATTGCTGCTTTATTTTTCTGTTTGTAACCAATTCACTTTCTCTTTTGGGTTTAAAATTAACCATTTGACTTGATATTTTTGGTTAAAATTGAACTCAGAAACTCACTAAATTTCAATTTGGGTTTTAACAATTGGACAAGGCAAACTTCACATCTCATTTTGGTGCTTAAAACAAACTCATCACTACTTTTATGGTCTAAAATGAACAAGTTTTTTTCATTTTTTGCAATCTTTTTCACAAATTAATATCATTTAAAAGGTGTATGCGCTTCTCTCGCGCTTCACGATGATCTTGAGAATCAAAAGTCTTTTTGTGATATTAAGTTGTCAAAAAGATTGCCTTCACACTTTCATTTTGGGTTTAAAATTGAACAAAACATTGTGTGAGTGTGAGTAGGCTTATTGCGTGTGTTCTCCCTTTATTTCTAAATGAAGGTTTATTGAACTACGAATACGTTTACTCACTTTTGTTTATCTAGCGGGCCTGCCTTTTGGGAAAAAGTACTCACCCAAGGGAATGACCCAACCGGTAACACACTAAGGACAAGTGTACTTCCAACCAGGATATAAAAGTGGGTACTGGAACAAAAGTCAGTATCATGCAGTTGGCTTCGATGAGAAGGGTAGAAATGGTCTCTTGCCACATGGGTCAGCCTCCACAAACAAAAATTCTAAATTAAAACCCTTGCTTAGAAAGGCCAAATCCTTATCTATTTTGTTGGTGCAAAAGGTCATGTCCTTTGAAGCCGCCCAACGTTATACATGCAGTTTTTTTGTAGAGATGAAAAGTATGCCATGGGAGATTCATGGAAACTGATGCTTGGTTGACTCGAAAAGTGTGTGATGTAGAGGGGAGCCAGTGTGGTCAAGCATCTAGTCATCCGCACAGAATATGCACAACTAGATTCGTCCAAGTGGGAACCTAGCAAAATATTGTCTTTTCATCCTAGGGTTGTACATGTGCTTGGAAATGAAACATACATTGCTTGGTTCTCAAAACAATTGAGAAACAAAAATTCACAAAGAGCTTCAAATTTCAAACCCCTTGGAGGAAACAAATATCCTTGACGAATTTAAGTACTCTTGCTTTCCCTATGAATCATATCCTTAGAGGTTTCTAAGTGCTTGGATTTTATCATCATTTGTTTTCACTAAGGTCAACCTAGGAAACGTTTGCCCTAATTTCCTTGATTTCCACATAATGGACCTTGTGGGATGAAAAATAAAGTGGGACATTCGACATTAAGTTTGAAACATAATCAAGCAAGTGCTTTTGGTAAAAAGAATTCACTAAGGCAAGATAAAAGACAATTGGACCTCATATGTGTTGCCTCAAATGATTTCCTGAAAGGTCAAAATCCCAAAACCAAGATTGAAAAGTATAAGTCTAAAAACCCACGAACAATGTCTTGAAATGCTCCTTGAAGTCAGAGAAAGACTAGTGTACAAATTCTATAAGAAGGATTCAAGAAAAAACCTAACTTTGTATGCATTCTACTATCAAAAGAATCCTGAGCTTTTTGAAAGATTTTCTTTCCTCACATAGGAAGTGTAGCATGTTCTTCAATATCAAGGTTTTGTAAAGAAGAGTCGTGTCTAGGTCAAAGACTAGGATCAAATTCTTCACTCTCATCCACCTGCCCATCAATCAAATTTCATCCCATCAACAAAATTTTGAAAAACTTTGGAAAATAATTCATGCTAAACTTAAAGGCTAAATCAGCATCACTCTATTTTGGCTTAACACACCTAGCCAATCCATCCTTTTGTGCGAGTTTTCCCTAGGATAACACAAATTCCTAAGGTTTACAAGTCACTACAATCTTGTTTGACTTAATACACCTAGTCAAACCATCACAATCAATACAAGCCCTAAAGTTTAGCATAACCCCTAAAAATATCTTCAAAGGTTTCAATCATTCACCTCATTTGTTTATCTCATCATTACCACCCCTTTTGATCCTTGGATTTCCCTAGTTCTCCTCTTTTGGGCCTAAAAATCAAGATCAAACAATCCCTATTTTTATGGTCCAAACAAGATCACAACAAAAGAGGAACATGGAAAACACCAATGAAATATCAACTTCCAGTGACTTGGGTCAAGTAAACATCAAAGTAAACCTTGCAGGATCAAATGATCCCCCAAACAACTCTTGTCTACCATCACAAAATCCTCAAGAAGGCTATGATGATGACATCATCAATGAAGAATTGGGAATGACACAAAGGGAAATAGGTGAAATGATTCAAAATCCAGAGAATCATATAATTGTCAATGGCATGCTTAAACTTTACCCTTCTCTATAATTACACATATTAATAGAAGGAGGGGTCTAATTCCCTTCAAACCTTGACGTAGGCACTAGTACGAAAAGGCCTCTTACAAGCATGCCCCTAATGTCAACTCCAGATATCACTCAAGAAATGCCTCAAACCATATCAACAATCACACCAACCTCACCAATTGTGAACAAGGGAAGTGCAATGTTTCACGAGTTACAACAACATTGCCTTGTAAACAACAAAGAGGTAAGTGTCAGTACCACACCAAAAAAATATGTTCTAGTGAATCCATCACACCCATACATCCCACTCACCTTCCATAATCATGCAGAATCATCCTCATTCCATGCAACACCGACCAATCCATTAGACATACAAACTTCTCTATCGCAAGGAGAAGGTGGTTTGTTTGGAACAACAGGAGTCACTGACCCGTTCTCCTTCTAGAGGAGCATATCATCACTCCCTCCATTACCATTCATATCCATATCACCTCTAGGGTTGGGTCTTCCCCCTACCCCTCACCAGTTTCTCAAATCAGTGCAATCCGAGCATCACATTGAATCCTCTCCTTTTTCCGGCAGCATCACAACAACAACTGCCAACCACTCAAGCCACCATAGTCAACACATCAATCGGTCCTCAAATCTACCAAAGAATACCTTCTCAAGGATTGAGCATCTCAAACACACCACCAATGATCCAAATACCGACCACCAATACCACCAACCCAATAGTTGGCATCATTCCCAATCCACCACCAGTCCCACCAAAAGCTAACGTGGAAAATTCATTCATCACCATGATCCAAGCCATCCAAAAATCTAATCATCAAAGCGTACTAAAACAAAACCAACAAGCCACACAACAATTTGCTCAACAAGCACAAGCACAACTAGCTACCCAACAAGCTACACAAGCCCAACAAGCAGCACAAGCGGCTCAAGCAACCTAGCAAGCACAAGCTCAAGCTCAAGCCCAGCACCAGGCCCAACAGGCATAAGCACAATACCAAGTGCAACTGCAAGCAATCCATCGACAAGCATACCAACAAGCCCTGCAAGATTTTCAAGCATAGTAGCTCGCCCAACAACAAGCTTTGTTGGCTCAATAGCAGGTCGCCCAACAACAGGCTTCGTTGGCTCAATAGTCGCTCAACCAATGACAAGCCTCATTGGCACAACAATAGCTCGACCGACAACAAGCCTCGTTGGCACAACAATAACTAGAACAACAAAAGGCTTTATGGGAACAACAATAGGTGGACCAACAACAATCTTTGTTGGAACAACAAGAAGATCAACAACAATTGTTGTTGACGCAAATGCAGGCATATAAGCAATCCTTGAACACATTATAGAGTTTGCAACAAACTCCCACCAGTACCCCTCCCACCAATCAAACACCCCTAACACCTCATAATACATTCATCCCACCTCCCAATCGGCACAATGATTTCGTGACACAAATCAAACTCTTATCGTACCAGGTGTTGGACCTCCAAGCGGGAAAAATAACCCGAACACTAGGCAACTTGTGCCCTTATCCATTTGATAGAAGTCTCACGATGGTACCGTTCCCAAAGGGATTCGAGATTCCCAAATTTGACAAGTATAATGAAACAAGTAACCCTGAAAACCACATTAGGGAATTTGAGGTACATTGCATGAAGGTTGCATACGATGAAACATATCTAATGCGACTCTTCCCCCGAAGTCTGACTGGTCCAGCCATGGAATGGCTTTCTCGCCTACCCACGGGCATTAAAACATTTGAGGAAATTGTGGAAATATTCCTTAAAAATTATGCCTTCAACATGGGTGCAGACGTTAGTTTGGAAGAACTATCAATGCTCAAACAAAGAAAAGGAGAGCTATTTGCATCCTTCTTGCAAAGATGGTGATCCAAGGCCAATCAGAGCAAGTTGACCATGCCAGAAGAATAAGTTTGCACAATCATATCCAATCTAGATTAAAACTTTGCGTTCTACTTTAAAATGCAATGCATCACATCATATGATCAATTAATCCCAAAGGTGCTCAACATCGAAAGAGCTCTTACCACATGAGGAGGTGCATCAACATTCACTCCACCATAGGATAACCGCTCGTCCAACAATTATAATGATAAACATCAAACATGGTCGATGAAAAAAAATACCGCAAACGACAAAATGGTTCACGCTAAAGTGGTCATCAGTGCCCCTAAGCAGAACATCCAGACCCATCATCAACTGCAAAATCATAATCACAATAACATGCAAACTAAGGCAATAGTAGCACAACAACAACCACTTCGTACCAACCAAATTAACAATCTGAACAATCAAGGAGGACCACCTCCCTGAGGTAAAAATCCTCTCAAACGAAAGATCACGGCTCTTAGAGAACCCATCGAATCCATAATGAAGAATTTGGTCAAGGAAAACCTAATCAAAGTCTCTAACTCTGAGAAATACATGGAACCCATGACAAAACTACCATGGTACAAAGAAAATCTCCTTTGTGACTTTCACAAGATCAGGGGACATACCACCACAAATTGCATGAGGCTGAAGAATATCATCCAAGACCTCATCGAAGACAAGATCATCAATGTCGAGCAACCAACTAGTAATCAAAATCTGAAAATATAAACAAATCCGATGTCGAATCATAATAAAGGAAATGGCCAGGAGAACAAGAAAGGCAAGCAAAAATATGCTAGTGCTAACCTAGTATATGAGGAAATATTCCCATGTGTCGATGAAATGGTCACGGTCATTAATGTCAAGGGCACCAACACTGACTGTGGAGTCACCACACGTGGCGGCAAGGTCACCACTGCAGGGGCACCATCTAAGACCCCCACTTTAAATACAAAATTTGTTCCCTATGACTATAATGTCATCAACCAATTGAAAAGAACTCCCGCATAGATCTCCATCATGGAACCGTTAAACATTTCTACTGCCCATAGGAAAATTCTTGATGAAGCTTTAGCAGCATCCACCATCTCTGCCACTCTTGACATAGAACAGTTTTAGGCTATGGTTGGTAATATCATTACCTCGAATCTCCTTACATTATCTGACCAAGACTTCCCCCTGCAATCATCTCATAACCGTGCACTTCACCTACAAGTGTTGGTCCATAAAAAGAAAGTTAAAAGGGTCCTGGTGGATGGAGGTGCAGGCCTTAATATTTTCTCTCTCAAACTTATAAAGAACTTGGGTTTCACCGAGGATTCCATTAATATTAACAAGAGCATCACAATAAGAGCATATGATGATCAAGAAAGAGTGTCTTAGGGCACTATTCAAATCCCAATCCAAGTGGGACCAGCAACCATGGAGACTACCTGGTCAGGTCCTCGACCTCAACTTACCATATCTCATCCTCCTAGGATGTGCATGGATCCATGAAATGAAAGTAGTGGCCTCAATATACCATCAATACATCAAATTCTTGTATCAAATTGAGGATATCACTATACAGGGGGATCCCAAACCATTCACCTACTGTAAAAAATTGGAAGCCAAGTTTTATAAAGTCCCCCAAGTACCGAAAAATGATGAAGGCCCATCCTCTGCGTACATCGACCCAGCTAACCTCGCCTCCAGTTTTGCGATAGAGACACCCACCATCCCTAATATATCTGACATAAAACTTGTGATCCAGGAAAATGGATACAGAGACTATAGAATGAAGAAGATTGCATTTGTTGTAGGAGAGTTTCCACAATCTCCTAGGTCACATGGGCAACCTCAAAAAACCGAAACACCTATCTGCATCCTTAGGGAAGATCCTTCAGGATTTCGCCATTGGGGAGACCTAAGTCAAGAAAGTGTTGACAAGGAAGATATTGAAAGCATAATATACCATGATGAAATACCCACACCTACATTACCTATGGATGAAACCAAATGAGGACTGCAAATAATGATTGGTATGGGCTACAATAGAAACCAAAGCCTTGGAAGGAACAGTGATGAATGGTTGGAGCCCATCATTGCAGAAAGAAGAATGCAAAACCTTGGCCTTGGATGTACTCCCATGAGTATAACCATATGTGGTAGAGGTTCTCCTGGTAAAGTAGTCAAGTCTTCCCCTCAAGTATCGGCAACCACCCTTAGACTACCCGTCTGCACAGGTCTTCCTCAAGACAATTTCACTTTCGATGTAACCGATGTCTACTCCAGTAGTGACGATGATGATACCATAACTGAACTTCTTGTGCTCTTAGAAGATTCCTCCTTACTAATGATTAGTGCCTCACCCACTGACTCAAACCAACAAACCCACCAAATCACCTTAGTATACCCTCAACTCATCGATCATGACCAACGAGGACCACCAATTCTAGACTCATTCGAAAAAGATGAGGCTCTCTCGGAATTCATGGGACTAAGGGATACCATTTCGTGTGGGGATCACAAGGTTGGTTTAAACATCAATTTAGACACCCAAGCATATTATGGGGAGATGATTGAGTCCTTCAGTTGCAAAAGAAAAATATTGAGAATAAGCTTGGATTTATTGAGTGAAAACCACACTGTGGCACTCTCTAACCATAGAACAGTAAAAATAAAGGATGCATCCAATGCTGAAAACCTCTCTGAGGCACTGGAGGATGAAGGATTCAATCTCCCCCCTACTACTCTACATCAAGAAAAATCAGCAGTCCTGGAAGAGCAGTCAAAGAAATAATGAACTGACTGCAGTAAGAACTTAGGGCCTGAAATGATGAAATGACCCACATACTATAGGTGCAAGACTGGCAAGATGAAGCAACATGATCTCTTGTAGCACTTCAAGATGAGCAGATCTAGTTGTACACTAAAATAGATAGGTTGAAAGGTGAACTTGTAGGTGAGCTCCAATCTAGTGCAAAACACTAGCGTGTTTGGGAGTTGGACAATGTCCAAGCTCAGGCTTTCGATGATCTAAATAATGCTCGAGAGGAGACCAAAAAGATAAAAAGTGACAAAAAAGGAGCTAAGGCTACCTTGTACACTTGTAATCAAGAGGCCAAAAATTTACTTTTTGAATTGGCAGAAGCCCTCAAGAGGAGAGATCGACTAGAACAAAGATTAAAGGAAAAAAGAGGCTCAACTACAAGAAGAGTTAGCAGCTACACAAAGGTCTGCGACCCTTCCTATAAAGAGAAGTTTGATATCCATCTATTGGGAGAGAATCATTATTGTGCTCATTGTTATGAAACCAACCATACAATTCCTAACCAATGCCTAAGAAATAAATGAAAAGGTTGGCCCATTGGCTGACCAAACTCTTTGAAGTACACTCCCTGAGTGGCTGAGTCACAAAATTTGATCTCTAAGCTCTATGTAATAACAGATGAAGCCTTACGAGGTGCAGATATTATAGATTGGAGGGTTGCCTCTAGTAAAGCAAGTGAATTCACTCATTGTCAGAAGGTAGTGGCTAGGACCAAGAACAACTGGGCAGTTTTGAACAAGAGGGTCAACAAAATCAAGAAGGATTTTAGAGTTTTATACAATTTTGGGTTACCTCCCTTCTTTTCAAAAAATGGAGACGTGTTACCAGTCGATAAAATTAGAGAAGAGGTTAGAAACAAGGTTAAGACTTCTTCAGATCTTTGAGGGTCGAGTTCAACACAAGCAACAAACGATATTGAGAATGAATTTCTTCAACTTTCTCGTCTTTACTATCATTTAGGAGGCCATTTCAGTGAGATTGGGATTTGTTTCTTTCGAATAAGTCTTCGAGCTGGATCAGGCATATATAGCCTTTTGTAGCCTTTCCCTACTAACTAAAGCTAACTTGGAGATGTTGCATTCCTCCTTCCTCAAACTCCTAGAATGACCAGAGGTCTAGTTTTATGCCTTTGCAAGTGAAGCCCCCCTATGAGTCACCAGAACTGTGAAGAATTTTTTTTCCTTAGTCTAATTTTGGTTTTTGGCTTTATTTTTGTCTTCAGGAAGATCTGTGCACAAAAAGATTGTATTTTTGATAGGCGCGCAATGCACCATGTGGTGGTTTCGTTTACTTTTTTAATCACTTTCTTTATCAACTAGGTGGCATACCACATTTCAGCTTGGTAGATGATTTCTCGAATCCATTTTCCATGAATCTAAAATTATCTGCTCGTGTGACACATCATCTCTTCGTGCTAGAGGAGCTATATCTTGGGAGTCTTCATTTAGAGATCATCACAACATATTTTTCCTTTTTCTAATGAGGGGACATAATTCAGTGTCACCAAAGCTACTTGGTTGATCGATGAGATCTTTCCTAGATTGTCTTTCTAGCATCTGAGCGATTATGAGGGGTGATCCTATTGGAATATCTAAATGATATTAATGTGGTAGTTGAAAGTGGATGATCAGGATTACAATGACCTAACAAAATATCGAGGATCATATTTCTAAGCTATCATATTTGGACATCTGGTAGTCATTAATTATGAATGAGGTCGATGTTTCTCTCTCCTTGGTGCTTATAAATTGGGAAATTCAACATGAAGGAAGGGTTCTTGAATTTTTCCTGTTGGAATTTTTTTCCTTAGTTTTCATAGTTAGTAGAAATATTTTATTTTAAATTTTATAGAAGACTGCTTTACTCTGTCATGTTATGTCCTTTATATGATCAAACTATTATTGAATTGGAATTCGATCTCTATTTTAAAGTTCATCTATATTTGAAGTAGAAGCTATATTGAAGAAATTTTTGAAACTATGCATGATATGGTCTTCTCCAATATTTATTTTTTTATATCTTCATCTAGAATATAACACTGTGTCTTGCTTAATCTAGATAGTTTGATTATTGGATTTCCATGTTGTTTGTGTAAATGATTAAGTTATAATCTGTAGAAACTAGACTATGTCATTGGACTTCTCTGTTTTCTTTGTATGATTATCATTTCTTCATGATATGCTATATTAAGAGGAAGGGTTTATGTTAATTTTTTGAATGTCTTTCTATTAATTTTTGAACTTCTATTTTTGGTAGAATCTTAATACACACTCCCTCCAGGTGGATTGAATTACTACATTTGTTCTTATATCGAGCCTCTATTGTTCATTCTCTTCCCAACAATGAATGGATGTAGTGTTCTGTGTCTATCATATTACTCATAGAAGGAAACTTGTGAGTTTAAAATGTTGTAAAAGCATTGGTGCACCACCACTTTTAATTTTTTTCCGTTTTTATTTCTTTCTACTCTTTTCCCAAACTCAGAAAAGAGACGACTTTCTATAAAAAACTCGAAGGTATTCAGTGAGACGCATATTGTCGCCCACTCACTGAATTTCCCATAAGAGTGTCAGAGAGGCGCAAGATTTTATGATAAACACTAGTAAGATATGATGTCAACGATCAAGATTCTTGTGGAAGCCCCCAAGACAAAAAATATATGGAAAAACCAACATAGGAACAAAAGAACACACATGAAAATGATATAAAGAGCAATAAAAAATCACACACATGCACTACCAAAGACATAAAGAGAAATGAAAAATAGAAAAAAGAGAGGGGTGGATCAAGCTTCGACTATTTTTCGAACATGATGTGGATCAAATCTAAAATATTTATCCAAAAAATGCATGCGCACTTTGAGGCAAAATAACTTCAGTCTGTCCATTGGGTGATTAATCCAAAGTGGTGAGACACATACACACATGGCTGGTATGCACCCACACACACACACGTGAGTGGCTATGGGAAATTCATGCCTTAGATTGGCTTCCCATCCAACCATACCAAAGTTATACCTCCTAATAACTTTGATGAGGCACCACACAACAATGAACTTCAAACTTCATGAGGCAAGGAAAGCTTCATATGCTTGAAACTCATGAAAAAACAATATGGCACCATAGCCATGCAAAGTGTGTTATGCAAGGTGGCCATACAATTGAATTTAAAAATGTAAAAATAATCTAAAGAATATTTATATTATTCTTTCTTAGTTCATGTAAGGTCTTAACTTAGGTAACATTGTGCCTAATGTCTCCAAGAGAGGACCAATCAAAGAATAGAAGATTTACAACTTAGGGGATGTAGTGTATCAAGCTACTAAGAGATATGTAATATGCTAAGACAGATCATGCTCTTGAAGGACATCACACCCAATTTCATCAACAAAGAAAAAGACATTGCATGAAGCAAGAAGACTACACCATGAAACATGAAAAAGTAAAATAATAATGCTAATGTATGCCCCCACTTCAAATAAATTGCTAAACACAATGCTATGATAAATTAATTTAAAGTAGAAAATGATAAATGCTAACAATAAATAAGGAATGAGAGCTTATTCAGAAATCCCTATGCCAAGTCATATGTTTCCAAATATTTAGCTACATCATGCAAAAGAAAAGAGAGGGGTTTCCCCCAAAATGAAATTCCAAACACACATAAGGGATCTATGGATTTGGTGTCAGCATGTTCTTGCTACAATATTTTTAGAGAGATTAGAACTGTCATCATTCCCCAAATACTCATAGAACTATAAGAATGACACAAAGAGAGCAAAAATAAAGAAAAACCTTTCGAGTCAACATGGAAGAGACATGAATTCCTTGACACCTTGCATCATCCCAAAAGGAAAAATAAAGACAAAGAAAAGATAAAAGAAAATATTTTGGGTTAACATGGAAGAGACATGATGGTCTTGATGCCTTGTGTCATCCCCAAAAGGAAAAAAAACAAGACAAAAGAAAAAGATAAAAGAAAATATTTTGGGTCAACATGGAAGAGACATGAAGGTCTTGATGCCTTATGTCATCCCCAAAAGTCAATTACAAGATAAATGAAAAGATAAAAGGAAAAGCTTTATGAAATAGAGAACAATGAAGGTACAAATAGAGGAATGCCACAAAGAGAGAAATACATCAAACATAATAGTACGTGGAATCACATTATGCACATGAATTCACATAAAGAAAAATGGAAAAAAAATAATGCAAAAGACAAGTAAGGCACATGCAAGTCCGCCTAAAGTACTTCATCTACATCCCAATCGTGTTCATTGTATACAAAAGATAGACAACTAGCTAAAGGGACAATAACAACTGTTGAACTAGGGCCATCACCAAGTTCAACACTCTTCTTAGGATAATCTCCGTTTAAGCTCATGTAAAAGGAAAACAATGTACTCAATTCATTATGCACTTGTTCATCAATATTTGCAACCTCATCATCATCATCTAGGTTAATCACAATGAGAGGTCAAATGATAATGTCCAAAGAATGGTTTGGTTCTTGTTGTGGTATAATATCTTTTTGTTCTAGTGAAGGGCGAGACTCATCATGCATTGCTTCGGTCAAGTTTGGATGTTAATTTTATTTTTTTATTTGTTCAATGATGAAGAAAACCATTCTAAGGTAGTATCCTTCAAGGATATAGGGAAAATTTTAGCCAAGAGTTTTTCATCAAGGATAAAGTCACTACACAAGGTAGTATAGGTGGAAACATGGTTAGAAGGATCTCCTTTTTCTCCATATTTCATGAATCTAGGAACCTCTACGCCTTGTGGCATCAGTGTTCGCAATATCACCAAGGACAAGGGATTTATTTTGACATAATATGTAGGTGGTTCATTTTGATTTTGGTTGATAGTGGAAACATTTTTTTCAAGGGATGAAATAGTTTTCAAATTTTGGTTTATGAGAGAGTCATTACTTGTATTGTGAGATGAAGGTGAATATGGTGGGGGTGTGTATGTGTTTGAAGGATAAGAGAATGGAATGCTTAAAGGTGGCAAGGTGGTGGGATATATGCTGTGTGACGACACAAAGGTATTAGGGATGCAAGCAAAAATACCTAAGGAAGGAATCACATTACTAGTACGTTACATTGTTGTTGTAACTTGAGGGTTGGTATAGGTAGGAATAGAGGCAATTATTGTGGGAAGAGGAATTTAAATTCCTCCTTGGCTTGTGACATTATGCGAGGGTAAAGGAAAACTAGTGGTTGAGGTAAGGTGTTTTCCAAAGATTTTAACTATGTTATACACAAGGTCAAGTCCTTCTTCACTTTCAACCATGCGATGAATGTTATCTATGGTGGTGATTGCAATGGTTGAAATTTTTTCAAGACTTATTTGATTTTGTAGGTTTGCTAAGTCTTCATGGATTTGGATAATGTTTTCTTGTGGAACACTAGAAACCATTGTTTCAACATGCATCACACTCCCTAAAGGAAAATATTTGTTAAGGGTATGGTCCATACCTAGTAGACTAGTGTCAACACTCTTAGTGAAAGAGCTTCATAACCCAAGATCCACAATAATTGTGCTATCGTAGAATGACATGAGTCTCAAACTTTTTCTCACTATAGCATTTGCAATAGGATACAAAGTAGAAAATCACATGCAAGGGATACTAAATGCAAGACGGATGCAAATCAAATTTAAGCTAAATGAAATGAATATAACATAAACTCTATACACTAAAATAGAAAGTTATCAACAACAAAAAAAATCTCAAAAACAAAGTTTTGAGTTCTAGAAAATGTAGTTTAAAATTTTCACTAGAACTAAATTGACCAGAGCGGTGTATGAGTCCTAGTGAGGGTTGTTTTCACAAATTTCTAAAAATTTTAAGTGATTTTTATGCTTTTTAGTTTGTATGATTTGTAGAATAAATGCAAATGCATATTTTAGATGATATTCAATCATGCAAGATGCAAAAATGCAACCTATATGCACTTTCACTAATGCAAGACTTAGAAAGCCTAGATGCAAATTAACTAGAGTGCAAACCCTATTGCAAAGTTAATACAGGAAATATATAGGACTATGATGAACTCCAAATCAGAAATGATGATGTTATAAATGCAGGTTCACCAAAATGAAATCAAATAAAATAGTTTCTTTATGGTTTAGGACATAGAACCACACATTTCACCTCATCCATTCAAGGAAAACCCTAGAGATCTCAATCTAAGATTTGCAAAAGAGAAAGAGATCTTGCAATAAGGTTGTCCTAGGGTCTGATTATAAAATAAAGGGGGGTTCACCACCAAGATAGGGCTTGGAGAGACTAATGAAATGCAAGTCCTAATGTTTAAACCTAATGTGATGCAAGATTTCACTAAATGACCTAAAAATGCATGTAAAATAGAATAGAAAGCCGAGAGATGAAAGGTGTGCACCTGGAAACTTGAAGAGGACTAAATGAAGACTTGAAATGGGCTGATGCAAGAAGTTGGGTCCACAAAAAGCTCAAAAAGTGGAAGTGTTTTTGCTGTTTTTCAGAAATTGTCACACTTGGACTGAAAATTTGACACACTTACACAATGAATCTTGAAAAAAGTCACTAATATGAAAGTTTTAATTTTTAATCTAGTTTCCAAATATGTAATTTATTCGAATACCCAGATTGTAGAAATTAAATTTTAATAAGGATCTATAAAAACAACTTTTTAAAAGTACCTTCTTTTTTACCATACAATGCACGTGTACAGACAACACTTTTTGACCCAAATGAAAGTATTTTGCTAATTCCTTTTGGGGAAAGAGAGATAACAACATGAAGATTGATGAGGAATTTTTTTTGTAATTTTTTGTTGAATATTTTTTTTTAATTAAATTTTTATTGGCCTTAAATGTTGTTTTTAAAAATCAACATGTACTGATTGCATAATTTGACCTAAACTAAACATTTTTTTTTTAAAAAAATTTCATTGTGTAGAGAATTGTCTGAAGATTGATGTCATATAATTTTTTTTACAAAAAACTTAACCAAAAAAAAACATAAAAAGTCTAATATTTCAAGTTTAAGGAATAGTTTTCTTTGAAATTAATTAAAAAATAGAAAATATAATCCAATCTTAATAAAAATTATATATTTGAAAACTAGACATCGTGTTCTGTAATGGGTTTTAATTTTATAGATTGATTTAGAAAAAAAAATCATCAGCCATATTATCAAAGTTGAACATTCTTCTTCAATCGGCCTTAGTTTTTTAGTTGCAAGTCAAAGGCTAAGGCTCGGATTGCCAAGCCTTTCCCGAACCTAAAACCAAGGCTACATGTGGGTTGGAGATTGAAAATTTTAATAGCACGTATGCGTTTCTAAAAACGCATACGCGTTACAAAACACATATGCGTTCTTTATTCATTTGATTATTTTTTTTAAAAATACTTTTTAGAAACGCGTACGCGTTTCTACAAAGCATTATTTTATAAATAAATGACTTATACATATTATAAAATGCCTACGCGTTTATAACACATATGCGTTATATAACGCGTATGTGTTTTTTAGTGCATACGCATTTTTTTAGGCTCGGGTACCCGATGCATAACGCATACGCATTTTCTACGAGACTTCTTGCACTTACTCAAATATTGAGAAAACTAAAATTAATACCTACTAGGACTCATACACAAGTCTAGATGATTTAGTCCCAGATTAGGGTTTTTGGGTAGGAATAGAAATCTGGCACATATATGATTGAAACTCCTAAAATCTACAAATTTTACTATATTGGGACTCATACGCCAAAAGTGGTGTATCATTCTAGTTAGGGATTTCTCAAAATTCAAAGTTTTATTTTTCTCTTCAATGTCTGCTATGTCCTTTCCACCTGATTTCTTAATCAAAATCTCTGATTTGTAACCTATAGATGTCTTTCAGTTATCTCCAATGCAAGGTGAAAACTTTGACAACTTTGAACACTTTACAACTTTCTCCAAACTTTCTCTTCAATATTTCTTCAACCTAGAGCAACAAATTACACACTAAAGAGAGGGGAAAATGTTGTTTCGTTATTGGAAATGGCTTTGCCTTGGTCAAACCCCATTTTGGTAATCAAACTTTGAAATGAAATGAAATAGGAAAGGAGAATGATGAATGAAAAAAATTTAATGTTGCAACTCACCAAAATCTAGCAATAAACTGTTGTAAACATGAATGAAATGACTCCAATGAATGTAGATCTTGAATTGAATGCTAGCTTGAATCATGAAACCCTACATCACAAATTTTAGATCAAAAAACAACACGATGCATGAATACTTTCACATGATTCTTGATACTTGAATAATGCTCTAAAACACTTGATAATCAACCCTCAAATACTCTTGAATGCTCTTGTCAACTCTTGAATTCTCTTGTAAGTGCTCTTTATCATAATTTTTCTATAATGATGCCTCATCAACTTGCTAGGTGATCTCATGAATTATTAGGTGAAAATGAGTTAAATAACCTTGTATTTATATTTGTTTATGCCCAATTTCCCAAAATTACAACACTAAAAGTCGACATCAGATCTAGGAGGATAGAATCCTACTAATAATTTTAATTAGATTTGATTTTAGGCCACATGAGAGTCATACACCAAAATTTGCACATGAGTCCCATTAGGCTTAACTATGGGACACATTTTTAAAAATGCTTAAAATGATGCAAAATCTAAATCGGGGCCAAAAAACCTAGGTGGGACTCATACAACCAAGGCGGCATATGAGTCGTAGATAACTAAATTTGGGACACACAACCTAAAAATACCTGAATTATGATTGGATGATTCATGATAGGATTATCCTCAAAAAGATGCATTAATTTAGGCTTGTGGATGTAAAATAAGGCCAATTAAAGCATTAAGAAGCATAATTACTTAATAAAACACTAGAAAAGTGTGAAAGTGTGTTACAACACTTTACAAAACTCTAAATAAGGTACCATTAAGCTCATTTAGTTCAGAAGAGCCCAAGACCTAATGTGAATATGTTAGACATACAACAACACTAAATCAAGGCAATGTCAGGGAGTACTTTTTCCATCATTACAATGGTGCAGAACCAAAAAGGGTAAATTAGAGTCTCTCGTTAGCCAAAGAAAAGATGATTGGGCTATAGAATTTTCTAATGAGAAAAATGATAGCCAACTGATAAACCTTTGTAAAGAATATACTATAGAAATGTTTGAAATATAGGCTCAAGAATGGCCACCCAAAAGGATTTTGAATTGCTGATGCTAAATGCTCGAAATCAAGAGGTTCAAATAGTGGTTTATTTTTCCCATAATTTATAACCATTATGAAATTATTTATAATGGGTATCTTTGATTTAAAATACTCCTATGCTATTATCCATCACCTCTATGTGCCTACCAATGTGTTTGGAAGTTACCAAATATCTTAAATTTATATGTTTGGGGTGGTTTTGTGGCATTTTTCTAAGTGGAAAAAAATGAGCTTTTGAGTTTTCCATCTAATCATACCTTTCCTTTGAGGCTTACCCTTTTCATTTTTTAGTGTAAAAACTAGAACGTTCTCATCTATGTATGTTTTTAATCCTCAACTTCTAACATTTCAATGTTGGAGATGTCAATTTATCTCAAACTTGCTATTTTTGGGCATTAGGTGTAGCATATCTCTAATCCTATATTCCCGATCCTTTTCACTATGCTATTTTTAATATTCATAGTTTTCACCATCCTCTTATTTGGTTATGTTATTGCATAATTTTTTTATTATCCCGAATACCCAACTCTTGATATTTCCTCACATATAATTTTAAGAGTCAAATATGTAGGAATACCTCTAATGTTCCGATTCAATAATTATTTATGAAAATTATCCTTCATTCTCAATTTGTGACATTCCACATAATGTTATCTCAATGAAATCAATAGCTTTGAACTATCTTTATGTATATGCCTTGTGTGATGAATTCCTCAATATTTCTCTTCATTTACCCTTTCAAAGTTGGTGACATGGAGATAGTATTTACTTTTGGAATAAAGGATGAGGTATCCATGATCCCTAATAAGTGACATGGGTTATAAGGTTTCTTGACTCCCAATGCCCTAAATATAGAAACTCTCACTTTTCCCTTTATTCACCCCCACCTACCCCCTTATACAACCCAAGTTACCATTAATGACAATGTTTGATGTTAAGAAAAAGGTGTCTAAACATTATAATTATTAAAGGTTACTATTTATAGTAATTTTAAATTTGAGCATGGATTGCCTCAATTTTTTTCTCAAAGCTATGAAATGGCCAAATACACATGTTAGTAAGGTTTCAACCCAAGGTCATGTCCAAATTAAAAGGTGTTCAAATTTTCATTATAAAATTTTAAAGTCAAATTTGAGGCACTTAGAGGCTATTTTTGGGCCCAATGTTAGAATTAATGGGAAAATTTGGTTATATATTGATAGATAACTTCACAAGATTTCCAAATTTTCTAATGATTTGTCAATTGATATCCCAAATAAAATTTTATGACCTTAAAAAATTGGGTCTCCTTAATTGGAAAATATGAAAATATGTTGAACAAATAAAATTGTTGTAAGAGGGAGTTAAACATGTTGGTATGTGTATGGACCCATCATAGGGAATATTTTATTGTAGATAAGTTGGGCACCACTTTTTTGATGGTTTTAGGTCATGAATTCATAAATAAGATTTGACAATTTCATGTATTTTATCTCCTATATATTAGGTGCTTGAGATGGAGGTTGAGTGTGAGAGTCATATAGAAGTTTATTTTCCTATAAACCTCTAGTTGGTAATACTCTTATGAAAAGATTTTTCTACAAGTATATTGTAATTTTTTTGTTTTTTGAATAATATATTGGGAAACTTTTGCAATGTGGACTTTTTCTCTTGAAGGGGTTTTCCACACATAAATGATTATGTTGTGGTGTGAATGATATTAATTTATGTTTAGTTGTTTAATTTTTGTAATCTTTTAGAAGATCAAGAAATGTTTTTCATACTTAATCCTCCTCTCAAGATTAGTTTAGGAAGTTATTCCACTATCCTAGCTTCCATATAGATGTCACAACTACTCTACAGGGTTTTCCTAGCTAAGATATAGTTTTCCATCTCAAGGGCATAGTGTTAAGTGTACTTTTAGTAATGAAGGATGATAATAACCCTTGTAGTCATTCATATAGTGGTTGGATTTTAACTCCTAATGGTCCTTGCACCTATTATATATCAATCATTTAGTAGATTTTATAGGATGTAAACATGATTTACATGACACATTCATGACATGTAGTTTATCCTCGATTACTAAATCTTCAAGACAACAAATAAAGTGATATTTATAGCTAAATTATTTCACTATTCAATTTATGAATTTTTTGAGAAATTCTAGATTAGGGATTTTTCTAATCACATGCACTAGTATAAATATAATAAATATTTGATGAATGTTGTAAAATTCTAAATTTTTAGAAGATTTATAATGGTATTTTCTCTATTGTATATGAATTTTTACACTATGTGATGAATCACTAGGAATTTTTTATTATTTGATACCATTATTTTTGGTGTATGTGTTTCCATAATTTATGGCCCTTTAGGATTTCTTTAGTATTTTTTGACTATATAACCCAATGAATAAGAATCATTCTCAGGAGCACACGATTCACCATTAACTAGAATTAAAAAACATTATTTACTAATAGATTAGGAGTAGGAAGTCATTTTTTATACCTTGTGATCTAGTATTTCAACAAGAGAAAACATATATAATGATCCATAAATATCATTATCTTTGGAAAATCATGGTGTAAATACCCACATCTTGTAGTTATGCAGTCATGTGCTTATCAATTTAAAAACATATTTTTTGTGTAGTCGGTTAGTGTTTTGTCTAATGACAACTTTTAGGATCAAACATACATTGGGTATATTAAATATTTTTCTATCCAAACATGTTTATTTGTGCTAATTCATGTTAAATATAATTCTTTGGAAGACCACCTTCAATCTAGCCTATCAGAAAGTGATGAAGAGATTAACCACTTCCAGTAATTGATACATAGTTTCCCTCTTTAATCATAAGTTAGAGGCTAGTCTCTTTAATTTTGAAACCCTTAAAGCATAGATAATGACTTGGATTTATGGATTTCAAAACCTACAACTTTGAGTAAAAAGTAGAAAGGAATCATTGCTTGAGATGAAGTAGTTTTCACTACCAAATTGTTGAACTAGCTCATATTTTGAAGACCCTAATAGTTCAAAAGATGTAAAACTATATGTTTTTTTTGTGTAGTGTTGGAACTCCATTACCCTAAACCAACATAATAATATCATTTCATGTCAAATTTTAACATTGGTTTTTATCTTTCAGAACTCTACTAGTGGATGTTTTTAGTGTGTATGTTGATAGTCAATCGCCTTATGCTAACAAAATGATACTATTATTAGGGATATGATAAATTAGTTTCTATTTTAAAAAAATACAAGCATTGAAAAAGATGTTAGTTTGGGTAAGTTGGTATTCCGTCAACTTACACAAACATAAAGGTACGCACAAGCAAAAATATGATAGGTAAGAACTTTATTGTAGATAGTCCTTTACATTTTAGCTACTACAAAGTTATTTTGTCTCTACAAAATGAAGGGTGGCAATTCTACTTTTGTGCAACCTAGAATAAATGAACAATAAAATGATTTGTAATGGAGAGAAGAATTACATAGCACAGTTACTATAAAGGAAAAGATAAATCTTTAGTTCATGTGCAAAGACAAAAAACAACATGGGAAGGTAAAAACAATGGTAAGTGTTTTCTAGACTTTCCTATCCAATGTAGAATTGGGAACATTAGGTAAAAATTATTTTCATATATTCAAGATATCAATAAATCTATAAGTTTGAAAATTTAGATTATAAGTTAATTAAGAAACATAGGTTTGATAATGAGATAAGAAGGAACGAGTTGATTTCTTGTAGAAAAATAAGCATAGTTCCTGCAATAGGCACACTATTCACCAATATCAACCTATTCTAGCATGTCATATAGATCAAAAAATGAGCATTAATAACTTCTATATCACATTCTAAAGGACTAATATAAAAATAGTAATAGCTAAACTATAGGGGGCTTAGTTTAAAATAATTTATATGCTTCTTTGTAGAAAGAATGGGGATAGATCCTATAACTTACAAAATTCTAAGATTAGACATCAATATATGGAAACAAACACTATTGTTTGATAGTAGCGTCCCCTTGAAAGATGTCATGTAAAATAGAAATTGATTAAAAAGAAATGTCATAACAACTTGAACAAGAGAAAAGACAAAAAAATTTGCAAAAAATGGATAGCAAGAACTTTCCACAATTATAAGTGAAAATGGCACTATAAACAATTTGTTTTGCTAGTTTCTTTGTCAAATTTTATCACTCTTGAGAATTTTCCCACATCTAAATAATTTTAAGGATTTTTTTGAGGGAATCGGTAATTGAGCTATAAATATGATTACATTTTCCATCCAAATCTAAATTTTCTCTAAATATAAATATTTTTTATTGACTATTTTTTTATTCCATTACCGCTATTTGACTTGTAATGATCTTAGAGTCACCCATAATGCATATTTTCTTTATATTTACCAAGATTTTTCAATGTTGTAAATTTGACTATTTTAGAGTTGTCCTAGAATGTTCACAAAACTATAATTTAATATTAAACCACTTTAAAAAAAATAAAATTTATTTGAAACTTTATAAAAGATAAATGTTCGTGCTAAAATCTATAGTTTGAGGTGTTTCATTTATTTCATTTATCTTGAGATGTTTCTAAAACTTTTCTACAATATTTCTATCCTCTCATCGCTTTCTTGCTTTTAAAGTTCCATACTATGCTTAGCATGCACAACTAATGTGGTCTTGGGCTCCTTAAAATGAATTGGTAATATTCTTAATTAGATTTTTAATATGGTGTGGACATGGTGCAAGATTCAATAGTTAAAATTATGCAAAAAGTGTCTTTTTTTAAAGGAGTAGATGATTTTTAAGATCTACAAAGACACACTCTATTTAATCATCATTTGATTGAAAGATCAAAGACTTGAGCTATTAATTATATTTTTGAGCCACATATGACAATATAGGTTAATACAAAAGTCTTGACTCTAACATATATGCATTCCAGGAAGCATGGGGGATTAAAGTATTGCTTCTAGGTAGATTTCCCATAAGTCAAATGTTATTAACTAAAATATCAATTGACTTAAACTTTCAATATTAATCAAAATATTCTTAGGAAGAAGCATTCATGTTGTAAAGATCAAAACACAGCTACAATTGATCTCGGACTGCAAAAAAATTAAGTTACAAGATATGCAAGGTGTACCTCCAATCCCTTTTTCTTGACAAATCAAATAGTTTACATTGTTGAACCTTAGATTCAAAGATATGTTTCTATATAAAATTGATCAACAGACCACAAAAAAAAATCTAAGAATAAATTGTAAATGAACTTGTCACATAAATTGTGAAAGAATTTGTCATTCTCAAAATTTAAAAAAAAAATCTTCAAATTTTAAAAGACAAAATATCATTCTCAAAACTGAAAAAAATCTACAAATTTTAAAAGGTAAAATGTCATCCTCAAAACTGAAAAAAGTCTTCAAATTTTAAAAGACAAAATGTCATCCACAAAACTGAAAAAAATCTTCAAATTTTAACAGACAAAATGTCAATCTCAAAATTAAAATTTGCAAAATAGATCAATGAGTAAATGGAAACAGTGGCTTAAGCCAAGTTTACAAATTTTGAAAGTTAAAATGTCATCTTCAAAATTGAAAAAAAATGTTCAAATTTTAAAAGACAAAATATCATCTTCAAAATTAAAAAAAATCTTCAAATTTTAAAAATCAAAATATCATCCCCAAAACTGAAAAATGCCTTTATTACAAAATGTGATTCTCAAAACAGAGAAAAATAATTAGCTCAGCTGGTAGATCTTATAATGCGAGTTCAAAACAAAAATTATTTCAGAACAAAAAAATGTTTTATAATGAAATAATCTTTCTACCTACTAGCATTGATTTTTTGAAAGGTTATTGCGAACAATTCTAAATTCTAGGATTCACCAATTTGTGAATAGTAAACTTAGTTTTTTATTGATGTCTTTGAACCGTCTTTCCTTGTAAGTTTTTATTAGATAATCTGGAAAGGAGGTCCAAATCTCTTGCATAATTTAAGTAGATTTTTTAAAAGGTCCCAACCTTTTTAGAAAATACCGATTGAACTCCAAGGATCTCCAAACATAGTTGCAGCTCAGAGCTGCACAAAACAAAAGGAAAAGCGACATAAACAAAAGGTAAAATATGGCCGAAGCCCTTTTACAACACTACTGCCAATCAGTAGCTAACACACAATACAGCTGGACAATTGCATAACCAAACCTCGAAATTTCCACACCCTTAGTCTGAACATGAGAATATGATAAATGTTTTTGAAGATCTGTCTTCAATAATCCAGAAAAACTCATTATCCTCACAACAAAAGAAAGGAGAGGGGAGAGAAGAATCTGTCCCCTCGGCGCCAAAAGGAAATGATCCACGAGATGGGAGCTGAATAGAAGATGCAAACCGCCCAGGAGAAATCTTGGAAGCTATAGGTGGCTCACCCAGAACACCCCAGGAACCAAAGGGGGAATAGTATCTGTCGCTGGAATAGTATCCAGCTTTCAGCAGATAAATTTATCTGATTTACAATTTTTTTTTAATAACAAATAAAAAAGTACGATTTTATCAGCTATTCATGCAAAATCTATTTTTTTGCAACTATTCAAACCAAAAATTTTCAACTATCAGAAGGACCTAGACTTATATCTTTTGGGGTTCGATGATACAGACACAGCACCAATCCTCTGACTGTTTAATGGACGAGAGAAAGTTTCAGTTGTTTCGTACAAACTATAAGGGACAAAGGGCAATTCAACATCGAATCTTAAGATTTTCATCACATATCTCATTTCGGGTCTTGCTTTCGGTTCCTGCTGACAGCACAACAATCCAACTACCATGAGCCGCTGCATTTCCTATTCATTGAAGTTTCCACCGAGCCTTTTATCTGCCGCATCAAGAAGCTTTCCCTGAACATACAAATCCCATACCCATTCCACCACTCTGCAGTTGTTTTCAGATAACCTCGAGTCAACAGGCCGCCTTCCGCAGGCAATTTCCAAAGCGACGGCACCAAAGCTGAAGACGTCCGATTCTGGACTTGGCTTTCCCCTCCTTGCACATTCTGGCGCTAAATACCCCAAAGTCCCTGCAACTGATGTTGTGTGAGAAGGAGGGCCGTCATGTTCCACCATTCTTGCCAGACCAAAATCTCCCAGCTTGGCATTGAGATTAGAATCCAATATCACGTTGCTGGCCTTCACATCTCTGTGTACAACGCAGTTATCCAAGTCGTAGTGAAGATAAACAAGAGCAGACGCTATATCACAAGCGACTCTATACCGTTGGTCCCAATCAAGAGGCTCCTTCTCCTCATCGAATAAATGCTTGTCCAGGCTTCCGTTTGGCAAGAATTCGTAGACCAGAAGCAAGTCGCTGTTTTTGTGGCATCATCCCAAGAGCTGCACCAGGTTACGGTGTCTCAGCCTGCTGATGATGGTAACCTCAGAAACGAATTCCCTTTTGCCCTGTTTAGATCGCTGGGATATTCTCTTCACTGCCACAGCCTCATTTGTGCCGGGCAAAATGCCTCTGTAGACTCCTCCGAAGCCGCCTTCTCCGAGCTTTAGGTTCTCACTGAAGCTATCAGTTGCAGCGCTGAGCTCAGCGTAGGAGTAGCTGCGGGGACGCTGAGCAAACTGTTCCTCCAACTCCACGTAGCTTCCTCGAGGGCGCCTGTTTTTCCAGGTGTTGAAATAGCAGTAGCACAAAACGAATAAAAATCCACAGAAAGCAACCAAGCAGACAGATATAACAATGGTTTTTGCTATACTTGAACTGGAAACGTTTTGCCCCGAGCTTGAGGTGGGAATTTCAGAAGAAGTAAAATTCCAAGTGTAGATTTTGTGGCTTTCAGAGGTTGCATACTTCGACGTCGATCGGGTTGAAGAGGAAAACCCCACCTTGACGTTCTCCGGAAGAAAGTCACGCAGATTTATATAGTAACGCAAAATTGCGGTTTCTGGTTTGAAGATATTATTGATATTACCAGAGGGGTTAGATAAGAGAAACACGTCAAGCCAATTCGTTCCACCATTGTATTCCACCCACGCATCCCAATATTCTCCATTCTTGAGACTCTGATTTGTGCCCAGTGTATTTTTCGTGACAGAAACAATGCTATTTACATCAATTCCAATATGGTTGTCATCATCGAAAGGGTCCTTGTATGTGTCGAACTCTACAGCAACTATCTGATTGGATGTCTGCTTCTGCGTGCTGCCATTAAAAAGGCCTAGCCAGTTGCCAGAAGATCTTAGGGGCGGTTGAAACTCCATGGGCGCCATGAAAAAAGCGAAGCCGCCGCCTGCCGAACTGTTGCTCTCTTTGCCAATGACGAACTGAAAATGTGTAGTAAAATTGGCGACAGCGCTTGAAAAATTGTTCCAGATAGGAATTGGTTGGTCGTAAGCTGCCAAGCCGTAGCTTACTGGATAAAGGTCAGTGAAGTTTCTGGTGAACATAATGACCTCCTGAGAGCCCTGCTCAAAGCTGGCATCCGAGTAAGCTTTCATTTGCGTTTGGGGAGGATAAAAAAAACTAACACTTCCCGCAAAATTTGCAACGTCGACAAAGAAGAGGAAGAGGAGACACAACATTGAAGGATCGATGTTTGCCATATGCGTCACCGATTTTCCAGAAGTTTTTTTGTGATAGAGCAGCTTCGAAACGGCCGGGTTTAAAGAGCCACACCCTAAGCTTTGACTGCTTAGCTGTCCCATGTGGGCTCTCTTTAACACGTTCCTTTTACCTGTTCGTCAATGCTACAGTGCTGCTCGCAGCAGTCGGCGGCCAGTCGCAAGGTAGAAACGTTCAAGATTCAATTCTATTAAAATTTAACTTTCAAACATACAACGCAATTCCTCACTTTCCATTTAAGAGGAACCAAATTATTTGTAAATCATCATTGCTAAATGAGAACAATCATGCTTAATCAATGATTTCAACAAATGTTTACAAAGTGGGATTCGATTTTTCGGAGTGGAAAGGTATGAAATTTTTCCTATGGATTGTAACATAGTCTTTATTTGTTACGCATTTCTCATTGAATTCGGTATCTAAGATTGTCGAGTTCCATAGTTTTAGAGTGGATTATCCTTGTATTTATTTTTCTGCATATAATTTTCTTTTCTAAATTTATATATAGATTAATTGTTTATTTAACACATTTAAAATATTATATCAAATATTTTATCATAACATTTAAAAAAAAAAAAATCATTCTATTTTAATTTTAACAAATATATATTTACAATAACTTTCATCAATTAATTACATGCGGAAAATTAAATATATAAGAAAAATGAGGGAGCTTGTAAATGATTCTAATCACCAAAATACATTCAAGGAATAAGAAACTTTTTTATTTTAAGGCTTTCCAAGTCACAGACTATGTCAAACCCACAACTTATACATCGAGTTTATTTTTCTATAATGTCATATTATAACACATACATATTATAGCTTGGTTATTGTAAGTCATAGTATGTATATGTTAAGCCTTGTTTACATCTTTAAAATTAGATACATGTTTAAAAATATTGACACTTTTAGCCTCCTTTTTATTTCACCCCAAGAAAAGAGAAATAGTAATGACTTTTTTACTTTTTAGAATGGTAATTTTAGCTTCTAGAGTCCAATTACATGAGCATCTTTGTTCAACATGCTATTGAGAGAATGAACAATATTTACAAACTTTTAAAACAAATTTTATCCTTCTTAAAAATGGTCTTCCTCTTTGTTTTTTCTAAGAGGAGGAATCATGAGAATAGTTTTGGTTACATCTTGGTCTATAGAAATACCCTTCTCAAATATTATATAGCCCAAGATCTTGTAATTGCTAAAATAAACAATACACTTCTTAGGATTATGTCATATCACATTTTTTTTTCAGCGTTAAAGTAATTTTATCATGTCTTCTATGTCGTTTAATCTATTCTTAGAAAAGAATGTAAGGAAAATTTTATTTCTATAGACTCGATGCTAAATAATGAAATAGGAATATGTTGATCCTAAGTTGAATATTAGTTTTAGATTTTACATTATAGATCCAAAAGCACTTTAGATTGTATGACATTCACTTGAATAACCTCTTCAATAATCAAACTAATTATCATTATTTTTTTTATTTTTTTTGAAGGTTTGGAGGAACAACTCCTTACCTAAGGTGCAATTCTTCTAGTGGACAACCTGCCATGAAAGGATTCTCATGTTGGATAATTTGTAGATGAGGGGGAGACATCTTATGAATAGGTGTTTTTTGTGTGAAATTGAAGTAGAAACAATTTCTCACCTTTTATTTTGTTGCTCCTATTCTTAGTAGGTTTGTCATAATATTCAATCCTTGTTCAAGGTTAGTTGGGTTTGGAAAAAGGATATCAAAATGGTGTTGGAGGGGTGGTCCACACCATTTTATCATCCTTTTCTCATTAAGCTATAGTGGTAGGTTCTCCTTTTCACAAGTTGGGTGCTTTAGAAATAGCACAACAATAGGATTTTCAAAGATAAAAAAAGCCCTTGGCAGGTTATTCCCAACAAGATTACTAACTAGATTATTGTGAATCTTAAAATGACTTCTTGCATGCCAATAAATATACCTCCAATCTAGAGTTCTCCATCACGTCATCCTAGAACTTATTTGAGGTTCTTAATTCCCTTAGTTCATGTATTCCTTTAGATAGGAACAATATTCCTTGGTCCCCCTGATCTCGGTTGGCTTAAGCTTAACTTTGGCAGCTCAAACAAAGGGGGCCTAGGTCAGGTGAGTGGGGATGTCATAATCTATGATGATCATGGGAAGTGGGTTTTGGATTATTTAGTTAACCTGGGTTTACAAACTGCTAACTTTGTGGAATTGGTAGCTTCTAATCACATGATTTGTATTGCCAGGAATGTTGGAGTGTCCAACCTGACAATTGAATGGGATTCTAAAAATATAATCATGTTTTTGAATGAGAAGGTGAACCCTTGCTAGACCCTATAAGACCCCATCCTCTTGGCTCATGATGTCACAATGAAAATAGGAATTTATAGATTTTTTCACATGCTTAGAGCTAGCAATAAAGTAGTAGATGCTTTAGCGAATCTAGGAGCCTTTACATAAAATTTTACTATTTGGGATGATCTTTCAATGATCTCAGGGTATGTGCGAGAGTTTTTATTAAATGATAAAAAATTACTTTAATATCAATTTCGACCTACAGTCCTCATCTGCTCAAATTGACAATGAGAATGGATTGCATTTAAGGAGATATTTTTATCCCATCCCACCTTTTCATAAGTTACCTCTGCATTTTTCATTCATTTTACAAGGTTCTTCTACATAATTCCCATTTTTTCTTTGTCGAAAATGTATGTTGTGGTGGGTGATGATCTCATCCAAGAAGACCTTGCCTCTTGCAAGGTCTAGAAGAATGATAAGGATGTTCAAACTACCCTTCAATGGGGCAAGTTGGCTAGCTATATTGAAGGAATGGTGGGGCATGATCTTAATTTTTCCATGGAATTTTTTAATTCCTAGAAAGATGACAATGAAACTAATGGGGAATGGTCCTTCTCTATAAATATGGAGCTTATTGCAAAGGTAACCAACCTCTCTTTGATAGGGACTTGTCTCCCTAGGAAGATGAAAAACCATTATCAAAAAGATATATAAATATTTTTGAAGAAAGGGGAAAAGATCAATCAACTATAGAATGCGTTCAACAAAGACGACCTCTCGGGTATTTGGAGAAAAATGGTGGAGGTTCTGATGCATTATTTTACCTTGGAAGGTAGGTTTAAGTTCTTCCGTGCCCACCTCTTTCCCATGCTTAATCACTTTTGTTACAATATTAAATAAAATTTATGTTTTGGATTATATCCTCCCTTGAACATTCTATTAAGGTCATTCAAGATAAAGGGAAGAATTTACCCCTCCATCAAGGGATGATTTATTAATTATTCTATTTTTAGGTGGCCCTTTCCCCTTCCTTGACCTCTAATAAAACACTATCTTGTGGTTAGAGATTCTAGTAAATCTTTGGAGGGTCCCTCCTCTATCCCTAGCCCAGAATTGATGGTGTCCTCCTCTCAAAGAGTTACCTAGGCTAAAGGTAAATTCTTTCCCTCTAAGGTCCCCAATTCAAGTTCTAAATTTTTTTTTTATTTTTTGACCCCACTCAAATTTCTATTTCTAATAATTCAAATAATTTTGATGATGAATCCTATAACCCCACCTCAAAAGGCTTCCCCACTAGTTCCCTTGTTCGTAAATAATTCTCCAAATCCTCTGAATCCCCTTATCCCCTAACCCTTCTATCCCTCTAAATTCCTCTCCCCTCTGTCTAAATTTGAACAATGCCCCTAAAGATATCCAGTTGATGATGCTATTTGCACCAGTTGTGCCCCCTTAAAACTTAAACTTAAAGACCTTACTAAGGCTATGAATGTTCAGAATGACATTCTAAAATGGTTTCTTTTCCATCTTATCATAGCCAAGGATAAAATTTAACATTTAGATGAGAAGGTGCTTAATCAGAAGGAGGCCTGGTCGGGTTAGGTTGTTGATGAAGGTTATTGAGCCCTTTTATCTTCCCTTGTGAAGTCCTTCTACAAGTGCACCAATTGAGAAAAATAAATCAATGAGATCATGGAAATGGTTAGTACTATGTAGGAGAGGAAGAAGCTATATGAGTAGGTGGCTACCATGCATAGCAATTAGGAAAATTCCCTTAAGTGTTTATAGGAAATTTTGGATTATAGAAAGGAAATGGTAAAAATCACCATGGTCACCATTTAGGTGTTCCAATAGGAGCTCCACAATAGCCATGACAAAAGGGTTGGTAATGACAATCACTAAGTTGTGTACTCAAAGAAGAAGGGTAAGGAAGGTGGAAGCTCTACTTCACCCAATACTCAGGAGGACTAGTATGTGCAAAAGAAGCCCATGTTCTTTGAATAAAAATATTTTTTTTTGGAAAATGAATGGTAAGCCATTAATGGCCTCAAGTTGCTAGGATACTAGTAGTTAGTCTAGTTCTTGGCTAGTTCTCCCTCTATGTTTTTCTTTTCTTGGTTTTTTGGTCTTTGTGTAGCTGCTTTTATTTTTCTTTTTGGGTGCCTCATATCTTGTGAGCTCCCCTATTTGACCACTATGGCCATTTTTTAAAAGGGTATGAGCCCTTCCTGACTTTAATCTAATCAAAACTATTTTCAACTTTTGAAATTTTATTTCTTGTATTTATTTTCATATTGTGAAATACATTAGAGATCTTCAAGCCCATTATGCCAACTCAAATTATTAGTAATTATTATTATTTTATGGTGAAAAATGCATACATGTACCCTTTTTCCCTTATTTTTTTTATGCACTTTGATTAGAGTGTAATAAATGCATAGACTAGTCTACAAGTGGCATATTATTACATCAATTAAACTCATGATAACACCATATTGACTAGATAGAAGCTACATATTAATTAAATATCTAATATCGCCAATTATAGATATTGAATCTAAGACAAATATTTAAATATGGTTCCAATGTTTCATTAAGAATGGGTAATAAATTTTGAGGCTGGATAGATATGTTTATTAACCTTTATTTTTTAAATAATTATCTAACCATTTTGTATTTGATAAGGAAAATCTAACTATGCATCTCAAAGATGCAAGTGGAATAAAATCTCAATGTAACAACTAACTACTTTACCCCTCTCTAATATTTATATGTTTAAGGGAATTAAAGGATTTTTTTTTTACTATATTAATGTATTATACAAATTATTAATCGTTCATATTTGCTCGATTATTCCAATTCACTCCCTATAATAATAAAATAACATATTTATTATTTGATTACTTTTCGTAATATTTCTTCTATTCTTCTCTCATCTAAAATCATTTATTTATATCATTCATAAGTTCTAAGTCATGTTAAATATTTGGCTAGTATTTGTTTAACAAGAACTTTATCCCCTTTTATCCTAAATTAAATAAATATTTTTAATCATTTAAAATTTTATTTTATTCACTTTTTATTATCTCTTCTAATAAATTTTTCCACCACCTAATGTTCATCTAATAATTTTTACATGGATTTAAGGAAATTTTAATTAAGGTCTGACTCACCCAAGCCCTTATGTAGATCCTCATGTCATAATTATAGTGCAAGCATGAGATAGTATGATGTATTTGGGGCGTGGTCCTAATATTTTGCATTAATCTAAATTTTAAATCCATCACATGTACTTGGAGTATGAGAAATTACAAATATTCACTTTTTGTGATCCTTCCAAAGTGCTTTCAAGTACTACATCACATCCCCACCATCCACCCTTTCCCAAGATTGATATCCACCCTTCATTACTCAAAAACATTAGAATATCCAATTTAAATGAATCCACTTCATCTCCTTTTGCATCTATCTTTCCTTGAGATGTCTTATGCATCATGAGCCACTGATTTCCCCTTATAATCATATCCATCCATTGCCCTCTTTGAATATATATAATTGGCAGATTCCTCTATCCATTTCATAATAGAAATTTGAAAGGAAGGCTATACTATCTCATTGATCACTTGAAATATTAGTATAGTCATAACCAATTCAAGAACTTGGGGAAATCCACCACCACTAGTACAAAAAGGAAGTTCAACATTAGAATAATTGCATGCTATTGTTTATTATTGAAATTCCTTATGACTTAACCTATCTGCTTGACTTGATTATGAATTGGATAATGTTTTCTTAGCTTAGATTTCCCCTTTATGTTCACTTTCACTTTCACACATTTTTAGAATATTCCATGGGACCAACTAAACTGCAAATTTTTTGGGAAAGAAGGGTTTTCTTACACTTCTAGGGTTTTCATCTAAAAGGAGAGAGGTCTTTCCACCAAAAGGGATCTAAGGGTTCATTCAAGACTTAATGTAATGTTATTTGAAATATATCTAAATTCTGAAAAATAATGAAAGAAACTAACTATTGAATGCAAACTAATGAAATGCAAAAGTGTTTGAAAACACAATGTTGTATGCAAGAATGATCTACAAATGCAAGAAAACTATAACATAAATGGAGAAGACTGGAGAGGTGCACTTGGAAAATAAAGTGTGAAGGAGGGGAGCTCTATAATCTTTTAAAATTTACTGTTGAGGTAAATTGGGACACTTATGCCAAGCTAGGTGACTTAGTCTTGTTTCAAGGAAATGGGTATCCAAATCTACCAAAAACACTTTTTAGGCCTGATAGTGGGACTAATTCACCAATGATGGCAACTTAGTCCACCTTCAACATTTAGGAATCCCGAAGTTACAACCTATAGCTTTCAGTCTATACCTCTACTCCTAATAAGAATCTGGATCCAAATCTATAGACTTTGACCTGTAGGTTGTCTCCAAGCTTCTTTTAGGGTTTTGTTGACTTTGAATGATGTTGACACCTTTTAACAACTTTTCTCTTTAAAAAATATGCATATAAGCCCTGTAAAACACACATGCAAAGATGGGAAAAGGGTTAGGGTTAGAGAATAGGGGTTTGCCTTAGTCAAACCCTAGAAAATGAAATGAAATGGAAAGAGAATGATGATTGAACAACATGAAAATGCTAAAACTCACCAAACCCTTCAAGTAGAAGTTTGAATATATGCAAGTAACAACTCTAATGGATGAATGCTTGAAGATTGCTTGATTGAGGAGTTGTTGGGGGGTTGAAAATGAGGGGAAAAGCCTTTATTTATACATGATTTTCCCTAATCTCTCAAAAATACCTCATCACAGGCCGACCTTAGGGTTTAGAGAACAATATCTCACGAGAATATTAAAATAATTTTGATTTTAATCCATATGGGACTAAGTTTCCCAAGGTGGTGACTTGGTCCCACCAGGGAAATTTTGCTAGGTGTCAGGAATTAAAGTGTGTTTAATGATGTTTAACAAAAGTTTCCTTTGAAAAAAACTTAAGTATGACATGTAAGTGCATTAAGGGGACATTTAAATATAATAAAGGGTCAAATTATTAATGACAAACGTAGGAAAGTGTGAGAGTTTGCTACAACTTCTTACAACACTTTGAAATAATGCTTGGTAAGTGATAAAAAGAGGTCGTTTAGGTGAATTATAATAGAAAGGTCCTAGAAAAGTGTGAAAGTAGGTTACAACACTTCACAACACCTTTACAAGACATCATAAGGTTTTTATTGATTTACAACATTAAATCTAGTCAAAATAAGGCCAAAATCCATAGGAAAAGGCCCAAATGAATGTGAAAATGTCAAGGATATATTTTTCTACATTAAATTTAGCCCCCACTTTAGTGAGTGGATGAACTTTCTTCAAACTCGCACTAAAGTAGCCCAACATTCACATCAAGAGGGACCCAAATGCACTCATGCTGGAAAGTTGAGACAACAATAATCAAGAGGGATGATCAAGCCCCCAAGATCAAGATCCCATGGCAAACCAAATATCAACACAAAGTAACACACAAGAAAGTGACATAAATGAATGACAAGGAGAAAGAAAGCAAAAGTCAGATCAAGCTTCAACTATTTGTCCAATTAGTTGTGGATCAAATCTAGGTTGTTTGTCTAGAAAGATGTGTACTCACTCTGAGGTGATGAAACTCATGGTTGTCTACCGGGTGAGAAGGCCAGAAAAGTGAGAAACATACACTCATGGCTGGTATGCACTCACACACATGTAGGTGGCTATGGGGAAATTCATGTTGTTGGTTGGGCTTACTGCTCAACCATACCAAAGTTATACCTCCTGATAGCTTTAATAAGGTGCCATAAAAGAAAAATGGCATTTTGAGCTTCATGAGACAAGAAAAAAATCATATTCTTGGAGCTCATGAACAAGCGCAAGATGGAACCACAAGAATTCAAGTTGTGTTATGCAAGGTGGCCATATAACAAATGCAAAATGTTAAATTTAAAATGAAAAATAATGTTCAAAGGAGTCTTGCTTGGTTCATGCAATGTCTTTAACTTAGGGAACATTGTGTCTAATGTCTCCAAAAGAGGACCAATCAAAGGATAGAAAATTCACAGCTTAGGGGATGCAGTGTGCCTTATTAGGACATCAAGAGGAATGTAATATGCTAAGATAAATCACACTTATGAAGGACATTATACCCAATGTCATACACAAAGTGAGAAACACATCATATAAAATAAAAAGGTTACACTAAGAACCAATAAAAAGGAAAAATGAAAAAGAAATAATGCCAATGTATGAACCCACTTTAAAGGAATTGCTAAACACCATGCTATGAGAAATTACTTGAAAGTAGAAAAATGAAAAATGCAAAAAGAAAGAACTAAATGATAGCCAACATGGAAAGCCCCTATGTCCAGTCATATGTTTTCGAGTAAGGTTGCATCATGTGAAGAAAAAGAAAGAAAAGGAAAGGGAAAGGTTTCCCCCAAAATGAAAACACCAAACACATAAGGGATCTACAGGTTTGGGGTTATTATGTTCGTTGATGCAATGTTTTTTTAGAGAGCTTGTAACTATCATCATTCCCCAAATACATAGAACTGGAAGAATGACACAAAGAGAGTGAAAACAAAGAAAAAGAAAGATCCTTTTGGTTCAACATGGAAGAGATAGAGTTTCTCAATTCTTTGCATTGTCCCCAAAAGGAAAACAAAAGCCAAAAAAGAAAAGGTGAAATAAAAATGAAAATATTTTGGGTCAACATGAAGGAGACATGGAATGTCTCAGTGCCTTGCATCATCCCCAAAAGGAAAGCACAAGAAAAAGAAACGAGGCCTTTTGGGTCAACATGAAAGGGATATTTCAGTCTCAATGCCTTACATCATCCCCAAAAGGAGGACAAAATGAGAAAAAAAAAGGAAAAGAAAAAGAGCCTTTTGGGTCAACATGAAGGAGACATTGTGGTCTCAATGCCTTACATCATCCCCAAAAGGAAAGCAAAACAAAAGAAAAAGAGAAAATTGAAAGAAACATATGACATATAGAAGAATGAAGGTACAAATAGAGGAATGGCACAAAGAGAGAGAATAAAAAATGGAACTATACAAGGGATCACATTACATACATGCAAACACACAAAAGAAAAAGAAAAGGTAAGAAACTAGTAAGGAAAATGCAAGTCAACCATCTAACAAGTTATCTGCCTCCCAATCTTGTTTATTGTAAAGTGCAGGTGGTGAATAATGTAGCTAAGGGACAATGACAAATATATTACTAGGACAAGGCTAATAACATCTTGCACCCACTAAGTGGAAGGCAAAAGTGAGATGAGCTAGGTGATGATAAGGGTCATGCAATAGTGAGAAGAAAATTTTCTACAACTATTACATGATAAGATATGTGTTAGTAGTTTATGGGTTGAGTGGATAGAAATTATTTCCATCAAAATGATACTTACTCAATATTTCTTTCAATTGACAACACTCATCACTTCTATGTCCAAGAGTACGATGATATGCACAATGTGGAACATTAGCATCATTAGGACATATGACCAACCTATTCATAGGTGGTAATAGGATGAGTTCTTTGTTTAGGAGTATTTGCAATTTCCTCACATTCAGGTGGTGGATGAAGAGGGAACTTGAATTTTTGTAGCTTGTAAGGCCTCTTGTGTCTACTAGATTCACCTTATTGTCGAATAGAAGGAGGAGGAGGACCCACTAGGGTCCTAGCTTCCTTATTATTATCCGTTAAGGGTTGCTCACAAGGAAGAAGGATGTTCAAATTAGTGGGGAATCAAATATCACCATGCCATCATCACTAAGCCTGAGATATTCTTGAGGAGGCATGTTGTTATGAGGGGAATCTTGATATCCTATCCCCTTGGTATTTTCGTTAGGTGATAGTTTCTCATAAAATTGATGTATTTCATGTTTTGTTGTTGTGTTACCTCTTTGTTTTCTTAGAATGGAAAAACCTTTTCCATAGGTTTTTTCAAGGTTGATTGGAGTATTTGTCAATTAGTTATCATAAAATGGTTGAGTGGTTGCATGTTTAGAAGAACTAGGTCCACCTTGTGTAGGGAACTTACATTCTTTGTGTATTTCAGGATGTAGGTAACCAAATGTCTCAGGAGGTGATATGGTAGGAAGCTCTTGTTGTTTCATGGATGGGTAAAAGGATGCATTAGCTTCAAGATTGCCAAGTCAATCATTGAGGAACCTATTCATGCTATCATCATCTTCTCTAATGATGTCAACATCATGAGGAGGACATGCATTAGGAGTTGATTGAGAAGGATGGGGTTCAAGGCCATTAGGATCAGTTCTAAAGGCACAACTTGACATGTGAACTAAGGATTTTCCTGACATCCAAAACTTATTGAAAGACATAGCCATAATGAAAGAAAACTAATTGAAAGAAATGGAATAAAATAGAAAATCTAGAAACAGTAATAGAGATGCAACAATAGAGAAAAAAAAAGCAGAAAATTCTCTAATAATGACAGAAAATATAGTGCAAAAGGTGCAAATGGACTAAGTCGTCCAGTGTGCAAAATTAGTCCCAACAATCATTTTTCTAACAATTTTCAAAAAATTTAAATGGTTTTTATGATTGTTAGGCTTTTCAAATATAGCTACAGTGTGAAAATGTAGAATTTTGGGAATTTTTAATGAAAATGTAATGCAAAAATCCAAGCTATATGAGCTTTTCACTAATGCACTTTTGAAAACTATAGAATGCAACACAATGCAAAACCTAATGCAATGTTTATGCAAGCTATTCCTAGGATGAAAATGCACTTGAAATCAGTAGTAAAAGTGTTCAAAATATGGGTTCACCAAAATGAACCATAGATTTTCAGGGAAAGAAGGGTTCTCTTACACTTCTAGGGTTTTCACCTAAAAGGAGAGTGGTCTTTCCACCAAACAAGATCTAAGCTTTCATTCAAGACTTAATGTAAATGTGATTTGAAATGTATCTAAATGCTGAAAACTAATGAAAGAAACTAATTATTGAATGCAAACTAATGAAATGCAAAAGTGTTTGAAAACACAATGTTGTATGCAAGAATGATCTAAGAATGCAAGAAAACTATAACAGAAATGGAGAAGACTGGAGAGGTGCACCTAGAAATTGAAGTGTGAAGGAGAGGAGCTCTAGAATCTTTTTGAATTTACTATTGAGGCCAACTAGAACACTTAAGAAAAGTTGGGCAACTTTGTCCTGTTTCGGGGAGATTTTTCTACAATAAGTTTCAGGAAAATAGGTATCCAAATATGCAGAAAAAAATTTCAAGGTTGATAGTGGGACTAATTCGCCAATGATGGTGACTTAGTCAACTTGGTGTTGGAAAAGTGTGCCTCAATCTTACTAGCTTAAACCTCCTGAATGGGAAAATAGGTGAGACCCTTGGAATGTCTTGCCAATGAGCAACTGTGTTCTAAAGTCCTAAAGGGATCAGATCGATGTGACCAAGGACTTGTCTAATCTATGGTAGTGATCAGCCTAACTTGAATGCTCTATAGAAGTTCTTCCGCTCTCGTCTAGTAGAAGGATTTAGACCGATGGGAGTGGATCAGCATAAGTCCTACTAATGAATGACATCGGTGGAACTTGGCTTGTCGACGGGTGTGTTTTAGTGTGACTCTTGTCCATGATAGGTTTTGAACCACAGTGAGTTGAGTATATAATCGAGATAACTTGGGATCTCGGTGGAACCTTCTATTTCCTCCCTAATAGTGTTGTTCTTTCCAATGGTCTATTCTAGCTAGTCTTCGGTGTGACTCTTGGCGATGTTGTGGTCTTGATGTTCTTGAGGGACATTGGGAAGATGTAGACAATCGTTTGGAATTTATAGACTCTCACCGATAGTGTATGTCATGTCAATGGACGTGATGGCTAAATGAAGCTGACTTGGTGGACTGTTGAGTTGGTGGCGATCATTTCTAAGATTGGCAAGGATGACTATTGATCTGTAGGGAAACTGAACAAACAGTTTTGTATAGGAAATGAACAGATTGTTGGCTTGGATAATGAGAGGTTTGTTATGGAATTTTTTGTGTGAGTGTTTGAACGATATGCAAATAGCATTGTAACTATGAGAATGCTCTGAGACAGAATGAAGAAGAATGTGAACCTGTGGTAGCCGAAAGGCTAGTCGTTTGGGTCGACTGGATATGAATCGACATTGTATGTTGTGTGAGGACATTGGAACAGTGAAAGGATTTTGATAATTTTGTTGTATTTATTCTCCAAATGGACAAGATGTAAACTCCAAAAGATCATAGCTCAGATGAGATTGTATTGTAACTATTCTTGTCGCTGATTAATACAATTGAGCTAGGTGTTTTGGAGGGTGGGGTTTTTTACCCGAAAGGGTTTTCCCCACATAATCTATGTGTTCATTTGTTTGTCTTCCATGTTGTTTGATTATGTAATTTTGAATATGTGCATAAGTATTTAATCTGGTTAAGTTGCATGTTCTTTTCTTGAAAAGGTTAATGTGGGAATTCAACTGTGCTAGTTTCCACTTTATGGCATAGTAGTACGTGTCTTTGAGGTAATTTTAAGGAATTAAAATCATGTAGGAAATGATATTCTTAGATTTTTTGTTCTAAGATGACTTAATTTTCCTAACAAGTGGTATTAGAGCCTTCTTCCAAGATTTTCTTATGCTTGCATGTGCAAGTTTTATTTGTGAGTTGCATGTACTTGCATGTTTGTTGCTTGCATTTGCATGGAATTGCATATGTCTTGCATGTGTCGGCATGGTGATTCATGTAAAGGTTCCTGGTGTTTCGGTTCTATGCATTCCATCTTTAAATATTTTTTAGCCTGGTAAGCTTTAGTAGATCTAAAGGAGTCGGCTGATGAATTGATCCTTTGGTGAGTAAAAGTTCTTTCTCTTTTGGGACAACACACAAAGTGAAAGATATTGAAGATGGATAATTTGGAGTTGATCATAGTGTAATGATGTGGCAGTGAATGATCCTGATGTAAGGGGTGTGAGTTTATTCTTATGGTTGTGTTGTAGTAGAGCGTGGTTCATATTGGGTGTCTATGTGAGAGCCTCCCTGATGGTATGGAAATGCTTGGGTTGTTTTTCAGCCATGGAGTATTGTGCTTGTGCTAGGTGCTTTGACTTGGAATTGAGGGCATTGTTCTTTGTTACCCTAATTTCTTAAAGGCTATGAAGTTGATCCCTGGGTGATCTAAAAACTTCTGAATAGCCTGGCTCTCAAAACTGCATGTGCATGCTTGTGGTTTTGGAATTGGTCTCGAATGGGTCTAGAGTTCTTGTACTATATGTTCCTTGTACTTGCACAGCTTAGATTCATGTTCGTTGGTTCTGAAGGTTTTTTATAAAATTTCCTAAAAATTCTATGATGCATATTCATTTTAGTTCATTGTTCTAGTTAACCGTGATGGTTGTGTGTAGACTCGAGATTTATTCAGATGTGCAACCGATATGGATGTGCATGGTGGTTTTGTAGGTTTTGCATGGTCAAGAAAAACTTGTGGTTTTGTGGAGCTATTGGTAAAAACTATTTTCTAGACCCTAGTTGTTTGGGGAGTTGCTGGATAAGATAGTTACGGTGCTACATGTAAGTGTTTGCTTACTAGTTTTATAGACTATGGTGCTTGAGTTGTGGACATGATTGGAAAATCAGATTTGGTTTTGATCTAGTATTTGAATCAAATTGTCTACATAGTTGTTCTCTTTGAGATCTTAGCTTTGTTGTTTCCATTGCAATGATGGGTTTGTACTTTTGTTGTGATTGATCTTAGAGTTATGTGATTGGTGGATTAGTTACCCATTGGCTATAGTGAGATAACTTAGAAGTGGACTGTCTATATCCGTGAGGTTGATTCAGTGTTGGTGTAGATCTATTAGTTGGCCTTGTTTGTGGTCACTTGTGCATTGGCATGTTTGCTTCTGGATGAGAGGAAGGATGGTGTTGACTACCTAAATATTCAATTATGGGGACTTGTCGCATGTGTATCATGATGTTATGGAGAGCTTGGTACACACTATAGTGTAAGATTTTGACAGTGATGGTGTGGTCTCTGTGGTTTGGAAATCTTGGTGTTGCTTGGCATTGTTTCCTGACATAAATGTTATCATTTGTACTTGGAGGTTTTTTAGATCAATAGATTTTTGGTCATGATGCTTAGAAAGCTTGGATGTCACGGTTCAGTGGGAGCTTTAGCAGTGACTATGGTTTCATCACTTGGTGGTGATTGATCTTCTTTAGTGTTGCAGATGTTACTAGGATGGACTCTTAGATCCTATTGCTGCAGAAGATTTCTTGTGCATTTGCATGAGCACTATCTGAGGATGTGCAACATCTTGGAGCCATGGAGGATATTTCGAGTCTTTGGCTGAGGTGTTGGTGGTGTTTGAAAAGTTATGTTGGTTTGGATTTTTTTTTCTTGATGTCATGTTATACTCTTGATTGTGCATTAGAGTTTTGGCATGAGGCATTTCTCTTGAGACCGTAGTGAAGTCACTTGGAGCATGGAATATCGTAAGGAGGATGAGTAGATCATGGTGTCATGATAAGTTATTGCTTCATATGTTTGGAGCTTTGACAGTGGTCTGGATTTTCTCTATGTTTTGAGTACATTGGTCATATGCTTGAGAACTTCACGTTAAGTGCAGTAATGCAGATTGGATTTTAGCATGAGATGATCGGTTGCTGGGGTACATGGATACATGGAGAATAAGGTGAGGCTATAATTCTCTTGTGATGAGAAAGGTGTTGGTTACAGTTGAAAGTCTAAGTATCCTACACCCTAGTTGAATGTGAGTTCAACAGAGACCAATGAGGAGATTTCTCTTGGATGAGTTATGGTGGCCTGTATACCTTGGAGGAGCATTTTCTTTTCCCACTCCTAGTTTTCTCAGCAGTGAAGTCTATTTGAGAGGTATTTTCCCATTGTATCTTTTAGATGTGTTTGATAATTTCTTTCATGATAAGGATCTTGAATTGTTGTTTTAAATTTTTGGAGGACTCATAGTGAAAGGTGGAAACATGGTTTATCTCTTTGATCTTTTGTGTTATATCATTTTTGTTGAGAACTAGTAGGAGATGCTTTATGGGCTAATTTCCTAAAATGGGAAATGAAGTAGTTGATCTTCTTTGATAGGATTACATCCATGTTTGGTTATATATTACATATATTAAGTTTGATCTTGGTGATTGAATGGTTGGGTGTTGTTATGGATTTTCTTTTGGGAAGTAAAGGAGATCATACTTGACACAGCTAGATTTTAGAGGTGTATGTAGAAGGACGTTCTATAGGTATATGTTGTGCAAAGTTTCTTTGTTTGGTCTTGGTTTTCTTCCTAGAACTTCAATTTCATTTTACCTTGATTTGAGATTTGGTCGGATATTTTTCTTTCACTCAATTTTTTGAGTAGTAACTTGGAGGTTCTTTATCTTTTTCCTATGTTGGGTGTTGAAGAACTTGGAAGAGTTCTAGAAGACTGTTCAGAGAAATGATTCTTGTAGAAGTTGGTTACAGGTTATGTATTTTATTGTGGATATTTCCTTGGTACTACATGGTTACACTTTCTATGTGTTGTTTTTGGTAGACTTGTTATGATTTTGATCTTTTAGATTTGGCATTACCCATGCAGTGGAAGTACCTGGACATACTGATTTGTAAATGGTACTTGTATCTGCGGTTGATGGGTTGGTTGTGCTGCTGGCATGAGTTTAATAATGTGGATACCTTGAAGGTATGTGAGATTGGATAGAATAGAATGAACTGTGGGTGTTGTTTTTAGTCATGTGGGTTGATCAATTGGATGGGAGCAGTCAATTTTCTGGTTGTTATTCTGGCTTATGTTCTATCTTGTTTCTGGAAAAAAAATTTCACAGAGGTGATCTGGTTTGGCCTTGGAATTTGATGATTGTTTCTTCTTTTGTATGGTTTATTGTTGGTGCTCTTGAGTGGTCAGTAAGATCTTCGCCAAGTGGGAGTTTGTTGGAAAAGTGTGCCTCAATCTTACTAGCTTAAACCTCCTGAATGAGAAAATAGGTGAGACCCTTGGAATGTCTTGCTGATGAGAAACTATGTTCTAAACTCCTAAAGGGATTAGATCAGTGTGATTGATGACCTATCTCATTGATGGCAGTGATTGCCCTAACTTGAAAAGTCAGTGGAAGTTCTTCCGCTCTCGTCTGACATAAGGAGTTAGACCAATGGGAGTGGATTCACAGAAGTCCTGCAGATGAACAACATCGGTGGAACTTGGCTTTTCGGCCAAGATTTTGATGTATTGTTTTGATAGTGTTAGTCTGGCTGATAGATCTGACTTGTGTAAGTCCTACCGATGAATAGATGGTCAGGATGACATGGGACTTCAAAATGATCTCCCAGGGTTACATTGATAGTATAAGTCAAACTAATTGGTTTGGGATCAGCGTAAGTCTTGTCGATGTTTCTTTATCGGTGGGAAACATGAATTCAATCCAGCTGTGAGATCTTCGTCTAATGGTTAAGGTTTTACCGATGAGTGTGTTTCGGTGTGACTCTTGTCGACGATAGTTTCTGAACCATAGTGAGGTGAATGTCATTGGGGTGACTTAGGATCTCGGTGGAACCCTTTTTTTCCTCCCCAATAGTATTGTTCTTGTTGATGGTCTGTTCGAGTTGGTCTTTGGTGTGACTCTTGGTGATGTTGTGGTTTTGATGTTCTTGAGGGACATCGGGAAGACCTAGACAATCGTTTGGATTTTCCAAACTCTCGCCAATAGTGTCTGTCATGCCAATGGACATGATGGTTGAACGAAGCTGACTTGGTGGAATTTTGATGTGTATGATGGACATTGGTGGACTGTACTGAGTTGGTGGCAACCATTTATAAGATTGGAAAGGATGATTGTTGGTTTGCAGGGAAACTAAACAAACGGTTTTGTATAGGAAATGAATAGATCATTGGCTTGGATAAATGAAAGGTTCATTATGGAAGTTTCTATGTGAGTGTTCAATTGGTATGCACATAACATTGTAACAATGAGAAAAATTTGAAAAAAAGACGGAGAATAATGTGAACCTATGTTGGTCGAAAGGTTGGTTGTTTGGGTCGACTATATATGAATCTACATTATATGTTATGTGAGGACATTAGAAGAGTGTGAGAATTCTAATAATTTTGTTGTCTCTATTCTCCAAATGGACAAGATGTAAACTCCTGAAGTGCATAGCTTTGAGATTATATTGTAACTATTCTTGTTCTTGATTAATAAAATTAAGCTAGGTGTTTTGGAGGGTGGGGTTTTTTGCCTGAAAGGGTTTTCCCCACATAAATCTTTGTGTTCATTTGTTTGTCTTCCATGTTGTTTGATTCTATAATTTTGAATATGTGCATAAGTGTTTAATCTAGTTAAGTTGCATGTTCTTTTCTTGAAAGGGTTAATGTGGGAAATCAACTGTGTTAGTTTCCACTTTATGGCATAGTAGTACGTGTCTTTGAGGTAATTTGAAGGAATTAAAATCATGTAGGCATTACTATTCTTAGAAGTTGGATTCTAAGATGACTCAATTTTCCTTATAGTTATTACTTCACACGATGTGTTTCTCACTTTGTGGATGACATTGGGTGTAATGTCCTTCATGAAAGTGATCTATCTTATCATATTGCATTCCTCTTAGTGGCCTAATGTGATACACTGCATCCTCTAAGTTGTGAATTTTATATTCTTTGATTGGTCCTCTCTTGGAGAAATTAACACAATGCTCCCTAAGTTAAATACCTTGTAGGAACTATGTAAGACTCCTTTGAACATCCCTTTTGTATTTTACATGTTGCATGTTGCATTTTGCATTTTGCATATATGGCCAACTTGCATAACATAAGTTGCATGCCTATGGTGCCATCCTACACTTGTTCATGAGCTCTAAAAAGATGAAGCTTTTCTTGTCTCATGAACCATAAAACCCTTGTTCTTTGTGGTGCCTTATCAAAGTTATCAGGAGTTATAACTTTGGTATGGTTAAGTGGGAATCCCAACCATCCGCATGACTTTCCCCATAGCCACCTGCATGTGTGAGTACATACCAGTCATGAGTGTATGTTTCTCACCTTTTGGGCCTTCTCACCTTGGGGACAACCAAACGTTTCATCGCCCCAGAGTGAGTACACTTCTTTTTCAAACAAACAGCCTAGATTTGATCCACAACTAGCTAGACAAAGGGTCGAAGCTTGATTTGACTTTCCCTCTCTCTTCACTCTTTCACATCAATTTCTTATGTGATCTTGTGTACTCATGTTTGGTCTGCAATGGGATATTAATCCCGAGGGCTTGATCATCCCTCTTGATTATAGTTGTCTCATCTCACTAGCATGAGTGCATTTGGATCCCTCTCGATATGCATGTTTTGGCTACTTTAGTGTGAGTTTGAAGAAATTTCACCCTCTCACTAAAGTGGGGGCTGAATCGGTCACAAAAAAGTGTAGCCTTGACTCTTTTCGCTCATTTGGGCCTTTTCCCATGGATTTTGGCCTAATTTTCCTTAGATCTAATGTTGGAATGTGGCCAACACATTCACATTAGGCCTTGAATGCTTGAAAACAAAAACCTAATGATGTCTTATAAAGGTGTTGAGAATTGTTGTAACACATTTCCCCACTTTTCTATGAATTTTCTACAATAATTCATCTAAATAACTCCTTTCCAAGATTTATTTCAAAGTGTTGTAAGGTGTTGTAACAAACCTTGACACTTTCTTAGGCTTGTCATCACTAAATTAACCCTTTATTATGATAAAATGGACCCTTAATGCACTTATATGTCCTACTTAAGTGTGTTTTGGGAGACAATCCCATTAAGAAACATTAATCACCTTTTAAATCCCAACATCCACATGAATTTTTCCAAGTGAAATCGCCACCTTGGGCGACTTAGTCCCATTTGGCCTAAAAATCAAACTTAAATCAAAATTCTAGTAGGCTATTGTCTCCTAAACCCTAAAGATGGCTTGTGATGTGTTATTTTCAGGGAATTAGGGCATAACATGTATAAATAAGGGTTTTTTTTTTTCTCATTTTAACCCCCTAAAAACAACATATCTCATTCTCTCATGATCAAGCAATCTATCTTCTCAAGCAAGCATCAAGCATCCAAGCACTAAGCACTTACAAACAACATCCATTGGAGTTGATCACTTGCATATCTTCAAAGTTCTTCAATAAGGGCTTGGTGATTTGTTATACTTGCATGTTATTCAATCATCTTTCACTAGTACACAAACATCAATATCTGACTAAATAAACTACTAAAAATTGCATATAAATGACTAAATTTAGTCACGTGACTATTAGTGGTTTATTTGTACTCATTTATAACACCACTAAATTTATGACTAAACAATTTTAGTCATTTATTTAGTCATTTATTTAGTCATTTATGTAGTCATTTATTTTAGTCATTAATTTGGTCATTGATTTGGCCGTTGATTTGGTCATTGATTTAGTCATTGATTTAGTCATTTATTTAGTCATATATTTATTCATTAATTTTAGTCACATGACTATTTTAGTTGTTTATTTGTAGTCATTTATAACACCACTAAATTTATGACTAAACTATTTTAGTCATTTATTTAGTCATTGATTTGCTCATTGATTTAGTCGTTAATTTAGTAATTTATTTAGTTATGGTAGTGATTTGTTTAGTCATATATTTAGTCATTAATTTAGTCATTGATTGTTATTAACTGGTCATTTATTTAGTTATGGTAATAATTTATTTAGTCATATATTTAGTCATTACTTTAGTCATATATTTAGTCATTAATTTACTCATATATTTAATCATTAATTTAGTCATTAATTAAGTCATGTATTTAGTCATCAATTTAGTCATTACTTTAGTCATATATTTAGTCATTACAAATCAAATCTAACTTAATTAATCCTCACAAATTTATACATATAAACTTCAAGTATCATAGATATTCAAATGTTAAAAAACACCATGAAATGAAGACTAAAATGCTTGAACAAATATGATTGATCAGACACAAACACAAATAGATTACAAATCAAGAGGAGCCAAAACATAGTATTTATGAGTGGAGAAAACCACTCTAAAAATTTACATCATTAAGCCTCATTGGCAAATCAAAATCTCATTGCTTACATTCAATATCTCAGTGACATTCTACAACTTACAGACACTATATAAATAAAATACTCCTATTTTGATATACTTATACTATTTTCCCCTTCCTTAACTATAGTCCTTTTGGAAAGGAAATAACCTCCTATAGGGGCTAGACCCATTTAATCCCCTTGCAAATCCACAACTTTCCTACCGATATTGGTTTTGGCTCCTCCAAACTCTTCCTCATTGGTATTCACCTTTCACTTCTCCAATTGGGAGCTGCACCCTGAAAATAAAGTTTCAAAATTTGCACTTTGAAAACTCAGAAAAGTCAATATTACAAGAGAAAATCTATCATTATTTCTCTGCATGGTGTTGTTTTTTTAAGATAGCATGTTATTGAATAATTGATCTAATAGCTGATTTATGTATGAATGCAAGTATTCTTATATATTCCACACCTTGTAAATTTTCCACGGGTTATAAATAAAGGGAAACCTCCCCTAATGATTTTAACAAAAAGTATAGGATGTTGCACTTACATGAAGTATGTCCACTATGTCAAAAGCTTTTGTGAGCTTCCCTCATGACGTGTTCATTGTCATGACACTCAACCCTCCCTATAATGTTATCAAATTTTTGGAACAACCTCATACCAATTAGAAGGCTAATTTCAATCATCAATGATAAAATAATAATAACAATAAATAAAGAGCTTGCCACCAAAATGATCATTAATTAGGAAGATAAAAAAATCTAAGACTAAAGTTTAGTACTAGAGGTTGGTACGTTCTCAATTGATATTCCATTTGGAAAACACCACAAAAAAAATTCAGGGCGAGGTTGGTCAAGTGCATCTTTCACAACATCAGTTACAACAACAATTACAAGTATTGAGAACAAAAGGCCTGTCATAGACTTAGATCAAGAATTTCAATTTATTAGTAGCTATCCTAGATCAATTGAAATAGAAAACCATTTATACAAACATAGAATGCAAAGAAAATAAGAATGTTTCCTAGAATAGCATGGTACAATTACTACAAGTATCTGATAATAGTTAACACCCTTCTTGAGCACTTGATCTGTTTGTAATCTAAGATGATTCATTGTGCTATCTTCTTATTATTTTCAAGAAACTAGAGAATATTTGTAGAATGTGCAACCTTGGTGTTAACATAGACCCAAAATTAAACTTCTAATACCATCTGCAATCTACACTTTCAAGGTGTAAAATTGGAAGTATGTTCAAGTTGATCACTCTCTTTGAGACTAATACCAATCATTGTTGCAGTTGTTGGAACACATCAAAATTAAATAAATCAACTGAAAAAAGAATAGAACAACAACCTAACATAGGTTTGGATCAACAACACCTTAATAACTAGTGTAATTAGGATACCTTCAACCATTGATAGGTCCAAGATACTTAAAATCATTGATGTAAGTGTAATGAAATATGTTGGTAACTCCCTCACAGGTAATGGTACATTCCAATCATCAATGTGGAAGATATCAATTGTTTTGTTTTGATATCATGTTAAACTATGGTCTATGGATTGCAATATTGTAGGATATGCATAAAATGGATTTGTTGAAAAGGCTTTAGAAACTTTCAAGCAAATGAAATTGGTAGGTGTAAAGCCAAATTTCACAACCTTGCTAGCATACTCCCTACCTATAATAAAAATCATCAAATGGTTTATTCTTAGCATCATAAAATTTAAAATAGATGATTGACCTGAAGCAATGAAAACAACTAAATAGCACAAAGTGAATGAGATGTGAAGAATTTTTACGATTAACATTTCACTTAGAAATTGGAATTGTTGCACCGATTTCACAATGGAGCAAGATGTAATAAGGGGTTATCCCCATAAAAGCTTTCAACTTAGCCATTTATGAAAGAATCTCAAAGAATTTCCCACAAATCACTACAAAAGATACATGGCGAATCCTTACCATAAATCATGGATTTTGTGTTTTAGTAATGGACCATTTTTTTTCTCAAGGCCACACCATTTTGTTGGAGACTATAAGGATTTGTGGATTCCTCTTGGCCAATTGAGAGTATGCTCCCATTTTAATTGAGACTAACCACCAGATTTTACAATATCAAATGGACCACAACCTTTGTTCTCTCTAGGAGAGGAGACCAAGGAGCATTTTTTTAGTGTCATTTCTACCATGAAATCCATGGGAGGCACCAATTGTTATATCATGGTTACCAAACTCAGACTTAACATAGACATTGGGCTCAACCTCAAACTCAACATGGAAACTCAACACAAACTCAAAAATTTGAAAAAATCATGATATATAGATATTTTTTAAGGTACATATTTTCCTATGCGGTCCTCCCTAAATCAATTTTAAAAATTATAAAAACCTAATCAATTGCAAGCTAATTTGAGTACAGAATGTTTGAAAGAGATGCCATCTCATGGAGTACAATGATTGTGGGATATGCACAAAATGGATTTGCTGAAAAGGCTTTAGAAACTTTCAAGCAAATGCAATTAGCAAGTGTGAAACCAAATTCTATGACCTATGCCAACATCCTCCCTACTTGTGCTAAAGGGGAGCTTTGGAGCAGGGTTTGAACATCAATCAAAGCATAATATATGGGGGATTTATATTAGATATTATGGTTGGAAATGCTCTGTTAGACATGTATGCAAAATGTGGAAACGTACACAAGGTACACAAACTCTTTGATGGAATGCAATAATTGCAAGATATGCACAAAATGGATTTGTTGAAAAGGATTTCGAAACTTTAAAGAAAATGTAATTGGCAGGTGTAAAGAAAGATTCCACAACCTTTTCTAGAATAGGAGATCATTAAAGAGAGTGATAAACATTGGCAGGACTCAATGCATTATCCCCTCAATGCTTCGATAGTACTTAGGTGCAAAATTCATTGGGTAGAGAATTTAATATCGGTGGGAGTTGTCTCAATGTCTCCCCGATACAATGATATGCATCAATCTCCATCGGGGACACTATTATTTGTTGATGGGAGTCATTGGTAAGTTCCTCCGATGGGGTGAAAGGATAAGTCAAAATGGAAAGGTAAAAATCCATCGGCTAAAGAAACACCTATCGGTGGAACAGAGGATCCATTCCCACCGATAGCCTAAAAAGAATGAAAAGAGTAAAGTAGTGGCAAGAGAAGCATGAAAGAGACTCTTCAATATCAGTGGGAGTAATGTTGAAGTCTCATCGATTTCCTGACAACACTTGAATCAGAGAAAACTTCACATCTGCCTACTCCAGCACAAATTATTCAATCTGAATCCAAAACATTGGACAACTCACCAACTATGTACATATTAGAATTAGAGAACACATCACTAAATTAAGAGGCTTACATGCTCTTCAACTCTCCCATTTCGATGTTTCACACGTAAACGAAACCTCCCTCTTTTCAAGTTTTCTTCTAATATAGCTAGATTATGAGGATAAAATGATTTTTTGTTCGCACCATGAATTTTGAGTAGTCACTTTAGACTACAATTTGGGTTGTAGGGGGTAGCTTATAGATATTTTTTGTATTTTTTATCCTAATGGGTTGTGACTACAATTAATTTTAGACCTTACTTATTGTCTATATGCAACACATAAGATTTTTATAAAAAAATCCTAAAAGTATTTGTTGCATCCTTGTTGAGAATGTCTAGTTATGTTTCAAAGAATGACATTACAAACATAATGAGGCATAACATTGGTTGTAGCAGAAAAAATGGATACATTAAAGATTACTTGTAATTTTTCATGAGATAAGTAGAAAAACATCCTCTGCTCCTTCATTCCCACCCATGAACATGTTTTGTGGGATGGTCAATATATGGTTGTAGTACCCAAGAGTTAATAATTGTTTTCCCTAATCAGAAAATTGGTTTTCAATGAGATCATCTTGTTCTCACATAGTTCACAAACCCTTATAGAGGCCATGCTACAATCAACAGAGTATTTGTATAAACTCTTCTCTTAGAATGAGTGTGTAACAGGACACTATTTTACTCTCAATTTGATATCACAAATAAAGATTATGTTGTGTACTACTATAAAATATGACATCATGTGCACATATTGCACAAAATATATGTCTAGACCAATGCAAAGGGATCCAAATTACCAGAAGATTTCTTTAGCTTTTATGCAAGCTATTTATTTTCAAAACAAGATCAAATGATTTGTGCAAGCATTGCCCTATCTTTAGTAGGTGGTAGTTACTCTGAAATGTGTATAAAATGGAGCATTTGTAGAAAGGACCCTTAGTGGATGAAGGCCAGTTTTGGAAAATTTCAAGTTAGTATATTGTAGTCGCCTTATAATGTATTTAGAAAATGCAGGCATTGGTAGAGAGAACCTCTAGTTAATACGAACCAATTTTAGTGTCACATTTTGTAAATTATAGTCACCTTTTAATTTATGTAGAAAACGAAGGCCTTGGCTGAAAGCTTTGAATCCCGAAAATAGTTTTTGGTGGATTGGAAACCTATTTCCAGGTTTCTAAACCATTTCTCTATTTTGGAAATTTCAAGAAATTCATCTTGAGACGCGAGAAACTTCCAGAAGCATTTCTAACAAATTTTAAAGCATTTGCAGCAATTTCCTATTGTTTTCTAAGGGTTTTTGGAAGTTTCTTGCATTGGAATTCATCTTTCCAAAATATTCCTCAAGTTTCTAATAATATTTCTTGGAGTCTTTAAAAGCTTTTTCTATATCACTTCCAAAAATTTCTTCAAGTTTCCATCATTTTTGATACTAGGTCATGCTGAAATTCCATTCCTTAAGTTTTCTTATCTATTTGGCCTAGTTACATGTTCACTATTCTTGTTGCAACATGGATAGAAAGAGGTTTTAGTGTTAGGTTTTTCATATTAGCTAATAGAAGAAATGTTACTTCCAAGGTGGTTCAAGTGTTTTAACTAAAATATACTTGAGATTTTAATGAAATGTTTCCATCCAATATATATTGGAGACATTAATGAAATATTTCCCATTTTTTTGTGCAATAAGATGCATCACAAAGGAATATAATAGTCATTAGACAAATAAAATCAAGTGCAAATAGTAGTCAGTGTCGAAGGATTCACCATAATAAGAATTTGTCAATTCTTCGCTTTGCAAAAGTGTTCAGCTTGTGACTGTTCATTTAATTTTTAGATTGCCAAAATTCCAATTGATTGTAGCTTGAATTGCCTCTACATGGCCTTTATATATTAATGGCTTCCAATATCCTTTTTGAATCCCATAATTTTTGTATCTAGCTATATAAGCAAAGATAGCAGAGACAAATTCATATCTCCTTAAAATTGATAGCTGTTGAAAACTTGGGTAGGGCCTATACATTGGTCCAAATGCCAAGCTGGTGTGCTAGTTAGGCAGGGAGTCAAAAAAAATATTTACCATCACAAACACACAAAAAAAAGCACATATGTTTAAATGTAGGAATATTGAATAAAGTGTAGCAATGATAATGGCAATATTAGATTAAAGGAGTTTTTTTTGAAAATTTGTGAGCCTCATGATTCCCTTTTGCACATAATCTTTTGCAAGACACATTTAGTCTATCATCTTTGAATTTTCCTCATCTTGTTTTGCTTCCTTGATCTTTTCTTTTTTGCAATTCTTCTCCTCTAATAGGCATCATTTGGGCAATAGGTTTCCTTTCTTTTTGATGGTCATGGCAAACGTTTTTCTCTCATTATTATTTATTCTTCCAAAAGATTTTTCTTTTTCAACCAACATATCAATCAACTAATAAAAGTGGGTGACTTCAATTGATTACTTACTTGAAATGACTCCAAATAGGTTGAAAATGTGGGAAGGAGATATTTTATAAAGGTTGTCATATATACACTAATTTTTCCACCAGCAACATCAATATCATGTTTGATTGCAAAAAATTTAGAACTAGACTTGTTAAATCACCATTTTTCAAATTAGAACTAAATAATTTCAACTACAATTGGATGGATTCTAATTCTGAATGGAAAGCATACAATATGTAATGTCCCTTTTCATTACTTTTAAAAACTCTATAATTTTTTTGAGATTCCTATCTACACAATACTTGAATATATATAAATAGTAGAATTGCATCTTGAGGCACGTTTGTAGAAATTATATAACAACCTAGTCCTAGTTTCCTGAAGTGCCTAAATCTATACAAAAATTAGATCTATTGAAAAGGCTTTAGAAAATTTCAAGCAAATGCAATCCACAAGTTTAAAGCCGAACTTTGCAACCTTTGTCAGCATCCTCTTTCCCTACTCCAAAATGAAAAATTTGGAATAGGGTATGGATATCCATCAAAGCATAATAGAAGGGGTATTTTCATCTGATATTATAGTTGGAAATTCTTTGGTTGACATGTGTGCAAAATGTGGAAGAATAGAGAAAGCATGTGAAGTTTTTGATAGAATTCCTTGAACAAATGTCATCTCTTGGACTGGAATTATGGTTGGATATGCACAAAATGGATTTGTTGAAAACGCTTTAGAAACTTTCAAGAAAATGCAATTGGCAAGTATAAAGCCAAATTCCACAACCTTTGCCAGCATCTTTCCTACCTATTCCAAAATGGGGGCTTTGGAGCAAGGCATGAACATCCATCAAAGCATAAATAATAGAGGAATTTTGTCAAATGTTGTAGTTGCAACTACCCTAGTAGGCATGTATGCAAAATGTGAAAGCATAGAAAAGGCATGTGAACTATTTGACAGAATGTCTGAAAGAGATGACATCTCATGGAATATGATGATTGCAGGATATGCACAAAATGGATTTTCTGAAAAGGCTTTAGAAACTTTCAAGAAAATGTAATTAGCAGGTGTGAATCCAAATTCCACAACCTATGCTAGGATCCTCCCTTCCTGTGCCAAAATGGGAGCTTTGGATCAAGGTATGAACATCCATCAGAGCATAATAGATGGGGGATTTTTGTCAGATATTATGGTTGTAAATGCTCTGTTAGACATGTATGCAAAATATGGAAACATACACAAGGCACATGAACTCTTTGATGGAATGCCTCAAAGAGATGTCATCTCATGGAATGCAATAATTGCAAGATACGCAAAAAATGGATTTTGCAAGGATGCTCGCAAAATATTTGTTGGTATAAAGTTTTGTAAATCTGATTACTTAAAACTGAGATAGAAGATAGGTAAACCCACATTCCAACATGATCACCTATTGGAAATGGTTGCCAACATCAAAAAGATACCTACTCTAGTCTTATTTGAATTTTTCTATAAAATATGTTTAGCATCTAGTAACTAAATGCTTTATAATTGAGTAATATAAACTCAAATAGATAATTTCTAATCAATAAAAGTTATTGAAGTCAAGCTTATAAAAAAAAAAAAGATCTTTATATTGCCTCATATATTCAAAATATATAATGAGAGTGCAACCAAGTCTAGAGTGAGGATGATAAGTAAAATATACCTGACAATAGCCATAAAACCACCAGGAAACAAAGCTAGTATTTGCAAGAACATAACATGTTTACATAAGCATCAAACGAATTCTAAATTTTGACACATTTTTGATGTCCAATAATAAAAATATTAGGAATACACATGTTGTTAACAAGTTAAAATAAATTGCATAAGCATACTCCAGTATAATTTAAAACCATAAACCATTAGAGAGAATATGACCTTAACTTGGTAGTTAAAATGTGTGCATCTGTTGGCAACATCAAAAGATACCATTAAACTAATCTTTATTTTAGAAGCTTTGATGTTCTCTTTTGCAAAAAACAAATATGTTGTAACAATCTTCTCAAATTGTTTTGCAACAAACTGCTTGCAAAGAAGACATGTTATAACTTATAAGAATATTTATTTTCTTTGAACTTGTAGAGGAGCTAAAGAAGGGGAATTACTATCAAATGCATCAAATCAACTCTATAAGGGAAACTCCCAGTACAATTTGAATTTGTGAGATTCGACCCATAGTATGATGGTGCTTAGAGAAGCTTCATCAGGGTTTGTCTATACATTGATTTTTCCAAACCCACTAATACATTTTGACTCAAATTCCGACAAAAGTTCATCGGAATTTCAATGAACTTTTGTCAAAATTATTTCGTTGATTTTTAGACGAACTTGGAAATGTCAAAATTTCAACCGAGCCGACGATGCTAGGCCAGATTTTGACGTTTCAAAGTTCATCAGAAAATTGATGAAATAATTATGATCAAAGTTCATTGAAATTTCGATGAAATTTCATCAGAATTTGAGTCAAAATGTATTAGTGACCATTGCACCATTCTATTGACATTCTTTCAAGTAAAGGCTTTTGGACTCAAATTCTGAATTATGAAGGTCTTCCAATCAAATTTTTTCATTGCAATATACTTAGACACAAGATCGTTGAACACGGGTCATCCAAGCTTCTTGGTTTATTTTTAGTTTAGTTGCAGAGGATAATTCATAAGGATGGAAATCAACATAGGGGATCAGGTCTACCAAGATTATGGGACCATTATCCAATCATCAAACAAAAAAGTTCAAATCACTTCAATGAAATATAACCTCCTATAACAATTCAATGAAGGAATATAATAAAAAGGTGAAGGTAGAGGCAAAGTTCTTGGCCTTCACATAAATTTGATGAACCAATTTGTCATTAACGCAACTCAAGAACTCAACCAAGGTAGCAAAGAATTAAAAATCCAGTGGGGGAAAGGAACCAATGCTTTGGAAAATGATTTATCCAACCACATAACAGGTGGGAGCACATTGTACTAGATAAATCTTATGAAAAATATGATTATAGTTGAAGATTGTTTTGTTTCTAGAACTCCTCACAAACAAACCAAATCATATTGAATCATTCTTGGTCGAATTATCTAGCAAGTTTAGCAAGGCTACATATAGAGCCACAAAAAGATTAGTTAGATCAATTTTCAACACCCATCTCACATCTCATTTGGTGTGATTTGGTCCTCAATTGAGCTATGAGCATCTTCATTTTTCATTTGTTAGTGAAATCAAGCCCCATAAAAAAAATTTCAAAGACTATCTCAAGTGGGTTCAACTAAATATGAAGCTTATCTACTTCTTATCCTTACAACACAAGACCAAAACCTTGGATTTGTTGGTGTTGACTTAGATCATGAGACCCAACAACATCGGCCCATCGTTGCAACCACCACCCAAGTCCTGACGACAGGCACAAACTCCACCGACGACATCCCCATCAGACCATCGCAGGAACATGAGACCTTGTCCCGTCAATATAAGATCCTCACACCGATGAAAAGATAGAACTATCAATGCATCACTGGAACCACAAGTTATGTCTATCCGATAGACTGATAAGGTGGGGATAGTTAGTTCCATTTTCTATAATGTGGTAAGAGTCATATAGATAACGCTATGTCAGGTTGGGGAACTCTTCTTGGAGGTTCTAAAAAATTTACCTCTTTTTTATTAGACTATGTTGGCAATGCCATCTGCATCACAGTTGTTTGGTGGGATTCCAAACCCAGACAATGAGGTGTAGTTGTGGAAATATCATAGAGAGAAGCTACAAGCTACCATGATGATTTTCCCAAGAAAATTTATATCATATTCTTGCTTCTAGCATGGCTTAAGACACATGCAAATGATATTCTCTCGGCAGATAGGCTTTGGGGAAAGTATTTTCTCGATCTTATGGAAAGTGGCAAGGAACTTGCAGACAATGAGACATTGATCAAAGAAACATTGAACAATCTAGATGCATTTGAAGGGAGCTTGGAGTGGCTAAAAATGGTTTTTGGTTTAGATGTTGAGATTCCATGGAAATGCGTGTGTGAGATTGTTTTGAAGCACTCAAAGAGTCAATGGGATGAACTTTTTGAAACCCTATTTGTTAATAGGATGAAACAAATAATAGTTGATCAATTTGTAGATCTATGTGAGAGAGTTAAGGTTGGTAAATTCCTTGAATCCATAGTTACATCTCTGGCAAGTTACAAAGATGTTGAAACCCATTTGCACAAATTAACTACTATTGAGGGTTGGTTTATCAAGAGAGGGGCCCCAAAAAGTGTCAAAATTACCTTGGTTGATTTTTAGATTTATGATGACAAATGATGAAGACTAGTTTGGTCGCCTTCACACTTATTTTGGAATTGAGGTTAGTCAAATAAAAGATACCATAGATGAGGGGTCCAAGAATATTCTAGATGACCTCCTAAGTTCTCTTCATGCACATAAATCTCCTTCAAGGATAAATGATTTAGCACCTTATTTGCAAGAGCAGTACTTCCATTTTATCTCAACATTGATTTTTGAGATTGAAGAACATCTTACACATCTTTCAGAAGATCTCTATCAAGAAATGAAAAATGAGGAGATGCCATAAAAAATGAACAAGGAGACACTAGAACCGATAGTTATAGTGGAAAGGGAACTTTTCTTAGGAAGGCTTTTAGTTTCTCGAAGTTTTCATTCAACTTCCCTTCCACTAGTTCTTGGCTCATCTCAGCTCTAGTTTTTCAAGAACAAAGCTTTAGTTTCAGGGAAAGGATCTTTGACTTTCAGATATTCCAATATCTTCTTCTAGATAGTTTTGGAAGATAAATACTAATGAGAGGGGTCAGTTTGAAGCCTGAATCATAGGATAAAAATAATAGCACCAAATTGAATAAACTGAGAATTATGCATAATCTTTGTATCAAAGCTAAGAGTTATCACTTCCAATGTATTCATGTCATGGGATCTTCCAATGTATGACAAGGTATAGAAATTGATTGTTTTTTCTTCCAACCTTAATTGCAAGCTTTAATTTTCATCAACTCCAGACTCTTTGAGGGATCCTCCCCTCACACAACTATTTGTACTTGCACTTATTTTAGGATTAAAATTTTGGGCTTACCCCACTCATCCATTTCTTTTTTTTTTCTTTTTTTTTGCTTTATTTTATTTTTTTAGCCTTTCTTCTAGGGGCCATTTCCCTAATGCTTTTCTATTGCAATAGGAGAACATCCTAGTCCCACTAACCTATTCTTGGACACTCATGGTGATGTAAGCAAGGTGGTTGACACTTCCAAACTAGCACAAATGATCAAACAAGATCAGGAAACAACTCTCACATCACTGTCCTATTTCCCTTTTCTCCAAAACTCACAGCTAGAGGCTTCTAGCCCACACAAATTGTCTTCTCACAATATATTTTAGAGAAGGCCATCTTGAAACCTTCTTGTCACATTTTGAGACTCACAACACATTCAAAAACAACTTCTCAATAGACTTCACAATATTTCGTTGACACAAATTTGAAATCCTTAAGACTACCCCTATTTTTAGGTCACCAAAAAGCCCAAATTTACAAAGGAATTCCCTCCTAAACACCACACTATCACCCAAAATCAACAAAAAGTCATTAATTGTGTCTCGAAACAACCAAAACAATCCCCATTTCTCAGATACGAAACTGCTAGAATGCTATTCCACAAAACCCTCACTTTGCATACAAAACTCAAGGGTTTACTCAATCTCACATCACCCAGGCTTATCAAACTCCAAAAATGCATCCAATAGACTGTAAATGGCCTAAACAAACTGGTGTAGGAGCATCTACAAACATAATGCAAAATTTGATTTGGTAAAGTGTGTCAAGGTGAATTTGAGTGATTCTAGGTTGGTAGAGGGGGTGTTCAAGTTTTTTTTGTATCAAATAAGGTTTCAAAAACCATTTTGTTATGTATTTAGGTGTTTGGGAGTCATTAGAGTTCAAATATGAAAAATTTCTCCAAACATGTAATCTTGTCAATGACAAGAAAGGTTGTCAAATTACAATTTTAGGAGGATATGAAAAGTCATGGTAGTTTAAAAGGTAGGTATGGGAATTGGGAAGTTGGAAATTGGATGGAAAATGTATTTAAAGGCCTAAGAAGGCTCGAACAGAGGTTGTTAATCATTTTGTGAAGAATTCCAATATACAAACCAACGTTGAAAATTAGATTTCACTATGTTTGTCATATTTTATTGCTATGTATGGTCATGTACAAGAATGTTATGATCTAGAACTTGTGGTAATTTGTGGTGATATTTCTTAGCTTTCATTTCCATCTGTTTTGAGGGTCCTCAGTTAATTTTTGTGAAAGAAACCTCCATTTTTCTTGGGACTGCCTGTGATAGACCAGCAAGGTCTGAGTTTGAGTTTTAATTCATGTAAAGCCATTCCTCCTACTATTTTTTTATTTTACCAAGAGGAATGGAATGTAAGATGTTATTTTAGGTGTTCTAACAAGTTTGGAGTCAAAATCAAATGGTTGGGTGGCTTTGGAGTGATGCCCTAGGGCTGGGTAGAGTCATTTTCATGAGAAATTGAGTTGTTGAGTGAGGGTTTTGGAGAAATGTTGAGAGAATGGTTTGCATAAGGGTTTATTGACTATGTGTAGGTTATATGTGGGGTGTTTGAAGTACTAGTTTTTTTGGGTAAGCATTGGAGTTAGGATTTTCATTAAAACCCTTATGTATTGCATGTTTATGGAGGGTTTTCTAGTTTGGCATTGTAGAAGCCTTGAATCAGAAAAAATTGTGGAATCCTATGTACTGATACATGAATTTCGACTTCTTGAAGAGTTTTTGTGGAAAGCAGGTCATTAAGAGGGTCCTCCTTTGGAAAAGTGGGCTAATTGAGTAGCCTGGAGTAGTGTAGGTGTATTAGTTCTCCATTTTGTTGCAAAAAATTCACTGATGGTTTTGAGATATATTATGTGAGCCCTTAAAGGATATCTTAATCAATTATTTAATTGACAAGTCTTTTTTAGGGTTTGGGTGAAAATTCCCCTAAACCGGGTCTTGATGGCTACAAGGGTAGGCTTAAGTAAATGTTGACAAAGGAAGGGATAATGTGAATTTATTTTGAATATTGTTTGATGATAAGTCATTTGAAATATTGTGAAATCTAAAACCCCCTATATTGCATCACAAACTCATAAAAACCATCCCAAGTTTGTTCCAATCATCATCTTACCACAACCCTTCTTTGACACCTCTTTTTAATATGAAACACGCACTGTTCTACCCTAGGGCATCACCCCAAATCATACAAACTCAACAGCTCTACTTATAGTCCCATGGAAACATATAAATTACAGTGATTATGATCCATTCCATGATAAATAGTGGATACAAAAAGTGGAATAGGTTAGTTACACATTTTAAAAGACATTCAACACTTAAAATTGTGATAACAAGGCAGTAGCAGAAATTCAAAGAAATCTCCCACAAATTTTAATGAAATACCCTCAAACTAGATTCAATTGAGAGTTAAGATAGGTTACTATGAAACACAATGAAATTCTAAGCATATCCCTGACTGTACGGGTTGTACAGTTCCAAAACTTAACAAAAACACAATGAATCTACAGAATAAGTGTTGTATTATGTTTTGAAATTGTCAATACAACAACTAACTCCCTCCTCGAACCATGGAGAGGCTTTAAATACATTTTCAATTCAAAATTAACCACTCAAACGTCTCCAACTACCTTTCAGATTCTATGACCCTTCATATTCTTCTAAAGTTGCATTTTTTTACAATTTTGCTTAACAACATTTTTTTGCATTTTGTGCAACTTTTTCCTAATAACACAAATGACCTAAAAACCCACCTATTGCATAGATAATGGTCTCACAAGACCTTATTTAATATAAAACTACTATATCTAATTCCTCAAGACCTGAATACCTAGAATTAGCATAATGACCACCATTTACATTTCCTTTGTGCTTGGGTGCACTTGCACCACATTGACATTAATATAATTATTTGTTCTTCCTTTCTAAAAGATCCCTCACTAAGAGAGTACAATAGAAATCAAGACCTCACATATAATGATATGAAGTAAGCCCCACATGAATAGCTCGAACTAATTAGACTATGGTTAGCATAATCCCATACCCTCATGATACTAACTTGACTTATAGGCTTATAACTAACCTAGGGTTATGTGGGCCACATGCAAACTATTTCAAAACCATATCATACATCATTATATTGTGGGAAAAGATATATAGTATGATACTAATCATAATTCAATAGTTTCTATAATTGGTATCCATATAATATCACATGGTACACACCACTATAGACCAAATCAAAGGGTTATTTTTATGGTAAGGCCACATCATAAGCCTAGCTATAATAATTTCAAATTAGAGATCATTTTTGGTCAAGCAATGGGTGTCACCAAATTCATCTCAATGAAAAGTCAAAAAAATATTTCCACTCTCGTGCTTAAATTCCTCAAGTTTGAGGATTTTATAACTCTAAATATCTCCCCAATGTGATTTATGCAGTCTAATTCTCCCAAGACTAAGTCAAGGAGGTCCTGATTTTTATTCTATGCCTCTGCTTCTAGGACACAAATTTTAGTTATGGGCCTGCTTTGAGTACAATGCATCTTAAGTTGCACTTAATGATTTGTTGCTCATCTATGCAAGCTTAAGCAATGATGACTTATGTGGTGTTAAATATTGTTTCTTCTTCAAGCCAAGTTACCTCAATGTAATAAAACTTTCTTAATATTACATAGGGTTGATCATAAGGGTGGTTGTGACATTTTCAAGGATTTCCTTCATTTTTAATACTACTATTCCATAACCATTGATCCCAAACTTCATATGCCATGACAAACCACAACAGCCTTAGATTTCTTCTTAAACTATAAAGATGGACAATAGGAATGCAATCCAAGTCAAATTCTTTGTATCAAGCCTTTCTTGATCAAAACTTTGGATCATGTGTATTTGATCAAGTTCCTAGTTTAGTCTCTTTCTTAGTGATCAAATCTCCTCTCATTTTCAATTCTTCTCATTTTTACTTTGTTTTTTTAATCACTTAGTGTTCATCCAGAAGATAAGTAATGCAATTCAATACAGTATCTCTTTTCTATTAGAAGTTACCAATTTTTGTTCTCTTCACTCTTCAATCTTCTCTTTTTGCCTCAAACTTTCTATTGCCTATATCTCTATTTTTACAGTCTCTATCAGTTGACTAGAGAAAAATGTATCGAAGAAAGAATCATTACACTCTAGAGTTCAAGCAAAGGGATATTCTCAAGGAAATCCTATATACAACCAACATTAACTCTTGAGATCCTAAGGTATGCAATCTGCTTCACCATTCCTAGTCAGCCAAAAAATTAAAATGAATTAAATACTGTTTCTTTCATAATTATCTTTCATTTTCTCTTATTGGATAGCTTCTTTCATCCCAAATATATTAGTTTGATTCCAATAGCTTTGGTTCTGGTCTACTTTTCCCAGCCTTCTACTCCATTCAAAAGTGAAACACTTGCCAAGCAAGAATGGCAAGGTGTCATTATATCCCACCCCTCATTCCATATCCATTCAATGTATAGATGAAATATTATTACATAGATGAATTTGTATCAATGTACACTTATCATGATCTACTAATATTTTTAACCTTGATGTGCTAAGCACTCCTCTCTAAAATTACATTATAAATTGATATAATCAGTGGTCTAGTTTCCCTAACTTATTGTCTATAAACCTTGATGTATTTTTCTTCTTTTCTTATCAGCATTCATACTTTGGCTTCTCAATACTCAAAGTGTGAAAAAATACAAAGAAAAAATCCTAAGAGATGGTTATCTTTACCATCAATGCAAGAAATTGCTAATTGATATTTGACAAGCTCTTTCACATCGACACCAACTGGCAATTTAAGAGCCTTGTAATTTGTAATGTGAGGAAACTTCCCAATAACATGAATGATAAATAAAGAGCTCTAATTAAGCAGCTACAACCATCATGGAATCCATGATCCCAATATACAACATTAAAGACAAAACTCAACATAGGTTATGAGAAGAAAATATTAATGCTTATTGTACCATGTAAGCATACATAACTGGATTTACCTCTCTTGGAAGGTTGGCAGATTCCTTTCAAGTTGAATCACTCGATCCTGTCCTATAAAAATGGCGGAATCAGAAGTCTTTAGGTAGTTAAGATCATATTTAAACAAGGTTTGATCTAACTCAATATAGGATAAATAATGCATTCAGAACTCATGCATCAAGTCACTGCAACCTGAGACATCAAGCACCTCCAATCTAGTGTTCATAAATTATCTATTATCACATATGAAGAATGCAAGTGTTCATAGACTATCTATTATCCATTTTGGCAGGCTACTTCGACTTTCACTTCTCCATTTTAGTGAGCTATACCCTTCTGACGAAGGTTTTAGAGTATGTTTATTAAATTGAAAATTTTAGCGGGCTACTTTGAAAATACTCCAATATTTTAGTAGGCTATGTCTGTAGGTTCTAGAGTATGTTTATTAAAATAAAAATTATGGCAAGATTTTAATAATGACCACATTTTGATTTTGAATTTTTCCTTCTCCTTAAAAGTTATGTTATAGTGTAATTTTTTATAATTAAATTATAGCATAAATGCTAGTGCAATTTTTCAACTCTATAATTATTTTTATTGTATAGTCTTTTTAAATTTAAATTTTATAGTTTTATAATTTGTATCCTGTGTTTTAATATTTTGCAATTGGCTTAAATTTATTCAAGTTGGTTTTTATTCTCTTTTTTGTCTCTCTTTTCTTATCTATTGTCTTTTCTTCCCTCTTTTATTTTCCCTTTTTTTCTGATGTTGTGTTGTATTTCCTATGTCCTTTTTTTTCTTCCTTTTAATATGTTTCATTAATTTGTTACTTCTTTGTCTCCCTATTGTTCTTTATTTATCTTCATTTTTAAATATTATTTGTCTTGTCTTCTTTGATCTTTGTGTAGCCTTCCCTTCTCCCTCCTTTCTCCTTCCCCTCTGGTTTTCCTATTTAGGTTGTTCTTGGTCTGCAACAAAAAACTTTTCTCCTTGAGCTCTTTCATCTTGATGATGGATCACAGAGTGTGATCTGAAACGTTGATGCAAAAAACTCTAACGTAATCTAATCCAGAAACGTATGCAAGATTAATTTATATGGATTGTGGAAACTTGATATCATTAACATTTTGACATGTTAAATATATATATATATAATTATTACTAGCAATTGCACCTTGGTGTGCAATAGGTACGCCGAAGATTTATGAAAGGTCAATTAGAGAAACTTTTGGTGTATTTTTTCAAACAGATGTGTAGTACATGAGGTCAATTGGTAGGTCATTTAGCAAATTATGGTGTTTATGTAACAAAGGTCTCAATTGGAAGGCTATGATTGAAAATAAGGTCTTGACGAAGGTTTTAGAGTATGTTTATTAAAATGAAAATTATGGCCAAGATTTTAATAATGAGCACATTTATTTAGTTATTTATTTAGTCATTTTTTATTTGTCTGATATTAGTCATTAATTTAGTCATTTTTATTTTTCTGATATTAGTCATTTAGTTGTGATTTTACCCAATTAACAAATTAGTCACTTATAATGACCAAATTAGTCATTTATTTTCAAAATACTACTAGTGTTAGTCATCTAACTAAATTTTTTAGTCACGTAGTCATTTATTTCCAAAATTCTACTAGTGTTTCCCTTTACATTCTATTTCATTATCTTGGATTTGATTACCAACATGGGGTTTAGCGAAGGCAAACCCCTATTCTTTAACCCTAACACCTTTTCCCTCTTTGCATGTGTGCTTTGCATGTTTGTATGAATATTATTCAAATATTAGAGTGCTAAAAGGTGTCATCATTCCATCTCAACAAACCCTAAAAGGAGCTTGAAGACAACTTGTAGGTCAATATCTAAAGATTCAGACATGATTCTTTGTCAAAAATAGAAGTAAAAGTGGGTAGCTATAGATTCAAGTCTTGAGATTCGTGAAAGCACTAGGTGGACTAAGTCACCATCATTGGTGAATTAGTCCCACTACTAGGCCTAAAAAGTGATCTCTACAGATCTAGACACCCATTTTCCTGAAACTGGTTCTAGTAAATTTTCCCCAAAGTAGGACTAAGTCATCAAGCTTAGCATAAGTGTCCTAGTCAACATTATCAATAGAATCTAGAAGATTCCAGAGCTCCTCTCCATCAACATTTAGTTTCCAAGTTCACCATTTCTACCTCCTTTAGTTTTGATATAGTTTACATACATTTTAGGTCATTCTACATAAAGTTCTTAATACATTTGCATTCTATTAGTTTACATTTCATAGTTAGATCATTTCATTACTTTACAACACTTAGAGACACACATTACACATATCCAAACCCCTAATCTTGAATGAACCCTAGATTTTGGGCACAAAATAACTTTCTCCCTCTAGGTGAAAACCCTCGAATTGCTAGGGAATCCACTTTCCACTATAATTTGTGGTTTAGTAACAACAGATGACTAGTTGATCCCTAAGGCAATTAACATTGAAAGAACCCTTATAGCACAAGGGGTGACACCCACTTATTGAGACAATCTTCCATCAATCAACTACAATGAAAAACCTTAAACATGGGCAAAGAAAAAAAATGTCAATAATGATGGTGTCATTGATGCCAAATTTATCATCAGTGCCCCAAAGAAAAAAAGCACAAACACAATCATATCAGCAACTAGAATTTAATAACCAAAACAACACACAAGCCAATACATCATCACAATAACCCAACAATCAAGCAATCAATAACCTAAATACTCAAGGGGGACCACCCCCAAAGAACAAATATCCCCCTAAATGAAAATACACACCCCTTGGGGAACCAATCGAATCTGTCATGCAACAACTCATTCAAGCCAACATCATCATGCTCCCAATCATTGAAAATTACTAGAAGCCTCAAGTTAAACCATCATGGTATAACGAGAAGAACCTTTGTGATTTTCATAAGATAAAGGGGCACACGATAGCTAGTTGCGTGAGACTTAAAAACTTGATCCAAAATCTTATTGATGAGAAGACCATAACCATTGAACAACCCATTGGGAATCAAGATCTTAAAATATACATGAATTCCCGATCACAAGGGAACACAACAATGGTAAAGGGAAAAAGTACAACAACGAAAACCATATTTATGACAATGTTGTTGCATCTTTGGATGAGTGGGTAGATTTTGTCAATATCATAGGATCTAGAGCCGAGTGTGGAGTTACCACACATAGTGGGAGATTTACCATCCCAAGACCTTCACAACCATCAAGAGCACCTACTGCAAATAAAAAACCCATCCCTAATGGTTACAATGTCCTAGAACAACTAAAGAAGACCCCCATGCAAATCTCCATCATGGAGTTGCTGAAAATCTCGCCTGCACATAGGGAAATCCTAGAAAAGGCATTGACTACATCCTTTGTCCCAACAAATCTAGATGCAGACTAGTTCCAAGCTATGGTCAAACATATCATGAGACCGCATCTCTTAACATTCTTTGAGTAGGATCTTCCAACCCAACCTTCTCATAACCACGCACTCCATCTTGAAGTCCTAGTCCATAAGAATAAAGTCAAGTGAGTCTTGGTGGACGGAGGTGCAAGGTTGAATATTTGTACTCTCAAGCTAATAAAGAATCTGGAATTCTCAAATGATGTTATTGAAAAAGGCAAAGGCATCACTATTCAAGCTTATGATGATCAAGAAAGGGTGTCTCAAGGCACCATTCAACTCCCTATCCAAGTAGGTCCAACAATCATGGAGACTACTTGCCAAGTTCTTGACCTTAAACTCCCTTATAATATTCTCTTAGGGCGTCCGTGGATACATGGGATGCAAGATGTTGCATCCACATTACATCAATGTGTCAAATTTCCCTATGAAAACCAAGAGGTCACAATCCATGGTGACCCTGAGCCTTTTTATTATTGCAAAAATATGGAGGCCAAATATTATAAGATCCCCCAAGTCTCGAAGAATGATGAGGGACCTACATCTCTGTATATAGACCCATCCACCCTAGCTTCTAGTTCTGAGAGAAAGACACCCTCCATTCTGAACATCTCAAATATTAAGGTCATTATCCAAAACAATGAATGTGGAGATTACAAAATGAAGAAGAGTGCCTTTGTGATAGGAGAGCTACCTCAATCTCCTAAATCCCATGGGCAGCCATAGCAAATTGACTCAACATCTCAGACCTTCACAACAACACCTCCACTTTTAAAAGGTGGGGAAACCTACATAAAGAGGTGGTAGATGAGAAAGATATATCAAATCTATTGTAACAAGATGAAAGGCTCGTGACAAATCTCCCCATGGAAGAAAGTAGCAAAGGTTTCCAGCTAATGCTTGAAATGGGCTACAAAAAAAATGAAAAGATTCAGAAAAATGATAATGGCCAATTTGAACTTATCATTATTGAGAAAGGTCTTAAGAATCTTGGCCTTGGGTGTACCCCTAATAAAATAACCATATGTGGTAGAAGTCCCCCTATTAAAATAGTCAAAGCTCCTCCTCGGTTATTAGTATCCACTGGCCTTCCCCTGGATAATTATACATTCAATATAACTGACGTATGTGATGATGATACCATCTCTGATTCACCCTTGTTATTTAAGGATTCCTCCCTTTTTATGATCAAAACCATGTCTTTTGAGTCGAGTAGCCAAACCACTAAACTCAAACTTGTTTACCCCCAACTAATAGACTGTGACCAATGAGGACAATCAATCTTGGACACCTTCGAAAATGATGAGGCTCTCTCAAAATTCATGGGACTCAGGGACACACTACCATGTAGAGATCATAAAGTAGGGTTTAATATTGAGTTGGAAACACATGCATACAATGGCGAAACGATTGAATCCATCAATTGCAAAATAAAAAATTTACGAATAACACGTAGATCTTTAAGTGAAAACCACACTATGGCACTTTCTAATCCAAAAATAGTAAAAAGAAAGGACATATCCAATGGTGAAAATATATTTGAGGAACAAAAGGATGAGGTATTCAATCTTCCCTTTAGTCCCATCCATCACGAAAAATCAGCAGTACTGGCAAAAAAATGCAACCCAGTCAATTTGGGCATAGAAGAGACACCACACATCACTTTCTATGCAGAATCTCTTCTGACGGAGGAACAAGAAATCTTGGTTGCATTTCATAAAGAAATAAAAGTAAATTTTGCATAGACATATGTTGACATGCTATACCTTGATCCAGAAGTCGTACTCCACCATCTTGCAGTCTATCCAAAGGAAAAACCAGTAAGAAAAAAGTTGAGACAGGTGCATCCATAGATCGCATTTTTGGTCAAACTTGAGCTGCAAAAAATCCCTAACATTGGCTTCATATGGCTAATTAATTATCCATAATGGGTTTCAAACCTTGTACCTATTTCTAAACCTATTGGGGGCACCTACATCTGCACTGACTTCAAGGACCTGAATAAAGCATGCCCTAAGGAAGATTTTCCTCTTTCTAATATAGAGATGATTGTGGATATGATAGTTGGGCATGAAATGATATAATTAATGGACGGATTTTTAGGGTACAATAAAATTATGATAGCCAAGGATGATCAACATAAGAGAGCTTTCACCTATCCATGGGCGACTTACTACTAGAACATGATGGTGTTTGGGTTAAAGAATGATGGAGCTACATACCAAAGGGCTATGACTTCGATCTTTCACAAGGGTAAGTGCACCAAGATTGTTCCCAAAAAGGGGACTTAAGTGGACAGCTTTTTTCTGAAATCAGGAAATACTGACATTGGATGTGAAATTGAGGATACTTAGACTCAAAATTTTGAGATGGAACAAAAAGAAGGATTCAAGTGCTCTGAGTCTACTTTCAAAACTACTAATTTATTTTGAAAATGATTGAGATTAAGGGGTTCAAATGAGGGATGTACACAAATTGGTGTTGTTTTTGTCAGAAAAACATAACATAGCAACTCTTGTACGACCCTCGTACGGTGAAATTTTTTTTAGTATTTTTAAAATCGCAATGGTCAAAAGTTAGCTAACAGTATGTAGTTGATGCATGATTTTTCTGATAATTTTTTAATGAATATTTGATTTTTTACTAATTTACAAAGTGGACATATCCTGAAAATAGAATTTTGGCTGTGCTACACCTACAAATTTTGGAAACTAAATGATTTGTTTTTTTTTTAATTTTTTAATTTTGTAGAATGGAGTCTAGTTTCTAAAAATGTAATTTATTTGAAAAATTGATGAACGGTTAATTTATAATGAAAAAAATACCAAACACTGCTTTTTGGCAAAAAAAAGACATACAGATAAAATAAATTATGGATGAAAGACTTAACATTTTAAGAAAGTTAAAAAAATTACATTTATGGATAGCTAAGAGATAACCCAACATTACCCATGTGCTCGATTTTTTCGATATTGAACCACGTGCAATCCTGACGGTGAGCACGAACTCGATTATGAGAAATATCGTGGATTTTTTAAAAACGCGTCTCTGGTCATTGGGAATGCCCTCCAAACATTTGGGTTGGAATTCCAAGGCAATACCAAGCTTAAGGTTCGGTAATTCTCAAAGAAAGATATAACGTGAGCGCACTATAACGAGAGCGCGTTATAACGCGCTCGCATTATATCTCACTTTGACATGGTTTTTGCTTCTACGAGGAACATGTCTAATAACCCATAACGCGAGCGCGTTATAATGCGCTCGCATTATGTCTTACTTTATGTTAAATGCTAATATATTAATGTATGCTGATATATTTTTATGTACATGTATGTATGTATGCTTGTATGGATGTAAGATTATATGTACAAATGTATTATGCTTGTATGTATGCATTTATGTATGTCTTTAGACAAAGGGAAAATTTATAGAGAGTCTAGAGAGATGGAAAGGGGGTCGAAGTGAGAGTTTAAGAGAGAGGGAGTGGGAGAGAAGGGGTTGGATTGAGGGGGACTTAGCTAGTTAGGGTGGGAGGGATAGAGGGAGGGAGAGAGAGAGAGGGGGGGTGGGAGAGATAGAGGGAGGGAGAGAGAGAGGGGGGGTCGAAGAGAGAGAATTGATGGAGAGGGAGAGAGAGAGGGGGTGGGAGAGATTGAATTGAGGTAGAGGGAAAGAGAGAGAGAGATAAAGAGAAAGAGAGGGTTATGTAGGTAGGGTGCGAAAGGGAGAGACTTGAGAGTGTGAGAGGGAGAGACTTGAGAGTGTGAGAGGGGTGAGAGGGAGTGTGATAGAGAGGGAGTGAGAGAGGGTGGTAGGGATAGATTGAATGAGAGGTATACAGAAAGAGGGAGACAGTAGATAGAGACAATTAGAGAGGGTGGGAGGAAGGGAAGGAGGGAGAGGTGAGATGTATAGATAGAGAGAAAGTGATAGGGGTTGAGGGTATAGGGTTGAGGGATTAGGATGGAGGACCTATAGGGTGGATGGTTTCTAGGGTAGTAGGGTTTAAGGTTTGAGGATTGATGGAATAGGTTTGATGGTAGAGGGTATTTGGTTGAGGGTATAGGGTAGAAGGTTTAAGGTTTAAGCATTTAGGGTTGAAGAGTTTAGGGTTAAGGGTTTAGGGTTGAGGGTTTACTTGGTTGAGGGTAGAGGGTTTAGGGTATAGTTTTGAGGGTATCTGGTTGAAGGATTAGATTCAGGGTCCAATGTAAGGGGTAGAGGGTTTAGGGTTTAAGGATTGAGGATTGAGGGATTAAGGGTTGAGGGTTGAGAATTGAGGGTTGAGTGTTTAATGTATAGGGTAAAGGGTAGAGGGTTTAAGGGTTAAGGGTTGAAGATTAAGGGTTTAAGGTATAAGGTCGAGGGATTAGGGTTGAGGGTCCAATATATAGGGTAGAGGTTATAGGGGTTGAGAGATTAAGGGTTGAGGGATTAGGGTTTAGGGTAGAGAGTATTGGGTTGATGGTAGAGGTTAGAGGGTAGAGGGTAAAGGGTTTAACAGTTTAGGGTTTAAGGGGTTAGGGTTGAGGGTCGAGGGTTTAGGGTTGAGTTTTTAAGGGTTTAAGAGTTGAGGGTTTAAGGGTCAAGAGGGTTGAGGGATTAGGGTAGAGAGTTTACTAAGTGGGTTTGAGGGTTGGGGGATTAGGGTTGAGAGTAGAGGGTAGAGGGTTTATGGGTTAGGGTTTAAGGGTTTAGGGTTTAGGGAAGAGCGATTAATAGGTTATAGAGTAGAGGTTATAGGAGTTGAGGGAAATGGGTTTAAGGGTTGAGAGTTGAGGGAATCTGAGGGTATAGGGGTTGAGGGATTAAAGTTTAAAGATTGAGGGTTGAGGGATTAGGCTTTAATGGTTGAGGGTTGAGGGTTCAAGGATTAAGAGGGTATAGGGGTTAAGGGATTAGGGTTTAAGGGTTGACGGTTGAGGGATTAAGAAGGTATAGGCATTGAGGGACTAGGGTTTAAGGGTTGAGGGATTAGGTTTTAGGGGTTGAGGGTTGAGGGATTAGGGTTTAAGGGCTAAGAGTTGAGGGTTCAAGGATTAGGAGGGTATAGGGATTGAGGGATTAGGGTTTAAGGGTTGAGGGTTGAGGGATTAGGGATTGAGGGTTGAGGGATTTGGGTTTAAGCGTTGAGGGTTGAGGGTTGATGGATTATGAGGGTAGAGGGGTTATGGGATTAGGGATTAAGGTTTGAGGGATTAAGAGGGTATAGGGGTTGAGCAATTAGGGTTTAAGGGTTGAGGGATTAAAAGGGTATAGGGATTGAGGGATTAGGGTTTAAGGGTTGAGAATTGAGGGCTGAGGGATTAAGAGGGTATAGGGGTTGACGTATTAGGGTTTAAAGGTTGAGGGTTGAGGGATTAGGGTTTAAGGGTTGAGGGTTGAGGGTTGATGGATTGAGAGGGTATAGCGGTTAAGGGATTAGGGTTTAAGGGTTGAGGGTTGAGAGTTGAGGTTGACGGATTAAAGAGGTATAGGGTTGGGATTAGGAGTTTAAGGTTTGAGGTTGAGGGTTGAGAGATTAAGAGGGCATAAGTTGAGGGATTTAGAGGGTATGGAGGTTGAGGGATTAGGGTTTAAGGGTTGAGGGTTGAGGGTTGAGGGATTAAGAGGGTATAGGGATTGAGGGATTAGGGTTTAAGTGTTGAAGATTGAGGGTTGAGGGATTAAGAGGGTATAGGAGTTGAGGGATTAGGGTTTAAGGGTTGAAGGTTGAGGGATTAAGAGGGTGTAGGGATTTAGGGTTGAGGGATTAGGGTTTAGAGGTTGAGGGTTGAGGGATTAGGGTTTAAGGGTTGAGAGTTGAGGGTTCAAGAATTAGGAGGGTATAGAGATTCAGGGATTAGGTTTTAAGGGTTGAGGGTTGAGCTTAGGTTTTGAGGGTTGAGGGATTAAAAGGGTATAGGGATTGAGGGATTAGGTTTTAAGCATTGAGGTTTGAGGGTTGAGGGATTATGAGGGTATAGGGGTTGAGGGATTAGGGTTTAATGGTTAAGGGATTAGAGTTTAAGGGTTGAGGGATTAAGAGGATATAGGGGTTGAGGGATTAGGGTTTAAGGGTTGAGGGTTGAGGGATTAAGAGGGTTGAGGGATTGAGGGATTAAGGTTTAACGGTTGAGAATTCAGGGTTGAGGGATTAAGAGGGTATAGGGGTTGAGGGATTAGGGTTTAGGGGTTGAGGGATTAGGGTTTAAGGGTTTCGGGTTGAGGGATTAAGAGGGTTGAGGGATTGAGAGATTAGAGTTTAAGTGTTGAGAATTGAGGGTTGAGGGATTAAGAGGGTATAGGGGTTCAGGAATGAGGGTTTAAGGGTTGAAGGTTGAGGGTTGACGGATTAAGAGGGTATAGGGGTTGAGGGATTAGGGTTTAAGGGTTCAAGGTTGAGGGTTGAGAGATTAAGAGGGTATACGGATTGATGGATTAGGGTTTAAGGGTTGAAGATTGAGGGTTGAGGGATTAAGAGGGTATAGGGGTTGAGGGATTAAGGTTTAAGGGTTGAGGGATTAGGGTTTAAGGGTTGAGGGATTAAGAGGGTATAGGAATTGAGGGATTAGGGTTTAAGGGTTGAGGGATTAGGGTTTAAGGGTTCAAGATTGAGGGTTGAGGGATTAAGATGGCATAGGGGTTTGAGGGTTGAGGGCTAATGGATTATGAGGGTATAGGGGTTGAGGGATTAGGTTTTATGGGTTGAGGGATTAAGAGGGTATAGGGGTTGAGGGATTAGGGTTTAAGGGTTGAGGGTTGAGGGATTAAGAGGGTTGAGGGATTAAGAGTGTTGAGGGATTGAGGGATTAGGGTTTAAGGGTTGAGAATTGAGGGTTGAATGATTAGGGTTTAAGGGTTGAGGGATTAGGGTTTAAGGGTTGAGGTATTAAGAGGGTATAGGGGTTGAGGGATTAGGGTTTAAAGGTTGAGGGTTTAGGGTTGAGGGATTAAGAGGGTATAGGGGCTGAGGGATTAGGGTTTAAGGGTTGAGGGATTAAGAGGGTATAAGGGTTGAGGGAGTAGGGTTTAAGGGTTAAGGGTTGAGGGTTGAGGGATTAAGAAGGTATAAGGGTTGAGGGATTAGGGTTTAAGGGTTGAGGGTTTTATGGCAGTTCCCTCGCCCTACCAATCCCTCAGCCCTTCAGCTCTAATCCTCAACCCTTCTCCCTCTTAATCCCTCAACCTAAACCCTCAGCCCTTAAACCCTGTCAACCCTATACCCTCTTAATTCACGAACCCTTAAACCTATCTCTCCTCTGCATCTCCACTCTCTCCCTCTCTCCCTCCCTCTATCTCCACTCTCTCCCCTCTCCCCTCCACTCTATCTCCCACTCTCTCCCTCTCTCTTTCTCCCTCTCCCCTTCTCCTCCCTCTCTATCTTCCTCTCCCCCTCTCTCCCCTCCACTCTCTGGAGCTCTCCCACTTCTCCTTCTCCCTCTCTCTCCTCTCCCTCCTCTCTATCTCCTCTCCCCTCTCTCCTCCCACTCTATCTCCCACTCTCTCCCTCTCTCTTTCTCCCACGCTCCCCTTCTCCCTCCCTCTCTATCTTCCACTCTCCCCCTCTCTCCCTCCCACTCTCTCAGAAACTCCTATACTATCAAAAATACATTAAGAAAACCTAATTTCACATAACGTGCTCACGTTATAACATGTGCACATTTTTTGGTCCACTAAAATGTTAAAAAAAACAATATACATGTGATTTGAAGGCCCGCAGTCTGCATATTCCCTTGGTTCTGTACGTGCTCCGACAAAAAATATCTTTTTGATGATGTTGTGAAGTGTGCAAGCATCTTTTGCACTTTCCATCACCTTTTCCATGATCTTTTTACCACCTTTGCATCAAATAGCAAAGTTTCCACGTTGAAAGACATATAATATCTGTTGGAGTTGAGAAGATACAACACCATAGAAGCCCTAAATATCTTTGCAAGCAAATACCCTTTTACAAGGAGAAGCAAAAGAGAAGCAACAAAGGAAATTCTCAAGAATGTGGAGCAATGTATTCACCTAAAAATGTAAAATGAATTAATTGATACAAAAGATAGTTTTCAACTACATATAGATGAAAAACCTAAAAAGGAAACCCTAGGCTTGCACAATAATAATTAATAAAGTAATTAATTATTATGCACCTAATGTTAGCTTAAGTGAAAAGAGGTAAAAGGGAACTTTACGTAATTAAACAAATATTGTTTAATTAATAAAGTAAATACCCAATTACTCTAACACCCCCCCTTAAGCTAGACTTAGGGAGAAACTAAAACCTAGAAGAAGCTATTGAAAGAAAAAGCAATGGGTCCTGGCAACAAGGCTAGATCAGGTACCCATGTACAAAATCAATGCAAACTAAATGAAATGGGGTAAAGGAGAAAACCCAGTGGGAACAAAACTCCTCCCCAAAATAGAATGCAAGGAAGGAATGCAATGCACTAATGAAAGAAGGATAGGAGGTGGATAACATGATACCCCCCATAGACAACTTCTATCATATAAGTACATGTACAATGATCTCCATAGGAGAGATAGAAAGAGAGAAGAAGCCCCCCCCCATAATGAAGAAACTCCTGTCACAATGGTAGATGCCTGATATAGAATCCAAAAGGAGATCCTGAAGCAGCAAATGATATTCCTCCCCTTGGGAAGAAACGGATCCATGGACCTGTGCTGAAGAAACCCTGTGAAGAATGAGGAACCAATCTGTCTCAAGATGTGTGCCATGATAGGATGCTGAAGAGTCTCACTGTCTGAACTGAAACAAATAATGCCAAATCCAAACTGAAGTGGAGAATACTAAAATGCAACCTCTGAATGCACGGATAATGGTGGGGGAACAGTGATAACCTGACTGTCAAGGTAGAGGAGATGAATTTCCTCAAAGTAATCCTCCAAATCTGCAATATAGGACTCAACAAACAAGAAAGATATGTCTGCAACATAAGAGTCCAAAGTAGCTATGTCTGGAAGATGTATGATGCCCTGTTGTACTAAATCAAGAACAACAAGAGATGCTGATGAAGTCTCAGTCTGAAGAGTAGGAACTGTGAGATAAACCTCTGATCCATTGGAACAAGTAAGGGTGTCTAAATACTCAAGCTCCTCTAAAGTATCATGATCAAATGGTGTATTCTCTCTCCAAGCAATGGGTATGAGACAATCTGAAGCAGGATCCTCTAGGAATGGAGATAGAATAGGGTCTCCATAGATCTCCCAAAGACATGTCCAAAGTGGGAGAGGACAATCAATGTCCGATATAACCAACACAGTGTCATGATCAACACTAGACAATATAAGTCCTACTATGTGATTTCTAAGGATATCCCATGCTAATTTTCCCTCTAAAGTTGTTGGTTTAGGTATGAGATCATACAAATAAGGAAAAATATTAAGCCACCTACAATGTGTAAGTATACCCTTTGCCCATGACTCATAATTACCCCATTCTAGAAGAACAACTGAAGGGTGAGTAGAAAAACCCATGATAACTCTTTAAATAAAAAATTTAGAGACTAATGATCTCAGCAATGATAAAGCATATCAACATAACCCATCCAACGTAAACAAACCCCATGTAGTAGCCAAGATGACCAAGTAATTGAGCAAAGTGTAAAAACACACAAAGCTGAATAAAAATACTTGGTAAATATTCTGGTAAAATAAAATGTAAATCTAGAAAGAGCACTGTAATACCTTTCCAACGCCTATTCGTTTGTGCAAAATGGAGTTCGGACGCAAAATATACGCCCCCTGGAGTGAAAAAACCAAGTTCTGATTTTGACTAGCAAAAACGACTATAAAACTACAAAATCAGGAAAAATTACTAGTACCACTAGAATGACGCCAAAACCAGCTTTCCGACGATATCTCGTTTTTGAAAATCTGAGAAAAAATGCCCATTTTACGCCTGATTTAGCGCAAGCTACTCCAATGTGCTAAAAAAAATTGTTCACAACCCTCAAGGGCTAAAGTCTTCGGCCCCTAGTCATGTGAACGACTAGGGGGCTGGCGGCTATAGACCCGCGGTCACCCATGTGACTGAGCAGCGGGGGTTTGAAGCCCACAGGGGCTGGAGGGGCCGACTCAGGTCGGCGAGCCCGTGGACAATGTTGACAAGCTCAGACGGAGTCGGCGGGAGCAGGCCGAGCTCGGTGGGGTGGACCTGGCGGGTTCTGCGGAGCTCGGCAAAGCAGGGTGGAGCTCAACGAATGCAACCAGGCGGAGCAGCGGAGTGTGGGGTGGTGGACACATCCAGGCGGAGCGTGGAGCGGTGGCCGACAGGAACGGTGGCGGCCGGGCGGTGGCCGCCGGGAGGCCAAGCGGTGGTGTGGACGATTTGAACGGGAAGCACATAAAATAATCAAACAACCTTAGGTTTTTTGATTTTTTTAATTTTTTTTTGCAATTTTTTTGGAGAGGGGGCCGTATGGCCAAACCCTAAAAAACATTTTGCAACCCTGGTTGATTGTAGCCAAAATCGACGATTTGACAATCGATTTAGGGGTTTTTGGGCGCTACGAATCCAATGGCACTATCCGTTTGAGCCCAAAGTGAACCTAAAATTTAGAGTATTCTGATTCCACAAGAAGAAACCTTAGAACCCTAGATTTGCTTCCAATGCAAAAATCTCAAAACAAGAACAATCAGCTGCAAATACAAAGCTCTAATACCATGTTAGAGTTGAGAAGATACAACACCACAGAAGTGCAAAAGATCTTTGCAAGCAAATAACCTGTTACAAGGAGAAGCAAAAGAGAAACAACAAAGGAAATGCTCAAGAATGTGGAGCAATGTATTCACCTAAAAATGTAAAATGAATTAATTGATACAAAAGATAGTTTTCAACTACATATAGATGAAAACCCTAAAAAGGAAAACCCTAGGCTTGCACAATAATAATTAATAAAGTAATTAATTATTATGCACCTAATGTTAGCTTAAGTGAAAAGAGGTAAAAGGGAACTTTACGTAATTAAACAAATATTGTTTAATTAATAAAGTAAATACCCAATTACTCTAACAATATCAATTGAAGTTTGAATTCCATTGAAAACTGATATACAATTGAAGTGTTGAAGGCAACAATATTTTGAACAAGTCAAATTGTTGTGGAGTTTGAAGAAAGAAGAAGCTAAGGCTACATAATTGGGTTCAACTCCTCCATTTGAAAGTCTGGTTTTTAAGGTATGTGAAGTCTTTACAAATTTTCTTTCATTCTATTATGGCTTGCTTTCATTTTTGTTTGTCATTATAACCTTAGGTTGTTAATGCACATTTTAAATTACCAAATTATATACACAATTATTTACACTTGCCAATTATAGAAATTCAAAACCATTCACCAAAATTCATCCTTTAAGACAACTCCAAGCCTCTCCCATTCCTCTGAAGGGTCCAAACACCTTCCAATACCTCTGCACAAACTGATGCAATACAAAGGAAGAAATCAACATGTTTCTTGACACACTTATTCAACTATATTTCCCTTCATAAAACATTTGATTCGTGAAAAGACAATTAGGTCTCAAAACAAGATAATTTCTAGGTCTTAGGACCTTACCCGCTCAACTAGGCTTCTAATACAAAAACCCCCATTTTTCAATGCAAAGAGGGAAGGTTTATAGAAACTCCTATACCTGGGCCTTCCCAAACCATTCCAAAGCATCAAACATCGTCAAAATACCCTGCACAAGGTCAAAAGTTCATTACATAGACCACTCCTTCAACAATTGATGGGGAGTCTTATCTTTCAAGAGAAATCTTGCTCTTCCCAAGACCTATTCTCTGGTCTTCCTAGGGTATTCCTCTCTACCCTACTTAGGGATCCCTCCTAAACCCCTCTCACCTCATAAGACTCTCCACCAATTTCAAATTCTTCACCATTGCTCTCAATTCACCACTAAGCTTCCCTGGGCTCCACACTGACCCAAACTGTCCTAACCACTCGAGGGGATATGAAAGGGTATTCTCACTATCCCCTTGTTGATTTGACTCCTCATTGATCCATCTCATAGGATTCTTTCACCTTGTACCCATCGCTTTCTTGAAAAATCCAATTTTAGGCCTTGTAGCCTTTTGCCCAATTAAGCCTCCTAGAACCTATTTTCTTGGCTTTTCTCAAAAACAGTCTTAACAACCCCCAAATATTTTTATAGATTCTTTTTAGTGGTACCCTAGGCTTCAAAATTTACTAGGTGTTTAGTCCCTTTGGCATCCGTACATAGGACTGTCCTCATACCCCCTATTTTCAAGGGTTTCTAGGGTTCTGGCTCCTTTTTCAAACTTTGAGGGCTTCAATGACCTCCTCAACTCTCCTCCTTGCACACACATGTCTGGAATACATGTTCCCACACTCTATTACTCTTGATTGGAACAAACCAGTCCATTTAGCAACTTTCTTTACTGCTGTCCTCTCCAAGCCACTAGCCAAAATGCACTTGCACTCGCCTAGTTCTTGATGAATTCACCATCTCCCCTATAAACCAAGACACCACACACCATATGTACACTGTACAAATATTCCCCTACTTGATTCCAAGTGGCCATGGTAGCGTTTCCAGGGGAATTCAAGTGGGGATCATTATTTCCAAAAACTGGCCTGAACCAGCTATGAGACCAAAAACTCTAAAAACTTGCAAAGCAGAAAGAAATTGAACTAAATGGATAATATAACGCTTCAAATATTAATTAAGTGACACAATTGAAAGACTCAAATCATTAGACAGGTCCTTTCAATCCATTCTTGACTGGATGAAGGCACAAAAATAGAAATTCAATGAAATTTGCACTCTTCCAACTCACAAATTCCCCTTCCAAAACTCCAAATCGTACAATAGCTTTCCCACATGCTCAATTAGGGTTTTTATGACCTTATATACCTTTCTCCCACATGCTAGGACCATTGGGTTGGGATTAGAGCATCATTAATGCCCTTTTCCCACTTTTAGGACAAATTGCCAAGTTTGCATGGACTAATTTGCCTAATTTCATCATTCAGGCTTCTCCAAACTTCAAGGCTCTAGACTACCCTAAGTTTTCCTTAACTCACACATCAAAAACACTATTGGTACTTTACATCATAGGCCTTATTCCCTTCGTGGTTGGCTAGAACCATCAACAATAAAAGACTACTTTTGTGTATTATTTAAATGAAGCCTTCAATGACATATTTTTCAATTATCCTGAATGGATACATTTTTTAGGAACTAATATTCATCTCATTACCATGGTACAGATAAAATTATCTACCATGCCGAAGAAAAAGACAAAGAGGAAACTAACAGACGAAGAGAATGAAACCTTGAAAGAAAAGGAGAGAGTTCGAGTGGCGACATATCGTGAAAAGAAGAAATTGGAAACGATTGATGAAAACAACCTGATTGTAGAGGAACCTCAGCCGTCAAAAAGAGAATGGGAATTGGCAGCACAATAGGCATGAATGTGAAAGCATCGTCGTAAGACAAATTCAAATATCGTAGTTGGAGACACACCCTCTACGACAAGTGAATATGAAGGGACACCATTAAGCACAAGTGAATATGGAGGGACACCATCTAGCACAAGTGAATATGGAGGGACACCATTTACCACAAGTGAATATTGTTGGACACCATCCAACACATCTCAAGTTGAGAGTATATCATCACTCGAAATTGGCGAAGAAGGTATGCCATCATTCCCATGTGAACCTCAAGGTATGTCTTCTTCTCCACCCTTGATCAAAGGTATGCAATCTAGCCCACCTAAATTAAATATTGATGAAATTCCTAATGTTGAGATGTATGTACCTAGGAGAACACCACCAAAAATTTTGCATAGAAAACCAAAGTATTTGATTAATATTGATGATGAGATTTTGCAGCACATGGAAGGTAAGATTTCAACACGCACTTGTAGAAGATATGCTGATAAGATTTGGGAACGATTCTTTGAAAGGCTAAATGAGACTGCAAGATGTCAACTATTTGTTGAAATGATGCGGGGTGTAAAGTATAGGAACATCATGAAGACTCTTGGGTTGAGAAAATTGAATGCATCGATTGAAGACACTATTGTGAAGAATCTAATGGATGCTTATGAGAGTGTGGGTAAGACCTCACACTGAAAGGATAGTAATGTCACCTGACGTGTCATTACATCGACTTTGGTAAGTTTTCCAACAAAGAGAGCTCACCTAATTAGAAAGACTAGTGAAAAAAAGGGAATTAGTAGAAAAACTTTATCAAGAGCCATTCAAAGGCGGCAAAGAATTGAGGGCAATGATACAAATGAATTATGGGCATTCTCGGGGAGAATATCACGAAAAGATAAAGAAGTTGTCGAAGCCTTGAGAACACTAATTGAAGAGTATTGGAAGAATAACACAAGGCAATCTCTGAATCAAAGGGATGTGGTAAGAAGGAGAATCGGTAGTCGGAATCATGAGCCACATCCAAAGCATTTTTTGGATATGACTCAAACTCAATTTTTTTGGAATTTTGAAAATGATTATCCTCAAATTAGTATTTCTCAAATATTTTTTGAACTGCTTAAACCTTTTTATGTCAAGATAAATCACAGATGCACTACTTTTTTTTGTAGACTACATATTGAATTTTCTAACCATTATGATGTTTATCGTTCTATATGTTTAGATTTGCATACTAACAATGTTTTGCAGGATTGTGGCATACAAGCCCCAACAAAATCTTCAAGAGAGTTCTTATCAAAAAAATTATGTGAAATAGAGGATGGCCAGATATTCTATAGGACAACATGCTTGGATGGTTCATGCGAGCATTGTGGTGGCTTCCAGAGTATGCCAGTATGTCAACATATGGAAAGCACAGATGAGGTAGGACAAAAACTAGTAGAGTTCGGGAAGTATAAAACAGTGGCATATGTTACAAAAGATGGGTCTCAAGCAAAAAGGTCTGATTTGGTTATTGAGAAGATTCCAATGTACAAATTTATGACCACATTTCATGACAGTATACTGTCTGAGTATGCAATGCATACCCATAGAGCCCAATGGCTGGACACGCAATTCAAGCTATGCAAGGACACCTTTCCATTTGGAAGCATAGTATACATGGTTGACTTTGCAGAGAACTACACTCTACAGCCACAACATGAGGTGCAGTAACAATATTACAACTCCACACAAGTTTCGATATTTGTGCACATAGCATTCATTCATGCATCTGATAGTGCAGATGAGCAAAGGAAGGTATTGAGGGAGTACCACTTTTACATTAGTGATGATCGCACACATTCTCCAGAGTTCGTGCAAGGTTTCTTCCAAATGTTCTATAGTGGTTTGGCTCAGAGGGGCATAGAATATGATCAACATATAATATGGTCTGATAATTGTGCAGTACAGTTCAAGAACTCATGCATGTTCTACTAGTTGTGCAGGATGCATGCCATTACAGGTGTTCAACATATGTGGAACTTTTGTGAGGCTAGACATGGAAAGGGGGAGCATGATGGTGTAGGAGCGTGCATGAAAAGAGGATTAGCATGAGAAGAGTTAAAGTATAAAGACAGTGCAAAGTTGACAGATGCAAAATCAATCGTCGAGTGGTGTAATGCTTTGATGGGTATAGGTAATGAAGGTACGTCTTCAGTTCATAGATTTTTTTGGTTGATGGATGATACTAAAATTGCACCATATGAAGATTGTTGTACACTAATAGGATTGAGTGAGGTACACTCTTTCCTTAGCTCAAATACAGGTTAATGGAGTATCAATACACGAAAGATGGAATTCTTTTGTTCTTCATGTACAATGCAAGACTGGAATGATTGTGAGTTAGGGGAGTGGGTTGACAAATGGTTCACAAGTTATTTTAGCCCACTTCACATGTATCGTCCTTCGACGGCATTGGAACTGACACAAATAGAATCATCAGTCGACTTTGACCACATATCATATCTAGTTCAACGAGGTGATATATCTACTTTCTTAGTTGTTGAAATTCCATATCGTTAGATCTTACTTTGTATTGTATTTGTAATGTTGACAAATTTCAAGAGATTTTTGCACATATCAATGCAGGGCATGTTTATGCAGTTATTGTAGATGAAGACAATGAAGAGGGAACAGACTATTACTTGTGTTGTTGTGTTGAGACAAAAAATAAATCGGAGGCCCCAGTTATAGATGGAGAAAACATCGAATACCCTACAGGGTCAGTTGTTGTTACTAGAACATGGCTTAGAAGGTACCCACATTCAAGTGTTAAACATTGGCTATTTTAGGACTTTGACATGCATCGTAAGATTCTTCATTACTCGAGCCTTGTCATGCCATCCAATGTTCATTTGACCAAATATGGGGGTAGACCTTTGAATAAGACGTTATGGAAGGTTCGTGAGTCTGACAATGAGGCAATACTTGACACAATAAAGAGTAGAACAAACCCGGATGGTTCGTTGGATTAATTTGTAAGTATATGCACATTGGTTCTTATTAATTTATACTTGTATGCACATTAATTTGTTTGATGCCAATTCTATCATCTTCTTTTACAGTGATTGGTGTCCCCTTGCAAAAAATGTAGATATATGAGCCATCCAAGAGAATGTCAACCACAAAAGCAATGCAACATCCTTATTTTGATGCCTACATGCAACATTTGTAAGTGCCTTCCATCTATTTTTATTTCATTTCCATTTTGGATGCTCTTTCTTTTTCTCTTTTACTTTGTGTATTTGTAAGTAAACTACTAAGGGTTGATTGATTTTTCGTTGCAAAAAATGCTGATTTAAGAGCCATCAAAGAAAATCTTAGCTAGAAAAGCAATGCAACATACTTATTTTGATGATTTTGACAAATCTCAATTTTGATTTCAAGCCATTGTAAGAGAGCATGTGAAGCTTAGTGAGGGAATCTCAAGTTACTCATTTGAAGTTAACCTCATGATGAGCACCTATGGTTAAGACATTTAAAGAGAATCTTGAATGTATGAGTGACATTGTAAAAGATATAAGAGAACGAAGTGCCAGAGGCATTGTAATAAGATTTAATTACATAATGAGATATACTCAAATATTGTAAGGTTGAAGTTCATGTTTGGTGTAGTAGCACCTTGTTCTGTAAATGCCTTGAGTAGGAAAATTTGCAAACTTTGAATTTTGAAATATAAACAATGTGAAAAAGGTCATATAAAGGTCATGTAAACAATTTGTACACATTTTTTTGCAACTCCTATGACCAAGAGGACTATTCCAACACGTAGAATCGCTCCGAGCTATGTTCCACCGAATCAATCCCTTAAGGGTCCAAAGTCCAAAATGGCTGCAAACTTCAGCATGCTAGTACTTAGATACCGTGACACTTAGAATCTTCTCATCTAATCTTACACAAAGGTATTGGGCCCCTCTAGAAAAACCTCTCTCGGTTTTGTCTATCTTGGAGTGGTTTTCTCATGGCGACAGATTTTCACTTGATGGAAAAGGTGTCAAATTCAAGCAGTGCAAAGTTGCAAAGTGGTCCAACTTTCACTCTGCAACTCGTGCGACCAAGCGGACTGTTCCAACATGTCCAAATAGGTATTTTCACGCTAGGCATGGTCCTCTTTCATACTGAAACACGTAGAATCCTCCAAGCTATGTTCCACCAGATTGATCCCTTAAGGGTCCAAAGTGCAAAATGGCTGCAAACTTCAGCATGCTAGTACTCAAATACCGTGACACTTAGAATCTTCTCACCTGATCCTACAGAAAGGATTTGGGCCCCTCTATAAAAAATCTCTCGGTTTTGTCTATCTTGGAGTGGTTTTCTCATGGCGGCGGATTTTCATTTGATGGAAAAGGTGTCAAATTCAAGTAGTGCAAAGTTGCAAAGTGGTGCAACTTTCGCTCTGCAACTCGTGTGACCAAGAGGACTGTTCCAACACATCTGAATAGGTATGTTTATGCTAGGAATAGTCCTCTTTCACATCGAAACACGTAGAATCACTCTGAGATATGTTCCACCGGATCGATCCCTTAAGGGTCCAAAGTGCAAAATGGTTGTAAACTTCAGCATGCTAGTACTCAGATACCGTGACACTTAGAATCTTCTCATCTAATCCTGCAAAAAGGTATTGGGCCCCTCTAGAAAAACCTCTCTCAGTTTTGTCTATCTTGGAGTGGTTTTCTCATGATGGTGGATTTTCACTTGATGGAAAAGGTGTCAAATTCAAGCAGTGCAAAGTTGCAAAGTGGTGCAACTTTCGCTCTGCAACTCGTATGACCAAGCAGACTGTTCCAACACGTCCGAATAGGTATATTTACGCTAGGCATGGTCCTCTTTTGCACTGAAACACGTAGAATCGCTCTGATCTATGTTCCACCAGATCGATCCCTCAAGGGTCCAAAGTGCAAAATGGCTACAAACTTTAGCATGCTAGTCTTCGGATACCGTGACACTTAGAATCTTCTCATTTGATCTTACAAAAAGGCATTGGGCCCCTGTAGAAAAACCTCTCTCGGTTTTGTCTATCTTGGAGTAGTTTTCTCATGGCAGCGAATTTTCACTTGATGGAAAAGGTGTCAAATTCAAGCAGTGCAAAGTTGCAAACTGGTGCAACTTTCACTCTACAACTCGTGTGACCAAGCAGACTGTTCCAACACATCTGAATATGTATGTTTACACTAGGAATGGTCCTCTTTTGCACCGAAACATGTACAATTGCTCAGAGCTATGTTCCACCGGATCAATCCCTTAAGGGTCCAAAGTGCAAAATGGCTGCAAACTTCAGCATGCTAGTACTCGAATACTGTGACACTTAGAAACTTCTCGTCTAATCCTACAAAAAGGCATTGGGCCCCTCTAGAAAAAACTCTCGGTTTTTTCTATCCTAGAGTGGTTTTCTCATGGCGGCAGATTTTCACTTGATGGAAAAGGTGTCAAATTCAAGCAGTGCAAAGTTGCAAACTGGTGCAACTTTTGCTCTGCAACTCGTGTGACCAAGTGGACTGTTCCAACATGTCTGAATAGGTATTTTTACACTAGTGATGGTCCTCTTTCACACTGAAACACGTGAATCGCTCCGAGCTATGTTCCACCAGATCGATCCCTTAAGGGTCCAAAGTGCAAAATAGCTGCAAACTTCATCATTCTATTACTTGGATACCGTGACATTTAGAAACTTCTTGTCTGATCCTACAGAAAGGAATTGGACCCCTCTAGGAAAACCTCTCTCGATTTCAGCTATCTTGGAGTGGCTTTCTTGTGGCAGCAGATTTTCACTTGATGGAAAAGGTGTCAAATTCAAGCAGTGCAAAGTTGCAAAGTGGTACAACTTTCGCTCTACAAATCAAGTGACCAAGCGGACTATTCCAACATGTCAGAATAGGTATTTTTATGCTAGGCATGGTCCTATTTCACACCGCAACATGTGGAATCGCTCTGAGCTATGTTCCACCAGATCGATCCCTTAAGGGTCCAAAGTGCAGAATGGCTGCAAACTTCAGCATGCTATTACTTAGATGTCGTGATGCTTAGAAACTTCTTGTCTAATCCTATAGGATCATGTTGAGCCTGTCTACAAAAACCTCTCTCGGTTTTGGCTATCTCGGAGTGGTTTTCCAGTGGTGGCATATTTTCACTTGATGGAAAAAGCATCAAATGCAAGCAGTGCAAAGTTGCGGAGTGGTGCAACTTTCGTTCTACAACTTGTGTGACCAAGAGGATTGTTCCAACACGTCCAAATAGGTATTTTTACGCTAGGCATGGTCCTCTTTTGCACCAAAACACGTGGAATCGCTCCGAGCTATGTTCCACTGGATCGATCCCTTAGGTTGGAGGAGTCTTAAGTTGCAAAATTGTAGGTTGCTTAAAGCAACAAATTTGAAATGATATTGAATGGCCCACTTAGCACTCATTGCATCTAAGTGATGCTCACAGAGGTGAGGCACTAGGCCTTCCTGGGAGGTCACCCATTCCAGTATACTCCAGCTCAAGCGCTTAACCACGAAGTTTTTTCCCCAAGAAGGCATAGTGGAAAAGGCATAATCCACTATACTTTTGATGAGTGGAAAGGAATTCCTAAGAGACATGAAGGAGAAAGAAGGAGTTGTCTATGCAATAATTTTGAAGCCAAAGGAGGAGGAGTCACCTAGTCGGCTACCTAGGACAACAGAGGTGAAGCAACTGTTGGATCAGTTTGGGGATATCATTTGCGAAGGCACACCAGCTACACTACCACGTAAGAGGGAAATTAGTCATCAAGTTGACTTTGTACCAGGAGCAACATTTCCTAACAAGGCTGTATACAAAATGACACTGGAGCAGAATAAGGAGATAGCAAGGCAAGTTCAAGAACTTTTGGACCAAGGGTTGATCAGGAAAAGCATAAGCCCATGGGTTGTTGTAGTGGTGTTGGCACCTAAAAAGGGAGATAAGTGGAGAATGTGTATTGATTCTAGGGCCATAAATAGGATAACCATTAGATATAGGTTTCCTATTCCTAGGATAGAAGACTTAATGGACTGTTTAGGGGGTGCTAAGTACTACTCCAAGATTGATTTGAAAAGTGGCTACTATTAGATTAGGATGAAAGAGGGAGATGAATGGAAGTCAGCTTTTAAAACCATAAAGGGGTTATATGAGTGGTTAGTAATGCTATTCCGGCTTACAAATGCACCTAGCACTTTTATGAGGGTGATAGATTCTCCTCTTGAAGGAGTTTATAGGAGTCTTTATGGTAGTCTACTTAGATGATATCCTCATCTTTAGCAAAACAAAAGAAGAACATATGAAGCACCTAGAACTTGTGTTGAATAAACTTCAAGAGGAGAAGCTCACCATAAATCTTGATAAATAGGGTACTTGGTAACTTGTTGAGGTGTCTAACTAAGGAGTATGGACAAGGATGGGAACAAGTCATTTCATAGGCAGAATTTTCCTACAATCATAGCACAAACAGGTCTACTAGTAAGAGCCCATTTGAAATTGTATATGGGTTACATCCAAGGGGTGTACTTCATCTAAGAGACCTAAAAGGTTATGAAGGAATCAATGGACATGCTGATAATTTTTCTCAGTCAATGAGAGAGGTTCATGAGCAGGTAAAGAAGACATTAATGGAGGCTAACCAGAAGTTGAAGGCTAAAAGAGATGAAGGGAAGAGAGATCTACAATTTGAAATAGGCGATTTGGTGATGGTATACTTGAACAAGGCAAGACTACAAAAAGGCATACCATGTAAGCTGCAGATGAAAAGGATAGGGCCATGTAAAGTGTTGGCTAAGTATGGATCCAATGCATACAAGGTGGAGTTACCCAAGGAGATGTCCATTTTGCCTATCTTTAATGTGAAAAACTTGGTGAAGTATAAAGGACCAGAAATGGATAAGGAACAGTACAGTGCTAAGGTGAGTAAGGATGTGGATGAACTCAAGGTACTTGATCAGATCATACCACAAGTGGAAAAGATTCTAGACTCAAGGGTGAAGAAGAAGACTAGTTACAAGACATACATGGAGCACCTAGTGAAGTGGAGACATCAACCAGAGTCAGAGGCTACTTGGATAGTAGAAAGTGACTTTAAGAAGCATAGAATTAGTGAGGAGCTCTTGACACCACAGGTTCCTTAACTTCTTTATTGTAGGGGGGAGAATGGTGCAGGAGCACCTTAAGGTATTTTAGAGAGATCTTTGCAATTTTGGCTTGTAGGTGGTTCTAGCCAACCACCAAGAGAATAAGGACTATGATGTAAAGTCCCAAGAGTTTTTTTGATGAGTGAATTGGAAATAGGTTTGTTAGGGGCTTGCGGTTTGGGTAAGTCTTGGACACTGTGAGCATTTTGAGCAATGTTGAATTGGCTACTTGTCCTAAGAGTTGGAAAATGGCATTAATGATGCTCTAAGCCCTACCCAAGGGTCCTAGCACATCGGAGAAAGGTATATAAGGTCAGAAAAACCCTAATACCTGGGTTGGAGGATTATTTTCACGAATTGAGACTTGGAGAGTACATTTTTGTGATTGGAAAAGAGCAAGTTTTCATTGAATTTCTGTGTTTGAGCCTTCATCCAGTCAAGAATGGATTGAAAGGACTTATCTGATGCTTTGAGTCTTCCATTTGTGTCACTTACTTACCTTGTGTAGCATTAGATTAGTCATCTAGACCAACTAGTTATCTTTTTGCAAGTATTTGGTGTTCTTCGTCTCATTGCCGGTTCAGGTTTGATTTGTGAATAATGAGTCCCACTTGACTTCCCGTGGCTTTCCTCTCATGGCCACTTCAAATCAAGTTGGGGACCAGTGTTACAAGACTAGGACTCGCCTCAAACTTGACAAGCCATTTTTTGACTTGGACTCGGGCTCGGAGCCCAGACTCGACAAATAGAAAAACCTAAGAAATTCAAAGATTTGTAAGGATTTAAAACTTGTTTCATGCACCCTTTAATAAATAAACCTTAAAGACACAATAGCATCATCAAATAGAAATTACTATGATCCCATACACAAACATACATCAATCACATAAGTATAAGCACAAATTTTAGCTGAAGGAAATAACACATTTAGATATATAAATATTATGATATTGCTATCAGGATTCAATCGTGTAGTTTTACAAGTCAAACTCATTGACCCATGATTCATCAGTAGTGGTTCACAAGAACCCATCTCTCATGATAATGAATGGTTCATAAGGAGGAAGATAAATCTTCATACATTTCTTCTATCACAAATGAGATAAGTGCTTGGTTTCATGAAGGTCATGAGACAACCATTAATGGTGAGTGGATACATGAAGAACTGATGGAGAATGATAATGGCTTCAGACCTGCTATAAAGGAATATGTTTTTCATTTCAATGATGCAAAATGTTTTTGGTTTCACTACCAAAATGAGCCCACGAAGAATGCATGTGAAACTCCTTTTGACCTTGAGGGTGTACTTACTCCATCTCAAGGATCATGCATTGAGGATGACATAGATCAATGTTAGGGCTAACCAATTAATAATTATACACGTGAATAAGTCAAACATGTACATGTCAATAAGGGTACTACAAGTACTCATAAACACGTAAGCCTCAAAAAGTATACACATGAATACATAGTATACACAAATTAAAAAAAAATTATATGCACGAATACAAGGTATATGCATGAAAACATGTAAGCCACAAAGTATACACTCGAATGCACGTAAGTCACAAAGTATACACATAAGTTGTAAAGTATACACTTGAATATACGTAACTCATATCTATTGAACCATCAATTTAGAATGCAAATATGGACAGGCATCGAAAAAAGATATTTGTATTAACCAAATAGCCATGTAGGAATACATAAATATATGTCTATATAAGTATGAAATATATGTACAAAATAGCCATGTAGGCTTACGAGAATGCCATCTAGGCATACAATGTCAAATATGTCCAGTAAAAGATATGTACAAAACTGCCATGCAGGCATACAATAAAGGACTCTGGAATCAAAAGTCATTGCTCTCCATGCCTAGGAAATAAAATCTTTCCCTTTCCTTTTCATTCGGATGGCGAGAGGTCTATCACTCATTTTTGCTGTGCTCGTGGAGTGCTCTTGCTATTCCTCCTAGGGTTTAGTTCATGGTGAAGTTTTAACTATTACAATAAGAAGTAAAGGCATGAATATATAGAAATTACATTATAAAAAATGATATATTTGACCAAATAATCACTTACAGCCATCTCACGATCTCTCTCCATGAGGGAAATATCCTCACGCCCATGCTCAGGCATGCTCAAGCCCTGTATAAACCATGCAAATAGACAAAAACTACATGAATCAATAATGGTTTGATTTCTCACTAACTAACATCTATGACAACAAATGTAAATTAAAATTTACTAATTTTCCTCATACCTCTTCTGTTAGAGCCATCGAGGATTGTATAGTAGATTTCACACCAATATCCATTGCCCTTGTCACATTCAGAGGTGTATCATCTTGCAACAACTGAAAATAAAACAACAAATTATTCAATGTAATCAACAATGTGCATGTATAAACTACACAAATCTATTAAGTACTTGATTCATTAGTTAAACTCTTTATTCTATTACCTATGTGAAGGTTTGAGTAAATCCACCGCCACTGGGAAGTGTTCCATCAAAACCTCCAATATTAGTCTATTCAACATCCAAAATTACATATTAAATTACCATTCGTAAAACAATGCCATTAATATACAATAAACTTATAATTGTTTACTAGTTACATACCCTAGCAATAGGTGTACTACAAAAATAGGTTGGTGGGGGGCCGGTGTATCCAGTGGCAACACTGTGACCCTACAATTTTATTAAAATCATAAAACATTTTTAGTTAATCTTGCATTTGAAAATCAAAATTTAATAAATTAAATTCAATGAACACATGCACTAACTTTTACCCGACTATCAATGCCATATGCCTCATGCAAAATGTCAGCTGCCCTCTCCATCTCCATAGCTACAAATGGATCCTACGTACTAGTCTCCTGAGGGTCGGTGGGGTCATGTGAACAAGTAGCCCCACAAGATTGGCACACATGTGTTTGAAGACCACCACTAGAAGACTCCCCTGGATGGCATTGTAGAATAGGGCTAGTATGATGGATGACACTCTGGGTCAAAGTGTTGATTTCTTGTAATGTCTCTATGTTAGCACTTTCTTTCATGAGGGAAGGCATAACAATGTGCTCATGAGGTGGCCTAGCGAGAGCTCGTCTACCTTGCCGCGTAGGATTCGGCTGTGCACCAGGTCTATCCTGAGCTGACCCCCCACCTCTCCCCTGGAAATCCCTCATATCAAAATAATTTGGGATTTTGTTTAATATGAACTCACTATATATTTTCCTAAGGAAATATTGCGGGACCTCACAATTGTTGCACGGTGGGTTATCGAAGACCATGTACCACTTATCATAAAACCGCTCCTTCATTTGTTGGTGGTGGCACCAATGGATAGGAAACCTCTTCGCATTGAGGGTAAGAGTTTTATTTGTGCATGGGTCGGTGAATAATGAGCACAAATCACCTTTTGTTATTTTTAAATCTTTAACATCCTTGTATGATAGTTTATTTGCATAATACTCCCTAGCCGCCTGCCTCCTATCTTCCCATCCAGTTATTTGTTTGCTAATTGAATCTACGTTTGTTAACATATCTTTCAATAAATTTTCTAGGGTCATTCTTTCTATGGTTGAACCATTTGGATCACTCAACCTATTGATCAAATCCTCAATTTGTTTTTTGTTGTTTTCAATTTCACTTATTAAATTTTGCTGAGTGTCAGGAGGGGGTTGAGTGATTTGTGGAGGAGGTTGATGTTGTGGTTGATTTTGATCTTGAGGATTTGGTTGGTCCTCTTATTGAGGATTTTGAGGGTTTGCAGGTTGATTTGCATCTCCTAAAAATTCAAACAAATAGATATCAAATTCAACCTAAAACTAACAAATTCAAAACAAAAAGCATAGAATCCTTACCTCTTACAGCTCCTCCTCATCGTGGTGCTATCGTTGTGAAGAAATTCAGATTCTTGGTGAAGAAACTCTTCTCCTAGAACACGAGCGTGATATTTTGGGGTTTTTGGCCGCGGGTGGAGCAAAAAAACCAGTCGAAATGCAAATGAGAGATTTCCATTTGTTTTTTTGCTTTTAACAGTCAATAACGCGTGCACGTTATAATGCGCTCACGTTATTTCTTTGTAGTTATGGTCATCGAGATCTTGCCTAGGTTTAACGGAAGACATAATGCAAGCGCGTTATAACGTGCTCACGTTATGCTTTTCAACTTTTTTTTTTTTAGGGTGTCCATGGAATTGCTACCCATTTCCATGCACCCACCCACAACATGATTCACAAGTCGGTAGAAGATTATGTGGATGACATATTAGCCAAATCAAGGAAGTGTCAAGACCACATAGCAGTACTAAGCTCCATCTTTGACAAGCTAGAAGAATATAAGGTTAGACTCAATCCTAAGAAGTGTGTCTTTGGTGTGCAATCAAGAAAGTTCCTAGGGTATATTGTATCAATGAGGGGATCCAGATAGGCCCTGCAAAATTCAAATAAATTATTGAAATGGAAGCACCGTGAACACTAAAGCAGTTAAGGGGCTTGTAGGGAAGACTTCAATCCATTCACAGATTCATAGTGCAATTAGTAGACAAGGCTATCCCATATTCTCATCTACTCCACAAGGGGGTAGCATAAATGTGGGACAAGAAATGTGACCAAACATTTAATAAAATTAAAGAATACTTACTAACACCACCATTCCTTATGCCACAGATTCAGAAGAAGCCCTTGATACTCTACATATTGGCAACTGCAACAACCCTTGGTGCTCTCCTAGCTCAGCATGATTAAACACAGAAATAGAGGGCCATTTACTATATCAGTAGAACCATGGTGATACATGAGCTAAATTATACATTCATTGAAAATTCTTGCCTAGCAATGGTGTTTGTTGCACAAAAATTTGGGCACTACATGTTGGCTCATCAAATAAATCTCATCGCCAAGATAAACCCTCTCAATTATTTATTCTCTAAATCACCACTCAAAGGATGAATGGAAAAATGGGTTATGATCTTAACAGAATATGACATTGAATATGTAGAGTTGAAGGCAATCAAAGTATAGGTAATTTTGGATCAATTCGCTCAGGCACCAATATATGTAGAGAATCCATTGGTGTCAGATTTCTTGGATGAGTCAATTTTCAATCTCAGTGTAGCGGATCATTGGAATGTGTATTTTGAGGGGTCATATACTTAGTATGGGTCAAGAGCTAGAGTCTTATTTATCACACCACAAGGAGATTGCATCCCTAAATCATATAGATTATCTTTTCCTTACACCAACAATATTTCCTAGTATGAGGCCCTTGTCATAGGACTCTGAATTGCAGTACAATGGCAAGTTATGGCACTTAATGTATATGGAGACTCATAGATTATCATCAATTAAGTCAATGATGAATACCAAATGAAAGATGAAAAACTTACCGCATATAGGAAACTGGTGGAGGATCTCAAGGAATTCTTCATCGACATCACGTTTGAGCATATACCAAGGGAAAATAATAAAGCGGTGAATGCCATGGCTACAATCAAAACATAATTGGATATCCCAAACAACATCCCTAAACTAGAATTCTTGGTAGGGAAGCTTCTTGTACCCACTTTCGAGGTACCAGATTCTAAGTTCATGTATGAAATAGTTGGTCCCAGTGAACCTTGGTACCATGACATATACACCTATCTAAAAATAGGAGTCCTCCCCATCGACATTACCCCAAACCTAAAAAGAACCATTTTCAAGAAGCCATCTTGTTTTGTTATCTGAGGTGATACCTTGTACCATAGAAGTATCAAAGGAACCCTTTTGAGATGCCTTAACCCTGAGGAACCTTTGACTGCTTTAATCAAGGTACATAATGGCATTTGTGGTTCACATTCTAGTGGTATGACCTTGGCTAAGAAACTGCTGAGAACGAGGTACTATTGGCCTAAAATGGAAAAGGAAGCTCATGATTTTGTCTGAAGATGTTTGCAATGCTAATAGCATGGGGATCTCATTCATACACCAGCTCAGGAGCTTCAACCAATTATAACACCTTGGCCCTTTTCACAATGGGGCCTCAATCTCATCAACAAAATCTCACCCACCTCATTTTATGGACACAAGTTCATTATCATTGCCACATAATATTTTTTTTAAGTGGATAGATGCCATCCTAATGACCTACATCACAAGGAAGCAAATCTCCAAATTCATCCTGAACTACCTCATTTTCTACTACACTATCCCACAAGCCCTTATCTCAGATAATGAGACACCTTTCAAAATCAAGGATGTTTGAGAACTATGCCAAAAATTCAATATCCAACATCGCTTTTCCACCCTATACCACCCCTATGGTAATGGACAATCTGAGGCTGCGAATAAAACCATCTTGAAAATCCTAAAGAAAATAGTCAATAAAGGTGGTCATGACTGGCACCTATAGCTAAATCCTGCCCTATGGGCTTACCAAACAAGTATTCACACACCTACAGGTGCAACCCCATTCTCCTTGGTCTATGCCTCAGAAGCCATCCTTCCCATTGAGATCGAGATCGCATCCTTAAGAATATCATTACATAATCTCATTATTGATGAAGAATATCGGGGATCGTGGTTGAATGAGCTAGAACTACTGGATGAGTAGCGCATGGATGCTTTGAACCACCTAAAATTCTACCAAAATCATCTAAAGAGGAGCTACAAAAAGAAGATCAAGACTCGGTCATTTCAGGTCAAAGAGCTTGTATTGAAAGAAAATTAGAAAAATGTGCCAAATAAAGATAGCAAGGGCAAGTTAGAACCCAACTGGTTGGGACCATTTTTCATCACCAAAAGCTATAAATCAGGAGCATATCAACTATCCAAACCAAAAGGTGAACCTCTACAAGAGCCCATGAACAACTCCCATCTCAAAAAAAATTATGCCTAAGCTTGCAAGGTGTAAATCCAAAAATACAAAAAAATCAAATTATATAAAAATCTAAAAAAAATTAGAAAAAGGATTGAAAATAGTAAAGAAAAAAATCATCCTCTAGTGAAAACCACTTCAGTTGTGCTTTAGGCAAGTACCTTGGTGAAAACCTGGAAAATAGGCGCCTTGTGTAAATAAGCACTTTTCATCCACCATGATCTCTATGACTTGTTCTGCATCATTTATCCATTACATCCCATTGATCCTTCCATTCACCTATCTTCGTTCGCATCATAGCTTGATCTTGTTTTTGTATCATGTTCCATCCTAGAACTACTTGGCACATTCCTAAGGTTAGTTTGTCCTACCTATATCGAGGTATTCTATCGCATTATGCTAGGGGCACATTCTTATACCCACATTTCGATCAGATTCATGTATATCTTTGAAATCTTCTTTAAAATAAAAAAATTAAAAAACATTCATAAAATCATGTGAAAATTAAAAAAAAACTTCCAACCCATATAAAAAATCTTAAAAATAGGTCAAAAATACAAAAAGTCAAAAATAGATTTGTCATGTCAAACTACGTCATCTCTGAGCTTGAACATAGGCAAGGCTAATCATTGATCAACCCTGAGACATTAGGTTAGTCCTTTAGGACTCTGTCATAATAAACTTACAATCGAGCATGTTCATATTTTCATCAATAAGTGTGTCTATGTCATCTGAACTACGTTGTCTTTGAGCTTAAATCTTAGAAAACCCAAAAACCAGCCTCAAAACATTTCAAAAATACCAAAAAAATTCAGAAAACACAAAATCATCTAACCCATTTTTGCATTCACCCGCAATAAGCATCTACTCACAATAAATCAATTGTCATTTTCATCCTTTGGAAAAATAATCAGAAGCAAGCTTAACAGTTAAAGTGAAAACTCAAGTTTCAAGATCTCAAGTCTAGGTCACTGGGTAAACAAGTTGGTTAGCTCTTCGCATCAATATTCTATCATCTAGTTAGTTCCAAAATCATCTGATAACATCATGTTCTAGGATGCATCCTTCCTACAATGGACATCAACATCAGGCATCACTGTAGTTTAGTCTTGTCTAGAGGTATCAAGAACATTGGCTTATTTTTGTATTTGATCTTTTCTTTTGATTTATCTTATTGCACTCATTTCAATGACCACTTGATGATGTCTAATCAAAACGATTTAGAGAGAAAGGAATGGGGCATTGATTATTATATTTTGTTTGTTGTGCTTGTTGGAAATTCCTGTAATATAACCTTGGCGAATACTTGCTTTGTTAGGTATGTATGGAACATGTTTTGGGTAGCTTGTTGACTATTGCATTGATAGGTTATACCTTTCTATGTTTTGGTCTAAGATGTTTGAAACTTCTGAAGTGTATCCTAGCAAGGGTTTTGTATGTCAGGTGCGAACAAGAATACTCCTATATATTTGTCGATTCAAATTCCATCTCACTATATACATATCCATCCTGGTTGTCTATACATTGATGCATCATATCTATGTGTGTTATCAAACATAAGGAAAGTTATGCTCTTTACATCCCCTATCCATAGATAAGCAACACATCATCATCACTCATCACCATATCTAATAAAGCCTCAACGAATCATAGACTTGTTGGACTTATACATCATCTCAGATTCAAGGTTTGATCCCTCTCATTCTTCTATCCTCTTTCATGCTAAGATAGTATCATGTCATTCACCATCCTTCATCCACTAATCATCAACATCTTGCATAATCATGCATATCATCATAGGAAAACATCATTCATCTCATCCATCTCACATGGATTGGATCATCATTTAAGTGTTTAGCATAATATAGATTTGTTATTCTAAGCATCTTAAGAACATCTCATTTGCATCATCAATTATCATATAGATCTATTAGTCTAACAATCCATACATCCATATTGAACCCCTTTGTCACAAGATTGACCCTAAAATCAAAATTTTCACATGCTCTCTCGAGGGGGCAATGTATCAGCATACTTATTTATGTTGGGGCATTTGAAAAAAAAAAATTGAACTTTGATCTTAGTAAGGTTATTCTTTGAACCAATGCAACAGGTACATTACTTCAAAGAGGGGGAAAATGTAGATGGTTGAATTAGCATTGTTTCTTCTATTAATCAAATAAAGAAATTTATTTGATTAATTCACTAATGTGCATCATATTTGATTAAACAAATCAATTTATTTAATTAAATTCCTAAAATTCCTCTCATCTAATTTAATAAATCAAATGTCAAATCCCCTAAATCCCTTCAAGTTAATTAATTTGAATTAATTAACCCCTGATCTTGCCATTACCCATCCTCTAGGTTTTAACTCAACCTTGGTCAAACTGAACCCTTGACTAACCCACCCACTTGCACATGAAGATAGTTTCTTTTAAATAACTAATTACCCCATTTATCCTCTCAAAAGCATTTTCTAAGGAATATTCCCTCATTAACTCCCTTTATTTGAATTTCTTACACCAAACAATTTCCCTCCAAAATCTCCAACCACATTCATTCAATTCCTCTTACTAATGCATTAATCTCTCTTACACCTCTCAAATTCTCAACCACATGCATTAATCATGCACATTCTCTAGAATGTGCTCCACCTTCCTCCACTAGCCATGTGAAAAGTGTCACAATATCATTGGCTCTTCTTTAGTCCCACATTCCTCCCATCTCTCCATTCTTCAACTCTCCAATCTATAAATAAAAGCCACTTCTACTCCAAAACCATCCCCAATCTTTGTATTTGCACTCTAGGCACTTTTATTTCATCTTTCACTTCATCTTTGTATCACATTCTATCCACTATCATTTGAAGCTTATCAAGGGGGTGGGAAAGGGCATCCTTTTCACATCAAAGGTTTACCACTTCCACTATGGGATAGGTATGAACATTCTTTTGTATGCTTACATTTAGTTTCTTTAGTTCTTGTTGTTTTGTTGGCATCATCAAGTATGTTTGAATATTTCATAGGGGTGCTTGTTTTTTCTTTTCTCAATTTGACTAACTATGCTAATGAGTTGTTTGTTGTTGAGTGAAATATAAAGAGAAACATCTACACCTCCCATACCTCATCCTCCTCAATTTCTTTCCATCCACTCAATCCACTCCCACCACATCATAATATTCACTTACCACCCCCTCTCCCATATTTTCCTCATCAAATAGCTCTCTATCCTCCACATCTGGTCACCTCCCTCATATCTAATTATATCTAGTATTGAGTTAATGTTAGGCATGATATGATCAATGAATCTAACCTCTACTATTTCAATCTCTCTTTGCATGCTTTTGTCTCTCTGCGATTTGCAATCTTCACCTAGTCACCCCACTCCACTCTCTTTATTCATATCCAAACTTTCTCTATCACCCCCAAATTTATCTAAAGTCCCCACCATACTAGCTACCTCACCACTCATACAAAAATATGTGTCCCTAATAGCACATTCTATCTTAATGAAAGATGTTACTACATCATATCTAGTTAGCATCTTTATATAGAATAAGAATACCTACTAATAAAGTAGCACTCTATCATAAAATATCGATAGTAATTTTTGTGTAGCCATCCCCCTCTCTCCCTCCATGAACACTAGGTAATTTATCCTCCCTATAGGTCATCTAGAGCCCTCTATTAGTTCTCTACATCACCCATGTTCCTATAACACATAAAAATTTCTAAAATCCATTCCCATCATATGCCCTATATGGTAAAGCACTACAATGTGTTCCCATTCCAATACATACAATAATTTGTTTTGATTGATGCTCTATCACCCCCATATGTGACCACATAAATATCTATGTATAAATATGCTAGCATGCATGATTGTCACATAAATCATTACTCCTCTTGCACCATATCTACTACATAGCTTTCTAGGTAGAAAATTCCATTAACAAGAACTACCATCACTAAGGGTAGGTTTGACATCGATCCTCTAGATCCATTAAAATCTAGTTCCATTTCTATCTATGTTAGATTTTCTGTCTAAAATATCCATGTTGAAGATGTGTCCACATCTATCAATGAGTTATATACTAATCAAGTACAAACCATCACCCACATATTCTACCACATATCTTCCACTATCATGATCATCTTCCAAGTCAAAATTTGGAAGGTTTTGGTTTTTGACCACCATCTCTCCACTACACTTGTTAGCATAGTTTAGTAAGCTCTAATGGTCAACATACTAGCCATGTAGTTTTGTATCCATCTCTTCACTAGAGTTTTTAACATAACCCAATGAGCTCTATTGGTCAATATGTAATTTTGTATATTTGTTCTACTCCCTATGCTTGCTCTACATTTTCATACAACTAATATATTTTCCATATTAAAAAGTTATTTTTAGAAAGAATATCTACTAGTGCATTCAACCTAATCCCCTATGCATATATCAAATCATGTTTTCACAAATTGATGGTTTTTCTACTTGACCATTTACACCCTCATTAATGACCCCCAAATTTAATAAATTATTAAGTTCTCAAAACTTGTATAGGCTTGCTACCATCCTATCACTTTTATTGCCCCACATGCTTCACTTGATGCTCAAGGATTACTACATTATCATCTTTTCTACACTATTTTTCTTCTCCTCTCTCAAATTTATTATTGGCTAGGTAATTCACACCCCTTTCACATTTTCTTCTCAATTTTCTCCATTTCACTTGAATTTTGCTCCATTTTTCTTTCTTTCATCCAAATTTTTACTCCTCTACCTATTTTTCATCTCACTTTCCTCTTACAAGTGCTCATCCATGCCCCATTTCATATACTTGACCTCTCAAGGAGGCATCATCCTTTTATCATAATTTCTCTATTTCTTCTACGTTGCGGCATCTTAATCTTCCATTTATTCTTAGAGTATGCTCTATTTTTATTTTAATTAAAATAATACATATCAAACAGGGGAAAAGTGTAGAAATTCAAAATGGACATCTCGCCAATCTTGACTACATCAATTATCACATTTTTCTCCCTATATTAATCAAATAATATCTTTATTATTTAATGAATCTTTTCCAAATGATTTTTTTATTCTTCTCTCTCATCTAAAATCATTTAGTTCTATTATTCCTAAGGTCTAATTCTTGGTAAATAATTATTTAATATTTTTTCAACTAGACCTTTATTCCCTTCCCTCCTAAATTAAATAAATATTTTTATTTGATTAATTTATAATTTTATTTTCTTTTATGTGTCTCTCCTAATCACCCTCCACTTCCCAACCTTATTCTCATCATTTGCATATGAACTTAAGCAATGATTTATGAAGGTGAAATAAAGAGAAAAGGTAGGAATGAATTCAATCAATGTGAAATAATGAAATGGTCTAGGACTCAAACACACCTTTCCCCAATTTCATTAGAAAGAGAGGTCACAAAGGGATAGGATTGACTTTCAACCTTGAGGTGAGTCGACTGTATTTTTGACCTTGGATCTCTACTTTCTTATGATAGAAATGATTGGTTTGCAATATTTTAGAATCATTTAAAGTGCATGAACTAAATAAATTATATGACCTAACGCTTGAAATGCAAAGTTCTATGATAATATAAATACGAAAGAAAAATTGTAGGTAGATCTGAGAAGGGTCTGATAGTGTGCACCTATGATAAAGTATGGGTTTTAGGTCCTATAGCAGGAATCATTCACCTAGGGGAAAATAAGTCTTGGTGCAAGAATCCAAAATTAATATTTTATAGTTCTCTAATCTTAGATCTAATATTTTGATTTCTTGAGATTTGATTGTCAAAAATCCAGAAAAAAAATTATGAGTTTTCATAGCTTGATGACAACTTATGAAACTTTAAAAAAATGCCCCTTTGATCAACTTTTAATGTTTCTTCCCCTATAAATTTGCACATTTAAGAGAAACAAAAAAATATATTTTTGGGTGAATGGGGGTTTTCCTTAGTAAAACCCTATGTTTGGTAATTAAACCTTGATAATGAAAGAATGACAAAATGAAGGAATTGGTGAATGAACAAAGATTGTTACAACTTAGAAAATCCGTAATGGTTGTCCTTAGATGACTGAATTCAAACACATCACTTTAAGGATTGGATCTTGCATGAATTGGCTTGATTGATGCATTCTTCAATGCTTGAAACCTACATCACAATGTTAGCTCCAAAATATTACATCAAGACACACAAACTTTGACATGATGATATGATCTTGATTGTTGTTATAGATGATAGATAAGTATATTCTTCAATGTTGCTGACAATAATATTTACTCATATGAAGTCTCCAAAAAGTGTGTTAGATTTGATTTAATAAAAAGACTACATATTTATAGGTGTTTATCTAATTTCCCAAAAAACAGATTCCAAAAGATGATACTTGAAACTTGAATTTGAATCATTAAAATACCGCCAAAAACATATTTTAAAATGGGTCTTGGCAATTAAAGGGGACCCATTCACCCTTGGGAAAATCGACTCTAGCCCATAAGTCCAAAACACTGATTCAAAAATGTGATTTAATTATTAATTGTATTAATTGAATGTTATTTTTCCTTTCAGAAAATGAGATAAATAATGCCTTGGAATGCATAATTTGGTCAATTAGATGCTTAATTAAGTCCAATTAATTAAGGGGATACAAACATAGTGTGAAATTGTAAAGGGTATACAATTTCCTACCCTATAGAAGGATTGACTCACCCAAGTCCCAATGTGGATCAATCTTTCATAACTTGTACAAGCATATGGTACTTGGGGAGCTAAATCTTATATTCCCTATAAATCCAAATTTTAAATTAATCCTATTTACTTGGAGTATGAGAATATTCCAAATATTCACTTTTTTAGATGCTTCCAAAAACCTGTAAATGGTAGATTCCTCTAGCCATTTCATAAGAGATATTTAAATGCAATGTTATGCCATCTCACATGACAGTTGACATATCACTACAGCCATAATCAATTCAAGCACTAGGGAAAATCCACTACCATTAGTGTAACAAGGACATTCAACATTGGTATAATTTTATGCTTTTTTAATTCTTGAACTTCTTTATGGCTTATCTTGTGTGTTTAGTTTGATCATGAAGGGTAATTCAGCTTAGCTTACGTTGCTCTTTTATGTTAACTTTCACTTGCGCACAAAAATGTTAATATTATAATATTCAATATAAGTGTAGACATGCAAAAATAACAATCATGCATCATACAAATTAACATTCATTTCAGCTATTAATCAATTAAAGCAATTTATTGATTAATTTCCTAAGGTTCATTAAATAAATCAAATTATTTAATCCTTATGTTCTTCTCATTTGATTTAATAAATCAAACTGATTTAATCAAATGTCACCTCCTAATATCATCCAAGTTAATTAATCTACATTTATTAGCTTCTAATTAGGATTATCATTCTCTAGCTTTTGACTCAACTAGAGTCAAATCTAAACTCCTAACTAACCCACCCACTTGCACCAATAAATCATTTATTTGATTTATTATTTCCTCTAATTAAATTCAAAATGGAATCAAAATGGAATATTCTTCCACTTTGAATCTTCCCCCCAAAAGGGACTTGTCCCTTCCAACTAGAAGGATGGTTGCTTTCTCATGGATTGTGTAGATTCAGCCCTCCTCATAGAATAACATATAACATTCCTTCAAACAATTGATAAAACCAACTCAAGCATGCAAAGAAGAAATGCAATACAACCTATTCTATGGTGGATTGGTGCCCTCTATGAAAATGTGAGAGAGCCCTTTCCCAATCCTTGATAAGCTTAGTGATATGATAGACAATGAGATGCTTGAACTCAAGTTGCCTATAGTGTAGATGCTTGGGTATGTGGTTGTTGTAGATGATGAAGAGCAAGATTGATTCTCAAGTGAAGAGAATGACCTTGCATGAAAATGTGTTCCCAAATTGAGTTGTTTTGCCTTGCATTTATAGATTCAAGGGTAGGAGTTTGAGAGATTTTTTATGAATGTGGGATAATTCACAAGCCAATGACAAGATGCCACTTGTCAAAGTGTGAGAGGGTGAGGAATGTGCAAGTCTTGGTCAATATGCCAATTTGAATTTGAATTTTGCATGAAAAGACATATTTTGGGGGGATGAAAGGTGCAATAAATGCCATGTTGACTTGTGCAAATAGCATTTAAAACCTTGTTGGAAGGGACAAGTCCCTTTTGGAGAGAAGATTCAAATTGGAAGAATATTCCATTTTGATGCCATTTTGAATGTAATTAGAGGAAATAATAAATCAAATAAATGATTTATTGGTGCAAGTGGGTGGGTTAGTTAAGAGTTTGGATTTGACTCTAGTTGAGTCAAAAGCTAGAGAATGATAATCATGATTAGAAGTTAATAAAATGTAGATTAATTAACTTGGATGATATTAGGAGGTGACATTTGATTAAATCAATTTGATTTATTAAATCAAATGAGAAGAACATAAGGATTAAATAATTTGATTTATTTAATGAACCTTAGGAAATTAATCAATAAATTGCTTTAATTGATTAATAGCTGAAATGAATGTTAATTTGTATGATGCATGATTGTTATTTTTGCATGTCTACAATAAGTATAATTATATTGTACTTGTATTATATTTAATTATTATAATAATATATATCCAATTAATACAATATATTAACAAAGAATTAAAAATTTAATAAAAGGAGTACTAAACAAGATAACATTATAAATAACTAAAAAAACAATGAACTATTTGATGTTTCAACAGTAGCAAATGTGAAGTTATTAGATTGAAGACCTATTTGTTTATGGGCGTCTAGAAAACTTTGATACTTGACATACAAGTAATGAAGCTTATTCTAAAATTTTCTACATATACCAAGTGGAAATTGATTGGAGGAAAGAATGGGTGGAATTGCAATAAATGAGTGAACTTTTTTCCTTTGTTAAAGTGCATTATTACTATCTCATTCTAATAATACAACTTACAAAGAAAAATAATTTTGATTATAATAATGTTTCAAAAACAAGTACTATTGCATTACCTAACAATTATTCATTTAATAATCGAAATTAAAATATATATATATATATATATATATATATATATAAAATCAAGGCACCCTTTATACAAATATATATAAAATCTTTAATAAAAATAAATAAATATTTTATCTATCTATAAAATATTATTTGAGTGATAATCTATATAAATTAGCTTTTAAGATGGACTAGAATAATTAAAAAATTTACAATTAATCAATAAATGATAATACCTACTACCTACTTTGTTCCGAACAATGATTTCTGAAAAAGAATTTTTAACAAAGAGATGTCCTTGCAATTAGTAAAAATTAGAGACACATACACTGAACGAACGAAAGATTTGATGGCTTTTGAATTATAGGAATAAATAAATAAACAATGTAAATCTGATTAAGTGAGAAATAAAGTTTAATGTGTAGATTCAAAAGTCATGACGACGATAAACACGCAGATTTTTTGGATTCTGATATAATTTTGCATGTATAATCACGACGTTTAATAATTCCTGCTTATCTTTATACGTCCTTATCCTGACCAAAAATCATTGAAAGTGGAGAAACCGCGTAAGGAAAATTCTATATGACTTTTTCATAATGGTGATTCTCACTTAGAAAATCCTGTGGCCTCTTTTACAATGGTGTTTGTCACTTGTGAGATGTCATTCATAGAAAGTAGGTTTGACACTGAAAACTTGTCCAGAAAATCAAGTGGTCTTTCTTGCAATTGACGCAATTTGGATTTTGCTAATTGAGATTCAGTCCTGGAATTTGATGGTCTATTTGACCTTTTTTTGTATTTTGGACCATATATTACAACCTAAAAATTTATTAGACCGTATCATTTGACTTGCTATATTTTTATATAACTGTAAATATGACATTTAAAATTATTATTAAATCGTAAAAAATTATTGTAACATATCTATTGTAGTATATATAAATATAAAATGTTTATGATAAAAATATAAATTAGTTTAGAATTGAAATAATTCTTTCTAATTTCACTTTATATTAATATATATGATTTATTATAAATATATTTATTAATTCAAAATTTGTTCAAAATAAAAAAATTTCAAGATTAAATATAGTTTTTTCTAATTTTTTAAATGTTTTTAACAATAAATTTAAGATTTTAACATTTTTACTAATAGTTATCATTGCTTTATATTAATATATATGATTTATAATATTTATTAATACAAAATCTTTTCAAAATAGAATATAATTGTTTTTTAACTTTTTTGAATATTTTAACAAAATTTATTTTCTATATGAATTTAGAAACTTCTTGTGAATTGTAACAATAAATTTAAGATTTTTACATTTATTTCTAATTATCAATATTTTTTGAATTTTCATTGTTTTTTCAACGCATTTTGCTTTCAGTAATAAGTGATTCGAGCTTTGATTTTTTTCAATATAATACAACATTTGTGCTTTATTGGTGAGCATGTTGAAATTTTAGATAATGAGTTGAATAAGGATTAAACTATTTTTAATTTTATATAATTATTTTTGAATAGATTTGAGATTGATATTTAAATTTTTTTGACAATTAAATATTTTCATAAAATGTAAAGTGACAAGCATTTAAATGAACAAACCTTCAAAAAAAAATCATATGACAAGTAGGGGTGGCCGTCAAATTCCAAGGCCTGTTGAGATTTGACTATTAAAATATAACTGTAACACTTGCCATATTAACTAAAACAATTGTGATATTGCTATCGGGATTCAACTGTGTAGTTTTACGAGTCATTCAATGAGTTTGACAGAAAGCAGGTTTGACAATGAAAACTCGTCCAGAAAATCAAGTGGCCTTCCTTGCAATTGACACAATTTGGATTTGCTAATCGAGATTTGACTGTTAAAATATAACTGTAACACTTACCATATTAACTAAAACAATTGTGATATTGCTATCAAGATTCAACTGTGTAGTTTTACAAATCATTCAATGAGTTTGACTCATAAAATTACACAGTTGAATCCTGACAGCAATGTCACAATTTGATATGCTGTGGAAGATATTGTGAAGAGAAAAACATATTTTCATAACTACTAATCACTTTGGATTTGGATTTACTAATCTATTTTGCACGGATTTCTCTCGTTGGTGATGATCATGGGTTCCTTCATTTTCATAATTAACATGCCACTTGCCATATTAACTAAAACAATGTTAACTTGTGAAGAGAAAAACCTTTTTTTTGTACCTACCTAATCACTTTGCCATTGTCGTGCACAGCAAACTAAAGTCGACTTTGACCTTTCGTTACGTTACATTTACCTCTTGAAAGACAGACATTAATATGCTCGCTTTCATCGATCTATCTCCATTTCATGGATAGATTTGGGCATTGACAATCTCCATCAAAAACCGCTGTTACAACCTAAAACTTAGGCCATAAATTTACAATGGCTTTTATACTTTCTAATCTACTTTGACAACGTGTCCCTCTAGACCTCATTAAAAGCAGTTTCTGAACTTACGCCTCTTCATGTCAATGTCTTTGCCTGATCTCTTGTTGTAGATTCTGGGAATTCAAAAGTATTGTATGATCCACATTCAAAGGAGGTTCTGAGTCTCCATCTGTCTATGCCAGTGTCCTCTACTCATTATTCCATTCCATCCTCATTTCAGTCATTTGAAATGTCGGCAAAGAAAATAAGGTCATTTGAAATGCAAAGAATATAAAGTCATGGTCTCGTAGTCTCTAGTCTCCTATTAGGGTTCTTAATCAAGCGTATTCAATGATATGTGATAAAATGGAAATTTTCTCTACCATCTTTTTCTATTGAGATTTATAGTCAAATATATTTAATGATATGTGATTATTTGATTAAATATTAGATGTAGGGTTCTCAAGTTTAATAGTATTAAGTACAATTGGAATTTGTATTTGAGGAGGTGTAATATTCATGTCAATAATAAATTATGGTTCTAGGAAAACTCATCGAAAGTAATTCATCATTGGAAAGTTTACCATTGGAAAAGTCAACGTCATGACAAATTCACCTCAAGGAAAATTCACCACTAGCAATTTACCCGTGGAAAATTCATCACAAAATTTTAATGCCATGAATTTTATGTAGTCGTGAATAGCTGGTGGTAAATTTTCCTTGAGGTGAATTTGTCACGACGTTGAATTTTCCTTGAGGTGATTTTTTTGAGGGTGACTTACTCACAGTGAATTTTCCTAATGTCATAAATTCTATGTTAAATGAAAGATCATTTATTTATAAATGTAGAGTAATGTGTGTGTGAGCATGTGTTCCCAATGTAAGTGAATATAAATTTCAAATTTAAATAACAATTAAAACTAATTAAATTATTTTTTAGGTAATTTATAATATATAAAAAATTGATTGTTTAGAAATTTGATGTTTATGATGTATTTTCTGTGTATAAAAATTTGATTTGAGAATAAATTAAAATGAAATATTATATAAATGTAAAATTAATTATTGTATTTAAAAGTGATATAGTGGAATTTATATTGTAATTATTGAGAGAATATAATCTAAACATTGCTACTAAAGTTCTTTTGGATTAAATAATAATTCTACTAATTGGTGATTTCACTTACATAGCATGGATTTGACACCTATATATTAGGTTCATTTATGTATGGGTGAAGTAGCCTAATTAAAATGGGTTGAATTATGTTTCTCTTTTAATTTCTTAAATATCATTATGTTTCATTTTATCCATGATTGTGGGCCATAGATTTTTCTTTCTTTTTTTACATGCAACATATTTTATGCTACAAACAAGTGAATTCAAGTTTTTATTTTGTGCTTTCTTGTTAGGTAATCATTTATGAAATTCTAGTTGTGCATATCCTTCAAAATATATATACATTTTATACATCATTGAGACTTGGGTATGTTCACTTGGGAGAGTTCTAGTAGGAAGATTTTGTCTATAATATTTATTGCAATTAGTTTCTCAAGTATTGTGGTATATCAAGCATTATGGTTCACATATGATAATTATATTATAGACCATGTGGTACATTATATGCGTTGTTCCATAGAAATACCAAAATGGGGATCTGACTTAGGAAAACTCTTATATAGCCTCTCCCTTTCAACTCTTTGTTGTGATTTTTGTAGGTTTAGATCTGAAGATGGGAAGTTGTTGAGTAGAATTGCAAGTGCAAATAGGGAGTTATAGGATTGGAAAGTTAGATCTTTGAAAGAAGGAAGTCAGTCTAGGGCGTAAGATGCCATAGAAATTCTATTTTAGCTCCAAATTTGTATCATAGGTGCAATACTCTACATTATATAATTTTTGTTTCCAAAATTTATGTTTCATCAGTGCAAAAAAAATATGTTTTCAAATTAGGTTGCATAGTCAAATTAATTCAATAAATTCACCTTAATTTCAATTGATTTTCAAGGCAATAAAAGAACTATATCCAAGGTAGATTGTCTCTCCTTTTTGGCTGCTAGCCAATCTCACACCCTTGCTGATTTGGCTTTTAATGATCATTTGGAAAAGGGTTGATCTTAGTGATCCACAGACTGAACCTAGGATCTCTTTTTCAATAAAATACTTTGGTGGACCCAAAATTTCCTATAATAACTAAATATTTTGATTTTCAATTGGAATTCTATAGATATCAAACATTAAGAAAAATTTGCAAATATTTAAAAAATTAGAGCACTTTTTTATTGCAAAATATTGTGTTTTCTTTTGAAAGGACAATGTTCATTCAATTTGATGCATTATTGTTCATTTTTAGTTTTGAAATATATTATATCTTTAGAGACATTTGATGAATTCTCTAAATTATTATATGAAGAAAATTTGAAAAGGAAGATTCAAGACAAGTTTACATGATGAAATTCCCATCCTTCATGCACTTTTGTAATCTGCCCTTCATGATTACCAAAATTTGGTTAGTAGTCAAGATACAAAGTCCACCTCTAGCCGAATCAAAAAATCTAAGCCTACAAACCAAAGCAATGTCGAATCTTTCAAAAAATAGAATAAAGGGTTCCTTCAATTTAATCCCCCTCAACAACAAACTCAAAATGTCAATAAACAAGTAGCTTTTTTTAATGCCACAATACCCTTTAGCTATGGAGACCCGAAGAGACAATTCACTCCCTTACCCAATACCCTTCATAACACAATGTCCCAACTTTTAGACTAGAAAATGATTACCTTTCCTCCCATCAAACACCAAATCCTAATAATCCTTTACCCTCGAGCTTTAAATAAAATTCTTATTGACACTATCACCAAAAAATGGACATGAAATTGAACATTGAAAGTAACATAAACATCTTGTGCAAGACCTCATTGATTCTGGTCGTCTTTTCGCTGGAGGTATTCGTGATCAAGGAAATAACTGTGTTTCCCCTCCTAATCAAAACTTTCAAATTTTCACCAACCCCATGCCAAAACATAAAGTTTCATTTGTCAAAGCTAGAAAAACTACAAAAAATGATGTTACAGTTGTGGACACAGATGATGATAACAATGATTCTATTTAGCATAATGATATCACTAATAATCCTATAGATGAAATGGTCAAGGTGATAGAAATCATCCCTCATAAGAGGCAAACTAAAAATCCGCTTGAAATTGCTTTCTCCTCTAAGGATATACTTAAACATGCAGCTGATGGTCCTCTCTACATAGCTGATTGTATCTATGGAAATCCCACTAATGGTATACTAATAGATCTTTCCTATGTAGATAATGTGATCATCGAGGAATTCTTGCTTTTGCATGATTTTTATCAAGATACATACGATAAAATGAAAGCATGGATCAAGACACACAATGTTTTTTCTTGCCCTACGATAGGATCGATAACCTTGCCATTGCAAATAGGACCAAAAAAATTAGACGTCTCATTCTCCATCATCCCGTAGTTGAACCAATTTCATGTGAAGCTAGGCCACCCATGGCTTCTCTCCCTGAAAGTTGTCCCTTTGGTCATGCATAAATGCTTAAAGTTTCCCTTTTCCAATGAAATATTCACTGTTCCCCATAGTGGCTTCAACCCTTTGTCATCCAAAGTAATTTTTTCCTTCCAGATGCCTTATGGCTTGAGCCCATAGAACCTAGATAAAACCACGAGAAGATTTATTTTGCCTATCCTACCAAAAATTCGAAGCAAAGAAAATAGTCGAACTGTCTCTTCAAAATATGTCCCCAACCACCTTTGAACCTACCATCCTTGATGAAACCATGCTTGAACCTAAACAAGACCCAAATAATCAAGACCAACCTAAAATCGAACCTTCACCTCCATCCTACAAATGACCAAGAACTAACAAAACCAACCCTGTCACACCTCCTAGATTAAAATAGGTTTACAAATTCAAAGAGAATGTGGTCAAACAACCTCTCATGGTTCCTTCCATTCCCCCCCTTAGGGAAGAAAGGAAACCTATGGTTGCTCAATCTACTCCTACACAAACACAAATTCAAAACAAAACCAAAAGAAATAGAGGTACTAGGGAGTGTAGGCGTAGACATCATGCCCTTGCTCATAGGTTACATGAAGAAATAAACAAATAAAATCAAGATCCAAACTTGATTGAAGTAATGCATGATGATTCTACCCTTGCCTTGAAGCAAGACAATTCAATAAAACCTCCACAATAAGAATTAAACCCTTCCATGGAAATTATCCTTTAACCCCCTATCATGATTAACTTAGATGATGATGATGAGGTTGCTAAAATTGATGAAGATGTACATAATGAATTGAATACATTGTTTTCCTCTTCCATGAGCTTAAATGAAAAATCTCCTCCAAAGAGTGTTGAACCTAGTGCTTCTCCTAGTTAGGAACTTGCCCTTGACCCTTTGGCTAGTTTCTTCCTTTGGTATACAACGAACATGATTGGGAGGTGGATGACCTACTCATAGGTTGAATTTCATGTGCCTTACTAGCATTTTGCATTCTTTCTCTTTCATTTTCTTTTGTGTGATCGTATGTGCATGATTTAATCGCCTACGACGTTTTGTTTGATATTCTCTATCTCTTTGTGAAATTCCTCTATTTTTACCCTCATTCTTCTCTATGTCATACATCTTTTCTCTTTTTATCTTTTTCATTTTTGTCTTTTGTTTTCCTTTTCAGGATGATGCAAGGCGTCGAGACATTCATGTCTCTTCCAAGTTGACCTGAAAGGTTTTTCTTTGTTTTCACTCTCTTTGTGTCATTGTTCTAGTTCTATGCGTATTTGGGGGATGATGACAATTTTGAGCTCTCTAAAACATTGTAGCAAATAATATATTGATCCCAAATCTATAGATCCCTTATGTGTTTGGTGTTTTCCTTTTGGGGTTAACCTCTCTCTTCTATTTTTCTCTTACATGGTGTAGCTTTACATGGACACATATGACTTGGAATAGGACTTTCCAACTTAGCTCTCATGTCTCCTATATCATTTTCTACTTTAAAGTAATTTCTCACAGTATGGTGTTTAGCAATTTTTTTAAAGTGGGGGAAACCATTGGCATTATTCTTTTGCAGATTGTTTCTTATCATGGTTCATGGTGTAGCCTTCTTACTTCATATGAAGAATTTTTCACTTTGTGGATGGCATTGGGTGTGATTTACTTCAAGAGCATGATATCTCTTAGCATATCACATTCCTCTTAGTGGCCTAATGTGATGCACTGCATCTCATAAGTTGCATTTTTTCTATTCTTTGATTGGTCCTCTCTTGGAGACATTAGGCACAATATTCCCTAAGTTAAAGACCTCGCACAAACTAAGCAAGACTCCTTTTAACATTTCCTATTTTGCATTTTGCATTTATAATTATATGGCCACCTTGCATAACACATCTTGCATGCCTATAGTGCCATCTAGTTTGTTCATTGGCTCCAAGCATAAGAATTTTTTCTTATCTCATGAAGCTCAAAAATATATTTTTTTTTAACCTTATTAAAGTTATCAGGAGGTATAACTTTGGTATGGTCTGAATGAGAATCCCAACTGAGGCATGAATTTCCCCATAGCCAGTTGTGTGTGAATGTGAGTACATATTGGTCGTGTATGTATGTGTCTCACCTCTTAGGACTTCTCACCCAGCAGATAGCCAGGAGTTTCGTTGCCTTAGAGTGAGTATGCATATTTTAGACAAATAGCCAAGATCTTATCCACATCATGATGGAAAAATGGTTGAAGCTTGATCGGGTTCTCTTTTATTTTACCTTTTCTCTCTTTCATCTTTGGCATTGTATGCTTGTTCTTTTTTATTATTCTTTATATCATTCTCATGTGTGTTCTTTTGCACCTATGATTGGTTTGATATGGGATCTTGATCCTAGGAGCTTGATCACCCCTCTTGATTGTTATCTCATATTATTGGTGTTGCTACAACTAGACCCCTCTTGGTGTGTTTTGGTCTACTTTAGTGTAATTTTGAAGAAATTATATCCTTTCACTAAAGTGGGGGCTAGATGGAGTCACCAAAAAAGTAACCCTTCTACTTTTTTTGGCTTGTTCGAGCCCTCCATTTAATTTTTGTCTCAATGTTGTGTTGATTTAATGTTGTAATGTGGAGGATACGTTCACATTGAGTCTTGGGCCCTTGTAAACTAATGGATTTTAATGGTACCTTGCTAGAGTTTTGTGAAGTGTTGTAACCCACTTTCACACTTCTCTAGGGTTTTATCATAATAAACATAATCTTAATCAAAATCAACTTTAATCATGCCTTATTTGGAGTTTTGTCAAGTTTTTTAACAAAATTTCACACTTCTCTAGGCTTGTCATTAATAATTAGGTTTTCTTATGCTTTAATTGGCCCTATTTTGCATCCACAAGCCTCATTTATTACATCTTTTTGAGGATAATCTCGACACCAATCATTGAACACTCATAATTTAGGTGTTTATAGCTTGTGTGGCCTACATTTAATGATCAAGGACTCATTCACTATCTTGGGTGAACGGGTCCCACCTAGATCTTTTGTCCTGAAACTAATTTTCACACATTTCTAAGCACTTTTGGTTTTTGGTCCCATACATTGTGTCTAATGGGACTCATTTGCAACCTTAGTCAAATAAGTCCCATGTGGCCCAAAATAAAATTTAATTCAAATTTCTAGTAGGATTTTATTATCCTAGATCTGATGTTGGCTTGTAGTGTTATAATTTCAAGAATTCTTGCATAATTAGGTATAAATACAATGTCCTTTAATTCATGAGATTATACTCTTGATAATAATCACTTATTGATGTGATATATTCCTAAATGGATCCTTTATAGTTGGTTATGCACTCTATGATAAGTTGATACTTAAGTAGATAGACTTTAGAATATAAAGTTATTTACAAAGCTATTGTAAAATTAGAATCATAAGGATATCATAGGTTGTTCCTAAGATTAGATTATACAATGAAGGGGATAAATTGTGTTTGTGAATACTTGATAGAAATATCATTGTGAATTGGAAAGAGGGAATAGGTTGTTTGTAAGGTTAAAGGTTTCCTATGGAAGAAAATTACCTAGGAATAGATTATGAATGGATATAATCCAAACTGAGCTAGGATAGTGTATGTGAATAGGATGACCATCGCTTGAAGTACTAGGTTAGAATACTATAGCCAAAGTAGTTTATTTTTCCATGAATTTCATTATTAGTTTACTATGTTCCTTTTTATGCGTGATAGTTCATGATTGTAGGATCTACAAGTTCTAGTTATGTAGGACACAACACTAAGCTTAGATAGAAAATTTTTATGGGGTTTTACCAACCAAACACTTCGTTGAAGGGAAGGACCATCTTACCATATGTTGTAAATGTGCAAGGGACCAAATTTGATTCTATGGTTGACAAAAAATGTCTTGAGTGATGCTTCTCCGCATCAGTTGGTGGCTGAGTTTTGCAGATGTTTGTGCCAATGTCAGAGAAATCTAGAATGTATCCACCAAAGTGGTGACATCGAGACCAGTTTGTATATCTATTTCCAAATGAATCTTAGATGAGATATGTATGTATCATGTACCCATTTATATCAAAGGATGTATTCTTGAATGATAAAATTGAGTTTATTCAATATGAAATCTATGTTACGAAAAGTGATTGGTGGGAAAATGGATGCACAATGTCACCCTTTCTCCAACTAATCACTCAAGAATCTCCTAGGATTTCCAATTGGATTGACTATCAACCTCACAAGGTGATTCAAATCATGATGAGGAGGACCTACGGAGGTTCTTTATTCTTTTTAGGGGTTCACCACCAAAAAAATGCTTGGAAAAGATAAACAAGCATTCAACTCAAAAAATCTAGTAATTCAAGCTAAATGAATGAAGTAAATGATGAAATTAAGCTACTAGAAGTTATGATGTATGTACCTAGGAATTATGGAGATGTCACAAGGATTCTGGAAATGCAAAGAAGCTGTCAAAAAGTGCTATGGAGGACAAAGACACCCTTATTGTTGTCTTAGTCTCATTTATTTTTCGGGGGCCAATGCAGAACCTTCAGATGCTAGATCAAGATCTAAAGGAATATTTGCAAAATTCTTGTTGGAGGACTAAGATGCCCTAGGTGGCGACTTAGTCCCACTTTGAATTTTTAAAATTTCTGAGTAAGATTCTACGATTTAGAGCCTAAATTTCGTCTTCCACCAAATCTTTAGATTTGAACCTGCAAAAAGACTTGCAGAAAAAAGGAAATTGGATTGATTATTTATGGGGGTTTTCCTTGATCAAACCCCTTTTTTTGTAATTAAACCTTGATTAAAAAGCATAGATATGAGAATGGAAATTTGTGTGCCCTAATATTAAGTGTGTTTAAGATTATGCAAGTGAGAACATGGAGAAACCTTATTCAAATGTATTAGAATAGAATTCCTAAAATACACATAGAAATGACTTATGAAGGAGATCTCTAATCACATTAATAGGATAAAAACATGAAATGTACCTCCCTTAGGCAGAAAATAGAACAACAATGGAAGATGGAATAACTCAAGAAAGAAGTACTTAGGCTTGGATGAATGGCTAGTTGCATCTCCAACCTAGAATCTCTCATGGTCCTCCATGGGCATCCATTATTAGACTTTGGCAATGCTAGATCTTGATTTGGAAAACCTGTAAAAACACTAGAAGCCTACTCAAAGACTTGAAACTCACCTTCAACTTGGATTCACTTGTCTAAACTTATCACTCGTTTGCTTCAATTTTCTTGCTCATTACTTTCTTATGTAAAAATGGGGTGTGAATATTACTTTTATAGGTATTCTGATCTAATAACCCGATTATTAGAAACCAAAGGCCAACAAAATGACAAATAAGTTCAAATATTTTCATTTCCCACTCTTAATTCCTAAAAACAAAGCCCCTAGGACTAAGACGTCCTAGGTGGCATTTTGGTCCAACTAGGTGGGACTAAGATACCACCAATGGCGTCTTGGTCCCACTAGGTGGGACTAAGATGCCACTAATGGAATCTTGGTCCCACAAGGCTTATTTTGTAAAATTAAAAGGTGGGTTTCCAATATTAATAATTGTCTATGGGTTTCGATCAAATTTATGATTGAAATATGCCTTGAGATGCATAAAAACGGGTCTCAGAGGCCCATAGCAAGTGACCTAAAGGGATTTTAATGCAAGGGGTGCCAAAATAGGTCCAAATTAAGTTTGAAAATTCCAAGATATGCATTTTTCTACACTACATTTAGCCCCCACTTTAGCACCCATATGACACTACATGGATATGCAAGCTAAAGTACTTCAAAAATTAACTTTATAAAAGGATACTCATAGGGGTTTGTTAGGGATAATCAAGCCCTCATTGTAGTTACCGACAAAACCAACATATTAGGAACCGAATCCTACATCACGGATTCATTAGTAGCTCGAAAATAATCCTCTTATCTAACTTGCCTAGCAAATTACATTTGAGGGTAGATGTATGCCCCCTTGATTCTGCTTGCTTTACAAAGGTGGAATCAAGGTAATAATCCAACCACATCAAACTAGAAAAGTCCATTATAGGGAATTCCCAAGTACCATGCCACTTGATTATAGACATTTGATGAGAACGAGAGTGGAACTATGATTCTAATGCAACAAATGGCATCGAAAAGGGAATTCGCCAGCTCCAAAAATGTTAGTTTAAATAAAAAGCACTTATTTTCTTTTTAACAAAAAGTGACCTAAAAATGTATGTATATAAAAGGATAAAGGAGAAGGTAAATCACATTCATTTTATCTTTTACCTATTTCAAAGTGAGCTTGGAGTAGAGCGAGCCACCATGTCGAGCAGACATCCATCCACTAGTCCACGGATCGAGCTTCTATGGGAGGCGGTCACACGAGGCAAGCTATAGTCCATTGTGAGTGGATTTCACCTTCTCTTCAGTTTGATTTAATCAGTTTTTAATGTTTATATGAAAATTTTAGACGAATTTATAGGCTAGGCAGGGTTTTTCTTTCTTTTTTTTAGATTGTTGCAAGTTGTCCCTCTTTGTTGCAAAGTGTCCCAATTAAGGAATAAATTTTCTAGAATCCTTAATTAAGATATCCTAGAGAAACTTTAGCACACTTTTTGACCATTAAAGTAAAAATTTAATATTTGGAGATATTTTAAGGGACATTTTCCTTTTTTTCTTATGGCAGACTACACACCAGTCGCACCAATACCTAGGAAACCATACGCTCATCCAACTTCGAGAGATTTTTTATCAGCTACTTGAGGAGGATGTGTAGATCCTCTAGGAGACAAGTCTCTAATTTGGGCCTACCTCTTGCCAGCCATGCGATATCATGATGCCATGTTGATGGTGCTAGCAAAGAGGTGGTACACGAACACATGCACCTTCCATCTACTGACAAGAGAGATGCCAGTCACACTGGATGACTTCACCGCATACTGCAAGTACCTATCGAAGGAGAAAGGGTATCCCTAGAATAGGGTAGGGGCTTTAAGGAGATGCAGGTAGACACTGAGTATTGCCTAGGCAATCAGTTCGCCGCAAGATTGTGGGACCACATATTGAGTTGTCATGGCTTCTTCATGCACACTCACCACTATTCAGACACATCTTGATTTATATAGGAACACTTGTACTTGTCCCAAATGGTCACGGAGCATATTTGGAGACATGGAGCACTATTATAGACATCTTCGCATGGGGTCAGAGCATAATGGCACACTTGTACTATGACTTGAGTCAATTCACTTATGAAGATCTACACAACATGTTGCATTGTGCCCTATTATAGACCTAGATCTTAAACACATTACCTACACTAGGCCCACAAGATTCTAGATTTCCATAATTATTGGGTACCCATGGACATTCATTTATCCCCTTAGGCAGGTATGGAAACCTGGTAATGTATTGTTCTAGAGGGTTAGATTTGGTAGACTGAGGGAGGAGGATGCTATATGGAGGCCCTATCTCATGGGGATATTATGTTTAGACACTACAAGACAAGTGAGGTGAATTCTAAGGGATAGGTTTCTATTGAGACGATGCAGTCATGTAGTGAGACCCTTTTTCTACAACCATGTCATGAGGCAGTTTGGGTTGGTACAATGGCAACCAAGGCCATGGGATTCATATAGATGATCAATATTGAGTTCTCGCAAACCAAGGGACATCAAATGACTAATGAAGGATGATGTCATCCTGAGTGATGCAGAGGAGGAGGAGACAGACATGCCGCTAGTCTCCAACACAAATGATGTCGACATGATAAAGGAGTATGACAAGTGGTGGGAGGAGGTTCGACCAAGAGCTATCTTTCCTATGGACTATCCTTGGGCTTCATAAGACCTTTACTAGATCTAAGGGAGGAGGATAGAGAGTCAGGAAAGATGGTAGATCTGGAAGATCCATTCCTAAAGGGGGTGAGGAGACAAAGGAGGATAGTGATTATGAGGGGGAGGACGACAACAATGAGGAGACAAATGACAGGAAGATTCAGTTGATGAGAAAGGACAATGATAGAGGTGATGCCAGTCCTTCTAGGCTTGAGTGGAGAGATACAGTTCCCACATGGGTCATGAGGTCATAGTTTGCACCTGCTAGTGTCTGAGAGTATGGGGAGAGCAGTGGGGAATTCAAGATCCCTATGGATCATGCTACAGACCTAGGTGATGATATTTATTTTTATACTTTCTAGTGTTTTTATACATATCATGCTCATGTATATATTATGATGATGTACACTAATTATCTTTATGATTTCTATCTTGTAGGGCCCATGATAGATCCTAAGAATCTCTTTTGATGTGCAACTATAGAAATAGTGCCACCCCTTCTTATAGATGAGGCTGTGACCATAGTGTACATGCCCCCACCTTTCATGACAAAGCGCATGGATCTATTCAAGACTTATGTGAGGTTGAGGGGAGCATATAATAGCGAATCTAGGTGCCCTCATTAGGTTGAGGGTCAAGTATTAACACTGGTAGTAGAGTTAGAGGAGGCTTGAGCAGCTCGACAAAGTGAGAGAGAGGCTATCTTATAGTTAGTGGTTGAGTGAATGAAGAGAGAAAATGTCAAAATCCAGGTTGATAGAGACCACGCAGAGTGAGAGTGTTTGGAGGCACTAATATGTGAGGGTGAGTTACGTGAGTCACTATGAACTATGAGGGATATGTCTAGCATGAGTAGATCTCAATCACACACCAAATTCTCTCAACAAGCACGAACACCACATCTTGAGGTATCTAGTAGTCATAGGCGATAGTGACATTGTACTATTGATGAGATGTATTAAAATTTTTGATATATATATGAGCATGTTGGGATTTTATGTTTATGTGTTAGATGGAAATGTGATTTATTAAATAATCTATGTTAGACTACTCAATAAATATCTCCATGATCTAACATGTCTTTTCTTATGCTTTCCTATATTTTATAATGTAGTATGTTATGCTTAATTAAATGTACTTATGATTTAGTTGCAAAACATTAAATACCAATAAGAATATAACGTAACATAACATAGACCAACATGTCTAAATAGCATGATACCCAAAGTAAGAATCCAAAACCATATTGGACCCACTACCCCACAACTCAAGACACAAGGAACTATGTGTCAGTAATGAAGAAAGCATGAGAGACAATGGCATGCCATCCATTGAATCTAACAATGTTACTTGTAAACACTCACACTATTCAGAGAGGCTAGGAATAATACCAACATAAATGCACGACATTGATAGGTTCACAAAGAGGTGTACCATCCACATCAGATAATATCTATGCTTTGGACCCATAGCTCTCTTGAACTACATAAGGTCCTAACCAATTAAGGCTAAACTTTCCTTTTTTTGTTGTGTTAGCATTGACATTTTTTTGATTCTCGTATAACACCAAATCACCTTTGTTAAATGAGTGAGGGATGACATGGTCGTTCTAACTTCATTGTATTTTCTTATGGTAAGCTTGAAGGATGTTCAAGAGTGTTGATGCACCTTTCATAGAGCATTTCAAGTTGGTGTAATTGTTGTTCCCTATAAGTGTTGCCATCAATTATCCCTTGAAGAGAGATTCTTAAGGAGGGAATCTCCAATTCTAGGGGCATAATTGCCTCAACACCATAAACAAGGTTATAAGGTGTGTTTCCCGTTGAAGTTTCAATACTAGTACAATAAGCCCATAACACATATGTTAATTGTTTATGCCAGTCTTTATTATGTTTGTTCACTATTTTCTTTATAATTTGTTCAAGATTTTTACTGGTTGATTCGAATTGTCAATTAGATTGTGGGTAGTAAGGTGTTGAGAATCCATGTTGTATATTAAATTTTTTCAAGAAATTTCCACATCATTGTTCTTAAATGGTGTTCCATTGTCTAAAACTAACATAAAAGGAATTCCAAAGCGAGCAATAATGTGCTCTAATATGAAATGAAATATTACATTAGTTGTTGAATGAGAGGGAATACCTTCTACCCATTTCATGAAATAATGTGTTTCCATGATTATAAATGTATGTCCTGCGGATGAGGGTGGGGAGATTTTTCCTATAATATCCAAACCCCATACCGAGAATGGCCAAATATGAACTTGTGCACGAAGCTCAGAGGCATGGGCATGAATTAAGTTTTGATGTTCTTCACACTTATGACATTTCTTAAAGTATTCAAAGCAATCTTTTTCCATGTTCTTCCAATAATATCATATGAAGATTAGCTTTTAAACTAATTATCTTCCTCCTAAATTCCCCCCACAAGCACCTACATGAGCTTGTTCAAGTGTTGTAAGGATTTCAGATTTCTTAAGAAACCTAAGCAAAAGTCCATTAAAGAACCACTTGTATAATGTCCGCTAGGATGATATATCTAGATGCAAATTTTCAAAGACGAGAGCAAGTGTTTTCATTTGTTGGCTCGAGAAAGGTACCATCTTTCAAATAATTGAATATTGTATCATACCATTCACTCGAGTTTTTGATTGTTGTTGCCAACACTTCATCTACTTTATCGTCGCTCGATGGTTTCATAATTGTATGCATAATAAAAGTGAAGTATTTTGAATGATCTTGGGGGAAAATAAGAGAAGCTACACTCGCCATTGCATCTCCATGATGATTATCCTTTCGAGGGATGTTATCAATTGTGAATGATTCAAAATTCTCTAACAATTTCATTGTGAGATCCTTGTATTTTGATCATTTTTCATGTTTCATTTATTTGTTTGATGACTAATTGTAAATTAACAAATATCTTAATGTCTCTAGTACCTATAAATAGAGTGGCACATAATCCAACAAGTAACAACACATACTCAGTGGTGTTATTTGTACATGGAAATTTAAACCATATGATAAGGGAATAGGATCTTTTGTTGGCCATTTTATTATAACCCCCATGTCAGAGCTAGTTCTGCACTTAGATTTGTCAAAATACAACTCCCATGTATCTTCTTTGATTGTCAACATGTTATCATTGGGAAAAGAATCATTAACAGGTAATAGTAAAGGAGAAGGAGCATCAACTAACTAGTCAATCAAGACTTTACCCTTAATTGCTTTTTGTGAAACAAATTTAAGGTCAAATTCAATCAACAACATTTCCCACTTAGCTAAGCATCCAGATAAATCTATTTTAGTGAAAAGGTGTTTTAAAGGGTCAAAATTTGTCATTACTTGTATTTCGGTGTTCAATAAGTAATGTCGCAACTTACTAGTAGTGAATACAAGAACCAAACATTATTTTTCTATTGTTGTGTATAAATTCTCATAATCAATCAATGTTCGACTAATGTAGTAAATAGGATGTTCTTTACCTTTTTCATCTTGTTGAGCCAACAATGTTGCAAGAGCATGGGTTGAAGCTGATATATAAAGGATGAATGGTTTGTTTTGTATAGCATGTTGTAAAATAGGTGGAGTAACAAGGTAGCCTTTAAAACTCTCAAAAGAATATTTACAATCATCGTTCCAATCAAAATGTATTTCTTTCTTGAGAAGATGTGTAAATCACAATGTTCGATCTGTTAACGATGCTACAAATCATCAAATGGCTTAAACTCTTCCTTGTAAGGTACAAAATTGAGAGATATTTCTAGGAGGTGGCATGTTAACTATAGCATCAATTTTTTGTTTGTCTACCTCAATGCCTCTGTGACATAAGATAAAACCTAAAAAAATCCACTTTCTACACCAAAGACACCTTTATTTGGATTTAATCTCATCTTATATTTTTAGAATTGCTCAAAGATCTTCTAAAGATAATTCACATTATCTTGTCTCTTTAAATATTTAGCGAGAATATCATCAACATAATCTTTCAGAATATTGTGTATGTAATCATGGAATATCAGTGTCATAGCTCGTTGATATATTACACTTACGTTCTTCAATCCAAAAGACATCATAACCCAATGAAATGTTCCCCAAATAGTTGTAAATGTTGTTTTGTACTGATCTTGAGGGCTGATGAAAATTTGATTGTATCTATAAAATACATCCATGGATCATAACAAAGCATGTCCTGCAGTCGAGACTACTATCATATCAATATTAGGAAGGGTAAATTCATCTTTTAAAGATGCTTTATTCAAATCATGAAAATCCATACACATCCTAATATGATTGTCAGGCTTTGCGACTGTGACAATGTTTGAGAACCAATGAGAATAATCTATAGGTCTTATGAAACCAGCCTCAAGGATTTTTTCAATTTCATCCTTATTGAGCAAGGCTATTTTAGGATTAATATTTTTGAATATTCTATCTAACAGGCTTAGCATTTTCAATGATAATTGTGTTGTGTGTTACAATCTTAGGGTTAATTCTCAGCATATCTAAATAAGTCCAAGCAAAAAGTTCAGAAAAGTTATGAAGAAAATTTGTAGTATCTTCATGTTCACCATCATCGAGGAATTTTCCTATCTTAATGAATTTATCTTTATCATTTATGTTCATTGCTATATCCATTGTATCCCCTAAAGGAAGTGTATTTGATTTCAAAAATTCAAGATGATATTCTTCATTATTCATGTCTATCTCACTATTCTCTTTTTCTCCATCTATTTGTTTGATGCTTATCATAGCACATGTAACCCTTTTCTTGTGAGGAGTAGATGATTTATTATTAACTCCTAGAATTTGTTTCAAGGCTTCATCATTTTCAAAGTACTCCAATGATGGTTCACAATTCATATCAAGCAATTCTGAATGTTTTAGAGTGAGAGTGATTTTTGGTTTACACGTTATGGTGTTGATATTTAATGAAGGTCTCTTCTTTCCTTGTGTTAACTTACAAGGATAGTATTCCAAACCATTTTTTTCATTTCTTTCGTGTTAGGTTCTATAGGAAAACAAATTCCTTGTTCTTTCTTTCGACATTCTTTTCCACTATAACCTAATTGTTTTAAAATTTCATAACCTCTCCCATAAATTTGCTCCATTTCTTTCGGATTTAGTTGTTGTTGATAGTCTATCTCATCAAATTTTATTCTATAGCTAGTGTCTTGTTCAAGAGTAGATGGTTGTGAGCTTTCTCTTGAGTTTTGTGTTGGCATAACCATTAGTTTCTTTTTTTGTTCATCCCTTTTCGCATAATTATATATTCTCCCATGAATGAAGGTGTGAATTACAAGGAACCCCAATCATCATCTATTAGTTTTGACACTATTTCCATCTCTTTTGTTTTCTTTATGATAGGCTCTATTTTTTATGTTGTAATTAATGTTTTTAGAGGACTGGTAGTTCCTTTTTCAATTTACAAGCAACTTTTAGGCTCAAGGTCAATTTCAATTTGGTATATCTTATTATTATAGACACACTTCATGATATGATGAAGAGTTCAAGGAATTGCATGCATCTCATGAATCCATGGTCTTCCTAAAAGAAAATTCTATGAAATTTCATGAGGCATAACATGAATAGAACTTTGTAAGGTAGCCTTTTCAAATGAAATGGGAAAAGTAATCACACCAAGCAGTTTCTTTCCTATCTTATAAACCCTCAAATTGATAAGGAATCGGGTTTTATTTTTTATTTATCTACTCCCAACTTATCTAAAAGATCTACACTACACACATTCAGAGTTGAGCCATTATCAACAAGGGTTCTTTTTATTCTTGTAGTGTTTTATCTGGCTATGATCATGAATGCATCATATCCCTTTTGCATTTCAAAGGGAGGGAGCTCATGTTGGTGAAAGGTAATGTCTACATATATTGTATCCATTCCTTGTATTATATTGTCCATATCATTTGCATTTGTATTAGGAGGAACCACAACTTACTGCAAAGTTGTTTGTAGCATGGTGTGGTAACTAGGTGAACCTTAAATAAGATCCCATAAGGAAATCTTAGCGAGATTATTATTAAGTTTTTCAACAAGATCATACTCCTTTCCACTATGTGATGGAAAACGAGGAGCACTAGGCAACACAGGATTAGGAAATGGTAACAAAACATGATTAGGTTGAGGTTGTCTATTGTTCCTTGTGCTATATGTACGAGCAATAGTATTATAATTCAATTTTTGTGACATAGTTTATGTAGGTGCTTCATGGATAAGGATGGTTTTTTTTTTAAGGTGGATAAAGGATAAGTTGAGGTTGAATGACATTTTCTTTATTTTCTTTAGGTTTGTTTTAACAAGATTTAGTGGATGCGACTTGCGAGAGAAATTCCTCAAGGGCTTCATCTAACATATCAAAGTTGTCACTACTAAAAGGATTGGGTTTGTTAATAAGTTGAGGTTGGTTGACATTTAATTCTCTTTGTTTAGGTTTGTTTGAACAAGCCTTAATGGATGAACCTTGCGAGGTGAAGTCCTCAAGGGCTTCATCTAACATATCAAGGTCATCACTACTAAAAGGCTTGAGGGTTAAGTTAACTTTGAAAAAGGGTTTTAGCATGCTTAAATAAACATGCATCTATGCTTATTCAAGTTAAATGTTTTTTTTATAATGAATTAAAATGCAATCATCTATCTTTATCAAGCAATTGTTAACATAAACTATGAAAATGCATGAAACGGTAAATTAGAAAATTAAAACAACAAACTAACTACAACAAATAGAAGCACAAAAATGCATTGTTTAACCCTGGAATCGGTGGCCTAAAACCACACAAGGAATAAGATGCCAAGAAGGGAATCTTGGTCCTCTTGATGAAAATTGGAGATTCCAAAAACTAGAATAGACAGTACACAACTCAGATAGGATTTTGGATCAAAAAACCTGAGAGGGACTAAGCCACTAGTAAGGGCGTTTTAGTCCTAGGAAAGGTTTTTCTTAGAAAAAAAAATAATTCTAAGTTAATAACTATGTTCCTGAGTTACCTACCTAGGGATCTGATGTTGAGAAACATGAAACTATGTAAATGAATGCAAGGAAAAGTAACTAGTGAGAAGCAATTTAATGAAAATTTGAATGCAACATTTTTCAATTTTCAATGCAAACACAATGTTTCTAAATGTAAATAAGATGATTGAAATTTCACTTTTCAATTTTTCAATGAGATAAGATGATGCAAGAAAGTAAAACTGCAACCTATATGCATTTTCACTAATGCAAATGTAAGAAACCCTAAATGCACTTTTACTAAGTATGAGAAACCCTAGATGCAATTTTACTAATGCAAGATGTAATGCAAGAATGAATACAATCTAGATCTAGGACTTTAAAGGACTCCAAATTAGAAAATGAATGCTCTAAAAAAAGAAGAAGAAGTTGGGTTCACCAAAATGATTGGTGGTAAAATGGATGCACAATGTCACCCTTTCTCCAACTAATCACTCAAGAATGTCCTAGGAGTCCCAATTGGATTGACTATCAACCTCACAAGATGAGTCAATTAAGAATGAGGAGGACCTAGGGGGGTTCTTTATTCTTTTTAGGGGTTCACCACCAAGAAAATGCTTGGAAAAAACAAAAAGGTATTCAACTCACAAAATCTAGTAATGCAAGCTAAATGAATGATGTAAATGATGAAATTAAGATACTAGAAGTTATGATGTACATGTACCCAAGAAGTTTGGAGATGTCACAAGGACTGGAAATGAAAATAAGCTATCAAAAGAAATTATGAAGGAAAAAGATGCCCTTACTGTTGTCTTAGTCTCATTGTTGTTTTTCGGGGTAGATGCAAAATATTCAAATGTCAGATTAGGATCTGAAGAAATCTATACAAAATTCCTCTCAGAGGACTAACATGCCCTAGGTGGTGACTTAGTCCCACTTTGAACTTTTGAGTAAGATCTTAAGATCTAGGGCCTAAATTTTTATTTTCCACCAAATATTTAGATCTAAACTTGTAAAAAGATCTGCAAAATAAAGGAAATTGGATTGATTATTTATGGTGGTTTACCTTGGTCAAACCCCTTGTTTGATAATTAAACCTTGATTAAAAATCATAGATCTGAAAATGGAAATGTATGTGCCCTAATCTTATGTGTGTCTAATATTATGCAAGTGAGAACATGTAGAAACCCTATTCAAATGTATTAGAATAGAATTACTAAAATGAACATAAAAATCACTTATCACAGAGATATCTAATCACCTTAATAGGCTAAAAACATGAAATGTACCTTCCTTAGGTAGAAAATAGAACAATGGAAGATGGAATCACTCAAGAAACAAATCCTTGGGCTTGGAAGAATGGCTAGTTTCATCTCCAACCTAAAATCTCTCATGATCCTCCATAGGCATCCATTATTAGACTTTGGAAATGCTAGATCTTGATTTGGAAAACCTATAAAACACTAGAAGGCTACTCCAAGACTTGAAACTCTCCTTCAACTTGGCTTCACTTGTCTAAACTTATCACTTGTTCACTTAAATTTTCTTGCTCATTACTTGCTTAATATGTCCCATCTAATAACCTGATTATTAGATCCCAAACGCTGACAAAATGCCAAATAAGTTCAAATATTTTCATTTCTCGCTCTCAATTCTCAAAAAAAACCCCCCAAGACTAAGATGCCCTAGGTGGCATACTGGTCCCACTAGGTGGGACTCTGATGCCACCAATGGCATCTTGGTGCCTCAAGGCTTATTTTGCAAAATTAAAAGGTGGGTTTCCAAGATTAACGGTTGTCTCTGGGTTTTGGTTAGATTTATGGTTGATTTATGCCTTGAGATGGATTAAAGGGGTCTTAGAGGCCCAGTGACCTAAAGAGATTTTAATGCAAGGGGTTCCAAAATAGGTCCAAATGAAGTGTGAATATTCCAAGTTATGCATTTTTCTAAACTACAAAAAGATTTGTTAAATTACAATGAAACGCAATTGAAGTTTGGACAATTTTTATTCCAAATATGCATGTAAAATTTACATTATGAAAAAGGAAAAAAATCACTGCTATGTTATGGAATCATGGATCATTCACTTGAAAACATTGAAAATTTTACTGAGTACAACACTGAGGTTGTTACATTGGAGAACCCAATCATTTCCTCTATCAAGGACTCTCAACCTCATGTACTTCTCAATGTTCTTGAAGGTGCACTAACCTCCACATTTGCTTCAATAGGTTGTGGTTGTTGTCTACTTGTATTGGAGGTTCTTCATTTGGTGGGAATATAATGCCTCTTTTATGTGGAGGCAACCTTGGTGTGGCATTTTTCTTGCCTATCACATGCCTTGTTTGAGCTCTATAGGCCACTTGTAGACAATATGAAACATGAATCAAAAAAGATTCAAAACCAATTATGAACACCATTAAGTTCACAATGATTCTTGAACAAATATTATTTTTTCCATACATGTTCAAAGTTAATAATGTAAAAGATGTTTACATTTTTTTATTGGTATTTTTACTTTTTTTGATTTTCTTCTTTACATAAACAATAAAAAATAAATTAAATATGCAAGTACAATGTAGTGGGTTGAACAATTACATCGTATACAACACATGAATTTATGGAATAAGGTTGACATCCACTAACATTTTATAATACCACATGTGCGCACTCACATCACACTCGTTAGAACAATTTGATATTGTATATCATATGACGTATCACATTAGCTGGGATGTCCACATAAAATGTCCACTTCCACCCATTTAACATGCATCATCTACTCTTTCTCTCCCATTCAACCACATTAACATTTAAAAATGGAGGCCATATTGGCTTTAAGTGGAAGCATAAAGAATATAACTAAAAATCCAATAGGTTCTACACTTAAAACACTGTGGATATAACAAGTACATCATATACAACATATATGCATTCAAATGCATACATAATAAAACTTGAAGCCCTAAATATTCATTTACAGGTTAGGGTGTAGAAAATTTGCATCGCATACAATAGATAGGAATTTTTGGGCATAAAGAATATAATTAAAAACCTAATAGGTTATGCACATACATCAGACTAGATTACACAATCACATTGTATACAACAGCTAGGCATTGATGGGCATAAAAAATAAAAGTGAAAAAACTTGGTCATATGCACTTACAACATGGTGGGTATAACAGTTGCATCCTATGTACAAGATATATGCAATGAAATTCATAAAAAATATAACTTGAAACCCTAGATATTTAGTTACAGCTCATTGTATACAAAATTTACATCATATACAAGAGATAGGCATTTTGAGGCATAAATAATATAACTGAAACCCAATAGGTTATGCACTTATAGTAGATTAGATATACCAATGACATCCTATACAATAGATATGCATTGACATGAATAAATAATATAACTAAAAGAACATGATCATATGCACTTATAGCACAATCGACATTGACATGCATAAAAAATATAATTGAAAACCTTGTATACTACGCACTTAAACAATTGTGGGTATAACAAGTAAATTTTGTACAACATATATGCATCGAGAGGATTCAATAAAATAACTATTAAAATATGTTATATCATATAGGATAGATATGCATAAAAAATACAACATATTTTTACTTACAACACACTAGGTAGATTATATACATCTTATACAACAAATGGGCATTGACAAGCATAAACAAAATAACTAAAAACCCAATAAAATATGCACTTCAAGAAAAGTGGGTAAAACAATTATATCATATACTTGAGAGGTAGGCACTCACAAGCATAAAAAATATAACTAAAAGCTATAAAGGTTATGCACTCACATAACAATGGGTGTAACAATTACATCTTATACAATAGATTTGCAATGAAAGGCATAAACAATATAACTAAAAACCCCATATATGCACTTCAATCATATCGGGTAGGACATTGAGAATGTTTACAACATATCTTCTTTCGCGTGTAGTCAATATAACTTCAAACTCCCTATAACTTTAAACCCCCTATATGCATAAACAAATTTGACATCGTATTTAACAAATATAAACAATGTAACTAAAAAACCTATCGGTTATGCACTTACAATAGAGTTTGTATAACAATCGCATCATATAGAACAAAAATGCATCATGAGGCATAAACAAATTAGGTAAAAACCACATACATATGCATTCTCAAGCATAAACGGTATAATAGCAAACTGCATTGGCATGAACTTTATAGGTTAACACTTGTATACTACATGAAACTTTATGTTGTTTGATGATGGTAGTCTTCCATTGCTACTTCATCTTCTACTCTTGCTCCCTCCAAGAAAATATAGTAGAGGAAATAAAATCAAGAGGAGAAACTAATATGAAATTGACAAATATTGAATAGATGTGATCCATATTTGAATTGGTAAATGTGTTTATATGTTTCATGCTTGTTTGGTATGGATTATTTAATTTTTTTCTCTTCTTTTCAAATTTGAAATATGTTTGGGTGCCTTAAATTGCAGAGTGAGTTGCTTGGTCGAATAATTTAATGGTGTGGATTGTTTCAATTTTCTCCTCTTAATATAATGGGATCCTTGGTGGTCTTATAGCTTTTCATCGATGGATGCAGGTGGGCATGTTGGAGGAGGTGACCAATAGGTGGTTGGTTGAGTTTGACTGATGGGGCACATGCCAATCTTATATGTTGCATTAGTATTAATTTTCTACGAAACAAGGATATTGAATTGATCTAATTTGTTGTGGTGATGGGACATATGGGTTTCAGTAGTGTTCACAGGGCATCTGGTCTGCAAAATTGATTGTATAAAAGTACAATTGGTGATATGTGCTCAGGAGTATTTGTTTTATGTATTTTAAATTGTGGGTGCATGTTCTCATGCTACGGTTCATAGAAGCGCAACTTGGATTGTTTCTAGATTGTGTCAGATGATTTATGAATATTCTTTGACATGTATGACTGTGATGATCGATCTCTTTTTAAGACAAATATAAATCATTTATAAAACAAATTTTATTTATACAAAAATTGACCAATTAATGTTGACTTTTTGAACAAAATTTATTTTACAAATAATTAATAGAATATTCCATTGTGAACTTCCGTAAAAACTTCTTATATCTCCACTATTGAACCCCACTCCACTGCAGGTCAGAACGAAAGGTCAAAGTCGACTAAGTATTTGGTTTGTTGTGCACGACAATAGCAAAATGAGTAGGTAGCCAGGAAAATATGTTTTTTCTCTCGACGACTTGACTTTATTTCAGAGCTCACATGGTAAGTGGTCTGCTAATGACGGAGATGAAAGAACCCACGTCCATCACCCCCAGGAAAAATCTGTGCTATAGCGCATCCAAACTGCCTCAAGTGTAAACAAGGCCACTTCATTTTCTATACAAGTTTTCATTTTCAAAATGTACTTTCTGTGAGTGACAGCTGACAGGTGAGAAACATCATTGTAAAAGAGGCCACAGAATTTTCCGAGTGACAAGCACCATTATAACAAAGTCCGCAGAGTTTTCTTAACGCGGTTTCTCCCCTTTCAAAGATTATGGTCGGGATAAAGTCCACAGAATTTTCTTAAGCATCGCAACCGTTCACACTCTGTATGTATCAGACTTTCATGCATTGTATGTTTCAGTGTGTCTTTCATACAGTGCATGACTATAATCTTCACTAATTGGAAGCACGTCTCTTTGTTAAGGTTTTCAGAAATGTGAGTTGAAATAAAGTAGGTAGTAGGGATTAGCAGTCAGTCAATATATTTTTAGTTTATCTTAGAATCTAAGCATGTAGATTATTAGTGAAGTTAAATTGATAGAATAAATTTATTCATTTATTTTACAGATTTTATTTATATTTGTATAAAGGGTGGGTTAATTTAATAATATGTATATATAAATATATTAATTTGGACTATTAAATGAATGAGAAGTAGGTAATGAAATATTATTTGTTTATGAAATATTATTACAATCAAATTTATTTTGCATTGTAATATTGTATTGTTAGAAGGAGAATTACAATAATGTGTTTTAACAAGGAAAAGGCATATTTATTCATTCCTTTAGTCAATTTGTATTTGCTATGTGCAGAAATTTTCAAAATCAACTTCAATACATGTATGTCAAGTGTAGAAGTTTGGTGGATGCCCATAAACAAATAGGCCTTCAGCCTAATAACTTCACATTTGCTAGGGGCAAAACATCAAATTCTTTCGTTTAATTTGTTTTGATAATATTCTTTTGTTTACTACTCCTTTTATAAGAATTTCAATTTTTTTTGTTTTTGATTTAAAAAAGTAGGGGAAAGTGCCCCTAAACCTAGACAGAGAACAAAGAACGTTCCTCATGGTTAGCAGTTCAGCAATAGCAAAATAGCCACACCAAAACAATAGACAAACACGAAATGAAACAAAAAAATACCAACTGATTAAGAAACAGACATCACCAAGAAAGCATTATAAAGTTTGAATAAAATAGCCAAAAAATAGTAAACAAGATTAAACAAAAGGGCTTGCAAACCCAACTAAGACCAAGGCTCGCAAACCCTAAAACAAAGAGACAACTAACCCAAACTAGTTTATGGGATTGCAAATCAAGTCTCATTCCATATTTAGTTGCTCCATCTCCTCGCTCCATGCATCCATCTCTTTAGTTTCTTTGTACTCTGACTGCATTTCCTCTTCCTGAGAGGGATTCTTCCTCCTCTATCCTTTCTTGTTTTTAGCCATACCATTTACCATTCCAAATATTATCCTTCTCATGGTACCCAATGTGATAGAATTCAACCTGTTGAATGCTTTGTCCATCCTATTAACTTTTCATGTATCTCATGGAACTAGGTCTTATAATACTCAAAGGACTTGTTTTCCTGCTCCATTTCATTTTCAGGGTCCTTTGTGGCTTGCATATTTGCATCTTTTGTGGCTTCTATATCCACCTCTTCTATTTATTTTGTTGTTTGTTGGTCTCCTTTTCCCTCAGTATCATCCTAGTCCTATACAACCTCTTGATCAACAGCCTCGTCCTCATCCTTTGCTAATAGAGTCCTCCTCAAGCTCCTCACCAAGAACCACAATTATTTCCTTCTTACTAAAGTCTAAGGGCCCCTCTTCTTCTGAAGGTTCACCTTCAAGTTCTTCAAATTTAAGCCTTTCACTTTTGGTAGATTGACTTTCCAACCTAGCAAACCTTCTTTTCCCTTTGCTACTAGTTGAATCATCCATATTACCCTATTCATCCTCATCCTTGATTTCAATTGTGACTTTTTTCATCATTCTTCGTTCAAAGATTTCTTGGCTTTTTCATTTAACACCTGAAGGGTTACCAGAAATTTTCTTTCCTTTCAAAGTTGAGAGGGTTGGGTCTGCTTTTGTTAGTAGACCTTTAATCAAATATTGTTTAGTCAAAAAGGGTTCACCAGGGACTTTCTTTTAGGGAGGCTTAGCCGAGGAAGTACCCTCACCATGAATTTTATGACAAGTAGGATTAGGGTGAGGGTTGGGATAGTTGTTCAAGGATTCATTATCTTGGGGGTCATTTTTTATTGGCGAGCCAAGAAAGGGTGTATTAGTAGATACATAATTATAGTCTTTTATTTAGGCCCTCGTGAAGTGGCAACAAAGCCCCTTTGCCCTTGCACTTCTTTAGAGAAGAAATAAAAAAATGAAATATTCATCTTTTCATTCCTCCTAATATGGTTGAGAAAAGGAAAGTGGTACCCATGGATAGTAGTATACCTTCCTTCCAACATGAATTATTTTATAATATGCATGTTGACCACCCCATAAGGAGTTGGGAGCCCTTCTCTGTCATATCCATTTTGGTAGTGTTGAAGTTTCTCCTCTCCTTTAAGGAAACAATCAATGAATCTTTGGCACCTTCAGACCACTACACTCCAACCTAGTCACCTTTGCTATCAACTTAGGAGTCACCACAAATTTTGTACTTCTAATTTTAACTCTATCTTCAACACAGGAATTGTAGAATTTTGTAGTTCTATCATCATTGTAACCCTTCCTTTCTTTAAATAAGGGGGTCATGCAATTTTTTTGAAAGAGCCTCCAAAGCTCAATGTTTTGGTGTAATGGCATGTAGGAGAGTGGCTCAGACTACTTCCTCAGACCCCCCATAATTTTACTATGATTGCAAGACAAAATTAACTTTTTACCTTCAACAACAATTGCTACAATGAGAAAGGGGTTAGTGCTTCAAAAAATATGATACCGCTCATAGCCACTTAGGGAAAAATTAGACACCACACATTCACTAAAAAAACCTCACCAAAAACTCTAATTCCTAGATCAAGTTCTTGATCTTCCAGGGGGCTCAACTTAACCTCTAAGAAACTTAAATATCAGTTTAGAGACCCCGTAAATTATGGCATCAATAAAACCAAGTTCTTTTAATCACTTTATACCTCTCCAAGAAAGAAATATATTTGTTTTGGTTGAATTCTCATTATACGGTTCGAACACAGATGTGCTCTGAAATGTGAAAACAAATATATTGATTAATTTGCATTATTGAAAGAGCCATTTTGGTCTTCGTTCTAGACAAGACTATAGTAAAAAAATGCCACCTTTGGTATGGTTCATATTTTGTACATGACTACATTTTTTCCTTTCTGGCTATTAGTTGTTATATGTCCCCATGTTTCGCAAACATATTTTTGCATACACATCTTAGGCATGGAATGAAAATAAAGTCATTTTGCATAGGTATTTTGCATATATGATTAATTTATTGTTCATATCTTCTTGTTATATGTTTCTATCTTTGGCATTACATCCATTTTGCAGACTTTAAATAGATTGTTTGTCTATTTTTTATGGACAAATTTTAGTTAAAACAAGAAATTGTTGTAATTTTTTCACCCTTGGTTTATTGTTTTAGTTGTCTCTATGCATCTCTATGTACCTTTCTAGTCATTATACAATCTTTATAGTGTGTGGAATGAAGCTTTGTGGATGGCTCTCTATTTGAAATAGATTAGAAAAAAAGAATATCATGAAACACATTGATACAAGATTCAAGCTACGTTATTTGGTAATAAATATTGAAGACAACTAGAGAAATTATATAAGTGTTAGAGTGATTAATTTATTATTCACGTCTTTCACTCTTTGCTTATTATTCCTTGTTATATGTTTGTGTCTTTGATGTTATACCCATTTTTGAGACTTCAAAGAGATTATGCCTCTGTATAGATGGAGAAATTAATACAATAAAATATTCTTTCCTTCATGAAAAATATGGTCAGTGCTAGTAATTTTTTCGCCCTTCGTTTATTGTTTGTAGTTATCTTTGTGTGCACCTTTGGGATTATACCCATTAATATGGGAGAAATTGAAAATTAACATAGGAGTAATTGCATATATATATATGCAAAGGGTTTGTATGAAAGCATAAACATTTTGGAGATAAAATAGTTTAGTGGTTGTTAAGTGTTATTCTAATAGCTCTTTTAAAATTTCTCTATCCACCTATAATATTTAGTTGGAAGTAATGTACCTCAAATTTTCAATTATGTCTATGGCATTATAGCCATTTTATATAGGGTTTTGCAGCCCACTGGCTTTACCTCTTCTATTTAATGTGGGTTCAGTGGAAAATAATGTAGCTCAAATTTTCAATTGACAACTCAACTCTTATATAAACTAGTTATCTTGTATTAATATGTCTAATGTGGGTTTTTGATCATGTGCCATTTACCTATGATTCTTAAGTGTTTTTCTAATATTTCTTTTACAATTCCTCTATTATGTCTATAATATTTAGTGCCAAATAATGTAGCTTGAATTTTGAATTGAGCAGCCAAATATTACATAGATTGCTTGTGTTGTATCAATATCCTTTTTCCCATAACAAACCATTCATTATTGTAGGTCACATGTTCTATTCTCCATGGTGTTAAGGTCTATTTAATATGGGTTTTTACCATCTATGTTTTTCATGTGATTATTAAGTTTATTTCCACTTATATAATAGGTATTAGAATGACACTTATCTGGTGCTAAATATTATAGAGAAAAACCACATTAAATAGAATTTTAAAATATGCAGTATAGAAGAGGCAAACTACGAGAATGAACAGTTTGTTATGGGGATCTGGAAAGAAGAGTACCATGAAGAATAGTTTGTCATGGGAGACTTCAAAGAGATGAAGGGAAATAAATATCATGGAACATATTGATAGAACACATATAACATGTTCCATCCAAAGAAAATAACCATGACAATTAACAGTTTGTTATAAGGAGCTTGAAACAAATGAGGGAAAAAGAGTATCATGAAACATATTGGTACAAGACAAGCAATTTGTGTAATAGTTGCAAGATGTATTAGAATAACACTTTAGAATCAAACGTAAATGGGATATCAATAGGAACCATTCACCTTTTTTCAAATTTTTTGGTATGTGTATGTTTTCTACCTCTCTTAAGGTTGTATTTCATCTGGGTTTTTCGACCATATATCACTAGCCTATGATTCTCAAGTGTTTTTATAACAATTTTTTTAGAATCTCTCAAATGACAAATCATCTAAAACAAAATTTAAATGGAATTTTAACATATTGAAAGTAGAAACCGTAAACCATAGATAGGGGGACTTTCTTATATAGAGATTCTACTGTACAAAATTCATTTAGCACTAAGGATGAACAGAGATAACACCAAACAATAGCTAGAGGCCAGGGAGTATACATGGGTCAAAAAAAAGAGACCACTCAAAAGGTACAGGTCAAGCTTATGTTTGATGAAGAATAGAACAAGTAAACTATGACAATAAATACCTTGTTACAACCAACTTCAAAGAGATGATAGAAAGAGAATATCATGAAACATATTAGTACAAAACAAGAAATCTATGTAACAGTTGGAATTTACCTATCGACTATTTATTTAAAATTTCCCTAGGGGTTTCCATCAGAGCAATTATGGTTAGAATTTCTCAGCACATCTGGATTTTTTTTTAATTGGCTGGAAAGGAAACTATACGAACATGGACAAATGTAATGTGCATAATAGACTATATTTATTGTAGTCAAGTGCATATAAGAATATGTGCATGAATGTATATATATAGCAACAAATATATGGAGGCTATCTAGCCATGGAGGAAGAAAAGGGTTGAATGTATAACTCAAGAAAATATAAATCTATAAAACAAACCTTGTTTACGCTTAGAGGTATGGTTATCTTTTAGGTACCAATTATTTGATACATGGGCTTCATATCTCGTTCTTCATCTATATTTGCATTGAGCCCAACATGATATTATTGCAAAGCAACATTTTTATTTGAATATAATACAATATATGTTTGTGGTTACATACATATGGAACAAAAAAAATGCATTGCAAGATGAATTACACCAAGAATAGAAGCCAAAAAAGTGTAGATTACAGACCGGAGAATTTGGGAGGCTCTCTAATCTGTTATCTAATGGAGGTGGATGGCAGATTTTTTTAGTAGCCTACTATGAAACCAACACCATGGTGCATCATTTCACAATGGAAGCAAAACAATAGATATCCTCGTATTAGAATAATGAATATTACATGTACTCCCTTCCATGGCATCGAGAAACAACACCAGGATGTATCAACCCCCACGGGAGTGAGAAGCCACTATTCTATCTTCATTGAACAAGGAAAACAGTTCCATGACCATCAAACAACATAATCAACAAACTCCATCATCAATCTAAATAGAGCCAAGAAACTCGTCCCAAATAGCATGGATTTTTACCATATATGAGAAAAAAAAAAGCAATGTAGACAAGACTATATATTTCTAAGTGCAATATACATAAAGAGTGAAATAGTGACATACTAGCATACTGGCATGCATTGCAAGCCACTGCAATGCTGACATGAACCATCCAAGCATAGTTCCCTGTAGGATATTTTTCTATTCTCTCTTTTACATAATTTTTTTAATAATAACTCTCTTGTTCAGATGTTGGTGGGGCATGTATGTCATAATGTCGCAAAACATTATTAGTATGCAAATCTAAACATATAAAATGATAAACATCATAATGGTTAGAGAATTCAATATGTAATCTACAACAACAACTAGTGCATGTGTGATTTATCTTGACATAAAAAATTTTAAGCATCTCAAAATATCTTTGACAAATTTGAATTTGAGGATAATCCTCTTGAAATTTATGAAAAATTTGGGTTTGAGTCGTATCCAAAAAATTATTTGGATGTGGCTCATGATTCTTACTACCGATTCTCCTTCTTACCACATCCCTTTCATTTGTAGATGGCCTTGTGTTATTCTTCCAATAGTCATCAATTATTGTTCTCAATGCTTCAACAACTGGTTCATTTTTTTGTGGGAGTCTCCTTGAGAATTCTCATAATTCATTTGAATCAGTACCCTCAATTCTTTGGTGCCTTTCAACGACTCTTGATAAATGTTCTTTTAATTCTCAATTGTTGACTCATCTTTCTAATGACATGATATCTCCTTGTTTGAATAATTACCAAAGTCGATGTAATGACACATCAATTGACATTACTATCCTTTAAGCATGAGGTCTTACCCACACTCTCATAAGAATCCATCTTACCCACACTCTCATAAGCATCCATTAGATTCTTCACAATAGTATTTTCACTTGAAGCATTCGGTGTTCTCAACCCAAGAATCTTCATAATGTTTCTATACTTTATACCTCACATCATTTCAACCAATAGTTGACATCTTGCAGTCTCATTTAGCCTTTCAAAGAATAATTTATAAATCTTATCAACATATCTTCTACAAGTGCATTCTAGAATCTTACCTTTCATTGGCTACAAAATATTGTCATCAATATTAATCAAATACTCTGGCTTTCTACACAAAATTATAGGTGGTTTTCTCCTAGGTACATACATCTCAACATTAGGAATTTCATCAATATTTAAGTGAGATGGGCTAGATCACGTACCTTCAATTGAGGGTGGAATGGATGGCATACCTTGAGGTTGACATGGGAATGATTGTGTACCTTCTTCGTCAAATGCGAGTGATGATCTACTTTCAACTTGAGATGTGGTAGATGGTGTCCCTCCATATTCACTTGTGGTAGATGTTGTCCTTCCATATTCACTTGTGGTAGATGGTGTCCCTCCATATTCACTTGTGTTAGATTTTGTCTCTCCATATTCACTTGTGATAGATAGTGTCCCTTCATATTCACTTGCGGTAGAGGGTGTATCTCCAACTCCAGTATTCAAATTTGTCTTAGCACGATGCTTTCACATTTTTCCCATTTGTGCTATCAATGCCCTTTCTCTTTTTGATGGTTGAGGTTCCTAATCAATTGGCTTGTTTTCATCATTCATATCCAATTTCTTCTTCTAAGGATATTCCATCATCCATTCTTTTATATTTTCTTTATTAGTTTTGTACTCTCTATTTGTTCTTTTATTCCTTCTTCATTTCATCGGCATGGTGGATAATTTTACCTATAGATAGCATGATAATGAGATAAATATTAGTTCCTAAAAATTGAATCCATACAAATAAATTAAATATATGTCATTCAAGGCTTCATACTAAATACTTACAATCATCCTATAGAAGATTATTTCTAGCATAAAAAAGGGTCACATGAATTTTTGGATGGCATGTCTTGAATAAATGTGGTCATGTGGCATGCCATAAGACCCCATTTCTATGAGGCATTTTTTCATGCAGCTCCTACCTTTTCAACCCTACCGCAATGACAAGCTAGTGAGCTCACTAGCTTGTCAAAGGTACCACATTTTACATACATGTCTATGAAAAAATTATCAAGTCAATAAATCCATACACCTTGTCCATGCTTCCATTTTGAGCCTATCTTGTAATCATGGCATTCCACATGACCACATTTATTTAAAGAATTCCATCCAAAAATTCATGTGAGCTCACTAGCTTGTCAATGCAGTATGGTTGAAAAGGTAGGGGCTACATGAAAAAAATACCTCATAGAAATGGAATCTCATGAATATTTACATCACTGTGAGACACCATTTCTATGAGACATTTTTTAAAGCAGCCCCTACCTTTTCAATCATACTGCATTGACAAGCTAGTAAGCTTGTCAAACTCTAGCTTTTCAATGCTCACATGAATTTTTGGATCTAATGCCTTAAAGAAATGTGGTATTGTGGCATGCCATGAGTCCAAGATAGGCTACACCTTTCCCCATGTTGCTAACTTAGTCTTGAATAAAGAGTCTTGAAATAGTGAAGAGAAGGGTTACAATCCCTTAAAATATATCACAACATTAGTGATGAGATAATTTTAGTGATGAGGTAAGTTTAGTGATGAGGAAAATTTAGAAATAGAGATGAAAAAAAAAATAGAATCAAAGATATATCAATGTGGGAGGAGTATATTCCAATTTTGTAGAGACATGTATGGAAAATTTGGCTTCATAGAAAATGCAATCAGTTTTTTGAAAAAATGCACATCACCATGAGACCCCATTTCATTAGGGTGTTTCTTCAAACAACTGATTTCCTTGTCTATGTTGTTTGATAAAATTCTTTGGTAGAGATGTATGGAAAATTTGGTAGCATAGACAAGGCAATCAGTTGCTTAGTAGAACTGTTTGACAAAATACCTCAATGAGATATGTCCTCATGGATTAGAATGATTACAGTATATGCACTAAATAGATTTATTGAAAAGGCTTTAGAAAATTTCAAGCATATGCAACTTCTAGGTGTAAAACCAAATTCCACTACATTTTCCAGCATCCCCCATGCCTATACCAAAATGAAAACTCTAGAGAGGGGTATGCACATCCATAGTAAAGGATTGAGAAATGATATATTATTTTACTTACTTATAACTTATGTCATATATATGTGTATAAAAAATGTGGAAGCATACACAAGGTAAGTCAATTTTTTTGCAAAATGCCTCAAAGATATGTGGTTTAAAAATGTAATTGACAAGTGTCAAGAATTGTGTAATTTAAAATGTGCATTGACAAGCAAAGGTTATAATGTAAAACAAACAATGATGAACATGGATTATGCAAAATAACAAAATCAAAGCAAGCCAAAATAGAATGAAAGAAAATGTGTAAGGACTTCACATACCTAAAAAATGGAGATTTGAATGGAGTTCCACCCAATTATGTATCCTTTGATTCTTCTTTCTTCAAACTCCTCAACAATTTGACCTTTTCAAAAGCTTGATTCCCTCCAAACTTCAATTGTATATCACTCTTTAATGGAATTGAGACTTCAATTGATATTATATGCCTTTCAACGTGAAAAATCTGCTATTTCATGCAAAGGTGGTGGAAAGATCATAGAAAAGGTGGTGTAATATGAAAATCTTGCATGTACACTTCACAAAATCATCAAAAAGCTTATTTTTGTCAAAACACGTGTATAACTAGGAGAATATGTAGAATGTGGGCCTAGATATCACGATTATATTGAGTTTTTTAACTTTTGAGAGCAATAAAAAATGTGCTCTCATTATAACGTGCTCACGTTATGTCTTGGTAAACAAATTTCCATATCTCAACTACTTCAAAACGTGCTCGCATTATTAGAAAATTGATTTTTTATAACCTTTCTTTTATTTCACTCTCTCTATCCTTAGCCATCCATCCCTCTTAGCCATATAGGTCTCTGACTTATCCCTCAACCCTATACACTATGCATTAAACCCTAATCCCTTAATCCTTAAACCCTAAACCCTAATTTCAACATGGGAGCCTCAAAATCAAATGGAATTAGTAAAGTTTTGGCATTTACGTTTCCAAAAAATTATCACAAAGGTCAACTTTGATTATTAATATTTTGCAAACAAAGAGGATTGATGATGAGTAATTTTATAAAACATGTTCATTGAACCTAAATTAAGCAACTCCCCAGGTGGCAGCTCCCCAAGACAAGATCTAGTATTTTTCCAGGAAGGCAACTTTGCATGCTTCAGATAGTTTTCACAAGTGAAATTTCAGAAAGGGCTGATTGGGCTCTTTTGAAAATCAATATCTTTCAAATTTGATGGCTTCATACAAAATTGTTTGGCAACTATGTTCCCCTAGCATAAATCAACATGCTTATGAATTTAATGGCTCCAGGATAATGTTTGATAGGTTTCCCAAAGCAATTCCATAAGCTACTTGACTTATTCTAATCATAGTGCAAGATGACAGAAAGCAAATTCTAAAATCAATACCCACTCAAATTTTGAATGCATCTTAGACTTTGATGGAATAACTTCAAGAGATGGGGCATCATGAAACTCAATTATTATTTTTTTTTCTCAAGATAATTCTCGAAGAAGAGTGGATACAAGGTGCTCACTCTGTTATTTCTTTGGAAAAAAAAAATGTATTTCATTGGATGCACAAGCAACTGACCTGACAAAAGAAAATTGTTTCTAAATACAATGATGATGATCTCTTTAATATACTATAAAGAAAATCCTAAGGTAAATCTAGTTGAAGTGATAACTCCAAATGAAAATCTTTCATCCAGATCTCTATGTTTGGAACTTGAAGGTTGATATACCATATCGTTTTCAATTAATTAGCATTCTCTTAAAATGAGCGAGATAATAAGTTTATTGAATAAATTGGAATCTATGGTGACACAATACAAAATGTACATGAAACTTCCTATGGTAAGATGAGAGATGCAAACAAGTGGTAAACAAGCCTACAATACAAGGGCATAGGATAAGGCTTCTTCAAATGCATTCTCAAAGTTTTCTCTACTAGGAAGACTCTTGGACCTCATTCTCTATTATGGAAATCATTTGGTGTCTTATAAAATTGTCATGAAGTATTCACCACTATGATCCAATTCCTTAAAATATTTAACAATATCTTCATTTGACAGCCTTTACCTTTCACATGTCTATCACCGTGGTATAATTTTTCATGCTCCATTTCATTACATTGCCACTAAATACTCTGTGTTTGAGATCTCCATATCGTATTTGAATTTTATCAACATTTTCTCATGTGATTTTCCGTCTACCACAACCTCCTCAACATCCATAACTCTCATTCATCTACCTTCATACTATCCCTATTAGGCATACATATCATTTCCCTTCCTATGAGTGAAAACCATGATCTCAAATCTCTAACCACATTTTTTTTTTTTTTTAAATAACTCTTATACACAAGGTTCCTTATGATAACTATCCCGAGAAACTGTGGATCTGAAATGAATACTAAAGCTCTATGTCAATATCTCTGAAAAAAATGGATGGCAATGTCTACCAAGCGTGTTGCCTTGAGTTGACATTTTTGGGTATAGTGCTTCGAAGAGAGGCATCCCAAGTAAGTAAAATGATTGAAAAGAGATTTAGTATGCTCTTTTGAAGCTTTTGAGTAAATGCAAATCACAATAGGTTGCATTCAGTGGTGTGATCGAATGAGAGCAACATAATGGGTGGGGTGTGAATAAGAAGGAAAATCATTCCATCAAATATGATAGTTACGCCCTTACAAGGCAAGAATAATAAGTTTTTGAAATGAAGACAAAACCAATATAGAAGAGTTGGACATGATGAATCTAGACACTACCATCTTAAGTCCTAGATGAAGAAAGAACAAAAAAGGCATCCTCAAGTTATGTGTTACACTTTGTTGCTGGTGTTCTAATGCAAAAAAAAACAACTTCAATACTTCAAGAGCTAAAACATAGTGCTATGGTTTGCCAAACAGTGTTAAAATTAATGAATGTGCTTTGCACGTTCCAGCCATGTCGAGCCCTCATACATAGGGATTTGATGCAAGGAAGATAGAGTTGTATGTTGACTACTGAAATTTTTTTCTTAAAACTGCCATTTAGTTCATAATGTGAAGAGCATCAAAGGAGAGGTCGCACAGATAAAATGATGAAACACTATTTTTGTTGAAGAACTATGCAAAATGATGGAGAAATAAATTCAAAGCACTCCATAGATGACCTCAGTGATTCAATCACGAAATGAGGATGTGTTTCCCACACCTAGGAAAGCCCGACAGTAAACCCTAAATGTTATTGGAGTGACCAAGTCGTATCGTTGGGAGTCACTTCGAAGTCTCACCGATAGCTCGATATAACTTACATTGGGGAGACTTAAGTATATCAGCAAGAGATCATACAATGTCCCTCTGATATCCCAAAAATTAAATCATCAAATGGAGAAATTCCTATAGGTGGAACAGAATACCTAGTTCCTTCGATACCCCAAGAACACGTAAGTTTCATCAATGGGAGAGGTGAACATCGGCAGGAGTTAAGGCGTGGTCTCTTCGATATGATGATGGCACTCTCTCGCCAAAGAATGCAATTAATGATTAAATGAAATGGGATTACGGTGTAATATTGTTGTAGAATATATAAATTTCATTGAAATTCATTTCATGAGGGAATTAATTAAATCATGAAGTGGGTAATTATTTTATCCAAAAGAATATTTTTATGAGAAAGGGCATAGAGTAAATCAATTAGTCAAGAAAAGGAGTAAGTATCGGCAGGAGCTAATATAAATTCCCCTTGATAAAGAAATTACGGTGAATATTTTGGAGATAATATCAATTTAATAGAACATAAAATTCACCAATGGTAAATGAAGAATAAAATTAAATATATTTTTTTTCACTGAAGATAATTAAATATATTGGAGAGTTGCAGTGGACAAACGACTAAAGGGTCATAATCCTTGAAGATATAATGTATTTATGAGAGATAAATTCAAAAATCATGAAGAATTAGTAGGTTAGAAAATCATCACCACCATTCCACTTTCATCTATCTACACTCATATTTTAATACATCAAAAGACTTCTACTATCAATGTATTATTATTTTAAGTAAAATCAATGGAGAAGATTTCTCAAATTTGGTGATTTATTTTTAGTTTTCAACTGTTGTGTCAAAATTAAATCTTATATGTTATTGTGTTGTCTCCAAAATGGTATTCCTTTATTATTCAAATTAACATAATTTTTCAAGACACACTTGTTGTTATTGTCTGATTTCTTTGATTGGTTTTTGGCTGGAGTGAATTAAATTCCTTTCACATAATTCATTTTAATTTGTTCCTGCTCAGGATTAAAATCCTTTTAAGTTAATTATTTTTATTGGCTTCCCTCAAGTGAAGAATTAAAATTCCTTTCATGATATCACAATAATTTGGGAATAAAGAATTGGGATTAATAAGAAGAGTACAGTGACTGACAAACTTGCACATTTGTACAAGTTGCAAACATTCAAAGTTCCCAAAAAGTTAGAGCTAAGCTAAAAATAGATTCACCCTCCTTACACATCTGACTCGATTAATCCATCATACACATTCAACTCCATTCACCCAATAGGATTAGTCATTGATCATATTTATATCAAAACAATATTTCATACAAACTTTGCATATTCAAACTCTCAATATCAGTAGGATTAGATATAATTCTTGCGTCTATTTCACATCTATATGCCATAAGAAATAGATTGTCCAAGTCAGTGCACTCAATTCTCAAATCTGCTCAAGTTAGTAAGGTTCACCCACCTAGGTCTTGTAGAGCCTAAATTATAGGGAGTTGTAAACCATATAGATTCACTTCATACGTTGGCCAAAACCTTGTTGAATCTGACCATAGGATCTAGCATACCCTTAGTATTAACAACCTACATTTTTGGGAATCAACAGTTTGGAAACTCTGTTGGGGAGTAATCAATATTGAATCCATGCCTTTGTTGCTATAGAGTCATATAATTTTTTTTACTTTTGCATTCACCTGACTCCATAAGGGGTTATGTTGGGGTAAACCAAGAACAATTTCAAAATCCATTTTATTTTCATACTTTTTAAAAAAGTAGGTGGCGACTCTGTTAAAAAAAAATTGATGAAGAATGCAAAATACATTTCAAATTGTAATATTTTCAATCAGAGATAAGTGTTAAAGTATGTATAGCAATTCTTCTTTGCCTTATACACATTTTGGTACAATTGAGAATCTTAGCAATGGAAGTAGTGCTCATTATACACAACCAAACAATTTTACACCACAAGCCTTGAATCAAATAAATTTTTATCCAACCCATGATCATGAATATAATCAATATGCTCGGAACTATCAATAACAAGCTCCCCATCAAAATAATCAGCAATGTCGGCCATGTCCATAGAAAAAGGTATTTGATATGGATAAACCTTTGAATTTTATCCAAGGCTACCTAGGTCGTCTTCCCACTGGGCTTATAAAACATGTGCCTATATTTCATGGAGAGGCACACAAATCAGCTCATGAGAATGTACAACTATTTTGTAAGTGTATTTAAGAATTTCATATTTGTGTAGAAAGTATCATTATGAAATTATTTGTGACATATTTGTGGAATGATGCAAGGGTATGGTTTAAAATATTACCCATGTAAATGGTATTTAGGAAAATATGAACTCTCTCGAAGATGCATATAAAAATCAATAGTTTGAGGATGAAGATGATGAGTATTCACATACTCAAGAAAGAAGGCAAAGTATTTTAGATGCATTTTATGACATAAGGATACATGAAGGAGAATCTAGATGTTCTCTATTCAAATGAATGAAATATATTTATATGCAACTACCTCTTGATTCCCTTCCTGGTGAATTTGTGATCATTGAGTAGTTTATGAGAGAATATGAGCCTAATGCAATTCATGTGCTTGAATCATTGAAGCCAATTACTTTGAGATAGGTGGTTGAAGTGATTAGTGTCATAGATATGATCAAGCATGAGGATACTATCAATGTTGAAACTAATGGTGATGAAAATGAAGAAACTAATCAAAAAATGCAACCAATAGAGGAAACATGTGCAAGTGAAGTCTTCGGTAATGATATTTCTGATTTGAATGAAGATGAGATTATTGAAAACTATTTTTTCACCTTGGAGGATGATTGCAGTGTTACCAAATTTCACTCATATCTCAATTTGGTAGAGCTAGAACAGTTGATTGCATTTAAAAGTGAAAGGTTATTCAAAAATTTCTACTAAGTCAAATTATTGCACAAAAGGGATTCTTTCAAATCGAATTCAGGTTTTATTATGTGATGTTTTAAAATAGAAAGGAATTACAAAAATTGCATAATATTTATATCTTTTATTCATTTTGCAATGAAAATGTATACAAGATTGCATAAACATTGTTGTTTCATACATTGAGATCAAAAGAATGTTTGAATATCCCACACAAGCTATGGGTATAACTAATTTAACACAGCAAAAATAAAGCTATATATATAAAGATATGAAATAAAGAAAGACACATGGAAAAATAATATATCCATCATTGCTTGTGGCAAAAATTTTTGTTCAACTTCTTTGTCTTCAGCTCTTACTTGATCCTGATCTTCGGATGTACCTGCATTGTGAAGAAATTTTTTGCTTAGAGCTCTGGATATAAACTCTGACCATATATCCTACCAATAGAAATTGTGAACCCCAATCCTAGACCTACATAAACATAGAAAATGAACACAATATTAGATCAAATGCAAGTAAGAACAAGGATTCCCCATGAAATTCATTCACAATGCTCAAAATAGAAAGAAAATGAAGAACAAGACAAGAGAATAAGTTAAATCCTATCTAAGCAATACAAACACTTCATCCCATGGGGGAATTGGTTCCAATTATTTGTAGAAATTGGCCCTTTCCCAACTCCTATGATGTAATATTGATGAGTGATCCACTTTGATGGAGATTCAATCAAGCTCCATGATGAAAAACCTACATAACCTAGCTAAGATCTTGATAAAATGAATGAAGATGGATATGCTTGAGGATGAAGTTGAGTATAGTAAGTTTACTCAAATTATTGATGATATTGCAATAAAGGAAGCCTCTATTTATATATTTGAAGAATGAGAGATTGAAGGATTTGGGTGAATGTGGGACAAAAGACCAACCAATGAGAGAAGGCCACTTGTCCACATGTGATTTATGTAAAGCCCCACCAAGTAACCTTAAAGGAAGTTGCAATTAACAACTTAGGTGCACAATTTTATTTTTTATAAAAGTGTAATTAACATACACATTCACTTACTAATTGACAGCAACCTCTAAGGCTACAAGATTGGGATTACTTAAAACCCTACATACAAGATATAACATCAATAACATTTAATTGCATAATGAATCAAGTACTCATTCATTCCATATATAATAAAGATACTTCATAACATAAAGAGATATACAACCAAACTCCATATTCATTAGCTTAATCAAAAGGTTGCATCACTCATTCCCAGAATGAGGCAATAATACAAATGTAATACATATACAAATACCCACCTCGAATAAAAATGAGGGGTAATAATAACATGAGCCAAACTGAAATAAATACAATACTTAAGATGAATACTAGAACCCGTGAGCTCTCCAACTAAATACCTCACCATTACAAAATGAAGATTGAAGGGGGGCCCAATAGTGTATGGTGCATTTTCCACCCAACCAATTGGTACCCAAAGGCCCACCCCCCATGCAAGGAGATAGTAACAACATAACATGGACAAACTCTATAACCTCTAATCACAGGCTGACTCATATTGACACATCCAATCAAATGAACTATACAACCACAAGTACAACACTGACAACATTGGCATGGGTTACATTGCTTCTAGATATAAACAGATCGAGTATGTTAAGAAAAACATACACAAAAAATCGCATACCAACTGTTGTCGTCGACAGAGTGTCATCACACAGCTCGACATGGGATCTCCTCTAAGAATCTTCATAGGCTTCGGCCCCCATTTTGGGATATCCTAGTGGCCTCAACTGAATCCCAACCCCCATACTCACTCATGTGAAATCAAATACCTCTCGTAAGGACAAGATAGATAACCTTTCCATTCTAGGCCTTCCCACTCATCCCAAGCCTAAACGAGCACTTGTGTCTATAAGTGAGGCTAACTTATCTTGTTTAGTGTGAAATACTACCCAATCTCCTAAGTACATTATTTTAGTTATCACTTGATTAAACCACCTCTGAAGGTTACCCAGATTACCTCTTTGGGCTCTAGCGCCTAATAGAAGCCACTCTTCTACTTGACAACATACCAAACAAAACCAATCACCAAGGGTACCAAAGTGCATACAACCAAATATAACAACCACTCCAACTCTGAGAGGAAACATATACTGAAACTCACTCCAAACACTAGAGGCAATAATACACATAATCCACTCCTTCCAAAGGAGGCACAAATCATCCCCATTCGTGGAAATGAGAAAAGTCACTAGCAAGACACCATGCGCTACCCAAGGGAAATACAAATGGTTGACATCACAAAATGATAACCCCCATCCTCTAAGATCCTATGGAAGACTTACAAATTAAAAACACAATTAACCCATTTCCCCTAGCATGAACACAGAGGAAATCATCACGAAAAAAATTACAAGGAATTAAACTAATTTTGGATTCACTAAATCCATTTCCCTTTCAAATTCATTTCATAGTAAAGAAAATAATTTCCCTAACAAAATAATTGATTAAAAAAATTAATTGCCTCTTCAGTAAAATAAAATCCTTAGATTAATTTTCAAAGCATCATAAATCAATCTACAAATTATTTTCTTTCATTATTTTAATAAAATAATTATTTCCTTCCAATAAATAAAATGTATATTTCTTCTAACAATTACTCTTTAAAATTTTCATTGCATGCAACTAATAATCTAAAATCATAAAAATATAATTTTTAATGTATATATTCATATAATATATGCAAACCTCATATACCTATATATTTAATTATATATACTAATATATATACATTAAATATATATACTAACAATTTTATAAAATAATACTTTATCCCAAACATAATAAGAATGCTCATGAATAATTTTCCAAATAAAAATATATATGTATATGTATATACACAATAGATATATGTATATAATATATACAAAATATATTTCATATACATATATTATTGTAAAATATATACATATTATATAATAAAATAAAATCTTAAAATATTAATTTCGACGGACTTTAAACAGGGTTCGTTGTTTAGGTTTATACACAAGGAATCTCCAATGTTTGGGGGGCGGTTGTACTATACATAGTTGAACCCCAAACCATTAGGCACGGTTGCGTATGGTGAGGGGCAACACTGCCCTTGGTAGCACTCCCTCCACACTATGTGGAGAGTGCTGCCAATGGCAACGGCACCTCCCACCCAATACAACCAAAACACATAACCTTAAATAAAAACCTACGGTTTTCAATCCGCCTTTCATCGTACGAACGACGATAAAGCATTAATCCAGTATTTAATATTTTTGAAGTAATTTAAAATATATATATATATGTGCAAACAAATATATATGTATATATAAATATATATATATATAAATAATTATTTCTACATAATAATATAATTGGAAGGATTTTCTCAAAACATCATCTACAGGTAAAGTTATGCAAATTTTTAGAAAATACCCAAATTCCACAAGATTTTACAATAAATTCTCCGAAAATCTTTCTAAAATCCAAATACAGAGAAAAGAAAAGACAAGCTACAGGAATCTTGTAATTTCTTTCAGAAGTTTTCAATAAATTTCTACATTTCCTCTAGGTTTTTCCATGGAAAAATTTACAAATACAGAAGTTTCACAATTTCTTCCTACAAAGGTTTTTAATAATTTCTACATAGATTTAAACACTAAATTCTCTCTAAATCTAGATTTGTTTTCCTCTAGATTTATTTCACATTTTGAATCTAATAACTCCTCAAACAACACAAATCTTATTCTTTGGTTTTTACTGTAACCAAAATTTCCTAGGTTTCTTCATGGCAATCACAGAAGCTTTAAATTTCCTCTTTTCTAAAACAAATTAAACTTTCCTTTATAGATCTAGCACAACATTTTTCTACAGAAATACAATTCCAATACAAATTTTAAAAAAATCTAAATACACAAGAAAGGAACCTCTTTCAAGAATCTTTTCAAGTGTTGAATTTTTGATGTTGAGCCTCTTCCAAATCTTCCACAGCTTCTTCCCAGAAAACACAATTTTTTGAGAACAAAGTATGTATGTAATATCACAGCAAACTAATTCCCAAATAATCCTTTTTAATTTCCAAGAGCAAAAACCTCTAAAATCTTTTGTGTTTTCCAATTTTCATTCCTCTCCAAAAATATCCTCCACTTGCCGTGAAGAAGCTTTCCTCTTCTTCACCCAAAGCCCAAATTCTCTTCGGGAATTAATTTTCCAACAACCTTCAATTAATTTAACTATCACATGCTCGCAGTTAACAAATATCTTTTAACAACCACATTTAATTTCACAATATAATTTAATAATTTCATATTCAAATTTAATTTCAAATTATAATTAATTTATTTCAACAACTTTTTAATAAACAATTTGATAATTAATTAATTAATAAGTAAATTTAACCCCATGGATTAAATTTAATTTACTAAATAAATTTAATTTAATTAATTAATTTAAATAAAAAGCTTCTATCAAATTGTCTAAAATTAATTAAATGAATATCAACAATATTTAATACATAATTTAAACATTTATTTTCATAACAAGAGTCCTTCAGAATTAAATAAAAATAAACAAGGCAAATGAAGACACAACAACTATGACTGACGGCACATTGTGGCTAGGGTGTAGACCTAACACATGTTATCTAGCTACTATCCCCCGTTCAACTTAACCATTGGGTCGACACGCTCAAACCTGTGAAACCAGGTGGATTCGATGCCATGTACCTACAAACCTGTAAACAAGATAACAAAGATCATATATATATAAGCAGCATAAAATACACACCGTGAAGAGGAAATCATGAAATCCTTGGGTGCTTGCAAGCGAGTAATGTGATCTTGTCCCCTTCACCAATGCATTCATCATAAACTGACAATTCCATAATACTCAAATAACTCATGTGCAATAAACATGTTATAGCAACTCACATTATTACACAAATTAAAGCATGTCAAATAAAGCATCAGATAAGATACATCTCATCACACAAATATTCTATCGCTCTACCAATAGCAATCACACACATGATAAAATATAACAAAGTATATGAATATCCAAAAAGCAACTCAAAGAAAAACAATGACACGCTGTCTAGACCAAAAAGCAAAATGGAGGGGTATTACAGATTGGGGAGGAATGAGCACATTTTGGTCAATATGGATTCAAATTTGAAATTTGAATGTGATATGTTTAGAGGGAAGGGACATGGAGTTAATGTCACTTGGCTCAAGGCCAAGTACATGTAAGAGGCCTTAAATGCCTTGTTGGAAGTACCCATCCCTTTTTGGAGGGATTTTTGAATTGGAAGAATATTCCACAAAAGATACTCTTTTGAATGGAAATTGATGAATTTATAAATCAAATAAATTGATTTATCGTGAAAGTTGCAAAATCTAGAGGATTGGAGTGATTAGGATTAGCATTAATCAAGATTTGATCAAAATAAGTAGAGATTAGGTGATTTGACAACTTGACTTAGATTTTTGGATTTAAATCAATCAAAGTTGAGAGAAATAATTATTTTAGATTTAATTAAATAAAATTGATTTATTTAACTAAGGAGAATCATGTTAGATTAAATCCAATCAAAATTAATTTATTTAATTTAAGGAGATGACTTTAGAGATTTAATTAAATAAATTTAATTATTTAATTAAAAGAGGGTAAGATCAAATTAATTAAACAAAATAATTTGTTTAATTAATAGAGGAGAATGACTTAATCAGATAAATTTGATTTATTTAATTAAGAGAGGGAATATGATGAATTTAATCGAATTGAGATTATTTAATTAAATTGATTAGTAAAGGAGATGATTCAGGACGAACTGATGTTAGTAAGATTAGGATCAGGTGTGTAGGATCAACTTTTATATTTTTCGTGTCTACATTTTGCCCCTCTTTGAAGAAATGCACTTGTTGCACTAATTCAAAGAATAAACTATTGTGATCAAAGTTCAATTTTTTTTTATTTTTCAGATGCTCCATTGCTGCCGTAGCGATAGGATTATGCTGGTATTCTGCCCCCTCGAGAGATTGAGCAGAAATTTTTGGTTTTCCGATCCAGATCATGATAAAATGTGAGAGGAGTGGTTCTATTGATCAAAGGATGAAAGATAATTCTTTTAGAAAGATCAGATATTTGACGTAGACAATTTTGATGATGTATACACAATCATTGGCCATGGATAGCCTCATGTATATTTTGATACAACACACCAATTTTAGATAGAAGAATAAGATGAATAAGATGATGAAAGGAGGATCCACAAGCCTACACTATGAATGATGATGATGATTTTCTTACCAGGAGTTGGGATTTTCAAAGGGCCAATTACTTTATGTTTGATAACACACATAGGTACGATGCATTAAGGTATAAAGAATCGAGATGGTGTTGTACCTAGTTTGATGGAATTTTAGTCAACAATCAAATAGGATTATTCCTATTCAAACTTGACATACAAAAACTTTGCTAGGATGCACCTAACAAAGCAAGTGTTCTCCAAATTATTTTACAAGAATATCCAACAAGCACAAAAGATAAAAAAGATAATGATCATTGCCCAATTCCTTTCTCTCTAAACCTATTTTGATTAGGCATCATTGAGAGGTCCTTGGAATGAACGCAAAATAAGATAATTCAAAAATTACCAAGACAAAGTAACCAAACAGGCTAATGTTCTTTGTACCACTAGCCAAGGCTAAACTAAGGTGATACTTGATGTTGATGTCCATCGTAGGAACGATGCATCCTAGGACATGTTGTGATCATGGTTTTGATGAGATTGATTGGATGATAAGATATTGATACTATAAGTTGATCAACTCGCTTGCTTACTGACCTAGACTTGAGACTTCTAACGATTAGGGTGTTCACTTTGGAACCTGCTAGACTTGCTTCCGACTGACTCACAAAATGATGAAGGTGATGATTGATTTATTATGAGCAATGATTATTGTGGGTGAAAGCGAGATCAGACAGGTGCACCATTTTGGGTTTTTTCAAATGTTTTGACGCTATTTTTGGTATTTTTGAAAAATTTCAATGTTTTTGGTATTTTCAAGATTTTATGAATGTTTTTGGATTTTTTGTTTCAAGGACCAATCAAGGATTAGCATTGCCTATGTTTAAGCTCAGAGATGATGTAGTTCGGATGACAATTAACTTGACTATTGATGAGATAGATGGGAAAATGGATTTCCATTACGACAGATGCTTAAAGAACTGACCTAAAATGTGAAATAGATGGGCAAACAGATTGCCATTGTGAGGGATGCCTAAAGGACTGACCTAAAATGTGAAATAGATGCGAAAATAGATTGCCATTGCAACAAATGCCTAAAGGATTGACCTAAAATGTGAAATAGATGGGAAAATAGATTGACATTGTGATGGACGCCTAAAGGATTGACCTAAAATGTGAAACAGATGGGCAAACAGATTGCCATTGTGATGGTTGCCTAAACGACTGACCTAAAATGTGAAATAGATGGGCAAATAGATTGCCATTGTGATAGACACCTAAAGGACTGACCTAAAATGTTTTGGTGGATGATCAAAGATCAACCTTTCCTACGTTCAAGCTCAGAGATGACGTAGTTAGGCAAGATGACTCTATTTTTTATTTTTTAGATTTTTGACATTTTTTGGATTTTGATATGTTTTGGATGTTTTTGGACTTTTTGCATGATTTTGACAATTTGGATATGGATATGTGATGATATCAGTTCTCTTTTTTGGGAATTTGTTGAAAACCAAGCTAGGGTTGATTGATCAAATTGATGGATTGATGATGATAGCATTATTGAGGATACATAACAATGCAAGGATAGTCTTAAGCAACACAAGGATTGGGAAGGATATCTCGAGATGATGATGGATTGGTTGGATTTGATTGATCAAGATTTTGAAGCTTGATTTGGAACAAAATTGTTTTGATGATTTTATGTGGCGTTGAACTACACATTAGATAAAACTAATATTGATTTTGGATTGATGTTCGATGAAAGATAAAGATTGATAAGGAACATATTTTTATCAAAATATGGCATGGGCTAGTGATTCGGATTTTGGCCCACAAATGCTTTGACAAAATTTGTTTAAATTTTTCAATGTTCAGATCATCACGTAAGTGGGAGAATATACATCAAGATTTATTCTTGAAGCAAGATGTAAATATATGCCCCCAGAGTCTAGAAATGTATGGACGGCCATGGGTGGATTCTTGGATAGATGGATGGATGGATGAGTATGGTAAGCATGCAAAGGATGCCAAGGATTATCTTGCGATAAGATAAGGGGTTCAGGTAGTGGATGCACATTTGGATAGTGGTTTGTGGCTTAGATAATATTGGATAGGATAGGATCAATGAAAATGACCCATGTCAAGATGTTTACCATAAGCAAGTGTAAAGTGTGCACCAAAATTTTCCAAGATCAAGGTAACTTGGATTATGGATGCAGATTTATGAACATGGATTGGATTAATGGTTCGTGGATGAATGGATTTATTATGGATGGAATGTTGGCTTTATTATGGATGGGATGAGATACTTTCTCTAAACTAGCACATGTAGATGCTTGACTCAACACATGATGCCTGTTTGCCAGTTTTTCATCATGGTACCTATCCAAAGTGCCACTGAAGTGGTTTTCACTAGAGGACGGTTTTTTTTCTTTATTGTTTTCAATCATTTTTCTGATGTTTCGTTTTTGGAATTTTATTTTTTTTAATCTTTTTGTGGATTTTTTTCTAAAATATTTTAAGCTCATGTTGAACCACTTGGTGTTGTCAATGTAGATTATTTTGTCATAATGTTCCATTGATATCCTACTTGAATAAGATTCTTTTCCAAGATACATGCACTTGAATGCAAATTTTGAGATTCTTGATTTTCTTTGCTGATATTGGAGTTAATTTTGTCTTTGTGCACACATCACGATAAAGTACCTTTTGAATCCTTATGATGAAGGGTCGTTGAAAATACATGGTTAATGTGAGAATTGGATATCATGTATTGATTTTTGGATGGAGTGTGTTTAGGAATAAAAATATGGATTGGTTGATAGCTTGGAACCTTTGATTCTCCAAACTTGGGAAGATGAGCAATATAGGGTGGATATAGAAGTGTGTATGGAATTAGGACCAACTGCTTGAGACACTTTGTATGTTGCTTGAGAAGCTTTATTTTTCCCCTGTGGACATCTTTGATGGATACTTTTCCCTTTTTTATTTCCCCATAGTTTCTTTGACTAATGGAGTTTGATTGGGATAATCTTTCTTTGTATTTTTTGGTATCCATATGTATTTGATTTGTCTGATATGCTTCTTATCTTCTTTTTCTTTGATAAGGTTCTTCATACTTTGATTCAAATATATTCCTTTTGATGTTGGTCCCAATTCCTGGATGGGGTGATGGGTGGATGAAGCTTTGTGACATGGATGGTTGTAGTATTGGCACTGGTTTCATCATAAGGATCCTTCGTGCCCCCTATGTTGGCATTTTCTTCAGATGAAGTTGCCCCCAGTATGGTGGTAGTAGCATCTTTTTTCTTTGATTCTCCCTAATTTGAGATGTCTCATTCATAATGCATTCTCTGACTGATGACCACTGCAGATGATGTCATTTCAATTTGTTGCTCTATTGACTCTAGAATATCCTATTTTTTCTTACCTATTCCCTTGAGTGGATAATATTGGATATCTTCATACATGATGTTCTCAGTCTGAATTTGGGATATATCTGATCCTGATGTTGACAACTGAGTTTGATTGTAGGAATCAACAACCTACTCTTTTTGTGTAATAATGTCAGGAGTAAAGGAATCTTGTCCTGAATAAAGATCATCTACCTGTCCATCCACAAGAAGCATCTCATGGGTAGATGGAGGGGTATGTGTTATGTGGATGTAATCATCTTGTATAGATAGGAGTGTGTCCATTATATCATTGTGGTAGCTTAGAATAAAAATTATCAATCTCGGATGATTTTGGAATTGCTTTCGACATGCTTTCGATCAAGTTCTTGACATGGGTCAATTTCAAAGAATGGATTGCTTATAAAGTGTTCTTGGATATCTTCATTAGGCATAGGAAGTTTCTCAAATGTCATGAGTTCACAGGATTTCCATATGTTTTGGAAAGGATCATTGCTAGACCTTGGTGAAAGTGTTGATCATGCTTTGGAATAAATTCTTGAGATATGTCCTCTAACTCATTAGGTGATGTAGAGACATTTTCAACATGATCATTGGTCAAAGGATCTTGATTATCATTTTGAACGATTGTGGTGGGAATCTATTGCAATATTTTTTAAGGGAGTAATGCTTTCATTTGCTACTAATCCAACAACACTTGTTGTTGGTCGTGTTTTTGTTGTACCAACAATGCTTGTTGTTGGGTTTTATGTTGAGCTACTTGTTGTTGTGCCTGCAAAATCTTGCAGGACTTGTTGATACACTTGTTGATGGATTGCTTGCAATTGTGCCTGGTATTGTGCTTGCACCTGTTGAGCCTGGTGTTGGGATTGAGCTTGAGATTGTTCTTGTTGGGCTGCTTGTGCAGCTTGTGTGGCTTGTTGGGCTTGTGCAGCTTGTGTGACTTCTGTAGCTTGAGCGGATTGTTGGGTGGCTAATTGCGCTTGCACTTGCTGAGTAGCCAGTTGTGCAGGTTTTTTATTTTTTTGAACTACCCTTTGGTGGGTGACTTGTTGAACTATCTAAATCATGCTGATGAATGATTTCGTCATGTTGAATTTTGGTGGAATTAGTGGGGGATTTGGAATCATGTTGACCATTCTGATGAGTGGAAGGGTCATGTTGACCATCGGGGTTTGAATTGTGGATGGTGTGAGAGAGAAGCTTGGTCCTTGAGATACTTGAGGGATAGTGGTTGTTTTGACCATTGGGGTTTCTTGGATGGTTTCCATTTGTTCTTGCGATATTGATGGTAAATTGGGAGGAGTTGATATCATGCTTTGACTTATGAAGGGGGTGTTGGTCGGATTCATTTTACTGATGGTTGGTAAAGGGGGAAAGCTCGTGCCTTGATTGTTTGGTTGATAGATTTGTATGTTTTGACTTTAATTTAAATCTACCAAAGGGAAAGGTGTTCCAAAATTTAGATTGGGCATGCTCAATTTTGTTGTACCATTGAGGTTTGGAGGAGAGAATGATCCCATGTATGGTTTGTACAAATTTTTTTTTTGCAAATCAATTGGCATTGTAAGGTTTGGATAGTTTGGTTGAATTGGATTACTCATGATGGATGAATCAAGTTTATATTGCATTTTCCTCTTGTGTTTTGAACTTGTTGACCTCTGAGGGGTTTAGGAAAGGGGTGAATGATATGGGTGTTTAAACTTTTAGGAACTTTGGATCAATGCTAGACTTTAGGACTTGTTTTTTATTTTGATTTTGATTGAGGATAGTGAACTTGTAGAATCTAGGAAGTTGTGTTATCCTAGGGTAAACTCGCACACAAGAGGATAGTTTGACTATGTGTGTTAATTCAAGCAAGATGATTTCAAATAATGAACTTGTAAACTCTAGGAAGTTGTATTATCCTAGAGTAAACTTGTGCACAAGAAAATGATTTGACTAGGTGTGTTAAGCCAAAAAAAAGTGATGCTGATTTTTCCTAATTTTTTAGTATGAATGATTTTCAAAGTTCTCAAGAGTTTGGTTGTTGAGATGAGATTTGATTTTGATGATTGAGGAATGGATGAGAATGATTATTTTGATCCTAGACTTGACCTAGACAAGACTCTTTCTTACAAAACCTCGATATTGAAGAACATTCCATACTTCCTATGTGAGAAAAGAAAACCTTTCAAAAAGAGTTGGATTTTTTTATAATAGAACTCATACAAACTTGGGTTTTTATTTGAATATTTCTTGTAGAAATTATATACCAATCTTTCTCTAACCTCAAGAAGCATTTCAAGACACTCCACACGATCTTTTGGGCTAATCTTCTTGAACCTTGGATTTTTTATTTTGATTTTATGGGAAATCATTTGAGAGAATACATGTCTGAGGTCCAATTGTCTTTATCTTTCCTTAATGAGTTCCTATTATCAAAATAAATTTCTTGATTATGATTTCAAACTAAATGTCTATTCCTTAATTTCATTTCATTCCACAAGGTCCATTATGTGAAAATCAAGATTTCAAAGGCACAATTTCCTAGGTTGACTTTAGTGAAAACAAATGATGATTAAACCCAAGCACGTAGAAACCTCTAAGGGTGGAATCCCTAGGGCAAGCAAGAGCACACGGATTCATCAAGGGTATTTGTTTCCTCCAAAGGGTTTGAAATTTTGAAGCCTTTGTGAATGTTTGTTTCTCAATGTTTTAGATCCAACCAATGTGTTTTGATTTCAAGAACATGTACAATCCCTAAGCTAAAAAGACAATATTTGTTGGGTTCCCACTTGGATAAATCTAGCTATGCATATTCAGTGTGGATGATTAGATGTTTGACCACAGCGGCTCCCCCTTACAGTGCACTCACTTCTTGGGTCAATCAAGCATTAGTACCTATGAATCTCCCATGGCATACTTTTCATCTCTACAACAAAATAGCATGTATACGTGGGGTGGCTTTAAAGGACATGACCTTTTACACCAGCAAATAGATAGGATTTTGGTCTTTTCTAAACAAGGGTTTTAATGTAGGCATTATGTTCGTGGGGGACTATCCATGCAGCGAGATACCATTGCTACCCTTTTCATCAAAATAATCCTCATGATATTGGCCTTTGTTCCAATATCCACACTTATATCCCGTGTGGAATTCGCTTGGCTTTAGCCTGTTCCTAGTTGGTTCATTCCCTTGGGTGATTACTTTTTCTCACAAGGCAGGCCCGCTAAGATAAAAAAAATCAAGCAAGCATATCTCGTAGTTCAATCGACCTTCATTGAAAAACAAAGGTAGAACACTCGCAAGATTGATTCAATTTTTAGGTACCCAAATTGAAATGTGGAGGTAATCTTTTATGCAACTTAATGTCACCAAAAGGACTTTTGATTCTCAAGATCGTCGTGAAGTGCGAGAGAAGTGCATATGCCTTTTTAAATTAAATTACTTTGCAAAAAATATTACAAGACACAAAATCACATGTTCATTTTAAATCCCTCAAAGCGATAATGAATTATTTTTAAGTGCCAAAAGGAAAAGTGAAAGTTGCTTGTTCGATTGTTAACCTTTAAACAAAATCTAGTAAATTTGCCTAAGGTTCTTTTTAATCCTTTTGTATTATTCTTTTTAGAGTCCATATTGAAATCCATTAAGTCCTAAAAGCTTGAAGAGATAAAATCCTTAAACTTGGAATTATAATTGCTTCCAAGAGTGTCTAAAGACACTTGATACAATAGAGAAATGATGTCATAGGAATCTTTTCTTTTGTTTACTCCTCCCCTTTTTGGTTTCCTAACACCATTGGATATATTATAAAATTCTACCCCATTTCAAAAACAAGCTTCGAAAAAGACAAAAAATGACCAAGATACAGCCATTCTAAGTTTGGGTGAAAAAATAAGAAATCAAAGCCAACGCCCTTTGTAGTGGAACTGTTTGCAAATGTGGCTTTTTTTAGGGTTCAAGCAGCACTCTGGTGAAATTAGAAGCTTTGTTTGGAAAAACAGAGACCGCAAATGTGTTGCAATTGCCTCCAATGGTTTTGTTTGACCTCAAATAGTGCTATTTGACCTCTAGCGGCTCTATTTGACCTCCAGCAGCGCTGTTTGACCTGGGAAGACAAAAAACACAAAAAACAACAGAATTTGACCAAAAAATGTGTTAGATTCTTCAATTTTTCCCTCCTAGCACCAAAATGTGAACCCAAATCCTAGACCTAAACAAACATAGCAAACGAATACATTATTAGATCAAATGCAAGTAAGAAGAATGATTCTCCATGAAATTCATTCACAGTGCTCAAAATAGAAAGAAAATGAAGAAAAAGACAAGAGAATAAGTTAAATCCTATTTAAGCAATGCAAACACTTAATCCCATGGGGGAATTGGTGCCAATTATGTGTAGAAATTGGCCCTTTCCCAACTCCTATGATGTAATGTTGATGAGTGATCCACTTTTATGGAGATTCAATCAAGCTCCATGATGAAAAACCTACATAACATGGCTAAGATCTTGATAAAATTGATGAGGATGGATATGCTTGAGGATGAAGTTGATTATACTAAGTTTACTCAAATTTTCGATGATATTGCAATAGAGGAGGCCTCTATTTATAGATTTGAAGAATGAGAGATTGAAGGATTTGGGAGAATATGGGACAAAAGATCAACCAATGAGAGAAGGCCACTTGTCCACATGTGATTGGAGGACGAATGAGCACATTTTGGTCACTATGCATGATAAATGCTATTGGATTCAAATTTGAAATTTCAATGTGACATGTTTAGAGGGAAGGGACATGGAGTTAATGTCACTTGGCTCAAGGCCAAGGACATGTAAGAGGCCTTATATGCCTTGTTGGAAGTACCCATCCCCTTTTGGAGGGATTTTTGAATTGGAAGAATATTCCACAAAAAATGCTTTTTTGAATGGAAATTGATGAATTTATAAATCAAATAAATTGATTTATTTAGAAAATTGCAAAATCTAGAGGATTGGAGGGATTAGGATTAGCATTAATCAGGATTTGATTAAATTAAGTAGAGATTGGGTGATTTCACAATTTGACATAGATTTTTTTATTTAAATAAATCAAAGTTGAGATCAATAATAATTTTAGATTTAATTAAATAAAATTTATTTATTTAACTAAGGAGAATCGTGTTAGATTAAATCAAATAAACATTAATTTATTTGATTTAAGGAGATGACTTTAGAGATTTAAGTAAATAATATTAATATTTAATTAAAAGAGGGATGATCAGATTAATTACACAAAATGATTTGTTTAATTAATAGAAGAGAATGGCTTAATCAAATAAATTTGATTTATTTAATTAAGAGAGGGAGTATGATGAATTTAATCAAATTGAGATTATTTAATTAAATTGATTAGTAAAGGAGATGATTCAGGACGAACTGATGTTAGTAAGATTAGGATCAGGTGTGTAGGATCAACTTGTATATTTTTCATGTCTACAAAAATATAACCTTCATTCAGGATGCATTAAATTAGTTACCAATTCTCACATGTATCAAGAGAGCCTGAAAGGCAACACCATCAAGAAGATCATTGAGCTTCATTTTTTTATCTAATTTGTTTGTTCACTATTCAGGTATAGGTTCATCATTTCATGATTCATCTGGTTTGACATCACAACATGTGGAGAAAATGGGCTCGCATAAGGTTTGAGTCTAGCATGTTGCCCTCTTAAATTTTAAGAGGCATTTGAAGTATGTTTTAATCTATGGAAGTCATTTCAATATTCATGCAATCACTATGAGCTTTCAATAAGGCATATCAACCATATCAACAAGTTACCATGTGCATAATTATGAATAAGCAATGAAAGTTCCATCAAAAGAATTTAAGAGTGATCACAGGACAGTGATGTGGTAGCCTTGAAAGAATAGCACCAAAGTGAGGATACCTTGAAGATCTTACCAAACTTGATGACTATCCCTATTATTCTACCAGCATGAGCCAACCTAGCAGTATTAGGGCAAAGCAATCAAATATGTGGTTATTCAATTAAGGAGTTTGAGTTAAATGTTTTTTTGGGGCAGCCCCAAAATAGGTTCAAAGTATTGTCAAAGAGATGTCATTTTCATAGGAAATAAAGCAACCGTCATGAATTAGTTAAAGTGAATAAAGGAAGCCCATAGAATAGTCATAGGGCTATGAAAATGTGTAAGATTTTAGCAAATCAAGACTCTATCGGTAGGGACATAAGGATAGGTAGACATTCAAGGTAATTTTAAAAGGTAGATTCAAGTTCAGGCAAAATAAAAGGAAGGAATGGCAATGCAATGCATTTTCAAATGAATAAAGGACAATCATTTGTAAAGGTGGAGGAGCCATGGAATTAAGTGAAACTCACAGTAAAAAATTCTATAGTGTACCTTTGAATACATAAACAAAAATGATCAAGTATCTTCCTTAAAGATTCACATTTGCAAAGTAGTCATTTAAAGCAAGCATTAACAAAGAGATAAACATTCATTGTTTTCAAATGAAAAGAAAAGCTCAAAGTGATGAAGGAAAATCATCAAAGTTTATGATCTATCAACACAAAGAGATAAAAATTCCTTGTTTTTAAAATGCATGAGTAGTTTTAGTCCCCGTTGGATGCATAGTAAAGTAGAAACTAAGTTTCATGACATTTCTTTTATTGATTGCACAATGTTTCTTCATGGACACTATATTGTTGAGCTAATTTATTATAGGATGAAGACAATATTCATACACAATGACCACTGTAGAAGCATGGAAACCATGCTAATCTCACAAGGGACATTCATCAAATCCAAAGAAAGTATTCTGTTGAGTTTGAAAAGGTGACAATAAATGACCACAACAAAAGGATGGGTCTGGATGTAATGAATAAAGGACTGTCATCTATTAATTTCATAAATGATGATGCCACTTTGCTAAGAACAATCAAATGAGAGTGATTTTTATGATCATGAACTACACAAAGAGTAGTCTCAGTCATCATTGGAGGTGACTGGAGAATTTTTTAAGAAAAGGTGGTTGGGTTTGTAAAGGGATGGCATAAAATACAACTACTTTTCATTCATCATAGTGAATAATATACAAAGTAAATCATCATTGCAAATGGATTGCAAATATAGTGAGCTTCAAAGAGTTACCACAAGCATTTGAAGATGATCATGATGAATACTTTATTAGCAAAAGGGTGTGCTAATAAAGAAAAATATATAGAAAAATACCTATATTTTTCTCATTTTTCAGCTACAATCAAGAGGTAAACTTCATATTTTTTCCACGGCTTGAGAAAATAAAATCAATCTTTTCAAGAAGATATAAAGTCTTAAAATACAAAATCATGGAAATAAAGAATCAAGCTACTGCTAGGTCAGAAATGAAGGTACAAGAAAACATAAATCTCGGCCAAGGGTTTCTAAGACCCTCAAGCATACAAAGTTCTTTTGATTTACAAGTCATGGCTTCTAGAAAGAAATAAACACTAGTTTGTATGCATAAAGAAGAGCACAGGAAGCTAGAAGATTTGTGTTCTTTTAATACAAAGAAAGGCACATGTTTTTATTTGAAACTCCAACAATACACAAAGGTCGAGCCAATACAACAACACTTGCACAGAAGAAAATATACAATGAAACCCAGATATGTTTTGCAAGTAATAAAGACCCAACACAAGAAAATAAATTCAATTTAATAAGTAAATCGCCTAGCAAATACAATGAACAACACAATGGAGTCACAAGAAGAAAATAGATAGATAATAGTGGAGAAACCACATCCTGTAAGAACTTTTTCTCTTCTACAAAGCCCTCAACATTTGCACATAAAATAGAGAAAATAAAAAAAACTTTCTTTTGTTTTCTTTATAGAATGAAAATATAGAAGAGGAGCCCTTTCAACGTTTTTTCTGAGATCCAAGGCATTAAGCTGAAAGAAAATAATATGCAAAGAATAGCATACCACATGGCCCAACACATGACTACAAAAGAGCCTCAACAAAAGCTCGAGTTAGCTCCATATCAAGCTCCTAATTGCCATTCAATCTCTTACATATCTCAAGTGAAAACCTAGCATGGTGGTGCCCAGGAAATACATGAAATTGTAAAATGTAAAATGAAAATGAAATGAATGAGGTCGTGGATAGTTGTTTAGGGTTTTCTTTTAACCATATTTTGGCCAACCCTTTTAGGGTGCATATTTCATTTTAATTTAAACTTAATTTTTTGTTGATGCAAGATTTTGTAGGGGGCAACAGTATTATAGGAAACATAGCTACTGGGGGACATTTTGTGCTTAGCTAAGTGACCTCCAGATTTTATCGAAGTTGGATCTTCATTTTTAATGGGGAGAGGTAAAGGGTTAGAAAGATAACATGTAATATTAAAAACTAGACTAAGGTGATGCACCAAATCAGGAGTGAAATTACTTGAGCACAATGCTAAAAGAAAAGGCTTGAAAAATAAATTGTTGTCTATCAAATATATTATCTCAAAAGCACTTCAAACATAAGAATACCATTTTATTGCATTGCATAATCTAATACAACCTTGGCCAACACAGAAGAGTAAAACATGGTTTTGTATTGTATTACAAAAGTTGAAGAACAGACATTCATACGCTATGGAAAAATAAAAGAACAGTCTTAATATTCTATCAAATGCATGAAAAATAGAGAGGCTGAATTGATTAGCACAGTCTACAAACTTCAAGTTCAATAGAAAATATTAAAAAAAGGCTATTCCAAGTGCTTGGGGAGTTTTTTAATCTATCTAACAACAACCTAATAAAAAATAAAGGTTGCTTAAATAAGCCAGCTCACTGCCTAAAAGCCACATTCAGAAAGATGCCTTGGAAAAACATCGACGTCCCATATCTCCTCGAGTCAGCATAGAATAGGAAGATCACCTAATAGCACACCAGAAAACCCATCTTCAGAGAAAACAAGGACATCCAGCAGCAGTAGAGAACACATGACAGTGAAGAAGAAAACGCGGCAGCAAAAGAGAACAAATGATATGGGCGGCAACTCCTAGATAATCGGCGCACAGAAATACGTCATGCATCGAAAACATGGAGCCTAGAAAAAGAAAGAGGGACGCTGTAGTGAAAATCTTCAAGAGGAAGCCACATGAAAAATGCTAAACAAAAGTAACTGCAAAGTAGGCCCAACTCGAAAAACAGCGAGAGAGAACCATGCGTCGAACACATGAAACTCAATAGAGGCAAAGCGATACAGAGTGGCAGGAAGCGCCGTTAGGAGGCCACGTGGAAAAAATTGAAAATTTGTGAGCAATAAAAGACACAGCCAAGTTGTGAAGGAAAGATAACCGCGAAGGCTAGCAGTTCATGACTCAAAGTTCATAGTTTGGCGAGTCACAGGGACATTTCACCTGTAGAATGAGGAACCCCAGAAACCTTTGTTCAGCATCCCCATTATCGCTCATAGCTGAGAGAGGGAAACCTGAAGGCCGGTCTAGACCTCGTTTGATGGCAGAGAGAGGGCTCATAGATTTTCGTGCGGCAACTTGAGATCAATGATTCCCTTGAAAGGTAATCTACCAGATAATTTTTCCTCTGATTCAAGTTGTAAAAAGAGTTGTGCCAACTGATGCACAATACCTTCAATATTTTCGGTGGTCGGAGACTTATCAAAGGATTGGAAAATAGAAAGATCTTGCTTCTTCTCCTTGATCCTTGCAATTATGTGCTCAACACCTGCTATTGCCTGATCTACGATGAAGGGCAATGGGAGGCCTCACTGAGTTAAGCGGAAAATTTTGTCTACTTGTCACTGGTAATTTGATTCAATCTGGCTCTGCACTTCGCTACATGTTAGACGGCCTCGTGCATGGAAATGATAATTTCTACACCCAAAGCCACGGTTTTATGATCCTCAATACCTACACCACTCAGAGCTTCATCAGAAGTTGTATACAGCTTGCTCAACAACTGTCTGGCCTCTGAAAGTTTATCAGAAGTCATCTCATGCACCTACTGCATTGTTTCACTAATTGTCCTACATAGGTTGGTCACTTGCGCCATAAACTTCAAGGTGGGCTGAAAAGTAAGGCATAATGCCTTGACCTTATCCCAGTACAATGCATAAAATTCTTTGGCAATCTCCGGTGAGCTCATTTGTGGTGCAGGAGGTTGGGCCATCAAAAGATCTAACTCTAAAACTCTACTGCTCGGGTCCGCCCTCAGCTCCGATAAGCTTTCGTCTAATACAGACGGATGACTCCTTAGAGTAGAAATTTCTTTTCTCCCTCTCTTCCAAGGCCAATTTGGCCTGCTTCCTCTTCTCAATTTCTAACTCCAAAGTGGCATTCATCTCATTTACTTCATCATTCATGCTCTACCAGAGCTGCTTCATGTCATCATCTCTCTACCTCAAATCAGCACGAAGGGTTCCCTCGGTCACCCAGCATTGCTCAAGTTCATTTCATAGGGTTAGAACGACATTCGTGCCCAAAGCCTAAAGAATTCTCACCTTGCCTTCCAAGGCATTCTTCTCAGTAAGTAGGCGATTAATTTCATTTTCCTGAGCCTTATGCTTGTTTTCCCAAATATCAACCTTACTTCTCCGCTTTTTCAATTTCTCCTCTTTTTTCTTTGTTTGGCGACTGAGCTTGAGGGAGTTGGTAGTCACTACCCTTTGAGTCTCCTCCATCAACTCAACTTTATCCTATGGACAAGCCTGTTACAAGTCTAGCCTAATGGCACTAACAAAATAGTCACTCGGCAACATCTCTCCAACCGGTTTGATCATGTTGGGGGTGATTTTTGCAAACATCAGTGAATTTTGACTCTCATGGAATACCATTTTCAAAAGAGGTTTTTCCTATTTGCCCGCATCCTTTTCTCTTCTTTTCTAAATTCATCTTTTGTGGGTGCTTTTGTTTGCATCCACATGCGAAAAATATTCCTGGGAAGAGATACCCAGTCCACTAGCAAAAGGAAACTGCCAAGGGATTTCTAGTTGGAAGGAAAGCATGCTCAACACATCAGTGGACTTTCTAGGCCTCATAATAACTACCGGGGAGAAGGGTGGAATAAACTGGCTGCTTGGAGATGATGGAAACATGGTATGAGGAAAGGTCGGGGAAGCACCAACTAACATGTTGGGCCTCAGGGATGAAAATTTTTGGGTCAAACGATTGGGACTAGTGACCAATTATGTCTTGGGAGTCGAATGAAAATAAGGGGATGGAAATAGAAAACTAGGAGGGAAAATATTGGACTACCCTGGATATCCAGCAATAGAAAAAGTTGGTGCACATGAAAAAGTGGGATAAGACAAGGAGGAGACCAGAGACACAGTAGAGAGAGAAGAGGGGGGAAATAATACCTGAGGTTCCTAAAGAACTGTAGCTGATACCACTGTTTCTACATGTTGTGACTCCTTCCCTCTAGCGGGCTCTCTCATTTGCAGTCATTTCTCCTCTAAAGAAATCTTAAGATCTAAAATAACCTCCGTCCTACGACTGAAACTCCTTGGCCTCTTCCTACCTGATCCAGAGGAGGTGGAAGGCTCCAACATCTATGTGTTTGGAGAGTCCTCCTGTTGTGAATGTTGTCCACTGACAATTGTCATGTGTGTTAGATCTTTTTCAGCAACAGGGGCTCTCTGGGTTACCTTCTCTTTAGGTTCCATGGTAGCACTTCTTCTCTGAAAGAACTTCTCAGACTCCGAAGGGTTTGGGGATTTCTCATTGTCAGAATTATTGTAAACCCATATGTCATCAAACCGGTTGTCTGACTCCACCTCCTAGAAAAGCCTTTTTTTCGTCTTTATCTCTTGTTTTTACGTCCAAAAGTCCCTAATTCTTTTAGGCTTCCATCTGCGCTTATTCAACTGGTTGCACAGAAACTAACTCATCTTATGATTTGGATTGGGATTCACCACAACGTGGTACAATTTCAGCCACGACGGTCGACCTGCTTCAGTAGGCAAATATTCTAGGCCTACATATAACTTCAAATTCCCCTCATCAACATTTCTCCAAAGGTACCAAAATGACCGAGGCTGGTGTGGAACTTTTATGCCAACCTCCGATAGATTATTCTCTGGGTTGTATCACCATGTGTCACTGATGACCACCAACCCAAGATTACCCAACTTAGAGTATAATACCTTTGATTTGTTAACCTTTGAGCTCTTTTTCTTTACTAGAAATACAGAGCCGAACATCACCGGCAACATCAAATAGGAAGTCAAATGTCTTCCTCCCCAATAGTCATTTTCAATATTACATAGCTACCTAAATGCCTCCAGGGCCAACACTTTGTCAAAAACAATACGCGGGAGCCAGAAGGGCTCCCAGATAAAACCTTGCATACTAAGCATGGTGAAATTTGTACCAAAGAACCAATCACAAGGTGGCATGAGGCCTCTCATCCATGATTTTTTCCTCAGCAATAATTGCATAGACATGTTGCTCCTATCCATCCAAAGCCCGTAAAGTTTGAGCTAGGAATGATTCTGAAAATGCATAATAATCAAAAAAATTTGACAGGATGGGAGTCCATATCAAAACTGGCTTTCTCATGCCACTTTCATCAAATATGACCAGGGCCATGAATTTCTTGAAATAATTAGGATTCTAGTGTAAAATCATGTAGACTAGGAAAGAAGAATACCTAAATCTAGAACCTGGATCGAATTCCCTCAACTACTGGCTCATCCCATCAATTATAACCTTCGTGAAGTCCATAAGCAAAGTCGTATTGTTCTTCTTCAGCATAAAGCTAAGACCCATTTGGAATTCGAAGACCTCCTTGTCTATATCCAGCCCAAAAACCAGTGCCAACATAAAGTAGACAGAAGAGGAACCTGAATTTAAAGCGCCCAGAGCAATTGGGAATCTGGAAGGTGCCAAAACATCTATCGGCTAAGTAGTCTCGGTATGATAAAATTGTTGCGCCATTCAGAGCACTATCAAGTAGTCCTACATTCTATGAATGTCAAAATTTTCAACATTCTTGAGTGAGAGGAATGGAATGCATAGAATAAATTGTAGGGCTTGGAGACTGATAACTACCCTCAAATTAGGGCCACTTATGACTCAAGTCTAAGGGTCTAAACTTATTACGCATGTCGCCACAATTTCTGGACAATGATGCACAAGAGGAACCATGTACTGGGGAAGCCCACAGTTCCATAAACGTCTATGAAAAGGGTCTAAAATATTCTTCATCTTCTCGCATGAAGCCCCCCTCAGGCTCTTCGGTTTCTGAGATAACTCAAGATCCAAAATATTGTCCCAATCCTCTGATACTAGGGTTTGATTTCTAGGAGAAACTATTCCAAATATTTTTTTATCCACTTGACTGGTAAAGGGCTAGGATGGCTTTGTTGGAATTTCTGGAGTAGCATAAGACTCAAGGTCATATATGTTTACACAGGGTACCGTTAATCTTTGCTCATCATTACTCAATGTGACCATGGCCTGTGTTGAACTTCTTGCAATTTTAGCCATTTCTTTGTATTCGTGAGAGGCTTCGCAAACTCTTCTTATTTTAGCTTCTAAAAACGCTTTCTTTTTTTTCAAATGACTTAAATGATTACACATTTTGATAAATTTTCACAATAAATTCCTTTCGCATGCCTAACCTACTTTTTTATTTTCACAAAAAATGGCTTAGCAAGTGTACATGCTTTATTTTCACATTTAGTTACTACATGCACCACCAACCTTTTTCATGCATGTGAAGAGAATGCCAACCTACCAAAATACTCTTCACATTTAAGAGACATGACTTCACATGAGGTGGGGCCTAATTTTTCTTGGACAATGCACCGAGACAGCCTTGCCATATCTTTCGCAATCTCCTTTGCATTTACTATTTTCATGATCGTACTTGGGTACATCACCCAACAGCCTTAACAAAATATTTGTCTTGATTCAATTGGGACGGCAACACATCATGCTGACAACTAGCTTATTCTCATTCAATTTGGAAACTCAAACAGAGCAAGTTGCAATTGTACCTAATTATTCACATCATTTCACACGCCGCAACACTGATTATCAAGGCTTGATAGTACCATTTTCTTCTGGCTTAATCATAGCTTGCCTCATCAGGCGAACCCCGACCAATCTATAAATAGGACCCTTGGCAACCTTGCTAATCACAATTACTTTCAGCATTCTTACTGGGTAGGCCCTAGTTTATCTTAGCAATTTTATTATTTAGCTAGAGCAGCAAGCAACTATGGAAATTCCAATTAGATTAGTTTGTGAAAGTATTGAGGCCGAATTTCTAGGAAAGGTTAGGTGTAGGTGTCTGAAGCACATAACAGGTGTAAAAACCCTATTATATGTAAAGGTGATCAAATGGGTCATAGGCAAAGACTGCGTAGAGTACAAGGACCAATATAGGGTAAACACCAGCATTTTCTCCCACTTTTTTGCTTCCCTCCTAGACATAGGCATTTCAAAATGCAAAATTTTGAAGCTGACCAAGTGAGTCATCCCTCGGCGCTACCTCGGAGGCTTGGAGAATGTGGTGTAGGCCGTTGAATTTGATCATGTGGTCCCTGCAACCTACATCGAATGCTTGAGCATGGAGGACCTATGCCAACCAGGCCCTTTCTATGCAGATTTGAGCTCGAGACGCATGAGGAACACCGCCACAAGGCTCATGTTGGTTGCCACTTCCTCATGAGAATGCACAATGTGGAGCCCTTTCGAAGTATTCAGTGGTACAAAAAATTTGAGAGGATGGTGTTTCCCCATCGTGTGCCTCTTGTTGTTGTTGTTACTGGTCCCTCCTCTACCTGAGAGATGTAGAAAGATAATCCAATTTTATTTTCTTTTTTCCAACCTCTGCCACCTATAGCGGATATATATGTATATTTTGATAAATAGCCACCGGCCTTCGTTGTATATAATGTAAATGCTTCATAAGTAATATAATATGCAATTTTTTCACATATTGTCTCATTCTTCATTGTATCTCAATTTCTTGCAATACTGTTGTTGTTATTCAAAAAGCATTGAGGAAACCCAAAACTTAAAGTAGGAAAAATAATTACATATTTACAAGTTTATAAACCTATTGCATAAGCAGAACTAATTAAACTTTTTAAGGTGTATTTCATTAACTAGAATACCCAAAGCATCACCTTCCATAGTTTTTGATTCAAAAGAGTTAAACTGTTTGCACTAGATGATTTTAAAAGGCCCTTCCCAGAGACTATCAAACTCGTTGTGTTGGTCGAGCTTTGTTTCGCACTCACTAAACTTGAGCACCAAGTCTTTGCATTGTAGCTCCTGGTTGGATGTTTTTTTATCAAACCACTTATTCACCACTTGCTGGCGGTTGTTCATTGCCTCAAGAGCATGCTCTATCTTCTCTTGTACCTCAAGTAACTCAAAAAACCATACCTCCATAGCTTTGTTCTGCTCAATTTCTAGAGATGTCAGCAATTGGAGAGCAGAGATCTCCATAGCAATAGGCAACAACACCTCCTTCTCGTACACCATCTCATAAGGAGATGTCTTTAATATCTTCTTGGGTGTGATACAGTCTGCCCATAGTGTTGTTCGGAGGTTTTTATGCCACTCCCTCTGGTGTTTTGAGCCTATCCTTCTAATCAGCCTGATGAGGTTTTTATTTGTGGATTCTATGAGGCCACTCCCTTGTAGGTAATAATTAGAAGAGGTTTTCAAGAAGACCCCATATTTTAATGCAAATTGGCTCATCTTAGAGCCGAGAAAAGCTTTACCATTGTCGAAAATAATTGTTTTCGGTGGGCCAAATCTAGCTACCAGCTCCTCAAGGAAATTAACAATTTCTATTTTCGTTGCATTTTTTAATGGCACATCCTCTACCCATCTGGTGAAGTAATCAGTCCTTGTCAAGATCCACCTATGTAAAGCTAATGAAAAAGGGTTAATCATACCAATGAAGTCAAGACGCCATTAAGTAAAAGGTTCCTCCACTACTATGAGTCTTAGTGGCATAGAAGCATTCTTCATTTTTCCAACATAAAATTAGCACTCACTACAAGACTTTACTAATGAAAATGAGTCGTTGAATAATGTTGGCCAAAAATAACCAGCACATATGATATTAATTGTAGTAGTTCTTGCAGAAAAGTGACCTCCAGCTGGGCCACTATGATATTGATCTAATATCCTTTTGGCTTGTTCCTCATTCACACATCTTAACAAGATATCATTAAAATTTATTTTAAAAAGAACTTCTTCTAAGAGAACATAACTACTATTTTGCAGTCAGTAGAAATGTCTCTTAAATTGAGGGAGATTGGTTGGATACCTTCTTGTTTGCATGAAATTTATCCTAGCCTCCAGCCAATCATCCTCAAAGCTTTCCTCATTCAGTAGCACAGGTTATGAGACTTTGAAATTTGCTACTAGTTCGTTATTTTCGGCTAGGTACTCATGCAGTCCTTTTCCCCTGACAGTCTTAACAGGCCTAATCTCATTATCATACTCCAAGATCTTAGTAATCTAGTTAGCTCTTTTCTTAGTGATTTCTCATTCCATAATGTATTCCCACACACTAGGATGCAGTACACAAACAATCACCTTATTGCATGATATCAAGTGTCAAAACTTCTTTAGCCCTTTCACAATAGCAAAGGCCCTCTTTTCTACAAAATTATATTTCACCTCATACTCCTTTAAGGTGCGCGAGCAGAAATCAATAGGAGATTATTTCTTATCTTTATCATCCTTCTGTATTAGCCTAGTGGCAATACTATTGCCACCACCAAAAACATACATAATAAAGTCCTTAGACAGGTCTGGATTAATCAATACATGAGCTGAAGAAATAACCTATTTTATTAGCTCGAAATCTTTTTTTGCTTCTGCCATCCAAGTAAAAGTCTAGTCCTTTTTCAACATTAGGCTAATCAGCCAAACGATCCCTGCAAAGTTTGTAATGAATCGACTGATGAAATTGACCTTACCCAAAAAATATTGCACTCCTTTCTTGTTTATGAGTAAGGGGAGCTCCCTGATTGCATTAACTCTTTCTGGATCAATAGCAATCCCTTCCTTTGAGACAACATATCCCAATAGCTTCCCCTGGGGAACCCCAAATACACATTTTTTTGGGTTTAGAGAGATCCTGAATTCTTGGCATTTTTGGAAGAAAATCTCGAGATGATCAAAGTGATCATCAACAGATTTGGAAAACACTGTCAGGTCATCCAGATAGATAAGTATAATCTTATGTATTAAATCCTTAAAGGAAATATCCATAGCTCTTTGAAAGGTGGCTCCGACATTTGAGAGTCTGAAGGGCATCTTAGTGTATGCATATGTTCCCCACTTTGTGGTGATTTTTTTTTGTGTTGGTCTTCCTCCTTTACACAAATTTGATTGTAGCCGGAAAAACCATCCAGCATTGAAAACATTTTAGAACCAACAACGGTTTGTAGAATTACCTCCATAGAAGGCAAGGGGTAATAATCCTTCAGGGACACCCTATTTAAGTCTCAAAAGTCCACACACAGTCTTATATCACCATTATTCTTCCGAACTGGAACCAGGTTAGACACCCAAGTGGTACGCTTGATTGGAAACACTATTCGGGACACAATCAATTTATTCAACTCTTGTGACATGAGTGACTCAATCTTTGGATTCACAGACCTCTGTCTCTGATGAACTAGCTTCGCTCCTTCCAATAGTTCAATTGTATACTGAATAATCTCATGATCATATCCCTCAAGATCATCATATGACCAGGCTACTAGGCTCAGATACTCCTTGCAAAAATGTTTTAGCCTATCTTTATTCTTATGAGATACTCCTTTGCCAACCTTGAGCTTTTTGTCCTCACCGACATGCAAATCAGTGTAGTCACATTTCTCGGCTACAATATTTCTTTTATCTTTCCTTGCATCATCGGAATCAAAAAGACTTTCCAGAGTAACTAGGCCCCTAGGGAGCTTATTGGATTTCGACAGGATTATTTGATCTTCGTAGGCTTCGACGATATTTAGTTGCAATTGGTCAGAAAATTCTCCAGATAGCTGGAGAAATGACGCAATGTGAGCATCACTATCAAACACTTGTCAATCTTCATCATTATTTGGGACAATAGTATGTATAGTTACCTACACTGCATGTTTATTCTTTAATAGCTCGAAAGTTGGCTCAAACTGAGCCCCGACAATTTTCATTCGGTCAGCTTCGAATTTCTTCTCCCTCGGTATAGCCTAAATGTTAAATGCCTCAAATCCTTCAATAAGATCCCAAACCCTATATCGGTATGATCGCATACGGACATTCTTTGCAGCAGAAAGCCCTCAGATTTGGTTGACCACCAATTCTGAATCTTCGAACACCCTTATTTGTTTTGCGTCCTGTTAGAAGATTAATCTTTACTTGGTAAAGGTTATTCTTTATTTGTAATTATTTAATAACTTGTAGGAATATTCCAAAGGAATCCCTACAAGTCTTTTGTCTTTTTGTCTTCTCACACATGTGTGAGGATGACTTATTTTTTTAATTCCTTTATTAAGGAATATTTGTAACCACCTCCTGAAGAGGTGACACTTTGCACACACATAGATGAGTGGTGGCATTCATTGAGTTGGGAGTTACATTCTAACTACTCCTTCTCACCTCTACTTATTGAGGTGCATCTCCTCTCATTCTTCATTATTCAAGCAAGCAAGCTAAGGTTGAAGCTCTCTCTCTCTCTATCTTTGTATCATTCTTAGGCATTTTGCCTCCATTCATAATATTGGAGTTTTTTCTTGCTTTTTCCCTTTATCAAATTCTTGTGTCTCCTCTTAATAGTGGTGGTGCTTGATTTGGCTACTCTCTCTTTGGTAATATTTTTCCTTAAAACAATGTTTATTGATTAGTTATTTCCTTTGTTCAATTTATTTTTTCCTTTCATGGTATCAGAGCTTGGTATTAATAATCTTTTGTGAGCTACACTGTTGAAGGTTTACTAGATTTTAAAATCACACCATTGGAGGCACTCTAAAAGAAGAGGAGAAGAGTCAAAGTCTAACTTGCTTCTTGTTTGATATTTGGTGTTGTAACTTAGTTTTATTGTGTAGGACTTTAGTTTTCTCTTATTTCAAATTTCAAATAATTTTTTGTAAATCTACATACATTTAGTATAATTTTTTAGAAAACTCAATAAGGATTTATCTTGTTTTCCAAATTTAAATTAATAATTTTTAACCATTTGTGGAGGTTATATTTTATCTAAAAGTTTTCTAAGTTTTTTCTTTTAGTTTAAATCCAAAAAAAAAATCCATTATTTTTGCATGCATATTTTTTTTTTAAATCATTAGTATTCCACAAATCTGTAAAAATAAATTCACTTTATTCTTGTTTTGAAAAGAATAAAAATCAATCTTTTTTACAACTCTAACCCTATTTTAGCTTAAATTTATTCTTTAATAAATAAATAAAAATTTCTGACGTATCCAAATCTAGTTTTTCTAAATAAAATTCATAAAAAAATCAATTTCTTTTAAAATCAATCAAAAATATATTTATGAAATCTATGTGATCTAAAAAATAATAATAAAGAAAAATAAAATAAAATAAAATTATAGATATTCACCCCTACTAGATCTGTTTTTTCAAGAGTTTTAAATATTAATAAACAAATATATTTTAAACATACATAATCAAAAATAAATAAAAATAGCAAAGAAATATGTTTTTTTAAACCCTCATTGAAGGGTTTCGGCCTTTATTACAAGACTATTGTTTTCAAGTTGTTGCAGCCTCTTCCCTCCCTCTCCCCTGTTGCGTTTTCTCCTCGACCTCCTCTGTCTGAGCCTTCACTCCTATCCCTGTGTTTTACACCCGTGCCCATCTTTTTTTGTAAAAAAATTAAAAAGAAAAAGCCCGCCCATTTGACTTTTGCCCCGCCTTTTAAATTATATGATTTTACTAAAAAAAAATTATATAATTTATATTCTTAATTTAATTTTAAATGTAAATCAATTAAATAATATTTTTAAAAAATTCAATTTATGTTATTATTTAATTATATATTTTTTTAGATTGATTATTTTACAAATATTAGGTATTTTTTCTAATTAAAAGGAAAAAAAATTTTAGTTTAAAGGGACTTATTTCATTTTAGGCAATTTATTTTTAAAGAGGTTGTTTTTTTTAGATTTAATTCAATCAAGAGGGATTTTTTTTCTAAGCAAATATTTACAATAGTTATTATTTTTTTCATATATATTGTAATTTTTTTTGTTACAATCATATCAACATTAATTCCCAAAATCAAGTTAAATTCTTCTAACTATCATTCTTGGAAGACTCACATTTCTTTCATTTTTCGATTTAAACATCTTTTAGATGTAGCTACAGATCCTAAATCTAAACCAGGTTTGTCTACATCCAAAGATGAAATCGAAAAATGGAGTCTTCAAAATGAGGAATCCCTTGGCCTTATAGGTATCTCCATGTCACCTGAACTTTATGTTCACATTGGGACATGTACAACTACCTATAAAGCATGGGAAAAACTCAAATCCATTTATGATAGTTCAAATGAATCAAGAAAAATTCAAATTCAAGATCAACTTGAAGATTTGAGGTATTCTAATTTTAAATCTATGGATGATTTTTTATTGAAATTTGATGCTTTAAATAGTCAATTGCATGGTTTAGGAGTAAAATTAGATAATCTTAGATTAATTTATCTTATTATTAAAAAGTGTCTTCCTAAGCAATTTCAACAATTCATTACTAATATTCATGCTCAATTAGCTATTCCTTCTTTAGCTACTCAATTAACTTATGATATTTTTCATGATTTATTAAGGCAAGAAGAGGCTAAGTTAATTTAGTTTGGTACTCTTAAGTCTAATGAATATTCCTTTTTGTCTAATCATAAGCAAAATTTTAAACCTCATTCTAAACAACAACATTATAATTCCAAATCTCATTATAATAATGGCAATGATCATAGAAAGTTTAACTCTTCTAAGAGACCACATTGCACTTATTGTAATAAGGATGGTCATTGGCAAAATACTTGTTTTAAAAAGAAAAATGAGAAAAATCCTATGAATCAAAATAATCAACAATTTCATAACAATGGTAATCAATCTAGACATGATTTTACATGTAGTTTTAATGTTTCTAAACCTTTGTGAATGGGTTATTGATTCAGGTGCATCTCAACATGTTACTTCACATAAAAAGTTTGTTTTTTAAATATCTTCACAAGTACTTTATTATTCGACTTGATCAACCCAATAACAGTGTACTTGTTTTATTCAATTATATTTGGAATATGAATATCATCTTAATGACTCATTTATACTTAATAATCCTTCACTTCATAGTATGCAATTCTCATTACTTTTCTTAATATGGCTTGATTTGTGGCTTTTTGATCTATTAAAACAAACCTAGTGCTTCATTCTCAACTACATTTATGTTGTTTTGGTAAAGGGAATTTGATATTTTATTGTCTCATTAATCTAATATTTTTCCATATTTGATGGATTTATTTCACCTATATTTTTTTGAAAATTAAAAACTCATTGGAGTATTTGCCTTCTTCATGGATTTATTCCATCTGTATATGTTTTTAAAATTAATCTCTTTATCAAGTCTCAATGGAGCCTTTACATATTTATTTTAAGCGCTAGTCACGTATTTGCAATAATGTTGCATAGGGAGCCCTATCTATAGCGAATCATATATTTTATCAAGTCTCTTGGAGTTTTTTTTAGGACCCATGGAAAATATTTCCATCCACTTTGATGGTATGCACTTACTTATTTATGATGAATTTAGATCTATTTTCTTAATTGATGGGGATCAAGTTCTTGAAACTTTTATGTTTCATTATTTTATTGAAGGCATTGTGGTTTTTTTTTAAAACCATCTTTAGGACCAATTTTTCAAAGTCCTTTATTATTAATCTTGATTCAATTTCCCTTTATAATATAATTTTGTAGTGAGAGGAAACCTAGATCTATTATTGTTATGTCTATATATTGACATTTTATAATTTGGGCTATGCTTTCTTTCTATTTTATGGTTTCATTAGAAGTAAAAATGATCCAAATTTATATATTAAGCATAGTGAAAATGTGATTATTACTTTAATATGTTGATGATTTAATTATCACTTCTAGTTATAACATTTTGATGAGTGATGTTAAGCATATTGAAAATTATATTGTGATTATTATTTTATCAAGTCTCATTTTTCTACATAAGCTGGATATAAAGGTAGTACTAATGCATCCAAAGAAGCACTATGGTTAAGAAGACTACTTGAAGACTTGGGTCTACCTCAAAAAGATCCTACTCCTTTATATTATGATAATCAAAGTGTTATTTCTTTGGTAAAGAATCAAAATTTTCATTCTAGGACCAAGCTCATTTCTCTTCAAAATCACTTCATTAGAGAGAAAATTCAAGACAAGAAAATTTATCTTTTGTATTATAAAGGTGAAGATCAAGTTGCAGATATTTTCACCAAAGCTCTTTGTAAAGATAAATTTCTCTTTCATTGTAAAACTCTTGAATTACAACCCATTGAAAGGTTTGATGTAACCTCCCCAAGTAAAGCTTAAGGGGGGATGTTAGAAGATTAATATTTACTTGGTAAAGGTTATTCTTTATTTGTAATTATTTAGTAACTTGTAGGAATATTCCAAAGGAATCCCTACAAGTCTTTTGTCTTTTTGTCTTCTCACACATGTGTGAGGATGACTTATTTTTTAATTCATTTATTAAGGAATACTTGTAACCACCTCCTTAAGAGGTGACACTTTGCACACACATAGATGAGTGGTGGCATTCATTGAGTTAGGAGTTACATTATAATTCCTCCTTCTCACCTCTACTTATTGAGGTGCCTCTCCTCTCATTCTTCATTATTCAGGCAAGCAAGCTAAGGTTGAAGCTCTCTCTCTCTTTGTATCATTCTTAGGAATTTTGCCTCCATTCATAATATTGGGGTTTTTTCTTGCTTTTTCCCTTTATCAAATTCTTGTGTCTCCTCTTGATGGTGGTAGTGCTTGATTTGGCTACTCTCTCTTTGGTAATATTTTTGCTTCAAACAATGCTTATTGATTAGTTATTTCCTTTGTTCAATTTATTTTTTCCTTTCATGCCCATTTATTTTGCAAGGCTCAAACCATGGGCAAGGCCTTCATATTTTGCTTTGTTGTTCAAGCATGCGAATTGGAAGTGATAAGACCTCAAGATCTTCTCTTCAGATGGAGATGTCAAACATATTCCTACTCCAGCTCCTACTCTACACCTCGCTCCTTGAAAGTACAAATTTCGTAACTCTGACAATGTTTCACCTCCAGACTCTTTAGTAACTCTTGGCATAATTTGTCCTTCCTCATGTATGACATAGGTTTCAAGCCCAGCTGCATGATAATTTCCAAAAGGGTCTGTGTCTATAAACTCATTCAACAGAGCTTCTTCGCTCTCCGTCTGGGAGCTACTTGCTTCTTCTTCCTCAATAAAATCCACATTGAACATCTCTTCCTGGGTAATTCAAGTATGCGCCACTTCAAAATTGATCAGGGCCTCATCAGCGACATGTTCAAAATGTAAAGTTTCTAACAATAGTTTCATCTTAGCTCCATGCTTAGTTCTTAAGATCAGGTGTGACAAGTCTAACACTAGATATCCTCCAACATTTGCAGTGAACTCTTGGGACAAACATATCCTGAACAGAGGAGGGACATCAATGAGCATGGTGTCTTGGTTCACAATAATATTGGGGTAGGAAAACAATGTCATAGGTAATCCTTTGATTACCCCGACGATATCAAACTTATTTTCATCGATTTGCATAACTCCCTTGTTAAGAGGCTCATATTTTAGCCCCAAAGCATCAGCTATTTGCTTAGGCATGATGGTGGTGCTAGCACCAGAGTCAATCATACAATTATGCAACAACTTTTTACCAATGATAAGTGTTAGAAAGAAAGGCTTAGGTTTAGGCTTACTCTCTTTTTCGACTTCGAGCTTTTCTTCTAGTTGATCGTTAGCACTTTATCTAGGTTCGTCTTGGATGTCTTTTCTTCACTGGGCTGCCTCAGCATCTTCACATCTTCTTCTCTCAAAAATTCTTTCTGTAATAGAAGCTTTTGTTCTAGAATCGCTAGGATATCCCACAAAGAAACATTGGTAGAGGATTTCTTTAGTTGTTCCACCACATTGAACTGCATTCGCAACTGATGAGTCACAGTTACTTGATCCTTCCACTTTGCAGCTGGTGCATTTGGTTGGTTATCAACAGTCGGGATGATCATAGGATCCTTTTCCTTCGGAGGAGGTGGATTCAGAGAACTGGGAATAGCCACCTTAGACTACAGTGGAACTGATGATGGACCTGATGATGGACTCGGCATCGAAATAAGTGAACCCTCAGTTGGTGGAGATGTGAATTCTCTGGTGAGTCTCTGCTTTGAACGCGTTTTGTAGTCTAATTGCACCTAAGGCACTTGAGTTACTTGAATTTCATTCGAGAAGGTTGATTCCTCTCCTTTCATCCACGAAAAGAGTGCTTGATCCGAAGCTATATCTAACTCCTACTCTATGGACATTCCTTACATTTGAGTAGCTAGGACTACATTATTCATTTTCTAAGAGGCATATGTCTGATTTTTAGGATCAGGTACATTGCCTTGGCTATGTCGCTCTGCAACCTTCTATTGCAAATTCCCTCGCGAATAATTTCAAGGCATGTGTGCATCGTTACAAGGGAAACACCATGAATTAGTGTCTTCGGCAAGGTTATTTTGTCCTGCAACTAGCTCCTTGTTGGATCTAGGATAGACAATCTACATCGACAAGCTTACAGGAATGACCTGGTTATTTTGTTATGCTCGGGTGTTTCCATGTGATCTATCTTGCCATTGATTTGATTGGAAAGGAGCTTTCTCGCCTTGATAATTTTGGTAAGTCGGCTTCTGATAGCTATATTGTTGTCACTTCATGCTAGTCAATTCATTTTTCATAGTCTGCATCTGCTCTCTCAAATTGTTCATCTTTGTCATCAGGGGGTTAGGCACTGTAGCTACACTTAGAGTTGTTCCCAGGTATACATACATAGACTGGGGAGGAGTTGCAAGAGCACTGGTTGAAGCTACCTCAACTTCCACGGTGTTAAATTCTAGGAAAACTGGCACGATGGGTCTTGGCGCCAGCTTTCCAGTAGCAATAAGGTTATTCTTCACAATGACTGTCAGACCGTAAGCATTAGGTAGAGTATTTCCACCTAGATTATGAACTATCATGGAAATATCAGCATTAGTCGACTTCAAGTAGAACAAAAATGCCAAATCCGGAGGTGTCCGACTACCAAAAGGAACTCTTTGCCAAGTTGAATGAAACCGAGCATTGAAATCAGCCAAAGCTTCATGAGGAGCTCGCTTTATGCTAGCCAGCTGATGATATAGCAATGAATTATCATCAACATTTGAAAAACACTCGTAGAACAGAGTTCCAAGATCGTCCCAAGTAGCAACCAAATTAGCCGGGAGAATTCTATACCAATTCAATGCCTTACCTCGGAATGAGGTGGGAAGAATTCTTAGAGCCACATTTTCATTAGAAACACCATGCACCATACATATGTCTATGACATCTTGCAAATGCTTCATCGGGGTCTTTGATTCATCTCCAAAAAACTTAGGGATAGCTTTTAAAGAAGAGGACAGAATAGGAGCCCACACTACAGGAGGTACCGATGCTACCAAAGGACTACCAACATCCTAGGCTACATAATTTCTAGTGGCCATAGGCGCAGGAGATGGAGGAGAAGAGGGAGGCGAAGTACTACCATGTCGAACTCTCAGATGAACAAAAACTAATGGTGGTACGAGTAGGTCGGGGAATCTTGCAGTTTGTGACCTAGTTATGGGCCTATGGCTCATACACTCTTATATCAAGCGAACTTGTTATTTTGTGTCCCATCGAGCATGCCAAAAAAATAACTATTGACACAATATTTTGTAGGGGGCAACAATCTTATGGGAAACTTAGCTACTGGGGGACATTACATGTGCTTAGCTAATTGACCTCCAGATTTTATCGAAGTCGGCTCTTGTTTTTTAGTGGGGGGAGGTAAAGGGTTAGAAATATAGTAGGTAATATTAAAAACTAGACTAAGGTGATGCACCAAATCATGAGCAAAATTACTTGAGCACATTATTAACAGAAAAGGTTCGAACAATAAACAATTGTCTATCAAATAGATTATCTCATAAGCACTTCAAACATAAGAATATCATTTTATTGCATAGCATAATCTAATACAACCTTGGTCAACACAAAAAAGTAAAACACGGTTTGTATTTTATTAAGTTGGATGAGATTACAAAAGTTGAAGAATAGACATTCATACGCTATGGAAAAATAAAAGCACAGTCTTAATATTCTATCAAATGCATGAAAAACAAAGAGGCCAAATTGATTGGCACAGTCTGCAAACTTCAAGTTCAATAGAAAATATTACAAAAAGGCTATTCCCAGTACTCGAGAAGTTTTTTAATCTATCTAACAACAATCTAATAAAGAAGAAGGGTTGCTTAAATAAGCCAGCCCAGCACCTGAAATCCACATTGAGAAAGATGCCTTGGCAAAACATCAACGTCCCAGATCTCCTCGAGCCGACACCAAATAGGAAGATCACCCAGCAATGTGCCAGCAAACCTGTCTTCAGAGAAAACAAGGCCATGCAACAGCAGTAGAAAACACACGACAGTGAAGAAGAAAATGTGGCAGCAAAAGAGAACAATCAACACAGGTGGAAACTCCTAGATAATTGGCGGATAGAAATATGCCATGCGTCGAACACATGAAGCCTAGCAAAAGAAAGAGGGAAGCCCCAGCGAAAAGCTCTGAGAGGAAGCCACATGGATGACGCCAAACAAAAGTAATTGCATCATGGGCCCAACTCGGAACATAGCAAGAGAGATCCACGCGTCGAACACACAAAACTTGGGAGAGGCAAAGCGATACGGAGTAGCAGGAAGCTTTGTTAGGAGGCCACGTGGAAAACGCTAAAAATTTGCGAGTGATAAAAGACACGGTGAAGCCGTGAAGGAAAAATAATAGTGAAGGCTAGCGATTCATGAATAAAATTTCACACTTTCCAAACTAATGCATTCCTCATGACCTTTGCAAGTGTTTGAAAAATGTAAATCAAACTCAAACATCATTCATTCCCCTCATTTGCATGATTTAGAAATCAATAAAAATATAAACAAATAATAAAGTAATAGTTAATAAATTACTTTATTATTTCTCATTTGAAATGCAAGATTGATCAAATTAATAGCACCTAATAAAGTGATCCAATACTGATTACTTTATTATTTGTTTAAAGTAATGCCTTCATCCCTAAATCATGCACAATCGGGAGGTAGAGACAACTGAAGTTCTTTTGAAGTCCTCAAATCATGTAGAGTTAAATGTGGAGTTCAATAGGGGTTTTGAGTCTCATTTTCAATTGGTGGAGTGATTTTAGGGTCAATTTAAGTCAAATTGATTGTGACAGTGAGTTTGAGCCTATTTTTGCTCAAATTACTCCACTTCTAACCCCTCTTTTTGAGGCTTTTCATCTTTGCTCATGGGAGAGATATTTGAGAGATATTTTCACTTGAAGTTGACTTCCACTACCACCTCTTGGCACTTTGGAGCCATCTATTATATATATTGGAAAAAAATTATCTTTTTCCTTAGTTCTTGCTTCTTTGCCTCTGCATTTTACAAAGACAGATTAGTTTTGTAACTTAGTTTTTTCACAGTTATTAATATATAGTCGCATTTTATAGGTTATTTTACATTGTTACTTATAGAGTTTCCTTCCATTTCTTATTACAATCAAGTGTTAACCTTCTCACTTTTAGGTGTTTTATCTCTTTTGAATGATTTGGAAGCAAATTTAATGAGTTTTAATCTCAAAACCTTTAATTTTTTGTCTCATTCATGGATGCATGTACACAAAATCAATTTTAATCATAGGTCATAGATTGTCTTATTGATTTATCTTCTCCTTTAGGTTGTGAAAACATTATTTTCCTTCATAAAGAATAAGATTATCAAGAATTTTTTTGAAACACTTATGTGATTAAATTGTCCAATTTGAGTTGTGAAAACAGTTTTTTATGAGAAATAGTTGTGAATTAGGCTAGTCATCATTTATATTTATGTGCATCAACTCCCAAAGATAATTTTCATTTTCAAAGTAATCCTTCTTCTCTTTTTCCAACAATTCATTTATTTTTTAGGAAACAAAACGGGAACCAACCCATAATCTAGAGATTCATCTTCACTATGAGCATACCCATAGGCTTGAAGGTGTTTCCATGTTTCATGAGATTGCTAAGCATTTAAACTTAGCATTTCAGGTGCAATCTTTGTGAAAACAGTTTTTTGCATGCTCGGTGGGACTCTGAAGCTCACTTCAAAGAGAGAATTCAATTTTCAAGTTATTGTTCTAGTATATACAACAGTGATTTACCTTTCAAAGGTTAAAGTTTATATTTGGCGACTCTATTTTTTTGGTTTTAAATACAAATCTAATCAAGGTAGCACATGAGAAGAATTTAGACAAGAGGAAGTGTTGATCCTTTTGAATACTTGTAGCTTTCATCACCCAAGAGAAGGAGTAGAACATCAAGTATGAGACCTAGATCATGTTCAACATCGAGATCTCAATCCACACCTCCTAGTCTCAGGTTTGCAAGTTCTATACTAGTATTTTCAATTCGTCTTGTGCCAATACTTCAAGTTCCAAATCAAAGAGTTCAAGTAGTAGCACAATGACATACCAATTGTTGCACTCAAAAGTCTACCCATTTTTACTGGTGAAGATCAGACTACACCAATAGAACATTTAAGTTATGTAGCTTCACTTTCTAGAGTTCATCATGTTACCCAAGAAAATGTAGCATTAAGACTTCTAATAGCTTCATTCAAAGGAAAAGCACTCCAGTGGTTCAGAGGTTTACCTGTTAATTCCATTACAACATGGGATGACTTGGGAGATAGATTGAATAGGAAATTTTTACACAAATCAGATCATCTATCCCTTGTTGAACAAATGATGACAATTAAAAGATCTCTACACTATCAAATGATAGATTTTAATTTTTAGTTTCAAATAACTTCCAGGAACAGAATCCCAACAATGGTAAGACCTTCACTTGATCATGCATTTATGTATTATGTCAAAGTATTAAATAGTGATATTGATGTAATGATTCAATCAATGGGTGGAGTAATATTACTAGGAGAATTTTATATTGCTAGTAGAGAATAAAATAATCTTATTCAAGCTGGTAAAATTGCACCAAGGCCTCCCATGCCTATTTTCCCTTATATTCAACCTCTAATGCCTATTCAAATACCTCCTATTGCTCCATTACCTGTTGTTCCAGCCTTAGGCTATCAATAAATTGTTCAAAATAATGTTGTTCCAACACATTCAAATTTAAAAGAGCTTAGGGGTACTCAATAAGAAATCGAAAAAAAATTGCAAGCTATTAGCAATGACTTAGTGAGCCTTAAGAGACAATAAGGTCAAAATTTTAGACCTTACCAAGCACCATTCCAAGAGAATTGACCACCTTATCAGGCTAATTACCAAGGACAGAAAATAAATTTCAATGCTAGGCCTAATCAGTCATATAATCCAAATATTGTTAACCCTTCAAAAGAGCTTGTACCTGTACAAAATAATATGGAACAAGATTATGTGTGGTTCTATCCATGCAATCAGCCTCATAACCAGGCTACATTCATGAATGGAGTGGTCAATTGGGCTCTTATGGTATAAAGCAACTATGCTACTTCTGAAAATGCTACAAAGGAAAATAATGATCAGTAAGATCCCCAAATGCAACATAATGATCTTGATGCTTCCATGATGAACTGGCAAGGTAATGAATTATGTGGATTAAATCATGTTCAAGGACATAATGATCTTGATGTTTCCATGATGAACTAGCAAGGTAATGAATTATGTGGATTAAATCATGTTCAAGGACAAAATCAAACATCTTCCTCCATTGCAGTTAATATGAGGTCAAATAAAATGGTTTTTGACTTAAGACAACAAGTTGTTTCTAAGGAGTAGCAAATAGATAAAGACCAATAGCAAGATGGTAAATATAAAAATTGGACTTCTATAACTCAAAAAGGTCAAGTTCAGCCTTTTGCCTCTCAGAACGTTCATATTTTACTAGGAGGACAAGTTGTAGCTATTAAAGAACAACCAAATACTCAACCTCAACCTTTAAAATAACAAATTGAAGCTAGTGTTACCAAAGTGCAGCAAAAGGTTAGTTCTCCTGCATTTAATATTGTTGATCATATGAGAAAGGCCATTGTTATCTTGTCCATGATTGATGTTTTACATCTTCCTAAGAAAAAAGATTTATTACAAGAGGCTTTGGCTAGGATTTTTATTTCTGATGAGTTTTCTAAAGAGCAGCCTAAAGTTGTGCTTGCAAATAGTCTTGAAGGAAAGAGTGAGCAGTCGGCCCAAGAAGTAAAGCCACCTCCATTTTATGTAAGTCTGATCATTGGTGATAATATAGTGCACAATCGCATGATTGATTCAGGAGCAAGCAGCCCTGTTATTCCTAAACAGCTAGTGGATAAGTTAGGATTGACTTATGAGACATTGTCAAAGGGGTAGTTCAATTAGATGGTATGGCTATTAACTTTTTTGGAGTGATGTAAATTCTACCCCTTACCTTACATGATTTTCCAAACATCTCAATCCCACAAGAAATTATTGTCATTGATTTGCCACCTTTCTTTGCCATTTGTCACAATCCCTATTTTCAATAAGTAATTTATAATCAATAATACAATTTTGATGCATTAGTATTTAATTTAGTGAATGATTATATAGTTCATACTTGAATGTTTAATTAAACTAATCAGTAGTGAAATAAAAGTGTAATGAAACAAATGGAATCTATTATAATTTAATTATAGATTTTATTTTTGCAAATAAATGGTAATACTCTTCTATTTAAAATAATTATTTTATTTTCTATTGAATGATATTTCCTTAATTATTTATTTGAAATAAATATTTAAATTGCAATTAAAATGGTTTTCTTTATCATTTATAGAGGATAAATATGTTGCATAAAAAAAATCTTATTTTTTATTTATTTTCAAGATTCAGTAACTAGAAAATTTGGGGGAAATCTTAAAAAAGGGGGAAATATTTAATGGAAAGATAACTAGATTTTCTTGAATTCTTTGCTTCTACATGTCACAATCTCCGTCATTTTCCATACTTTTTTTCTTTTCATTTCTTTTGGTTTAGTTGCAACTGCGATCTTTCCTTTCACTTCTCAATTTTCTTAACAATGGAGATGGAATGTTTGAGTATTGCCCATAATACTTGTGACTCCCTAACATTGTTACAACACAATAACAATAAGAATTTGAATAAGAAAATGGCAACAAGTGGGTCTCAATTCTATTCGAGGTCTTACATTGTCGTGACTTTCAAGAATGAACCAACTTCCGCCTCTACAGTGGAGCCTTTGCAACATCGTACCTCTTGACCTCTCAGGATACTTGTAAGATTTATTTTTTATTTTTTATTTTTTTTAATTTAGCACTTTTGTGTTTGATTCCATTTTTAAATTAGAGGAAAACTGATTTATAAATGTAGATTTTATGTTGTTTCTTTAAAGATGGATTAAACATTGCAAGACTTTTAGGTAACTCTCATACCTGAAATTACCCATTTCATTTCAGAAAATAGTTAACCTACCCTATAGCATGCAATCATGTGAACTATCTTTTTGTTAGCATTCCTTACGGTTGGTTGTTAAATTTGATGTGAGTTGTAGATAAATAATATTGATTCAAGATCTTGTGTATATATATATTTATACATAAGTAAATGGTTCCTATGTTCAGTTGGGGAGGTTGTTGCCTTATTTTTGGATTGGTATATGTTGGATTGATCCACAAGTCTGCTAACCTAATTGGCTTTGTTTTTGAATGCTGAAGTTTCTCCTGAGTCGCTCGTGTAGTTCTCTTTGCCTTTTTGGACTCTTTCAATGTTGCAGATTGCTTGTGGGATTTAGTAATTTGTACTGCATGGTTGATGTGATTTGAATCCTTGTATCTAAAAGGAAAATTCCTTAACATAAGTACTATGAGGGAGTTTCAATGTTGGCATGTAGGTGGCATTAAAGCCAATACTTGGAGCATTGAAAATTATCCTCTTATATGAATTCCCTCCATCTTGTTGGCTCGTAACATTCTTGATGGTGGCTACATGAAATGGAACCATGAAGCCATATTTGGGTACCAAAACAACATCAATTTTTTGTATCAACCCGAATCATGAGCTCTTTATAAACCGGGATATTACTGCCTCTTTCTCATCCATGCTCGACCATTTTTCAGGCCATACTATTTTAGCATGGGACGTTCCTTTCTTGAAGACCTAAATGGCTATTTTGATTCACTTTATGTCATGTTGCAGCATTGGTTGGGGTTTCTCAGTTAGAAAAATTAGGCGATAAGTGATATTGGTAATAAAAGTCGAACTTTAAATGATATTGGTAATACCACTCATTCTTGCATATAGCCGTACCGCTTGATAGTTGTGTTGGGCAAATAATTTGATTTTGTGAACTTAATTTTATATTGTTTCAGTCATCCTTGAGGCCTCTAGGAATATTTCCAAACATGGTTATACCATTTAAGGTATCATTGTCTATTATGGGGTTTAGTTAATGTGTTTCAAGCATTTTTATTTTATTTAACTATAAAATTTTACAATCATATTATTTGTTGATGTAGCTAATTCAGTCAAGAACATTTGAATTTAGAATGTTGATTTCATACTTATGATTTATGATGTAATAAACTATTAGTTTACTACCAATAAATGAAATATTGTTATTGTTAAAGATCTTGGTTGGTATGTTGTCGGATCCTTGCTATCATTGTGAATATTTTGGTCAGTTTATCCATTGAATCCTCTTTACCTATAGTATATTATCTTCCAATTTGGTGTGTATCAGAATTAGTGATAGTTGTTTTCTTGGCTTGGTGAATCTTAGGTGAGATGGTGGTGGATTCAGCATTCACAACCTCATCAAGAGGAAATAATATTGAATTGGGTATCCATATTAGTTATGGTTATTTGTGTAACTAGGAAAATTAATATATCTTAAGTAAGGTTTTGATCACTTTTAACATGGCCATTGGTAAGTCTGGACTGCATTCTTTTATTGTGTGATCTTAGGGTGCAATTATAAGATTCAATCTTGGTCAAATTTACTGCTTTTTGTTACACCAAAACCTCACTATTTATGGGGCACTTCTTTAACCATGTGGACCAAAGATATTTTATGACATATGATCCATATATATATATATATATATTGCAATTAATCTATGCATATTATGTATCGTGAATCAAATTGGGGATTTTATGAAAAGATAAATAAATGTTGAATCGTACCTTAATTAAAGTTTAGGTTCAATGATGACACTCTTCTCATGCACTATGGTTTATCTAACTTAGTTGATCTTTAGATTTATTGTATAAAAACGTATACTCATATATATTCATTAGCTTATATATGTATTCTCATACATACATGAGCTATACCTTCTTCTTCTTTTTTTTTTTTATTCTCTTATTGTTGAACCCTCTATAAATCAATGAGTTTAGAACTAGACATTCTGGTTATAATTACATAGGTATGTGTGTGCATTTTACCAGTGTTAGGATTACTTTCTTGAAGCTTTATGTGATTAGCTTAGGGATTTCAGCATACTTGTGTGATATTTAAGAGGTAATTGGAGGTAGAATGGTCTTATTTGCAAATACTTGGGAGCAAATCATGATAATGTTGGAATTACCTTAATTTAATATGCAAGGATGATGCTTTGGTGAAACTTGAAAATGTTGCTTGTAGACTTATGTGACTTGTAAAAAGGACTTCAATAAGTTCCTTTTTAAGTGTGATAATTATGATATCTAGAAATTTGAAATGAATGGTCATGTCAATGAGACAGTATGATCATTGTCGTGAGGCATCTTGTAACCATTGAGATTTTGTAGCCAGTAAGGCTCTACTCATGAGGCATTTCATTAAGCTAGTGAGGCACTTTTATGAGTGGTTTTCCGTCCATATGAGGGTTTTCCACTCATGAAATTCTTGTGTTATGGTTCTTTGGTGGATGTGTTCATGATCTTGATATTTCTTTAATTTGTATTACACTAGTTTAATTTACATGTATTGATGAGATCATAATTCTTGTGTAAACCTAAATGGCTTAATCTAGTGAAGGCATGACCTTGTTTTGATATATTTTGATTCATTGATGTATGTTATTCCATTTGAATATAGTGATGAAATTAATTAAATTTTTCTTCTGATTCTACACCTTTTATCATTAATTTATTTTATTTAATTATTTTGGAAACTAAAGGATCTAATTAGTAAATGAGTTTTTTCTGGTCCTTACATTTTGGTATCAGAGCACTCAAGTTCAACACTAGGGCCTCAAGTATTTTGTGCTTGGGTTGCATTATAGTACATGAACCAATTAAAATTTTATATGTAGTTTGATCATTCAAGAAATCTATAGGTGTGAGACCTCTTCTCCTTAATCATGTTTTCATAGGGCATGCTAGTAAGAGTAATGGTGGCTAATTAGTGTAGACATGTAAAATAATCAACATCATACATCTAAATCATGCTCTAATTAACATAGAATTCTTCTATTAATAAATTAAAACAATTTATTGATTAATTCCCTAGCTTCATCATACTTAATTAAATAAATCAAATTATTTCATTAAGTCCTTAAGTTCTTCTTATTTGATTGAATAAATCAAAATGATTTAAATCAACTATCAATCTCCTAAAATCCTCCAAGTTAATTAATCTTGATTAATTAACCTTTAATCATAATCACCCATTCTCTAGCTTTTGACTCAGCTTGAGTCAAATCTAAACTCTCAACTAACCCACCCACTTGCACAATAAATCACTTATTTTGATTTATTAAAACCCCTATCTTCCTCACAAGGCATATTCCCAAGGAATATGCCATCATTAACTCCCCTTGTTTGATTTTTTTGTCCAAACAAAATTCCCCCAAATCCTTCAACTACATGCATTTAATGCCATTTTCAAAATTCAAATGGGCACATTGGCCAAAACTTGCACAATCATGGGCCAATCACATTGTGATAAGTGGCTCTCTCCTATTTGTTGGGGATCAGTCCCAAATTATTCAATTTGGCCTCTCCTCTCTTCAAACTCAACTATAAATTGAAGGCTTATCTCCTTCAAACACACAACACAAGCTCATGCAAATTTATTCTCTTCATCTGAGAACTAATTTTGTCCATTATCACAACATTTTATCTTCATCACTTTTTTGTTAGGGATTGGGAAAGGGCTCTCTTCTCACATCAAGGGGCACCAATCCCCCTATGGGATGGTGGTTGGTTAACTTAGATTAGATTTACATATTTTAGGTTGCACAAGCTTTACCTCATGTTTTTCTCTTCTATGTTTGATCAACAATTTCATAGGGAGGGGCTTATTTCAGTTTACTAACAATAGCTAATCCATCTATTGTTAGGAATTGTAGATTTTCCTCTCACATTCTAGCGCTAGAGGGAGAGCATCTAATTGCCTAATTTACTATGTTAATAATGTTCATATGAGCACATATTTTCAATAAATATCTTTAATCCATTTAATTTTTCATTCATTAACACAAATCTTTTGTTTGGAATGTATTGTTGAGGGTTGCATGGATATTGATTTTTTGTCTTGTTCCGGTTATTTTGATGTGTTTGCTAAAATGTTATTATAGTAACATCAAAGGATCAGATTTTTGTGTGTATTCATCAGTGTAGTAAGCCCTTAGAAGGGCAATTTGTATTAGCAGACGAATCTATTTTTTATTGTAGGCTCATTTGAGGAGTCATTGTAGCCATATACAATAGCCATGTTGCATCATAGAGAGGAGTAAGTCCAACCCTATCCAAAGAGTCAATATCTACATAGAAGGAGGCATCATTTTTCACTTTTTGCCTCAAATCAGGGATGACTCTTGCTTCCAACAGATTTGACACACGCACATGTGCCACACCAAGCTAGACCTGTTCACCTCAAGATCTATGGCTCCATGCATTTAGCTCTTTGAATTTATATTTAAACATTAATATATTTGCACTGGTACGTTGGTTTAAAGTGGTACATTAGCATGAATCAAATCACTTGTTGGGAATGATGTTAGTTTAACTCCTATTGTCCTGGATTGCAAACATTTCTTTTCTAGACTATTTGAAATTGGATAGAACTAGTTTTATTTCCATTGTATGATTTAGTGCATATATCTAGGCTAATTCAGAATTTTCACGTTTGATTTTATAAATAAACTTTAATACATCATGACTACTTGTCTTTCCATATAATATACACGAGTCTTTGACATAATATAAAACAAGTCAGGAATCTTTGAATATTTCCTTTTAGGATTTAATGATTTACAGGTTTACGTTGTACTAATGGAGTTTATGCTATTTTGAAAAGTTATTTTTGAATCTAGACCCGGATTGATTGTGTAAATCATGAGAAGATCGACTCTAATGCCTTGCACATCATGGAAGCAGAAATCCAGTGTGCAAACATGAATACCCAAGACTTGGTACGCATCTACCAACTCAGGGGAGTACATTCGCATTCACTGGTTGCACAAGGAGATAGAGTCTTCTTAATATTTATGTATCTTGAAAATAAGTAATCTAAAGAGATCAAATCATAATCTGAATAGGCCTTGCTATAGCTTTATTCTTTGTACTATTTCTTATAGTTCTGGAGGTCAGTATGTTTGAAGTAGATTTCTTTGAATTTGAAGACCATCCCTTTCCTATGTTTGCCTCTGCTGAGATATAGTGTATTTCTCTCTGAATGTGTTTGTGGTTCCTCTATCAACTTTTCCTTTTGGAACAAATTCATCTTATATTGCACTAGAAAAGATATCAATTACATGGAAGGCCTTGTCCAATAAAATTTGAAAGGGTAAGCATCTCAAACTTTACCCTCGGAGGTAAAGAATCAAGTCTGCATTTTTATGTTAAAGATCATGTTGGACAGACATGATCATAGATTTTCCATAGTCATTCATGCTTGATGGAGAAATTTCCTCGCGTCTAGATCAGTAACTCATTTATCTCTTGTGCATGCATTTCATAACTCCTAGTCTCCTCATGCCTATATCAGTAACAAAACCCATCGACTACTGATGTAGTCACTACCACTTCTAATCACTGATAGTCTGGTGCTAGACTTCGAAAAAGCTCACAAAATACATGCCGACTTTTAATCCTTACAAAGTGGCAGATACATTTGATCTAGAGTTTATTCACCTCCTACACACCTTGTCATTACCAATAGGCATCAAATTCCTTTAATGCGGGTGGCAGGGATCAGCGAACAATATGCATAATTATTTTTTTGACTTATTTGGATGTGCCACCCACTCCAATAGTGATTTGATGTTATGTGGATAATCTCTCTTTGTTTTCAAAATATGTATGTCTATCTAGGAGGAGGTTTTACCATGTGAGAAGTAGGTGGAAGGAGTAAATCTTGCTGACAACCCATTGTCGTGCCCTACTAATGCTCTTTTATATTGTAATTCTTATTTAATCACTATTGTACTCAAATTAAAATCATTCCTACACACTTCATTTCTTTAAATTCTTCTATGAAATCCATTTATGATGCTATGCGAGTTGTCATCCAATTTTAGGGGAAGCGGACAATAGGTACAAGTAAATAACAATCATATAGTGTTGGTCAAAATCTGATATGTTAAGGAGTATGGACATTGTCATTTATCTCATGCATATTTTTGTTTCTATTATTAATTAGTGTTAAACAAAGTCTTCCTATCACCAATATTTTTGTTTCAACATATTTGTTGGTGGTATTGTTCAATTGCTAACAGTGATTTAGAGAAACTTTTGTGAGGGAGCATTATTTTACTATGCGAACACTCTAGTGGTTACCTCTATGCAATCCATGGTGATGTAGTCTTAATGCACTAAAAGCAATTTTTTTAATCTAAAGTTTGAGTATTAATCGCTTTTAAGTTATTAAAGATTTCTTCTGACAATTCAATATCTAGTGTAGATTTTCTTGATTATCTCAAGAGCTTAACCGTCTAAAATGCAGATTTCTTTATTTCATTTTTACTTTCGTTGGCCTCGAGAAACTTGATGTGTAGATTATAATAGACGTTGCATGACATGGGGAGGTCTACACAAAGAATTAGTGACATTAGAATTGGGCATTAGAATCGAGGAACCACAAATAGATCAAAGTTGAAGAAGATTTAAGCATCAAATTTAAAAATTGACATAGCATTTTTAAATGCTTAGAGCTTCCATTTTACGCTTTTGTTTTCTATTTTAAACCAGCTAACTTCATCTTTTGGGCTTAAAATTAATCCTTAATTCATGCTTTGTCAAGTTTGGATTAAAATTGAACTTAGAAACTCACTAGACTCTTTGATTTGGTCTAAAATTGAACAAGCAACTTCACATTTTGATTTCGGGGCTTTAAAATGAACTCAATTTTTCCTTTGGAAATTAAAATAAACATGTGCATTCAATGCTTTGTAATATTTTTCACAAATTAATATCATCAAAAGGACGTATGCACTTCTCTCGCACCTCATGATGATCTTGAGAACCAAAATTCTTTTTGTGATATTAAGTTGTCCAAAAGATTGCCTCCACATTTTGATTTGGGATCTAAAATTGAGAAAAACATCTTGCGAGTGTGAGTAGACTTATTGAGTGTGTTCTCCCTTTTTTCTAAATGAATTTTGAACAAACTAAGAATATGTTTTCTCACTTTTGTTTATCTTAGAGGGCCTAACTTGTGGGAAAAATTACTCACCCAAGTGAATGACCCAACCGGTAACACTCTAAAGCCAAGTGTATTTCTAGTCGGAATATAAAAGTGGGTATTGGAACAAAATTTAGTATCATGCGGTTGGCTCCGATGAGAAGGGAAACAATGGTCTCTCATTGAATGGGTCAATCTCGATGAATGGAAATTCTGAATTAAAACCCCTTGTTTGGCAAAGGCCAAAATCCTATCTATTTGTTGGTGCAAAATGTCATGTCCTTTGAAGCCGCCCCACGTATACATGTGGTTTTTTTGTAGAGATGAAAATTATGCCATGGGATATTCATGGGTATTGATGCTTGGCTGACCCAAGAAGCGAGTGCACTATAAGGGGGAGCTTGTGTAGTCAAGCATCTAATCATCCACACTGAATATGCACAACTAGATTTATCCAAGTGGGAACCCAATAAATACTATCTTTTCATCCTAGGATTGTGCATGTTATTGGCATCAAAAAATACTTTGCTTGGATCCAAAATAGTGGAAAACAAACATTCAACAAATCATCAGGATTTCAATCCCTTTGGAAGAACAAATACCTTGCAGGTGTCCACATGTTACTGCTTGTCCCTAGGGGTTCCTATCTCTAGAAGGCTTCTAAACATTCAGACATCTCAATCTATTTCTCCCAAATTCAACACTAGGATACTATTGCCCTAATTTCCTTGATTTCCACATAATGGACCTTGTGGGATGAAAAGAAAGTAGTACATTAGACATTTAGTTTGAAACATAAACAAGAAAGTGTTTGTGGTAAAAACAACCGAACCTAAGCAAGTTAACAGACAATTGAACTACACATGTGCTTGGTCCCTTTTGAGTCATTTGGTTTTCATGTGAACATTGATCTTTTGGTTTGAATTACTCCTAGAGAAAAGCATGTTCTTCATCACCTTGGTCTTGTCAACAAGTCCTCTTAGGTTTGTCTAGGATCAAGTCAAACACTTCACCCATCTCAAACATCAATCAAACATCATCTCACCAACAAACTTTTGGAAACCTTGAAAACACCACTTATGCTAGACTTTTAGGAAAAACCATCATCACCTTGTTTGGCTTAACACACCTAGCCAAATTATCCTCTTATGTACGATTTTACTCTAGGATAACAAAAATTCCTAGGGTTTACGAGTCCATAATCATCTTTTCTGACTTAACACACTTATTAAAATTATCCAATCCATAATCACCTCATTTGACTTAACATACTTAGTCGAACCACCCCCTTGTGTATGAGTTTACTCCAGGATAACACTGCTTCCTAAAGTTTACACATGCATTATCAGCTTGTTTGACTTAACACATTTAGTCAAACTACCCTCATTCAAAATCAAATCAAATGAATTCCTAAAGTCTAGCATTGATCTAAAGTTTCTAAAATTTTAAACACCCATATCATTCACACCTTTCATCCTTCATCTCTTCATTAGTCCTAAACACCTCAAAGGTCAACAAGGTCAAAACACAAGAAAAAAATGGAATTCAAACTTGACTCATACATCATGATTAATCCAAGTCAACCAGACTATCCAAGTCTCGCAATGCCAATTGATTATCAAAACTCACATTTAGGCATGACATCATTATCTCCTCCAAACCTCGATATGAGTATGCCCAATCTAAGTTGTGGACCACCTTTCTCAATGGTAGATTTAAATCCAAGTCCAAACCTACAAATCTATCAACCAAACAATCAATGCATGAATCTTCAAGCAAACAACATTATCTCAACGAATCCATACATGCCAAATGGGAATATACCAAGTACAACTTTACCAAGCATGGCCATTTTGAATCCACACTTGGTAAAATTTGGGGTAGACATGTTTGTAAATACCATCAATTTTGTTCAAAATCCAAGCAATATGTTAACAACTCCATATATTGATCCCATTCAAGGTAACACCATGCAAAATCAAAGTTACATAAATCCAAGCAATGTGATTCCCAACCAAAACAATGTTCAAAGTCAACCAATAATTCCAAATGAAAACATCACACTGAATCAGAGTATTATCCAGAATCAACATGTCCACAATCCCAAGAAATTACCACAAGGATGCATTCCAAATCTTCTTGCTCTAAAACCAAATCAACCATATCAAAGGTGTCAAGATCAAAATCAAGATCAAATTTTGCAGGATCAAATTGTTTCACTTGCGAAAGTAGTTGATCCATTGCACCAAGAGACATCTCCACCCCAAAATCAATACACTCTTCCATTGGTTGAACCATGTCATCAAAGTATTGAGTTGTCTCCACAATCACATCAAGAACAATGTCTCCAATGTCAAGAATTTGGACATCAGGATCAACGACATCACCAAAAAACTCAATCACCACATCTCAAAGACCAATCACCACATCTCCAAAATCAATTGCCACAAGGTCAATTTAAAGTGAAAATTTCGCAAGGTAACAAACAAAAATACACACCACTTGGGGAACCAATTGAGTCTATCTTGCAATGGCTAATCCAAGAAAATCTCATTAAAATCCCAGTTTACGTGAATTATCAAGAGCCCGTGGCGAAACCACTAGGGTATGATGAGAAGCACTTTTGTGATTTTCACAAAGTAAAGGGACACACAGCATCATATTGTATTCAACTCAAAAATCTCATCCAAGATCTGATTGATCAAAAGCTAATAGCTATTGGGAACAATAACCAGAGTTCAACCACTAGTGGTAGCATTAAAAACCTCTCCACCACAATTGTTGAAAACAATGATCACGATCCATCCATCAATGAGTATTGTGAAGATATGTCTACCCCATCTAGTGATCAAATCAACATTCATCACTTGAGCCACTTTTTGGTGATCTATTTCAAGATGTGTTAACATTATTTGATCCTATTGACATTATCCATGATCCATCGACCAATGATCATATTGAAAATTCCTCCACATCACCTTATGAGTTAGAGGACATATCTTAAGAACGTATTCCAAAGCATCATCAAAATCTTCCATCAAGGTCTAGCAATGGTCCCTCCCAAGGCATATTGGCATCCTTCGACCTCACGGTTGAGAATAGTGAAAGAATCTTTGACTTTACACTTGACCCAAATCCATTCAAAGAATAAGTGGACATTAAGCCACTTACCATGCCTAAGGACAATGTCCAAGAACCCACTACACTGATCTAATGGGCACTATCCTATCTATATAATATGTCGCAAATGATGATCATATCCATATAGCACATATTCCTCTGCCTACCCATGAGATGCTTTCTTTGGATGGACACGTACATGATCTTCATTCAAAACAAGATTCTCATACTCTTGGCATCATTACCAAGGTACAAGTGCCTCCTACTCTTAACATTTGTACACATGATCAAAGTATAGAAAAATCTAGAGACATACCAAAAGTGGATTATGAAGATGGCTTCTACAAAAGTTGTGAATCAAAGACATCATGTGGAGACATATCAAAAGGCTTCTACAAAATTTTCAAATCAGAAACATCATGTGGAGACATATCATAAGGCTTCTACAAAAGTTGCAAATCAGAAACATCCTATGGAGATAGCAGAAATAGGTCATGAAGAGGGCTCCTATAGAAGTCATGAATCAGAAACATCCTGTAAAATGAACCATGAGGGAGAGTTTTATGAGGACAATGAATCATCAACAGTTCTTAAAGAAGCATTACAATCTGATATCTCACAAGATCAAGCTAAAGATATCAATTAGGAAGTCATCCCACATATGGAGGATCCTATCACTTATAAAGTTGGATCACTTACCTTTTTTAGGGAAAGTTGTTTTAACAACAAAGAAGTTATCACCTTTGAAGATCCATGATAGAGCAGAGAAGGATTAGCACCTTGTTTCCAAGGTAAATCATATCCTATTGTTTCTAAATTGTTTGAGCAGATGAATTATCAAGGCAAAGGATTAGGTCTAGATGAACAAGGTATCCTAGAACTAGTGTAGATTATTGGCAAAGGAAAGCATCAAGGCCTTGGTTATTCGATAATCAAGGGATATAAACATATTAGGGATACATCTACAAAAATGGGGGCAACTTCGTCTCAAGCAAATGTCAACATAAGGAGCACGGAGAATCCTTATGATGAAACAAATTTCAATACTACGACCTGCCACGTCACGATCTCCATCCACCCATCACCCCATCCATGAATTGGGACCAACATCAAAATAAAGATTTGAATCAAAGCAAGAAGAATATCATCAAAGAAAAGAGGCAGTTAAACAAGAAGGAAAAATCAAATACATATGGATACCAAAGAATACAAATAAAAACTATCCCTATCAAACTCCATCATTCAAAGAAACTATGGGGAAAAATAAAAAATGGAAAGTTATCCATCAAAGATGTCCACAAAGGCAAAATAAAGCTTCTCAAGTGATGTACAAAGTATATCGAATAGTTGTTCCTAATTCCATGCACACTACCATATCCATCCATCATTTCTCATCTTCCCAAGTTTGGAGAGTCAAAGGTTCCAGACTATCAACCAATCCATATTTTATTCCTAAACACACTCCATCCACACCTTAATGCATGCCATCCGATTCTAAAATTTACCATGTTTTGACAAAGACCCTTCATCATAAGGATTATGAAGTCACTCTATCGCAATGTGTGCACAAAGACAGAGTTAACTCCAGTATCAAAAAAGCAAAACAAATCTCTAAAAAAAAATCAAGTGCATGTATCTTGGCAAAACAACTTCTTCAAGAAAGATATCGATGGCACATTATGAAAGAAGCATCAATGTCAATAGTACTAGATGATTCAACTTTAGCTTAAAATCTCTTAGAAAATACAAAAAATATTAAAAAATATTAAAAAAAAATAAAAATCCAAAAAAATCAGAAAAAGGATTGAAAACAATAAAAAAAAAAAAATTATCCTCTACTGAAAACCAATATGGTGGCACTTTGGGCAGGTACCATGATGAAAACCTAGCAAACAGGTGTCATGTATAGAATCAAGAATCTACATGCGTCATTCCAAAAGAAAGAATCTTATCGCATCCATAATGAAGAAAGATTTTCATCCATATCATTTGTTCATCCATGAATTGTTTATCCAACCCATTACCATCTATCTACCTTATCTTGATCTTGACCAATTTTGGTACTGACTTCACACATGTTTATCGTAAACATCTTGACATGGATCATTTTCACTAATCCCATCCTACCCAACGTTATCTGAGCCTTGAAGCATTATCCGAATGAGAATACTCTATTTGAACACCCTTATCTTATCGTGAGATAATTCATATCCATTCGTCCAAGAATCTACCCATGGTCATTAAACCATTTCTAGACATTGGGGGCAGATATTTACATCTCGCTTCGAGAATAAAGCTTGATCTATGTCCTCTAACTTATGTGGTGATTTGAACATTGTAAAAACATGAAATCAAATTGGTTAAAGAATTTGTGAGACAAAGAATCCAAATCACTAGCCTGTGGCATATTTTAACAAGAATATGTTCCTTATCAAGCTTTATCTTTCATCGAGAAATTCATATCAGTCATATCTAATGTGTACTTCAACGTAACATAAAATCATCAAAACAACTTTTGTTCCAAATCAAGCTTCATCAATCTTGATCAATTGAATCCAATCAATTATCACCTTGTTTGACTTAACACACTTAGTCAAACTACCCTCTTGTATGATTTTACTCTAAGATAACACAACTTCCTAGAGTTTACAAGTGCATTATCACTTTTGTTTGACTTAACACATTTAGCCAAATTATCAAATCCAAAACCACCTCATTTGACTTGACAGACTTAGTCAAACTACCCTCTTGTATGAGCTTACTCTAGGATAACACAACTTCCTAGATTTTACAAGTGCATTATCACTTATGTTTGACTTAACAAACTTAGTCAAACTAATCAATCCATCAATCTGATCGATCAACATTAATCCTGGTTTCCAAAAAAATCCCAAAAAAAAGCACTAATATCATCATCCATATCCACCTCCAAATTATCAAAATCATGCGAAAATCCAAAAACATCCAAAACATATCAAAGTTCAAAAACCATTCAAAAATCCATCAAAAATCCAAATCAATCAAAAAATCCAAAACATATCAAAAATAGAGTCATCTTGATGAACTAAATCATCTATGAGCTTGAACATAGGCAAGGTTGATCTTTGATCATCCCCTGAGACATTTTAGGTCAGTCTTGTAGGTGTCCGTCACATTGGCAATCTGTTTGCCCATCTAGTTTACATTTTAGGATAGTCCTTTAGGCGTATGTCACAATAGCATCTATTTGCCCATCTATTTAGGTGTCCATCACAATAATATTCATTTGCCCATCTATTTCACATTTTAGGTCAGTCATTTAAGCGTTTGTCGCAATGGCATATGTTTTCCCATCTATTTAGGTGTTCATCACAATAGTATTCATTTTCCCATTTATTTCACATTTTTAGGTCAGTCCTTAGGCATCTATCGCAATGGCATCTGTTTTCCCATCTATTTAGGCATTTGTCGCAATGGCATCTATTTGCCCATTTATTTCACATTTTTAGGTCAGTCCTTAGGCGTCTATCACAATGGAATTCGTTTGCCCATCTATTTAGGCATTCGTCGCAATGGCATTCATTTTCCCTTCTAATTCACATTTTAGGTCAGTCATTTAGGCATCTGTCACAATAGCAATCCATTTTCCCATCTATCTCATTAGCAGTTAAGTCAATTGTCATCTATACTACGTCGTCTCTGAGCTTAAACGTAGACAAGGCCATCCTTGATCGGCCCTCGAGACACAAAACCCAAAAACGTTGGAAAATCCAAAAATCCCAAAATAGCCTCAAAACATTTCAAAACAAAAAAAAATCCAAAACATTTGAAAAAACCCAAAATGGTGCACCCGTCTCATCTCGCTTTCACCCGCAATAATCATCATTCCTAATAAATCAATCATCGCCTTCACCCTTTGGTGAGGCAATCAGAAGCAAGTCTAGCTATAGACACCGAAAATTGGTCTAGGCCTGCAAGTATCACTTTCGACATAATTTTCTAAATACCCATGGTCATGATTAAATAATATCAATTATTTAATTATTATTTCTAATACATATTTCCTCTATTAATTAAATACCCCTTTTAATTAATTCATTTATTCAGCTATTGATTAATTAAATAAATCATGTTTATTTAATTATATCACTAACTAATTAATTCTTCTTTAATAATTAAATATTTATTATTTAATTAAACCCCCTTTATCCATAATTAAATATTTATTATTTATGTTGGTGTAATTAAATATTTTGTACCTTGTCCTAGGTCATAATTACACCTTAGTTAAGTTTACTTAGGGACCACATAGGAGTTGTTGGAGAATTTCCACCTTTGGTGGACTTATCATGTTATCACTCTATCACCTCCACCTTTCATGGACATATCATGTGATTAGGGTTCCACCTTTTGTGGTAGATCCACTATTTGTGGTGGTTATCACATTATCACCTTTCCACTTTAGGTGGAGTGATAGCTTTTCATTGTTGTCTCATGTCATAAGATTACGACACTTGTCATAATCTTATGCACTCCTATATTCTCACCTTGGCTATATAACCAAGGGGTCTCTATTACATTTGTACATTGAAGCAATTACATTATTATTGACATTGAATATAGTTTATTCTTGTCATATTATTTTCTCTCTTCTTTGTGCTTTCTATTTGATCCATAGATCTTGGCATCCATAGCCAATTCTAACATGGTATCAGAGCATGTTTGATTCTAACATGGTATCAGAGCGGGTTGGGTGCCATTGGAGAGTCATTTTCTGAAGAGAGGTACCAGATTTGGGGAGGTTCCATTTTTGGCTCTTTATTTCAGGTGTATATCAGAGCTTGCAAATGCAAATTTAAGCTCACCATTGCGTTCGGAAGGTTCGAGAAAGTCGATTTTTCCTTTTGTTCCATCCAAATCGGACATATGAGGCCAAATCTAAGAGGGTTTGAAGCTGGATAGTGGCTGCCAGATCCAGAAGGTAGCTGCATTTTTGGAGAATTTTGGGTCAAATCCGACCCTGCCATCGCATCCAGAATGGCCAAAAACCCTAAGATCGACTGTCCAATTGTCCAAATCAGAGCAAGTCATTCGGTGAGGCAAAAAAATTTTGCCCGAAGAGCCATACGGCCCCCCAGGCGTCATTATTGTCGAGTGATTTTTTTTTTTATATTATAAAAAATTTCAAAATTTTTTTGTAAAAATTTGATTTGAAAAAAAAATTGTGTTTCAAATATTTTTTGATTTGAAAATTTTTTTAAAAAAAATCAAACAAAAAATATTTCAAACGTTTATTATAGTCTGTGGACTGTATAGTACAATCCGCAGGACTATACCGGCCAGGGTACGTAGGCCCCCACCGCAATGCCATGTGGCGTGGGCAGTGGCCCTGCCACCCATGCCCCCTCTTCATACCTGGTGTCGGCATCTCATCCACCGGCGGCGAATATTCCGGTTTTCTTTTTCGGCAATCATTTTTCGGGAGAGCATATTCTGAACAGTCAAAAGAATATTCCAGCAAAGGATTGACAGCGATTTTGACAGGCCCCAGGCCATCAAATTTAACATAGCATTTTTCAGATGTCAGCAATACGACAGTGATGACGTCAGCATTCTAAAGAAATTTTTTACCCCCTCTCTGTTTGCATTTTTAGTTTTGCAATCCGATTTTGAAAGCTCATAACTCAGTCATTTTGGCTTCTTTTTCTGAGCAATTTTTTTTTATTTAGGCTAATTTTTCATGCTCTACACAGTGGTGCAATCAGTTTTTGGTTTTGGTTTCTGGTTTTTCCAGAAATTGCAGATTCTCATAGGTGTTGTTGCTTCGTCCTCATTTTGGGCACTTCGGGAGCTCATAACTTGCTCCTACGGTAACATTTTTGAGTGCCATTTTTTTTTAAAGTGCATGATTTTTCATGTACTTTCCAATGATGTGATCACATTTATCTCATCTATTGTAATTTATTCACTATGAGTTTGTGGCCTATTTTGGCAATTTGCATGTACCAAGATCAAAGTCCACTTTGCTATTTTTGGCAGTGGAAATTGTAAATGCACTAAGTATAAAGTGCCAAATCAGATTTCACTTGGGGGGTTCTTGATTGAGTGATTTGGGGGGGGTCTCTTGGTGCATATTTTTGATTTGTTTGCTTGTGCTCTCTCATTTTCATGGATCATTCTAAGGTTCCTTTGCTCACATCATATAATTATTCAACATGGCATCAAAATGCATGGAGTATTCTAATGACAGAAGGTCACACTCTATATGTTGAAAATAAGGTACCTGAACCTACAAATGCAGATAAAAGGTTAAAATGGATGATCAAACATACCAAAGCTCTTGGATGTCTTCGTAGACTTGTTTCTCAAGATTTGTTGTTTCAAATTGAATCATGTAACAATTCTCATGATGCTTGGGAAAAATTGAAAACATTGTAAGGTACTACGGATGAAGTAAGAGGCTATCAAATTGATAATGACCTGATGAGCCTTGATCCTAAGAACTTTGACAACATCCAAGACTACATAACTAAGGTTAATGATCTAAGAGAGCAATGTAAAGCATGTGGAATTGATAAAAAGGACATTCAGTTGGTCTACAATACAATGAACAAACTTGGTCCTGATTATGCTTCTTTTGTTTTTAGCTTTCATACTCATAGATTGACTATGGGGTCTGCATATACTACACCTTCATTTGAATCATTTTCTGAGATGTTGATACATGAGCAACAAAAGCTTATCTCAATGGGTTTCATCAAGACTACTAAATCTTAGGCATTGTTGGTTAATCAAGTGAAGGAATCAGAATCAGACTCAGATAAGAAACATAAGAAAGCAAAGAATAATCCACATTCAGATCAAACAAAGAAAAAATCCTCTTTCAAAGGGGGATCATCAAAGAAGGAGAGGCATTTTTGTGCATATTGCAAGAAAGATGGACATGAAGAACACTATTGTTATAAGAAGGACATTGATGAGTTGAAGAATCTTCTCAAAAAGAATCAAATTGATTTGCCTTCTAGAATGTCTGAGTCACCTTCTTCTCCTTCTTCTTCAAAACAGTCTAAGGGAAAAGTTCATTTGGCATCTACATCAGGAAATAAAGGTCAAGTTCTTTGTGCTTATTCAAGTCCAGGATCAAGTAGATGGCTTCTAGATTCAGGAGCATCACATCATATGGCATCTTTGTAGTCTATATTCTCTTCATTTCAGCCTTGTTCTATGTCTCCTATCTTGATGGGAAACAATACATACATGAGTGTACTTGGGAAGGGATCTATTAGTTTTGGGGACAACACTTTTCAGGATGTTTTGTGTGTTCCTCATTTGACGAACAATCTTCTTTCCATATATCAGATTACACATGGTGGAGATGGGAGAACTGTGGAGTTCACACCTGATTCAGTCATCATTTGAGACTTGGAGAGTAGAGAGATTATTGCTACTGGGGTGGTTGATCATTCATCTTAGTTGTATACCTTTGCAGATTTTGCTTCTGATGGTGACATTGTTCCTTCGACTGTTGATCACACTCCTACTGTGAACCATGATTCAAAGGAGACATTTGGCTACTTGAACTTGGGAGTTCTCACATCAGATCCAATACTTGAGCCATGCATTTCATCTCCTCCATCTACTGTTGCAGTTGATGATGCTTGTAATTCCACAGTTTGGGTTCCTTGTGCTTCAGTGCAACAGGATATACATTGTCTTCCAGATATGGCTACTTTGGATGGCTTCTTGACAAGTATTTCAGACTTGCTTGTGGAGTTTCATCTTGCAGATTTTGGGGACACCATTGATGGCATCCATCTTCTCTTTGATGAAGATGCTCCTTCTTCAATTGTTGCGAGGGAACACTCTGACCGTCTTGTTCATTCTCTACATGATCATTCTTTGCAGTTTGACATTAGTGTGGATACTTTTGGACAACATTTGGAGGAGGCTTCTTTGTCTTTGGAGGGGATATCATTCTCTTTGGATCATGTTCTACATTCTTCTCTACTAGACGTTGAATTGTACTCTTCAGCAGTGTGGCCTAGAACGCCTGTTTGGAGTGTGCCAGCTTTTGACATCAACATGGAGACACTTGAGCATGCTTCAGAGACATCATACATCCTGCATACATTATTGGTTTTGTTTCTTCCTAAGGGGAGGAATGTTGTTCAACGAGATTGGATCATCTTCAGCATTCAATGTCGAGCTTCTACCATCATTGCAGGAGACTCCACATTGAGGGCAGGCTGCCTTGTCTCTCTTCTACTTCTCTCTTATGGGGGGGTCTTTTTCGTCACATGGGGTTTTTACCTTCTCATTCATGATTGAGAGCATTTCTATATTGTATTTCATCTCTCTTTTGGGGAGGAGTTTTGTCCCACTGGGTTCTCTCCTTTTCTCCGTTTGTGAGAGATTGCATTGCATTTGTACATGGGTACCTAACATGGCCTAGTTGTCGGGACCCATCTTGCATTGTTTGCATTTGTGTACATTCTCCCTAAGTTGCACTTAAGGGGGGGTGTTGGTGTAATTAAATATTTTGTAACTTGTCCTAGGTCATAATTACACCTTAGTTAAGTTTACTTAGGGACCACATAGGAGTTGTTGGAGAATTTCCACCTTTGGTGGACTTATCATGTTATCACTCTATCACCTCCACCTTTCATGGACATATCATGTGATTAGGGTTCCACCTTTTGTGGTAGATCCACTATTTATTGTGGTTATCACATTATCACCTTTCCACTTTAGGTGGAGTGATAGCTTTTCATTGTTGTCTCATGTCATAAGATTACGACACTTGTCATAATCTTATGCACTCCTATGTTCTCACCTTGGCTATATAACCAAGGGGTCTCTACTACATTTTTACATTGAAGCAATTACATTATTATTGACATTGAATACAGTTTATTCTTGTCATATTATTTTCTCTCTTCTTTGTGCTTTCTATTTGGTTCATAGATCTTGGCATCCATAGCCAATTCTAACATGGTATCAGAGCATGTTTGATTCTAACAATTTAATTACCTCAATTTAACCTTTTCAACTATAATTAAATATTTATTATTTAATTATTCAATTCCACCTTTTCAACAGTCACATTAAATAAATTATCTTTATTTATTTTATTAAATCATTTCATTTTTGGATGTTGAATTAAATTAACATTTAATTCATAATTAAAGGTTTATGTCACATTCTTCTATCATCCAATTGACTAATTATTCACTCATCATCTCACATGAGATATATTTCTAAATTCGCCAGTTATCTCCAGATTCCATATCTAACCATCTCTTTGAGGAGACTCTGTCACGAGCAATCAGTCAACCAGTTCTAACTCATGTGCATGAATGCGTTTATTAATTAAATATCTTTAATTAATTAATTAACTCATGTATGCATTCGAACTCTTTATTCTTCGAGTTCTAACTTTGTCTTTTTCATCCAAATTCTATTTCTTCTGTTTTCGAAGACTCTCAACTGAAGATTAAGATCTTGAACTCTTGTTCTTTTCTATTTGCAAACAGTCCTGACACAATATTAAGTTATCATTCTAATTTAATCTTTATCCTGCAAAATTTCCTAACTCACGTTCTATTTGACACAGAACTCACATCGCATGGCATTCATCAATCTTGATCGTTGATCTCTCTTTTGAATCTCAGTCGATTGTTCGAAAACTCAAAATCTATAAAAAGGCCTATCATCATCATTATTCCTCCTCCCGAAATCAATACTTTTGAGAAGAGACACGAATCTTCGATATTTTTCTTAGACACTCGATGAATTTATGCTTGCATCAAACACAAAAATATGAGGGCAAGAATAACGATACAGCAAAATGGAGGACAATCGAGATAATTTGAGGAAGTAAATGCATATTCGGTGAGAGCTTTCCAATTGATTTGTTTAGTTTAATTATGTTTTCTTATTTCATTCTTTATTGTTTTAGTTAGATTATTTGTTAGATTAAAATTTATCATTTTAATCTGTGCATCTTTAGCATTAATCGAGAAAATTTGACTTACATTTGGTGAACCCGACATGAATCCGAGCTTCGAATTCATGTATTTCCTTTTTCATTTTTTTTGTTTTATTTTGCAGATTATTGTATGTCGCACCACATCTATTCAATGAAAAGACACATTTGTATTCCTCATCCGCATTAGATACATTTAGAAATGCATCTATCATTTTGCACCGCATCTGCGACCTTTCGAACTACATTCACCTATCAACATCAAGCCGCATTTTCCTATCAACATCGCGATGCATCCATGGCTCCAAAAGCCGCATCTACTTGGTAAAAAAAAAAAAATTAGGTTTTAGTTTTTTCGTACATTCGCATATTCATTAGTCATTTGTTTATTTTGTTTTATTTTTAGCTAACATTTTTTTGCAGTTGTATCAAGGAATAACTTAGGTTTTTTCAAAACGAAGTGAAGAAGACCATCGAAAAACCAAACAAAACTCTTTTCTGCAGGACAAAAGATGAAAACACAAATGAGAAACTACTAATCATTCACATGCAAGACCATAATGAACATCTTAGTTGTTTTGTTTTAATTTCATTTTAGAAATTTTTGTTTGGTAGTGTAGAAAATCTCGTTTGGGCTTAAAAAGAATGTGTGTTTTCTGTGTCTGTTTATATTAGCTTAGAACCCCGACTTAGTATACCAAAGTACCATCTCCCCTTGGCATTCGTGTGATCCTGGGTTCAAGAGAAACGGTTTCTAATTCTAAAACTTGGGCCTGTCTTGGTGGGAAAAATTACTCACCCCAAGATGACTCAAAATTTGTGATGTGCTTATTTCTAGTGACTCCCAACCAGTATAGAAATTTTAATACTCTAGGAAAGCTCGGTATTACTAAAGCTCCTACGGACTAGCTATTGATTCCCGGGTACCCTTGTGGTGCTTCAAAACATGCAAAACCTAACCTCTGCAGATTGGGATGATATTTCCTCTCGTGTGGCCTTCATGAATGGATGCCCAAATTAAAAATCCATATATTGTAGTTTTCCAAAATCCTACCTATTTGCTGGTGTAGCAGGCTCAAACCCGTGAAGTCGTCTTACGTACTTACGGTTCACATGTAGAGATGAAATGTATGCCATGGGATTTTCATGGGTATACTAGCTTGCTTGCCCCATATAAGTGAGTGTCGTGGAGGGTAGCCAGTGGGTCAAGATACTAGTCATTCATCGTGAATCTGTGTAGCTAGATTTATCCAAGTAAGAACTCAGAAAGTATTGTCCAACACAACCTAGGTTGTAAATGTTCTCTGATTTTAACAAATCTAACACCTCAAAACTGAAAACACATTATCTGGTGTGCTTGTTTTTACTGTATTCATAGGAAAACTTGATCATTACATGGAGTCAGTCAAAACATCATTTCTAGAAAACCGCAACTATCAAAACAGAGTCGCAACTGTCAAAAGCTAAGTCGCATGTGTCAGTGCAAGTCACATTTGTTACATATAAAACCACATGTTTTTGTCAGCCAATGTCCAAATTTTAGATAGTTTAGATAAAACGAGTCACAACTATCAAATTTTGAGTTGCATGTGTCACAGTAAGCCGCATCTATCAAATAGAAAACCGCAATTGTCTGTCAAAAAGTTTAGGTTCAGAAATCCATTAACCGAGTCACAATTGTGAACCTGAATCGCATCTGTCAAACAGTAAACCACATCTCTCCATAGTTAAAATATCTTGTCATCTTTGGAAACCTGTTTTTAGACAAATCAACACATTTACAAAGGTAAACCGCATCTTTCAGAATTAGAACCGCAACTGTTTAGGTGAAATGCATTTGACTGTCAACAGGAAACTAAGAAAACTATACAACTGAGTCTGAAACAACTGTCATTTTGTTTTTTGTTTCTCATGATCAACCTTGGACAAAAACTTAAAAAAAATTCTCAAAAACCTAGCATCGTTAGGTGTCATTTACGTCATAGCACTTGTCATCCTAAGTTGCATTCATTTAGACACTTCCTAAGAAATTACATATAGTAGAATAGAACAATGTTTTCACGTCATTGGATATGTTCACGTTTGGATATGTCCTCATCATTGAACCTAGTCACTTTGGTCCTATTAGTGAATCTTTCTAGCTCAACAGTCTAGTTTGGGAAATTCGCCATGTCAACTGTCTTTGTCCTACAATCAGGTTCCTTGGTCAAGTCAAATATTTTCTTGAATTTATTTCATAGGTGGTAGGTTATACCTCATTTTAGAATCATTTACCATCATACTGTACTCGAAATTTTGCATATCGTCCATCCTAGAACACGTCATCTTAGTATACATCATTTTAGTAATGTTCGTTATATTCAAAAAAAATCAAAAACAAAACATAGGAATAGGACATATCAGTTTTTAGCTATAGTTTGCATTACCCCATTTTGAGCAACTTTTTATGGTTGAAACAAGGTCCCAAAAGAAACTTAGAACAATGTCAGATCCTAATGAATTTTTCAATCCTTTTGGAACTCAACCACCAAGGAAAGAAAAACCACATAGACCTTTGCTAGAAAAACATGTCACTAGAGATTCCAATGGGTGATTCTTTGTAGAAGAAATAGAGGCAAAAGTCCAAGATCCTGAGTTTGCATCCTTTATGGATGAGGTTTTGGCAAATGACCCCCAATGATATCTAGCAAAATTGCTAGTAAATGGTGCCACACTACCACTAGGATTTGATGTCCACACATTGAAAACTGCACCCACTCAACAAACCCAAACTATCACATCAAGTGTGTCTATTCCACAAATTACTGTGGCCATACCAACTGCCATATCGACTCAAACATCGTCAATTGTCAACACAACCCCTTTCAACATAATGCAAGGTTTACAATTCATTGTGTGGGGAACCTCATCAAACCCTTTTGGCACAGCACGACCATAGGGATTATGCAGAGCATTCCAACGTGAAATATTCCTACATTAGGTCCAAACATTCCAAGTGGAAATATTCCTATATCGGGTTTGAACATTTAAATGGGACATATTCCTTCTCCAAAACACAACCCGTCGCAGAACACAATGTTTTAGAACACCTACATTGACCCAAACAACACGAACAACATGTCCTCGACACAAGTAGATGTCCTACAAGACCAAATGCAAATGCTCCAACAACAGATGGACAACATGTCTATGTCAGGCAAGCGAACTATCTCAATGCAAGATCTATGTCCATGTCCTTTTGACAAGGTGTTATACATGACACCCTTCCCCCATGGATACATTATACCAAATTTTCCTAAGTATAATGGGAGGAGGAATCCTTTAGAACACATTAGAGAATTCTCTATGACAGGTATGGACATATCATATGACCCCAGATACTTATGAGACTATTTCTGTGAACCCTAGTCAGGATAGCATTAGAATGGTTCTCTAAATTACCATATGGTATACGATCCTGGGGAGAGCTAGCTAAGAATTTTGTCGAAAACTTTGCCTTTAACATAGACAATGAAGTAACAATAGCTACCTTGTGTCACACAATGCAAGAAGAGGGAGAAAATTTCACCACTTTTTTCCAGAGATGGAGAAGTTTAGCTAGCAGATGTCCAATTGAAATACTGGAAAAGAAAAAAGTCACGATATTACTTGAAAACATCAATCCAAAACTAAGAGGTGACTTAAGGGTACATTGTTTTACCTCATTCCTAGACTTGGTACGAAAGTGAATCATCCTTGAAAAAGGCCTTATTGATAAAGGAGAAATAAAATTACCAGGCAGAAACCCAGTCATCCAACATCAAAACCTTCCCACTGATAGAAACAAGTTCAGGTCTAGAAAAAAAAATGTTACCAATGACAATGTTGTCAATGCTAAGAATATACATACAGGACCAGTTTTCACAATTAGAGGTTGCAATCCCGATCAAGACATGACAAAAAATCCAAAACAAATGGCTAATTTTGTCCAAAATTCACAACAGCAACGCCTACAAAGGCGATTTCCTAAACATGAATTTACCCCTTTGGGGTAACCAATAAAGACAATATTCAAAGAGATGATTAAACACGATCTCATAAAACCTATGGAACCAAGAGAATATGATCCTAGATAGTTTAAACCTTCATGGTGGGACAATAACACTTATTGTGACTATCATCGAACAAAAGGACACAACCTACAACAATGTCGACAACTGAAAAAATATCATCCAAGACTTTGTTGAAGATGGAACCATAGAGGTAAATGGGTAGAAGCATACCAAGAATGTTGATCATAAGGTTTTCATGGACCCATTACATGACCACACGAAAGGAAAAGCCTCTAGTTCGGGACCCAAGAACGCTCCATCCACCAATTATACCAATGCCAAGTATGACTATGGTAAAGGTATCATTATAAACCATCTCTGAGCTACAAATGAAAATTTCAATACCATCACCATCAAGAAGCATCCTGAATGCACTGTAAATACATGCAGAACCAAAATAACTCTTCCAGTTCCTTCTTCTAAGCCACCTACATAGTCATACAAGTCTAAGTACAATCTACTTGAACAGCTCAGCAAGACTCTAGCATAGATATCCATCTTGGAACTGTTGACCTTGTCACCTGATCATCGAGCTATTCTCGATAAAGCCTTACAGAACACAATTGACCCTACCAACTTAGATATCAATAGTTTTGAAGAAATGGTAGGATATCTAACCAACTCCCATCATGCTACATTTTCCCAACAGGATTTTTCAACAGAAAAGATTGATCATAATGACCCATTACATCTTGAAGTCAATCCATCAAACCAAAGTTAGACGAGTCTTGGTAGACGAAGGAGTAGGTTTGAACCTGTGTACACTAAATTTGGTTAAGGCATTAGGATTCTTAGAAGTGTGCGTGGACACCTCTAAGAGCATAGTAATCAAGTCTTACGATGATGAGGAAAGATCATCCAAAGGAGTTGTCACACTCCCAATCAGAATTGGCTCGGTAGTTATGAACACCAGCTTCCAAGTCTTGGATCTCACCCTTCCATATAACCTATTTCTAGGTAGACCTTGGATACACATAATGAAATTTGTACCTTCCACATATCACCAATGTCTCAATTTTTTGTATAATGGCACCGAGATCACAATTGATGGTGATCCAGATTCGTTTCAATATTATACCAACCTAAGGGAAATTCCACAACGTCAGGGTCCTGTCAATCAACAAGCTTCATCATCCAATTTATCCCTATACATTGACCCATTACATCTCCTCAAGCTTATTTCATTGAAACCACCATCATCCACTCCCAAGGTTGTGGAGAGTATCATATGATGGCATCGTACTACGTCAGTCATTTAGTTCCACCCAAGGCATATGGTTTACCCTTGATGGATAGGAGAAAATTTGTGGTCACATTTCATGTTCCCCCTACAATGACATTAACCAAATGGGGAGAGTTAAGTGAAGAAATCGAGGATCAAGAAGATATTACTTCCTAGTTGTACCAAGATAACAATGAATACCTCTCACTGTCTATTCAGCTAGCTAAAGATCAATATGGAAAAGTCTTTAAGATAATGCAAGGCAAAGGCTATGATGAACATAGTGGGTTAGGACTACATCAAACTGGAAGGACAGAACCTATCATTGTCTCACCACAACTGATACACCTAGGGCTAGGGTTTCAACCGCTTATAATTGGGTTTCCTAGTACTGCGTCACTATTTCAAGAGGAAGTGAGTTCTTATGAAGACATGGAGATATCTCACCAACCACTTGCCCTAGTTTATGATGAATCCCTTGACCCAAGCGATTATGAATGGGATTCCCTTTCCTCAACCAGCACCATGAACATAGATAATTTGTTTGGAGAACTAGACAAAATGATCAAATCCCTACCAAATCCATCTAGTCCTCCTAATAACAAGTCCCTGACCAGAGAAGAATGGCTTAAGCACTATTATTGGGAAACCCTTGATCATGCATCTTGGGCACCTGACGAACCATCTTCTGACGACCTAGTCATGCAATAGTCCCACATCAAAAGTTACCTACCCATAGGAAAAAGAACAAGAAGGAGTTAGTCCAAAACTTATGTGACCATGTCAACCATTCTATATTCACCTTGTCAACTGCCACGTTTGAAAACTCCGATGATGAAATGCCTCTCATATATCCCCAACTTATTGACTGGGATCAACAAGGTACACCTGTCTTAGATGTATTCGAGAACAACGAAGCATTAGCTGAGTTCCTGAGACTTCGAGAAGGAATTCCTAAAGGGGATCATAAGGCTGGTTTCACCATAGACCTGGATGATAAAGCATATTTTGGGGAGTTTTTTTACACCTCTAGTCACAAAAGTGAGAATGAAAATAAAAACAATCAAAAAGAGAAAAACGACAAGTCCCTAGGTGAAAACCGAAAGGCTCCTTTGGATGAAGAAAAAGTAAAAATAAAGGACGAATCTGAGGGTGAAAACCTCTCTCAGGCACCCAAGGATAGAGGTTTAAACATTCTCCTCATTGCACAAGAACAATCACCGATGTTAGTGGAAGAGTTTGTTGCAGTCAACATAAATATGGAAGAAAACCCTTGGATGGTATATTTTGTAGCATCATTGACAGAGGCAGAACAACCTGAGTTTAAGGACCTATTCACAAAGAGACAGTTAAAATTTGCATGGTCCTATGCGGACATGCCTAGGCTGGATCCAAACCTAATATTGCACCACCTACCATTACAGCTAGGTATTAAGCCAGTCAAACAAAAGTTAAGGAAAATGCATCCGCAAATTGCTCTGTTAATCAAAGTAGAACTCAAGAAACTTTTGGATGTCGAATTCATAAGATCCATAGATTATGCTGACTGTATTTCAAATCTTGTACCAGTAACTAAACCAACTGGAGGCATTCACATTTGTACAGACTTTAGAGACATCAACAAGGCATGTCCTAAAGATGATTTCCCTTTGCGGAATATTGACATGATAGTAGGCCTTACAGCAGGCTATGAGATGCTATCCCTTATGGATGGTTTCTCTGGATATAACCAAATCAAAATTGCAGCTGAAGATCAACACAAGACAACTTTTACGTGTCCATCGGGAACATAATATTGGAATGTTATGCCTTTTGGCCTTAAGAATGCAGGAGCTACATACCAAAGGGAAATGACTACTATTTTTCATGACTTTGTACATACTTTCATGGAAGATTATGTCGATGACTTCATAGCTAAATCAGTAATAAGGGTAGACCATTTGAATCTTCTAGACAAGATATTTCAGAGGCTAGAGAATTACAATGTCAAACTAAATCCAAAGAAATGTGTTTTTGGAGTCAAATCAAGGAAACTTCTAGGTTACATCATCTCTAGAAGGGGAATCAAAGTAGATCCAGAGAAGGTCAAAGCTATTGTAGAAATGCCTCCCCCAGTTAGTATTGGTCAACTAAGAACATTACAGGGAAGATTACAATCCATCTAATGCTTCATTGTACAAGTAGCGAATAAAATACACCCATTTCAACATCTACTCAAGAAAGGAGTACCATTTGTATGGACACCTAAATGTCAGGAAGCCTTCTAGCATATCAAGGATTATTTTCTCTTCCCACCAAAATTGATGCCACCTACAGATGGAAAACCTTTGATACTATACATTTTAGCAACTTAGTTGGCATTAGGAGCCCTTCTCTCATAGAATGATGATCAAGGTCATGAAAGGGTAGTCTATTATATCAGTCGTACCTTGGTAGGATATTAATTGAATTATAGAAACATAGAACATGTCTATCTTGTGGTAGTCTTTGCTACTCAAAAGCTTCGGCACTATATGCTCAATTGCCAAAATATGTTGGTTGTAAAGATTGATCCCCTCAAATATCTCCTAAGTAAAGCAGCGTTAATAGGCTGATTGGCTAAATGGGTTATGATAGTTAGTGAGTATGACATTCAATATGTGGAGAGGAAGGCTATAAAAGAACAAGTGATTGTAGACCAGTTAACAGATGCACTCATGAAGGCAGACCATCCTTTAGTGGCAGACATTGACACTAGACCAAATGGAAATTATACTTTGACGAGTCACATACAAATCGTGATTCAGGAGCAAGTATACTGTTTGTTACACCTCAGGGTGATATGATTCCAAAATCATTTAGAATTGCTTTCCCTTGTACCAACAATGTAGCAGAGTGTGAAGCCTTAGTGACAAGATTAAGAATGGCAGCCCAGTGGAATATTAAGAGTCTACATGTTTATGGAGATTCTCAGCTAGTAGTCTGGCAAGTAAACGATGATTACGAGACTAAGGATGAGAAACTTGCTCCCTATAAGCACATGGCCAATAGTTTCAAGCAATACTTTGATGAGATCACCTTTTAATAGATACCACGTATTCAAAACAAGGTAGTAGATGTTATGGCAACTATAGGTTCCTTACTAGATATTCCTAGCAGCGTGCCTAAGTTCAAGTTTTTGGTCGAATAGTTGTTGGTCCCTACCTATGATATCCCTAATTCTGCGATGGTGTGTACAATTTTTGGTCCCACGTCCCCCTAGTACAATGATGTATATGACTATCTAAATTCCCAAACCTTACTTGTAGACCTATCCAACAGCCAGCATAGAACCTTTGTCTGTAAGTTAACTAAATACACCATCATCAGAGATACCTTGTATAGATGTACCTTAGATAACACCCTAATGATATGTCTCGATGTTGAAGAAGTGCTAACAACTTTGTGAGTGGTGCATGAGGGTATATTTGGTTCACATTCTAGTGGTCCTACGCTAGCCCATAAGATTATGAGATTAGGTTATTATTGGCCTACAATGGAAAAAGACTCATACATCTTTTTTAAGAAATGTAGACAGTGTCAGATACATGGAGATTTGATAAGAGCACCAGCATAGGAGCTTCATTCAATTACTTCACCATGGCCCTTCACCCAGTGGGGACTTGACCTCATAGGTAAGATACACCCTCCCTCATCCAACAACCATAAATTCATCATAACCACAACCGAATACTTCACCAAATGGATTGAAGCTATTCCCATGACCTACATCACTGACACGCAAATATCTAATTTTATCCTAAACTATATCATTTTATGGTATGGTGTACCCCAATCCATAATCATAAACAATGGTCGTCCATTCAAAAAACAAGAAGTTTGCCACCTATGTGAAGAGTTCCACATTCAACATCATTTTTCCACACCATATTACCCACAAGGTAATGGCCAAGCTGAGGCATCTAATAAAACTATTGTCAGAATCCTCAAGAAGACTATCAATGACATTGGTCGTGACTGGAACCTACAACTTAACCCTACCTTATGGGCTTACCGTACTAGTACACGTACTCCCACCAGCTCCACTCCATATTCCCTAGTATTCGACTCTGAAGCTATCTTACCTATTAAGGTTGAAATTCCTTCCCTAATGGTATCCTTGAAGGGTCATATTGATGATGAAGAATATCGTGTATCCAGACTCCAAGAGCTTGAATTATTGGACGAACGAAGATAGAAATCATTAGATCATTTGCAAGCATATCAAAACCGTCTTCGTCATAGCTATAATAGGAAAGTCTTAAATAGGCACTTTGACATTGGTGACCTGGTTTTAATGGAGAATCCCAAGAGTCAAGATGAACGAGAAAATCCAAGAAAGTTTGAACGTAACTGGTTAGGGACCTACGTAGTCACAAAAGCATTTGGATCAGGTGCATATCAACTTTCTACACCTGAAGGTGGACCACTTTTGTCACCAATCAACAACCTTCATCTGAAGAGGTTCTATGCGTAGCTTCTGAGAATCTATGTCTTAACCAAGAAAATACAAAAACAAAAAATAGAAAAAACAAAAAATGGTTACCTTGATGAAAACCTGGCAAATAGGCGTATTGTAACACCAAAAAAATTGAAAAAAACCATAAAAAGTAAAGAGAAATAATTCATCCAATAGTGAAAACCACTTCGGTGGCGCTATGGATAAGTACCATGGTGAAAACCTGGAAAACAGGCACCATGTGTAGTCAAATTCTCTTTCGTCTAACATCATTCCAATCCGACTTTTCACCATCACCCGAAATAAATGGTTGTCTTATCCATTATTCAGAACGATTGACATCACATCCATTCCATCACATTCCCCACTTCATTCTAAATGCCTTATTCCTAACTAGGGGAAAATCCTTATTCCATGTCATGTGGACCTTGTACATAGTGTTACACCATCGGAAAATCCAAAAACATTAGAAAACATCAAAAATCCAAAAAAATCAAAATAGTCAAAAAATCCTAAAAATAAAGTCGATTCAGTCATGTTAAGTCAGTCGTAGACATTAGTCGAACTACGTTGCCTCTGTGACTAGACATAGGCAAGGCCATCTATCGATGTACACACGAGGCATTAGGTTTGTTAGTCTAGGTTTGTCATGTTTCATACACATTAAATCATGACTCTTTGTAGATGTCAGTCAATGGTCGTGTTGAACTATGAGGTCTCTGCGTGTACAATGTAGGCATGGCTAATCAATTGATGAGCTCCCGAGACCGCACTAGGTCAGTCCAATAGGTTTTATCGCATTCACTATCACACATATTGCATGTCATCAGCTTAAAGTATATATGTTCAGTCAAATATGTCAGTTAATGTTTGGTTGAACTATAAGGTCTATGCATGTACAACGTAGGCAAGGCTACTCAATCGATGAGCCCCCGAGGCTACAATAGGTCAATCCTTTAGGGTCCATCATTTCAGGTCAACACTATCAATATACACACATACTCATATCTATCAAGCAATTGAACCAAGTCATGTATTAACAAGGCATGCATCTCAACTGTCATCCAGTCAAAATCATATGCATTGTCAAAGTGATCAACTTATGTCTTAAGCAAGATAGGTCTTTCTTGTTAATGGACATTGTCAATTGTCATAGCCTCATGTAGGTTATCGCATCAATGTCATCAGGCTCCAATGTCTTATATGACAAGTTTCTTTCTGAAACCAGGCTTTGTCATGCCTTACAAAGATGGTCACCAAGTCGAAACCAGACTCGAACATCTTATGTGGTATGTGCCATCCCTCACATTAAGCTATGTCAAACATCAAACAATCCAACAAGATCAAGTTTTAGTGAATACATCATTTATTTGGCTTTATGACTTTATATCTTATTTTTTCTTATCTTTTAATCAATTTGTGCAAAAGTCTTGTTACTAGCTTTCTCAAGGATTTCCCTTGAAGGATTTAGAGAAGCAAGGACATCTCAGGACTCTTTTTCTTTGACTGTTGTCTGTCAACTATCTTTTTAAACTTTGAATTTTGAATCTTGTTACTAGTTTTCTCAAGGAGGTCCCTTGAAGGATCTAGAGAAGCAATGACGTATCATGATCCATCTTTTATTTGTCTGTTGTCTATGGTTTGTCTAGACGACAACAACTAGGGCAATCTTGTCCTAAGTTTGCGTTATGACACTCCTTGTCTACGACTGTCTTTTTTCCACAAATGGATGACATTGTACACTATGGTCTATCTCATATCATGGTGTGTACTATCCATTTGTGTCAATCTCGCCCAGTGATGATAAAATTGCAAGCATAGTGTATATGGAAAAATATCGAAGATCATTTCTTTTCATTTTTCAAATCAACCTTCTTCGTTATTTCTTACTAACAATCTTATAACCATCCATATTAACATTTCTCTCATCCAACAGAATGATAGAGTCCAATGACACAAACAAAAACATTAGATCATCTGCATATGCATCCATTATATAAGCATTTCATATAGTTACATTGCATTTCATACATGTAGGAACATTAATATCTTCATTGTATATAGAAAAATCATGACATAATAGGCATTCCATCATTAATAGATACATAATGTAAACATTTCATATACATAAAACCATCACATGTAAATCATCATCATATATTACACTACATACATCATAAATAAAGACATCATAACATCATAGACTGCATAAACACATCCATCATCATGTAGAAACATTCATTCATAACACATATACATACATCATCTAGGAAATATAAACATATAGAAACAATGCATCATCATAAAATAGAACTACATACCATATAGAAGCCGCCAAAAATCATATATATATATATATATATATCCCTCAAAAATAGTGTGTCACAGTACAATATCAAAGTGTGTCCATAAATACAAATGAGCTCGCAGGCTCTCTGATCATAATACAATATATGCATATCCGACAAGTGTCATCGTGTCCCACTACCACTAAGGTCATGTGGTGAAGCTGGAGGAGACTGTCTCGGAGGTAACCTCTATGAGGTGGAAGGCCTCTCATAAGGACCTGATCTAGGTAGACCTACCACACCCTCTATACTCTAAGTCCTGGTATGACTCTTGCTCTATGACTTGTGGCTGCAAACCTCAGAAAAGCTAGGAGCTCGTCTGTCTACTAGCACCATTGACTCATATAAGTCCCTGTAATATGTATCCCTCTCTATAGCTCTAACTCTCGTACCATGCCATCAGATGAAGACCCACTGCACAGGTGTCTGACCTCAATGTACTGTTGCTTTGTCTCCTGTCATTGGGCTATGGCTTGATCCCTCTCCATGAGTGCACTATCTCTCTTTGCATGGGCACTATCCCTCTCCATCTACAAAGAATCCCGCTTTGTTGTCATCAATCTCAGTCTCTCCTCCATGGCCTCCCTATCAGCATCCCTAGGGGCATCATGCTCCTGTCTCCCCTCCATAATCCGATCTCAGAGCTCTCTCTCTTGCTCCTCCATGGGTACCTCCTCCTCAATGTCATCCTCCCCATACCCTGCCAGAATACCTAGAGGATCTATGTCCATATCTACATCCTCATCCTTTGCCATATCCTCTCCCCCAATATCCACATCAGCCAACTCCTCTACAACTACCTCCTTGGTAGCATGCTCATCTCTGACATGTGCATCATATCCACCTCTGATGTCCAACATCGGTACATCCTCTACAACTTACTCTCGGATAGGTGAAATTCCACCTACCCGACCCCCTCTCCGCCCTCTCCATCCTCGTCTCCCACCTCTACCACCACCACCTCCTCTGCCATCATTCCCACCACCCCTACCTCCAACTATGCCACCTCTACCCCTTTGTCGTCCTCTTGGTCCTATGCCTCGTCGCTCAATTGGTGCAAGCTGGTCCAGATTTGTGTACAGAATTGGCTGATGCTCAGCCCACCATGTATCATAGGTAGTTGTGGTGCTAGGATCCGCTACTCCATCTCCCCATCCCCACTGAACAGGTTGTAGTGCCTGAATCTCTGCCTTCAGGGTAGCAATAGGAATCATACATCACTCTCTCTCCTCTAATAGGAAGTCTCAGAATCTTGTAGACATCCTCCAATGTAACAATAGCCTCCCCAGTCGTCATATGAAACAATGATGTCTTTGAGTGCCATCACTCGCACAACGTGGTGAGCATCCCTCTGTTTGCCCGAATAGGGAGCATCGCTAGAACATGATGAAGACCAAGTCTCCATAAAATCTATATCTCCGCACTAACCAGACAATCTCTCAAATTGAAGGTTTCAGGATGTGACTCCTGAGTGTAAATAGGATCTAACACAACCTGCATTTCCACCATCATGTCAAGTTTTTCAGGTTTTTACTTAGAAAAATTTTCAAAAAATTTTCCAGCCAAATGCGGCTCACTTTAGCAAATGTGGTGCATTTATACAAATGTGATGTTGCAAGACAAAGAAGTTGTGTCGCATATTTCATATGCGTGGCATAGTTTCAATCTTTTTTCCATCTAATTCAAATGCAGTGTATAAAATCAAATGTGATGCATTTTCTAAAACATGTCTACCTAATGCATATGTGTTACACTAATGCAAATGTGTTTAACTAACCTACATGCATAAATTTAATATACAGATGCATTCCATGCATACATATGCGGTGCATTTTCTAACATATGCATTTAATGCCTAAAATGCCTATCCTAGCCTAGGCGTGTTTTAGCATATATGTGTCGTTCCGCAAGCAAATGCATTGTGTACGATGACATATACATTGATCCTGAAAGACCACATATGCATATTAAATTTTTAGAGGCCTAAAACTACGGGCAAAAATAAATTTAAAGACATCATTTTTGGGTACATACCGGTGGTCCTACGTCAGCTGGCCATCTAAAGGTTCGGATCTGATATCCTTGATGCACAGCGTATGGAATGGGATCCATCTTCGTCCAATAGTCAGAAAAAAATCTCAGCTCTTCAACTTTTCCGAGTGCAAATAAATTTGTTTTCAACCTAATTTCTATTTATACCTAGGGTTTGGGGGCATTGCTTCTGACCTTGTCTATTGGCCACGTAAAATTTTGAATTCTACTGACCCGTACATGTCCCTAACACTTCCAAATTCAATTATGTCAACTCCATAGCATTTCTGCCTATTATTTTGACTTATCGGGAATATCTCCTAATTTTTTTGAAATTTTGTCAATTTTCTTGAGGGGGCATAGCCTAACCTATTTCATGTTGGGGCACGATCAGGGCATATTTTTTTTGACACAACACCAAAACAACATTGTATAAAAGAAGGGGCAAACTGTAGACACCGAAAATTGGTCTAGGCTTGCGAGTATCACTTTGGACATAATTTTCTAAATACCTATGGTCATGATTAAATAATGTCAATTATTTAATTATTCTTTCTAATACATATTTCCTCTATTACTTAAATATCCCTTTAATTAATTCACTAATTCATTTATTCAACTATTGATTAATTAAATAAATCATGTTTATTTAATTATGTCACTAACTAATTAATTCTTTTTCATAATTAAATATTTATTATTTAATTAAACCCCTTTTATCCATAATTAAATATTTATTATTTAATTACCTCAATTTAACCTTTTTAACTATAATTAAATATTTATTATTTAATTATTCAATTCCACCTTTTCAACAATCACATTAAATAAATTATCTTTATTTATTTAATTAAATCATTTCATTTTCGAATGTTGAATTAAATTAACATTTAATTCATAATTAAAGGTTTATGTCACATTCTTCTGTCATCCATTTGACTAATTATTCACTCACCATCTGATTCGAGATCTATTTCTAAATTCGCCAGTTATCTCTGAATTCCATATTTGATCATCTCTACGAGGAGACTCTCTATCACAACCAGTCAGTCAACCAGTTCTAACTCATGTGCATGAATGTGTTTATTAATTAAATATCTTTAATTAATTCATTCATTCATGTATGCATTTGAACTCTTTATTCTTCGAGTTCTAACTTTGTCTTTTTCATCTAAAGTTTATTTCTTCTGTTTTCGAAGACTCTCAACTGGAGATTAAGATCTTGAACTCTTGTTCTTTTCTATTTTCGAAGAGTCCTGAAACAAGATTAAGTTATCGTTCTAATTTAATCTTTATCCTGCAGAATTTCCTAACTCACGTTCTATCTAACACAAAACTCACATCGCATGGAGTTCATCAATCTCGATCATTGATCTCTCTTTCGAATCTGAGCTGATCATTCAAAAACCCAAAATCTATAAAAATGCCTATCATCATCATTATTCCTCCTCCTGAAATCAATACTTTTGAGAAGAGACACGAATCTTCGATATTTTTCTTAGACACTTGAAGAAGTTATGCTTGCATCAAACACAAAAATCTGAGGGCAAGAATGACAATATAGAAAAATGGAGAAGGACAATCGAGATAATTCGAGGAAGTAAACGCATATTCAGTGAGAGCTTTCCAATTGATTTGTTTAGTTTAATTATGTTTTCTTATTTCATTCTTTGTTGTTTTATTTAGATTATTTGTTAGATTAGAATTAATCATTTTAATCTGTTCAGCTTTAGCATTAATCAAGAAAATCTGAGTTACACTAGCAGATTCAAAAGTGAACGCCTAATCGACAAATTCTCAAGTCTAGATCCGTAAGTCAGCAAGTTGATCAACTCGAAGTATTAATAGCTTATTATCCAATCAATCTCATCAAACCCTAATCACAACATGTCCTAGGAATGTGATCTTCCTGCGATGGACATCAGCATCAGGTAACCCCATAGTTTAGCCTTGGCCAGTGGTACGAAGAGCATTAGCTTGTTTGTTAACTTTATCTGGTCTTTTTGACTTATCTTATTTTGCGCTCATTCCAAGGACCTCTCGATGACGCCTAAACAAAACAGGTTTAGAGAGAAAGGAATGGGGCAATGATCATTATCTTTTTTTCTATTGTGCTTGTTGGATTTTCTTGTAAAATAACTTGGTGAATACTTGCTTTGTTGGGTCCATCCTAGCAAGGTTTCCATATGTCAAGTGTGAATAAGAGCACTCCTATCTGATTTTCGAGTCAAAGTCCATCACACTAGGCGCAATGCCATCTTGGTTCTTTATACCTTGATGCATCACACCTATGTGTGTTATCAAACATAAGGGAAGTTATGCTCTTTATCTCTCCCATCCTTGGATAAGCAATACATCATTATATCTAATAAAGTCTCGATGACTAGTGGACTTGTTGGACTTCTGCATTTTCTTGGATTCAAGGGTTGATCCCTCTAATTCTTCTATCATCTTTCATGCTAACAATGCATCCATCCTGTATCCTGCATAGTCACGTCATATCATCATAGGACAACATCATGCATCTCAAACATCTCATTTACATCATCATTATCATATTGATCATATAGTACAACCATCCATACATCCATTTTGAACCTCTTTGTTGCGATATCGACGTCAAATCGAATCTTTCACTCGATCTCTCAAGGGGGCAATGTACTAACGTACTTATTTCTGATGGGGCATCCGAAAAAATAAGATTTTTTTTAAATTTTAATGTCGACGGCATAATTCTTTGAACCAATGCAACAAGTGCATTGCTTCAAAGAGGGGCAAAATGTAGACACGTAAAATAATCAATATCATGCATCTAAATCATGCTCTAATTAACATCGAATTCTTCTATTAATAAATTAAAACAATTTATTGATTAATTCCCTAGCTTCATCATACTTAATTAAATAAATCAAATTATTTCATTAAGTCCTTAAGTTCTTCTTATTTGATTCAATAAATCAAAATGATTTAAATCAAGTATCAAACTCCTAAAATCCTCCAAGTTGATTAATTTGGATTAATTAACCTCTAATCGTAATCATCCATTCTCTAGCTTTTGACTCAACTTGAGTCAAATCTAAACTCTCAACTAACCCACCCACTTACACAATAACTCACTTATTTTGATTTATTAAAACCCCTATTTTCCTCACAAGGCATATTCCAAAGGAATATGCCCTCATTAACTCCCCTTGTTTGACTTTTTTTTCCAAATAAAATTCCCCCCAAATCCTTCAACTACATGCATTTAATGTGATTTTCAAAATTCAAATGGGCACATTGGCCAAAACTTGCACAATCATGGGCCAATCACATTGCGACAAGTGAATTTCTCCTATTTGTTGGGGATTAGTCCCACATTCTTCAATTTGACCTCTCCTCTCTTCAAACTCAACTATAAATTGAAGGCTTCTCTCCTTAAAACACACAACACAAGTTCATGCAAAGTTATTCTCTTCATGTGAGAACTAATTTTGTCCATTATCACAACATTTTATCTTCATCACTTGCTTATCAAGGATTGGGAAAGGGCTCTCTTCTCACATCAAGGAGTACCAATCCCCCTATGGGATAGTGGTTGGTTAACTTAGATTAGATTTACATATTTTAGATTGCACATGCTTTACTTCATGTTTTTCTCTTCTATGTTTGCTCAACAATTTCATAGGGAGGGGCTTATTTTAGTTTACTGGCAATAGCTAATCCATCTATTGTTAGGAATTGTGGATTTGCCTCTCACAATTAGAATAATCCAAGATGAATAATATATAGTGTTATTTGAAATGAGCCAAGCTGGATAGTAAATGGTGACAACCCATGAATGACGATGTGGCAATAAAAATGGATTAATAAGAGAAATATATTGTGAAGAGAGATCTCTTTGATAATGTAAAGGATGAATGATTTGATAAGATACAAGGGAACAAGAAAAGAAGAAATTTATGATGAGAGGAAGAAGGAAAAAACACCTGTGAAATAAATAAAGTTGATAATAAAGGATAAATATTGGTTGATCCTTCTCAAAGATAGGAATCCTAAGAAGGATGTTTCAAAGATGAGAATGTCTTATTCTTATAGGAATTGAATCTAAATGAATTCTCAGGATATTTTGAAAGTGCAAGGTTAAGATGTATTAAGAATCTTCTTTGGTGATTCATGATAGAAGTTGATTAGATAAATATCTTGATTTGTCTAATAGGAAAAGGCAGAAGTAATTGATGTGATGAATCATGTATGCTTGATTCTTATTAGTGAAAGTATGTATACATATGTACTATATGAGAATGATACTTGTGCAATAATGCACTTTTCATGCTTTGTGTGAGTGACACATCTGTATGAATGATTGTATGCATATCATAGAAATTTTTTCCTTAACTATACATATATCTCTACTTGAACAAGAAATGTTCACTATACTAATGTGATTGATGCATATTTCATATTATTGTTGTTCTTGTGCGAGTGATGCACTAGAGTAAGTTATTGATTCTTTTGTATGGATAAAGTACTTGAGCAATTATTACTTTTATTAATTTGTGTGTGATATATACTTATTGTGTTTATTGGATCGAGTAATGATCACTATAACTATACTACTATAATTTATGCATATTTCACCTTTTGTGTGAGCAATGCACCTATGCGAGAGATGCACTTACCATATTTAATATATGAAAATTTGAATGAGTAATGAAAATTGTATAGAAGACATATTCCATATTTGTGTGAGTGAGTCACTACAAGTAAATTATGTATTTAAACCCTGTGTGAGCTATGCACTAGGGGTTCATGCATTCTTGTTTGTTAACTATTCATTATGTGTGCACTTGTGTGTGTTATGCACTATTATATCATCCAGTCCTTATTATATGCAATTTGATTATTCTTGTTGAATGTGTTGTGCGATAAATTTTAAGTTTACCTTCCAAGATAGGATATTGAATGTGGGTTAACAAAGAAGGTGATCTTCTTTTCCAAGATTAACCAAATTTTGTATATATGCTTTGGCCAAAGCGAGTTTTACCATTGAAATAGATGGATAATGAATGCTTAAATTTTTTACATGTTTCTCTGTAACATCTTGTATGCAATAAATATGTTCATTCTAGTATAAGAGTGCATATAAGGCATCAGGCATGCATCGAGAGTTTCCCTCATGCCCTATTATTATTGGTTTTTAGGTGCCTCATGCAGGGTCGAGTGTTCTTCAAGTTAGGAAGGATTCTGAGGAAGTGTTATGCTTCATGGTTGGGTGGGAAAAGCAACTTAACCATGCTCTTGACCTTCAACTTGCAAAAGACCATTGGGTTATGCAAGCTGAAGATTGATTAAATGTTTTATTTTCTTTATGTAATTCAGAAACTGGATATGTATCATTGCATGGATCATTGTATGGCTTGTTTAGTCAATTGATGTGATGCACTTCTCTTGGATTAAATCTTGTTGAATTTGTAAAAAGGTAGAGGATTGTGCATATCACACATTTACGGATGCCTTTGTTAATAGAAATTTACTTTTTTACAATTATAGATTGAGATTTACTTTTTGTTGTGAAATTTAGTAACTATTTGAGTTAGTATTGAGCTCTTGATGATCTTCTTGACATCTGGTATTCTAGATTGCTATGGTAATCAACTTGAACCTTTTGTTTTAGTAAGTGGTCTTCTTATCTTTGATGTTTCTAATCATGTTGATGATCTTTTGTAACTTGTTGATCTTCTTATCTTTTATGTTGTTGATCAAAATGAAGGCTTTGTTGTAATTGTTTGACATCTTCAGATTGTTGAGATTTTTTTTTTTTGAAGTATTTTAATTCACTAATGATGATAACAACTAGTATGGGGTGCTTATTTATCATCATAGAGGTAATTATTCTAACATCTCATACGAGTAGGTATGTTGACAAAATGAACATAATTTTTTTCCATCTATCGTTAAATATCTTGGAATATGAAAAGATTTGAATAAGATATAGAAGATTTTATGAAAGAAATAAATTTGTTTGCATGCTTTTATTATTTAAGTAAATAGAGCGAATTTAATAAAGCCATGATGTGCTAACAAGATGTGCAAGTTTATGAATGCTAGCCACAGGAAATTTTGTTGTTCTAAATAGATGAGTGCTTGAAAAAATGATATCCTTGTCAGGCGGGTTGATTGTGACATTAAGGTAAAACAAAGTAAGGAGGTGTGAAATTTTTTTCTTTTATCTTTTAGTTAAGTTGATCATTGGGATGATGATTCTTTAAGGGGGGAAGGATGTCATGACCCCTATTTTCAATAAGTAATTTGTAATCAATAATATTGTTTTGATGCATTAGTATTTAACTTAGTGAATGATTATATAGTTCACACTTTAATGTTTAATTAAATTAATCAATAGTGAAATAAAAGTGCAATGAAACAAAAGGAATCTATTATAATTTAAATATAGATTTTATTTTTGCAAATAAATGGTAATACTCTTTTATTTACAATAATTATTTTATTTGCTATTGAATGATATTTCCTTAATTATTTATTTGAAATAAATATTTAAATTGCAATTAAAATGGTATTATTCATCATTTATGGAGGATAAATATGTTGCATAAAAAAAATTAATCTTATTTTTAATTTATTTTCAAGATTTGGATATTAGAAAATTTAGGGGAAATCTTTAAAAGGGGGAAATTTTTAATGGAAAGACAACTAGATTTTCCTAGTTTCTTCAGTTCTACATGTCACAATATTCATCATTTTCCATACTTGTTGTCTTTTCATTTCTTTTGATTTAGTTGCAACTATGATCTTTTCTTTTGCTTCTCAATTTTCTTAACAATGGAGATGGGTTGTTTGAGTATTGCCCATAATACTTGTGACTCCTTAACATTGTTACAACACAATAACAATAAGAAGATGGAAGCCAGTGGGTCTCAATTCTATTTGAGGTCTTACATTTTCATTATGACAAGAATGAACCAACTGTCGCCTCTATAGTGGAACCTCTGCAACATCATACCTCTCAACCTCTCAAGATACTTGTAAGATTCTTTTCTATTTAATTTCATTTTTAATTTAGCACTTTTGTGTTTGATTCAATTTTTAAATTAGAGGGAAGACTGATTTATCAAGGTAGATTTTATGTTGTTTCTTTAAAGTTGGATTAAACATTACAAGACTTTTAGGTAACTCTCATGCATGAACTTACCCATTTCATTTCATAGAATAGTTAAGTCGCCATGTAGCATGCAATCATGTGAACTATCTTTCTATTAGAATTCCTTGCAATTGGTAGTTAAATTTGGTGTGAGTTGTACTTAAACAATATTGATTCAAGCTCCTATGTATATATATATAAGTAAATGGTTCCTATGTTCAGATGGGAAGGTCGTTGCCTTATTCTAGGATTGGTATATGTTGGATTGATCCACAAGTCTGCCAACCTAATTGGCTTTGTTTTTGAAAGCTGAAGTTTCTCTTGAATCACCTGTGTAGTTCTCTTTGCCTTTTCAGACTCTTTAAATGTTGCAGATCACCTATGGAATTTAGTCATTTGTACCATATTGTTGATGTGCTTTGAATCCTTGGATCTAAATGGAAATTCCCTTAACATTTAAATACTACGAGGGAGTTTCAATTTGGGAATTTAGTTGGAATTAAAGTCGATAACTAGAACATTGAAAGCTATCCTCTCATAAGAATTCCCTCCATCTTGTTGGATTGTAACATTCTTGATAGTCGCTACATGAAATGGAACCATGAAGCCATATTTGGGTACCAAAACAACATCATTTTTCATATCAACCTAAATCATGATCTCTCTAGAAACTAAGATATTACTTCCTCTTTCCCATCCATGCTCGACCATTTTTTAGGCCATACTATTTTAGCATGGGTTGTGCCTTTCTTGAAGTACTCAATGGTTTTTTTGATTCACTTTATGTCTTGTTGCAACATTGATTGGGGTTTCTCAGTTAGAAAAATTGGATGATAAATGATATTGTTAATAAAAGTCGGACTTTAAATGATATTGGTAATACCACTCATTCTTGGATATAGTCGTACCACTTGACAATTGTGTTGGGAAAATAATTGGATGTTGCAAACTTATTTTTTTGTTTTTCCATTCATCCTAGAGGCCTCTGGTAATATTTGAAGACCTGGTTATACCATTTAAGGTATCATTGTCTATTCTTGGTTTTAGTCAATGAGTTTCAAGCATTTTTATTTTATTTAAGTGTTAAATTTTCCAATCATATTATTTGTTGATGCAACTAATTCAGTCAATAACATTTAAATTTAGAATGTTGATTTCATACTTATTGTTTATGATGTAATAAACTAGTTAGTTTACTACCAATAATTGAAATATTGTTATTTTTAAATATCTCGGATGGTATGTTGTTGGATCCTTTCTATCATTGTAAATATTTTGTTTAGTTTATCCATTGAGTCCTCTTTATTTCTAGTCTAGATCTACCAATTTAGCATGTATCAAAATTAGTCATAGTTGTTTTCTTGGCTTTGTGAATCTTAGGTGAGATGCTGAGGGATTCAACATTCACAACCTCATCAAGAGGAAAGAATAATGAATTGGGTATCTGTATTAGTTATGGTTATTTGTGTAACTTGGAAAATTAGTATATCTTAAGCGAGGTTGTGATGACTTTTAACATGGCCATTGGTATTTTTGGACAACATTATTTTATTGGGTGATCTTAGGGTGCAATTATGAGATTCAATCTTGGTCAAATTTACTGCTTTTTGTTACCCCAAAACCTCACTATTTATAGGGCACTTCTTTAAGGGTGATCCCACAATAGTGGTTTACAATTTTTAGGCAAACTGGACACTGCAATTATTATTTTTAACTAAATCTTCATATTCGGGCACCTATAGCGACTAAACCATGAGGAATTTGAAGATGATGAAAACTAGAGTCTCATCACATTTTTTAGATTCTAAAAATATTTTTTTCAAAAATTTTGGAATCAGATTGCACTTTTTTTTCCATCTCCCACGAAAACTAGTTTTTTTCAGAAAACAACATTTTTAAAAAGTGACGCTCATCGTATACAACATAACTTTTTTTCTATGAAAGATAAAATTCTAATTTTTTCGAATTTAGATTTTTAACTACGATATCTAGCACTTTCATTTGGTCTCATAGTTTTTTATTGAATATTTTTTCCTTAATCAAGTTTCAAAGTCAAACCAATTGCAATTTAGACATAGGCGGATTGCATACAACATAACTTTTTTTGTATGAATTGAAATTCATATTTTATTTTTTTAATGGATCAAGGACATCAATACCCAGCCTCAAGAGTATTTTTAAAAAATATATTTTGATAATCTGCTATTTTTCCACATGTGTAGACCAGAGATTTTAATTTTCAGTGAAAAACCTATGTTTAATAAAACTAAAAAATAAAATACATAATAAAAGCAAACCATATTAAAATTATATTCGATGGATAGCTCATTCAGAGGACTATTATTATCTAGTTAAGTTTCTGAATTCTTCTACATTTTCATTTTCAAATTGAGCTTCGAAAGACAATTTTTTACAAAAAAAATCAATTTTTTGGGGAGATAGGTGATAAAGGGTGTTCGGCCGAACATCTTTAAAATAATAAAGGAAATTATTTTAAAGGATTTCATTCAAACCACACAAAATTGGTTCGACCGAACCCCCTCAGTATACATCTAAAAGTCAAACATCTTTTCCAGGTTTGTTTGTGTTTTTCTGAGCTCCTGTGTAAACGGTGGCGACCCTCGTACTTCCAAGCCTGTCAACTGAAAAAGTCATTTCACAAGTTAAAAAATGATGAATATTTTGATAATTTTTTTTATTGTTGCATTTTTTTTTACTATTGTAAGTTTTTTCAAGTTTTTGTGACAGATTTTTTGCATTTTGGAGGAAAATTTGTTGTTGGTTTAAATCAATAATTTTTATTTTGAAGAAGAAAATGGGAAAAAAAGTAAAAAGAAAAAACAAAGCTCAACGAAAATTTTCAAAAGATAAAGAATAAAATAGACGCAAACAAAACTTGACAAATTATCATAGAAGGAAACAAGGTACATGTTTATTTCTTCTCTTTCTCATCAAATATGGGTAAATTTATTTATTTACAATTTAGTGGGTTTGTCATATGTTTTATCTAGCAACAAGAAAAAATGCATCAAATAATTGATATATAAGAAAATTGAAGGTTCGTCATTTCAATTTTTTGGAAATGAAAACTCAAATGCACATCATCAATGAATTCTATAAAACTAAAATCTGCAAGTTATCACTCGATTTTATGAATCCTTATACTAAATATTTTACTAGTTTTGATCTACAATATATTCTCTTTATTTGTATTTTTTTGTGGCACCCAATTTTGCATCTATCTATGTTTATGTCCTTCTTTAAATTATTATATTTATTTCATCCAATTGTGCATCATCAATTATATAGATATGGTAGAAACACCATCTTTCACCAGTATTTCCTCCTCTATCTTGGTATGTCCCTTTGTATGAATACATGAAAATCAATAGTAGGGAAATCATTATGTATAACCAAATTGGATAAAATAAGATGACACAAGATAATTCAACAAAAGAGAATTTCTAAACTCATCTAAAAAACCTAAATAGTGATAATTAGTTGAGAAGGCAGGGATAGCTCAAACACCCCACAAACACAAAAAAATTGGTAAAAATTATAAATATTATAATAAATAGAATCATATTAGTTAACAATAACTATTTTTGGATTAGGATAGATTTAACAAGTACGATGAATATACACATAAAACATACATTAACTAAATAAGTTTATATGTGAGGAACATATAATGTAGAAGTATGTATCTAAAATAATATTTTCTAAATTTTCTAACACATAATCTAACATAGAATTAGAATATTCTTCATAACAATGAAATAATTCATAAATAAATAAACATATTGATAGTAAAAAGAAAAATGTATTGAATTTGATTACCTAAATAAAAATTTGAAAGTTTTAACTAACTTTATCCCTAGATAAGATTAATAACACAAAAATACTATCCAAAATAGATAAATCAACAAGTGTAAATGGTCTTATCTAAATTGGTTTCACCTATATAAACTATGCAAGCTTATTTTTCCTATAAAAAAAAAGTACTATGTTTTTATTAAACAAAATATTAAAAATGGGATTTAATTATAAACAAAGAAAAACCTAGAATGAGAGTTGAGAAATAGATATTTTGAATCATATGATAGGAATCTAGAATATGAATCAATAGAAGATAATAAAAATTAAATCATGTTTCCTATATGGTAGCATGACTACATTAAGACCTTTATATGACTACATAGATTTTTGTCAAGTACATAAAAAATACCAGTTTATACAAAACATTGAAAGTCTATAAAATAAGAATAAAATACACAACGAATAACAAGAAACTAAATAGTAGAATAACACATAAATTTTGTAAAATAAATTAAATGATATAAAATGGTCATAATGTTATTTAAACTAAGCTCTAAGATAATATAATTATGATAGATAGGAAAAGACACAAAACCTTCATATGAAGATATTTCCAAGAATACATGTAGCTAGTGCCACAAAGGGAAAGGGGTGAATTTTGGTTATCTTACCAATATTGTCAAATCCCTAATTTGGTATTTTTACCTCCAAAAATTATCAAATAAAAATACATTAGATTAATATGGTTGCACTCTTATCCTATGTGCATCTAGAACTAAGATGAGTACAACATAAAAAAATATATATAATCTATAGCAATAAGTGTATCCCTTAGATATATGAAAAAAGAAAATTTGAGAAGATGGATCAACAAGCATTTCCAAGAGAGATATGAATCTACAAGAAGAAATATGAAAATTTGTGATTATGATATTTTCTTAGGTAGCTTCCTCAATGAATATAGCCATCTAAATATGTCATCTTCTTCTACATCTCTTTCTTTTGCTATCTTCTTATCATAATCTTAATCTATATTCATATTCAAAGATATATGGACTATCTAGCCCTCCATGTATAAAATGTTAATTCTTCTTTTTGGGAGTCAAAGATTTCATTACATTCTACATGAACCAACTTGAGATTAAACAAAAATTTAAAAGCACCAAAGAGTCATTTTGAATCTCAAACACCACAAAATTTATTTTTCCTTTAAACCCAATAGGTTGACCTTTATATTAGATACTATGTGCTAATGAAAATTTTGGATCTTCTCCCTCATCTAGTACTATATCATAGGGAGTATCATGTAAATTTGGTTTCCCAAGCTCCTCCCATTTTATTTTAACAATAATTTTAACATCTACTCCCAAGTTTATTAGTATATTTTTCATCCATAAAAATGAGTTCTATATGATTGTGCCCATTTAAAAATATTAAGATGTGAAAGAGATGCATTTTGTTGTAATTATCATGTTCTTAGAATTAATGTCTATTCTAACATGTTCCAAGCCAAAAATTAAATTATGAGTGTTGAAATTTATATATATTTGTTGTTTTATAATTTGAAAATTAGATTTTGTTCAGTATTAATAGATAGGGATTGAAGGTTGAGACACAAATCCTAACAATCTCTCGTAATGGGATACCTTATCTAAAAGAAAAATAAAATATTTAAATTTACTAGATCTTGACTATCTACTTAGGTACAAAGAGGCTCATAGACTTACCACACTATCTAAGATTTTTGTCTTGGTTTTCTATCTTTTTTTTCAAAAAAAAATTCATGTTTTCTTTATTTCTAGATTAGAGTTTTTTTTTGTTTGTGCTACTAATCTGTTTGTTTTAGCATGTGTCCAGCTAGAATTAGCTAAATGTTGTTTTGATTTTTTTTTTTCTTTACAACTTGCATTTTACACGCATTGGTTAAAAAAGAACATACATGCAAATGCATATGGGTTAAAAAGGACAACACTTTTTGTTTTTCATTGGGTTTAAAATTAACTCTTACATAGAAAACACTAGAAACGGTTAAAATTAACCCCTTTGCTTGACAAACACTACAAATGGATAAAATGAACCTTGTGTATTCTTTGTTTGTTCACATTTTGATTTTGGTTTAAAAAGAACACCATGCGAGTGTGATCTGAAATATTCATGTGCTCTTTCTTTGTTTTTAAACAAAGATCAATTGAACTATGAATATTTTGGTTCTCTTTTGTTAAGCCTTAGATCTTTGGCCTGCTTTGGTGGGAAAAAGTACTCACCCCAAAGCGACTCAAACCGGGAATGTGCTAAAGCCAAGCGACGCCCAACCGGTATATAAATTTGAATGTTAAGGAAAGCTTAGCATTACAAAACTTCCTACAGACAAGCAATTGACTCCCCAGTACCCTTGTGGTGCGTCAAAACCTACAGAGCCTAACCTCTACAGACTGGGATGATAAAGCCTCTCGTGTGGCCTTCTGAATAGGTGCCCGAAATAAATCCTTTGTTTTAGAAAACCAAAAACCTTCTATTCTTTGGTGTAGCAACGGTCATTGCCAAGGCACCCACACCTACGTAGTTCTTAGTAGAAATGATCAATCTACCATGGGAGTTTCATGGAGATTGGAAGCTTGGTTGCCCTGAGAAGTGAGTGCAATGTAAGGGGAAGCCCGTGGGGCTAAGCTTCTGAAATTCATTCGCTAAGGATATGCGGTTCGTGGGATCCATAAGAATATTGTCCTTGCAACCTTAGGACTTTTTTTTTGTAAATGTCTTCTATGTGGTTGATTTTCATTCTTTACAACACCACGTGTTTGCCAACTATTTTCAGACAACATGAACAAATGAACATCATCCTCCAAATCTGAATCAACACAGTCAAACTATCAAGAGTCCCCTAACACCACCCATGAAACTAAGTCACAAAAACCTTCCATTATTCATACCCACCCTAACCTTGACAAGGGAAACCAACCATCCACATCATATCCTAGTCCTTCATTCATGTCAAATCCTAGTCCTCCAATCATGTCATATCCTAATCCTCCATCCACGTCATATCCTTGCATCATAGAAAAATTTGGACCTAGAGTTGCATTTGACCTCTTGCATTCTTAACTTATCACATCATATCATACCATTTTCATATATCTCATCTTAGAATCATATCCTTTTCATTGCATCCTAGTCCTTAAATATTCCTACTCTTGCATACATAGAATATATCATTTCACCTAGTTCTTGCATGTACAACCCCTTGCATATATATCAAGATCATATCGTTCCTAAGTTCCAAGTTGCATACATTCCATGAATTTAGTCCTTTGCATAGTTAGCATTGATCAAATAGAACCCTTAGCTCTTGCATGATTTCCACTACTCTTCATAGGTCTCAAAACCAATCCATTTTTTATCTATTGCCCACATCACTTAAGGTTTATCATGGACTTTCAAGTTAGGGAAAATACCATTATCCTTGCTTGTCTAGGGAAATCCTTTTGGAGTCCATCATCTCCTGCATACCCTCTCTTGATCATTGGTCCCTTGTGTTTATCCATCATAACACAAGTCAAGCCTTGCATCGTAACCAAATTTGGACCTAGAGTTGCATTTGACCTCTTGCATTCTTAGCTTATCACATCATATATCATACCATTTTCATATATCCCATCTTAGAATCATATCCTTTTCATTGCATCCTAGTCCTTACATATTCCTACTCTTGCATACATATATCATATCACATAGTCCATGTATACATATATATCATTTCACCTAGTTCTTGCATTTACAACCCCTTGCATATATATCAAGATCATATTGTGCCTAAGTTCCAAGTTGCATACATTCCATGAATTTAGTCCTTTGCATAGTCATCATTGATCAAATAGAACCCTTAGCTCTTGCACGAGTTCCACTACTCTTCATAAGTCTCAAAACCAATCCATTTTTTATCTATCACCCACATCACTTAAGGTTTATCATGGACTTAAAAGTTAGGGAAAATACCATTATCCTTGCTTGTCTAGGGAAATCCTTTTGGAGTCCATCATCTCCTACGTATCCTCTCTTGATCATTGGTCCCTTTTGTTTATCCATCATAACACAAGTCAAGCCTTGCATCGTAACCAAATTTGGACCTAGAGTTGCATTTGACCTCTTGCATTCTTAGCTTATCACATTATATATCATACCATTTTCATATATCCCATCTTAGAATCATATCCTTTTCATTGCATCCTACTCCTTACATATTCCTACTCTTGCATACATAGATCATATCACATAGTCCGTGTATACCTATTTATCATTTCACCTAGTTCTTGCATTTACAACCCCTTGCATATATATCAAGATCATATTGTGCCTAAGTTCCAAGTTGCATACATTCCATGAATTTAGTCCTTTGCATAGTCATCATTGATCAAATAGAACCCTTAGCTCTTGCACGAGTTCCACTACTCTTCATAGGTCTCAAAACCGATCCATTTTTTATCTATCACCCACATCACTTAAGGTTTATCATGGACTTTCAAGTTAGGGAAAATACCATTATCCTTGCTTGTCTAGGGAAATCCTTTTGGAGTCCATCATCTCCTGCATACTCTCTCTTGATCATTGGTCCCTTATTTTTATCCATCATAACAAAAGTCAATCCTTGCATCGTAACCAAATTTGGACCTAGAGTTGCATTTGACCTCTTGGATTCTTAGCTTATCACATCATATATCATACTATTTTCATATATCATACCATTTTCATATATCCCATCTTAGAATCATATCCTTTTCAAATGAATTTTTTCCATGGAATTCTTAAGTTCAAGAATATTTGATTTCATTTTATTTCATATGTTCAACTCCACTTATATATCACCATCTCTCACTTTCTTTGCACAATATTTTGTGACATGTACAAATGGCTCAACAAGCAGGAAGTTCTCAAGCAGAAGTCGAGCCCAATCTAGATATTGGACCAAATGAATCAATTGAAGAACACATGGACCTTGAAGATAGGGAGGAGGCCTGAGTTCAAACAATGCATGTTGGAGAGGGGTCGGGATCACTTCCTTCTACACCAATGGATGAGCATATAAAAGTAGCTGAAACAGTGGGGAAACAAATTTCTTATAGAAATTTGGATCATTTACTTGAAATGGATATGGAGAAACTGAAATATTATGCCGACCAACCTAAAAATACAAGTAAGAGGTCAATGACTAAATCTATAAATAGAATAATCCATGATCATTTCAATCATCTTGAAACACTTGAAAAAACCCAATTGTTATCACATTTACTTCTTCGTGATGAGCTGAAAGAGTCATTACAATTGTTGGGTGTACATTCTGCATTGAATAAGATGAAACACATTCACTACAAAAAGATATTGTTGGAAATGTAAAAAAGGGTTTAGATTGCATTGGGAAAGGATCTCGATCAGTGGATAGAACCATTGCAAGAAAGTTGATTTTGACATCTGTTTTAAATAAAGAAATATCCAGAAAAAGAAAAAAGTTAGCACTTTCCACTGAATTTGGTTATAGTAGAACCACACTAATAAAATATGAGAAAAAGAGAAAGGTTTTAGATGATAGTTCTGAAGGCAATTGGGAAATTATGTGTAGAGCTCCCCATTCTGATAGGATTGAAGATGTTGTTAGGAACTTGATCTCAAGTTTTTGGAATGATCAGACCCATCCATCATCAAATACTAGAGATGTTATGAGGTGCAGGATTGGACTTGGTATTTATGAAGAACATATTAAACATTGGCTAGACATAACACAGCTTGAGATGTATATGAAATTTTTTAATATGCATCCTCATATAAAGATTGGGCAAACATTGTTTGAAAGGTTAAAGCCATACTATGTGAAGATAAACAAGTTTTTTGAAATTTGTTGTTTTCGTTATCACATTGAATTTGATCTTTACTATCAGGTTTTTCGAAAGATGAGAGAAGAAATATATGGTTTTCAAAAGGCACCTCCTAAATAGGTAAGTTTGTTCATAAAGGATCTATTATGTGATCATGAAAATGGACTTCAAATAAAATGCATAAAAGGACTCTGTGAAACATGTGGAAATTTGGCTAACTTTCCTTCAACAAATGAAAATACTGACCTAACAAAGATAGTAAATTGCAAAAGTTACAAGTATGTAAAGTTTCAAACAAATTTTGGGAAAGAGTCCACAAGGTTAAAATATGTAGAAGAGGAGATGCCTATTGGGAAATTTATGGAAGATTTTCAAAAATTGCTACAACCATACATACATAATTCCTTTTTATGCTGAGTGGCAAGCACATCAATTTCAAACATTAAGAGATACTTTCCTACTTGGAACAGTTCTATCAGTAGTTGACTTTGCAGAAAATTACTCTTTTGTACATCAAAAAGAGATTCAATCAGAATATTACTTTTCAAAGTAGGTCACTATTATGGTTCATGTGTGTTATCGACATGCACAATTGGAATTAGATGGTGTTGAGAGTATAGATGAACAATGATCCATCAAGAAAGAATATCACTTTTATATTAGTGATGATAAAGAGCATGACACACTTTTTGTACAACATTGTTTTACAAAATATTTTTTTGAGAATTTGAGAAGCAGGGGTGTGAAATTTGAAAAAAAAAATTACGGTCAGATGGATGTGCGGCACAATTCAAATAATCGCCGCCATTTTATGCACTTTACAGATATCATAAAATTTACAACATACCACATGTTTGGAGTTTCTTTGAGAGTGGGCATGGAAAGGGTGAGCATGATGGCACAGGAGCTTGCATCAAACGTGCTTTAAGAAAGCAATCAAATGAGTTATTCAGAAGATCATATAGACGATGCACATGATGTTGTTGAATGGTGAAAGAAACACTTTGCATCAAATGAGGTCAGCACATCTTCAAGAACAAACCGAAACATTCCACATAGAGTGTTTTGGGAGATATCAGGTATGTATAAATTATATTTAAAAAAAAATATATTATTTAAATTTAAAATTTGCACATATATATATATACACACATGTTCAAGTTCACATAGGTTTTTTGCAATTACATTTATCTAGGTGTGGATAGAAGATCGATGCATGGATGCAAGAGGGTAGAAAAAACAAGATCTTTGCATTGTGTTATGAGTTCAGATAGTCACCCTAGATGGACATTATACACGAGGGATTACTCTTGTTTCTGCACTGAGTGCATTGTGGGAAACTCTCATGCATGCAACAATGAAAAACTTGAATATGTTAGCAAATGGGATATGGTGCCACTATTTGTTTCAGACACATACGATGAAAATGAGGATGAAATATTTCAAGACATTCCTTTGATTTCAATTGATTATGACCATATTTCAGGATTGGTTAGAAAAGGTACATGTGTAAGCTTTCAATAATTTAAATATTATATAAATTTAATGATCTTTAACTTGTCTAGAGACAATTCTATTTTTTTTAGAATTTTATTGTGTAAATTTGGTGTATAGGAGATGTTTTTGCAGTTATAGCAGAGCCTGGAAACATAGAAGGTGTTAGCTATTATTTACTGTGTTGCACAGAAGAGAGGAATAAGCTAACACGGCCTGAAACAAATGATGGAATGTTATTTCCCACAAGTGAGTTTGAATTTAAAATTATACATAGACATTGTGTACATGTGTACATTAACTTAAAAATAGTAAATATATATTGTACAAACCTTGAGCATGCAAATGTTGTACACATGCACATGTATTACCTCAGGTTCATGTTTATCATGCAGGTTTTGTTGTTGTGTGAGGGATATATCTAAAGCAAGTCAAAGTTGTTCAACATGGGATTCATTTTGTGGACTATCAAGTTGATAACAAGGTATATCAATATAGTCACCTTATAATTGCTACCGCCCTACATCTTCATGCAGTTCCACATGCACATGAACGAAAAAAATGGAGACTACATAGTGATGACCATCAAAAAAAATTACATGTTATTCAAGAGCAGGTTGAACCAGAATGTTTGAGTTAGATTATATCCATGATTTTCATGTTCACTTGTACATGTACATACATGTTCAAGATGAGAACTTATAATAACTTGTTTGAACTATGGATTGTTTTAGTTACTTATAATATATGTTGATGACAAGTGTTTTAAATTTGGTTGGACACAAATTAGGGTTTGAAATACATTGAGAACCTTAAATTGAGTAGATATTTCCAATTATATATTTGTTCCATGGAATTCAATTACTTTTTATGTACATAATGTGCAAACCTTGTCATAAAAAAATTCATTGGAAGAGTGATGGTGGGAGTAGAAGAAAATTCAGTGTTAGTTTCAATGATCCCCCAAATCTAGCATCTCAACAAAAAAGACAATTGGCACACAAGGAGATGTTATGACCACATCTCAAGATGTTTCTTCTCCTATATATCCAAGAAAAAACATTGTTTCATTAGTCCATGTCTTCTATATCTATAAAGTGAATGTTGTCTCAATCTTCCTTTTGTAGAAAAAGAAACTTAACATATTAAAATTTGTGTCTTGTAGAATGTTGTACCAAACAAAAAATCCCAAAAGTGTCTAGTATGGTGTGCTTCATGTTAAGTCAAAACCCATAGTGTGTGTGAAATAATTATATATAATAAATTAGGGAAGATTGATCTAAAATTCATTCTCTCATAGTATCCACCTAGGTCAAAGACCTTGAGATGTGATGGGAACTTCTCTTTGTGTCTATTGGTTGTCCCATCTTAGACCCACTATGAAAATCAAATGTCTTATTGAATACTAGGGATTCCTCTTGTTTATTATTTTATTATAAGTTATTACATGCATTGGATACATTTTAACCTCAATCCTACATAATTTGGTGCATAAAATCTACTAATATATTAAGATAAAGTTGATCTTCACATGTCAACATAACTAAGTATTCAAAAACAATCAATCACATTTTTCACCTAATTTTACTTTTCTTAAATCCTTTTCTACATTCCTCCTCTTCTTTTCTTCCATCATCTTCTATATTTCATATGAAATTTTCCTCACAATTCTTCTTTTGAGAGCTAACTTGTGTATTTTTTACACAAATAATCTCTTGAGTCCAATCATCATCAACTACCTAATATTTTCTTATTCCTCCACCTAATTGAGGCATATCATTATTTTTTTCATCTCTTATAATTCATTCTTCTTAAGCTCTTTTTTTTTAAACAATGTTATTTTGAACATCATCTTTTAAGACACTAAAATAATTTTGTCGAACCACTATTATTATTTTATCATATGTACCATAATTAAGATCCATCATTATTCATTATCGTCCATTAATACTTTATTACAATTTAGTGAATTAATTCCTATTATTTATTTAAAGTTAATTAATTTCCCGTATTTAATACATATATTTAATTCATATTGTCCATCTCTTATCCATCAAATAATTAATTATTTTATCAAACTCCACCTCAAATGCACACATTATCCATTTAAATAAAGAATTAAAATTTTAAGTTCCATCTCATTTAGTTAACTAATAAATCAAGATTAATTAACTCATTAATCTTGAATTAGTCCACTCACTGATCTATTCAATTCACTTCCTCATGCAATCAATCAACTAACTCTTTCATACACTTAGTTAACTATTTTATGAAAATATTTGACTCTTCCTAACTCACAATCAATCTTGTTCACTCACTCACCAATTCACTTAACTCAATAATCATTAATTAAAATTTTAAATATGTCTTCACTTCTCCATGATTTCCACTTCTCTTCATTAACTCCAAAATTAATGGAGTTACTCAAGATTCAATATCAAGTCTAGATCATCCGTTCATCCTTTCAAAAACCTATAAATGCATCCTCAACATATTATCTTCAACATTGATCATTAATATAAAATCATGTTATTAATTTTATCATCCAAAGAATGGTAATATTATGCTAGTATAATGAGAACATGCATATCATTGTTATCTTGAGCACAATCATACAATGCTCAATAAAAGGTTTTCTTGAGTTAGTTAGGATTTTAGATTTTTTCTTTAATGCCAAAAGTTATAATTTAATGCTTATATGTTTATATGGTTCTATTTTTATATGATTAAATGATTATATCTTTAAAATATTATATGCCTACATGTTGAGATTATATTTAATCCCCATGTGCTATTTTTTCTCTTTTCTAGCAATTTCTTATATCCTATGAATGCAACCAATTTTTGAGAGGGAATATTCTATCACTAAGGTTTTCCTAGTTAGATCTATAAATAGTTGCAAGTGCTTATAGAGGTCCATCTTATGAAAAAAAATACATAGAAGGAAAACATTCAAGATCATATATATCCAAGGCATGGGTGTGCAAAATATTTATTGTGATCAACATGTGAATGAACTTAATTATAAAGTGGCATTCATTTCCTAAAATTCTACTCTAGAGAGATCAAATGTATATATCATATAAGGAAGTGTAAGTTGTAAGAGATCATCAAATAAGCAAATGTATGTATATTGAATATAAGAAAATGTATACATATATCATATAAACATTTCAATATTGATCAATGTATAAACATGTAACATGTTATAAGAAAAGTGCCAAATGTATGTATATCATAAAAGAAAATGTAAGTTAAAGATCATCAAATGTGGAATACTAAAGATCGTCATATAAGATCATCATATAAGGAAATGTCGAATACTAAAAATCATCATATATAACAAATGTAAGTTAGAGATAATGAAATGTCAAATACTAGAAAGATCATCATATAAGAAAATACATGTAGTAATGATCATAAATCTAATGCATGGCCTAATACGAATGTCGACCCCTAGTCGAATGACCATCTGAATGAGAACGGTCCTGCTCTGATGGATGTGCTGAGCCCTGCAAATAAAATGGTGTACAAAATGTGTTAAATACATATAATTTATATTAAATATGTATATAGATCTATGCATACATATTCATGTACATATACACATGTATATATAAAAATTTAAAACTCACATGTCCACTAGCATCAGATTCATCCACAAAGTCACATCGATGTGCACAATCTGGAACAAGGCTAGGAGTGACATTAGGTATGTCCACCTACAAATATATAAATTCATATATATCAGTACATGAATATCTAGTTATTAAAACTAAAATTTAAAAATAATAATTAATAAAGGAATTGAAACATGCACATGCACACATACATGCACATCATCTGATATCGGATGACCTGAGTCCTCTAAAATGGCCACCTCCACCATATCAACTATACGATCAAGCGACAAATCAAGATCTGCATCCCTCTAATCTATCTTATGTTGTGCCAACAATGATGAGTGGAGAGGACTATGTGGGTGAGATGGCATCAACGATAATGAACCAGCACCAACCAACATCTCAGTAAAACCCATAGTCTATGCAGCTATTGAATGATCAGATGGTGGATCCTGACGTGCACTATTGCTGGGTTGAGAGTGATGGGATCCTCGAAGTGAACGACCTCCATGTGCCAAACGATCTCTAACATGATCTATATTGATCCCATAGTCTGATGCAATGAAGGCATATGCCTCCAAGAGTTCCTTAGCCAAACAATGCAGAGTCCTGCGTGCCATATCTCCTTTAAGTGCCTCAAGCTCTATGGGAGTAGGGATGCCTACTGCTGTGAAAGGATCCATGGTGGTCCACTGTGCTGAATATGGCGTGGGCCACGGATGTCTAGACATCAAATACTGACCTACACGATCAGCAGATATCCTATTGGTGGCAGCTGCAATGTCACCTATAGTATCAATTGCTTCCTTTTGGGAAGAAACGATAACCACATCTGCTATGGGGGCTAGAGCTGGGGTGAGAGTAGGAGACCTCTCACCAACCAATACCCTAAACACTGGGGTTGGTCTATCTACTCGAGGATAAGTGGGTCTGTCAAGAATCCTACCACACCCCTGGCCAACATATGGTGGAATGTCCAGGTAGTTGACTTTGAGGCCCAAATGGACCTCAGCATACAACTGCTGAACAAAATATAATGGAATATGGTCATTGTTTGGGTATTGACCATGTGCTGTGAGAAATCATGGGTAGATCAATGAGGCCATAGCATGGCCAACACATCTAGTGACCTAGTATCCCCTAACCTTACGTGCATTTTGATAAAATGGAAAACAATTAGTTTTTATCATTTCTTTGGTCACACTATCCTGTATTTGTTTAAGGGGAACCTCACCATGTACTTCTTCCCACATGCAGGAAAGAATAATAGCTAATCTATATGGAGAAAATGCACTAGTCCTCTCAAGTTCATCTCTTAGTTTTTCAAGACTATGCAATATTGACATGCATGGTTCAGAATATATCCCTGGGTTTGCACTTTGCACTAATGAGTCTTTCAATTTATTAATCTCATTAGTGGTATTTGCAAACAAAGATTTCAGAGGTGGAACATTTGCATTATCCATGTTATGTATGTATGTATGTGTACCTAAAGGAGCAATGAGACCTTAGTTTAAATAATATATCTAGATATAAGGAATAGAAATCTAAAACAGTTCTAATAATTCATCTACTCATCAATAATATTTCCATACCATTAACAAAAAACATGTTCAACATCTATCATAGTTTTTAATAATCAAAACATTCACATTACTAGATTGCACAAAAAACATAATCTAAAACAATTCTAAAATTTAAATTTACAAGTGTGTGTGTGCACTCTAGTACAAAATGTGTCATTAAAGACAGTTTAAAAAACATTGATAAAGGTTGCATCTAAGATTTATTTCCTACAACTAGTAACAAAGGGAAAACATCATTACTTAACATTGGTGGTCATGTAAAATCAATTTAGTCATTATTGAAGGCACAAATAAGAGAAGAAAATGAGACAAATGATAAGCTTGTAAATATGATTTCTAAACTATGGAAGGACAACATTAGTGCTTCCCAAAAAAATCTACTTCATGAAAATATAATCGTTTGAAATTGGATGGAAGAATCTTAATGCTTAAAGCTATGATCTAATACATTCTAATCTATATGATGTCATGTTTATTGATCCTCTTGAAGATCTCTCAAGATTTAGATAAAACAATAAAGAAATTATCATGGGGTGGTTCAAATGAAAGTAAGTGTATTCCTCTTATTAAATGGGACACTATATGTCTTCCCAAAGGTCTTGATGGCTCATGAACTAAAGTCTTATCAAAATGGAAATAAATGATTAATTACCTATTTAGAATTATATGAATGTAAATATATCATAGAAGATATCTAGGGTGGTTATATGCTTAATTATTTGAACCATGTGGATTATCCAAGTGGCTTATAGTGGACTTGGAATAATTTTGATTTGGCTCCCATTCCACATAAAATCAAAAGGATTTTAAAACATGGATGAATTTCACAAGTAAAAAATTATATACCACATAGGACAATTATTTAATATTATATAAACTATTTAGCCATAATAAAAATAAAAATGTTGAACATGAAAGGGAAAATGTTGCAAAATGTTATGAAACACATATTGAAAAGAGTAACATCATAGAAAAATAAGAATTCAAATTTAGAAATATTTTTGAATCATGTAGAAATGAACCCCATGATATTAAAATTATACTCCATGATCCAATTGTTGATAATATTAATAAAATTGATAACACACATAAAAAAATGAAAGTCATTGTATCTCCAAGTTAATTAAGAAAAGAAAGGACCTTTCTGAATAAGAATGATATCCCATATTCAAAATTTTCTAATGAGCTTGATAAAATTGTAATAATTCTGGAACCCAAAAATGGTTACTTAAAATTGATGAGAACATAAGATAAAGTCTTAAATTAAAGAGATCACCATGAACCATTCAATTTTGAGCTTCAAAAATTTTAAATGGATACTTTTGTAAAATTACTAAAGTTGTAAAAAATAAGACCTTTATAAAATAAATTAAATATTTAGGCAATCAAAATTTCTAATTAAAATAAAATTATTATTAATTTTTTTTTTAATTCTCTCAATTCTATTAGGATTACTAGTAAGTAGAAAGATAAAAGAGCTACTTGTAGAGTAATAAAAACCTCAATAGTGAGAAATAAATCAAGAAAGGTTTGATTAATGAGGCAAACTCATCTTCACTTAAGCATAAATTGTAAAATATTGTGAAAAGCACTAGCAATAAGATCAAGACTAGATAGTCCTATTGAAAATGGTACTTGAGATTTTAATGGTAGGATTCTACGAGTTCATAAAAAGCTAATTAATAACACAAATGATGAAATTGAATGATTTTGGCACTTTAACTCTAGAGTATCACTCAATGTAAATGATGTTTTAAAATATAAAAATTGGTGATCAAGACCACACACCACATATTAAACATTAATTGGAATGTAGCCAAACAAAATTGTGTAAAATTTCTTGAAAAATATATTCATTTAAAAATATCACAAAGGGAATTTGAATCTTGTAAGCCTTTTTATTGTATGTCTCTTAAAATTTATAATACATATTTTAAATAAAACATGTAGTTTTTATCTATCATGAACTATTATGTAATATTAATTATACTTTGTATACTAACCAAATTTTACAAGAGTGTGGTACAATTAAAATACCAAATTTATCCAAGGACTTATTAGATTTATTTTAATGTGTTAGATACAATTATTGTAGTTTTTGTAAAAATGTGTTTAAATGAGAAGCTTTTACAATGCGGTGGGTTATCAAAGTTTATATCATGTACCCATGATGGAAGAAAAATGATATGGGAAATAAAATGTTTGAGAAAAAGAGATATGAGATAGTAAAATACAATTTGAAGAGTGGAGGTGAAGATTCTAGATGTGAGTTGGTCACAAGAGAAGCACTGCTAATTTTATTTCTTTGTGGAGACATATGATATAGTTCTTAAGGTGGCATCTAATATAATTTATATAATTTTAAGTAGTGATTCTTAATCTTCCGATATATTTTTTGTAATAAATGTTAAGTTGTAGTTGATGTCAATTTTATTTTTCTTAATGTTTTTTAATATTTAAATGTAGGTGGTTTGGAGAATTTAAATATATTGTATATGAGGATTGTGATCAAGAGGTTAAATAATTTATCTTTCAGCATGGATACTTTCAATATAATTTGGATACAATTTAAAAACATCTATTAAATCAACATTTTGAGGAGATATTATATTTTTTATATTTAATTTTTAAAAAGTGTGTTTCTTGGCAATTTTAAAATTTGGTAATGATGTTACCAGAATATCCATGAAATATGTTTGCGAATTAAAATTGTGCTATTGAGGCCTTGATAAATAAATGGTATGAACTTGTATTATCAATATTTGATGTTTAAAATTTTGGTCAAGCTATATTTGATTGATAATGTTGTGAGAAGATCTTGCTTATGCTTGAATACAAAAATGGATTGTATACCTTCCTTGTTTAACTCTATTTTCCTTCTTTGTCCATTGGAATTGCATATGGAATTTGTTCATGTGATTTTATGGTTATTTGATTGGTGTGTCCCATCCACTTTGCTTGTGGTTTTCTTATGGGCACTATTGCATTACTATTCAATCAAATCAAGTTATCAAATGGAAAATTTAATATTAAATTCCTTAGGTTGGCTTTCTAGATTGTGTTGGGGAAATCATGCCTCCCAAAAGCTAGTGCATTTTCCTTAGATGAAATTTCACATGAGAATACTTATAGGATATCTAGACAAGTCACACATTTGTCTTCACATATCTATCTCTAAGGTTTCTACTATGCATGTCTACTAAATAATCTTCCAATCACCTATTACTCAACTATTCATATTCTTCTAAGTTCTATAATTAGCATTGTTGTGAGTTAGAATGGTCTGATTCCCTCTCACAATATCTCTTATCTCTATTTATCAATTGAGAATTTATGCAATATCATTTAATTCCACTTGGGATAGAATATGGAAGGCTAGCCCATTTAAGATGAGTTAGAATTTATGGAAAGAAATAAATTGATGAATATTTAATGATAGGGACATCCCATTTAATTCTTTACAAAATAAAATTGAAATCATCATTTATGAGAATATTTCAACCAAATTTAGAATGGTTTCACATAGAGAAATTGAGTTCACTAGCTAGGACAATAGGATGACAAATAACATAGAGTTAGGTTTCAGTCTCCTATTGGGTTTCTCCTATTGCTTGAGTAAGGTGGGTATGATGGAAATTAGATGGTTGGAACCTCATTTTGAAAGATAATAAATAAATGTGGATGAGGCTTGCAAAGGTAATTGAACTCCAATTTGAGTTGCTTCTATAATAAAAAAGGACAAAGGTAATCTCCTTTGAGTTGTATCTAAGATAATCCACCCATCCACACATAATGAGGTTGAGTTAGATGACTTATTTGAGGGGATAAGATTGTGTGAACATATCATTAAAGTTGTGGGTATTGAAGGAAAACCCTAAATTCTAATTAATTTTTCTCTTTTAGAAGATCACCAATTATAGGCTTAGCTCAAAGTTACAAAAAAATATTGTTATATTTGCATTGTATGAGGCCCTTCTTGATTAGAAAAATATGCAAAGAGGCCAATATACATAGGTGTAACACATGATCCAAAACACACATGATCTATCAAAATGATATGTGAAGTAAGTGAAATATTTTTTTGGATCAATCAAAGTGATATATGTAAATCATTTTTTTCAATGTGAAAACATATTCATATTTATATGCTATATTTTTCAACCAGCCAAAAAATTTATGAAATAGACTTTACTTCATTACCTAGACCAATTATAGAGTTAAACACTATTGTATAATTGGTGTTTCATCTATCAACTTTGCACTAGATCTAAAGTATATTTTATCTAAATTCTCATCCATCCTCATAAGTTCCATATATATTGAACACCACTCTTTTTATGCATCCTAATTAGCCAATAAAATATATGTGAATATATAAATTTTGATGCACAATTATTTGACTATATGTAATATGCTAACCAAATATGATGCTCCTATACTTCCATATATAATCTAAAATTAACCTTGCACAACTCTCTAGAATAAGTGCATGATCATCACTAGTTTAAAATAATACCAAGTTTCAAGGTCTTTCTATCTTCCTTTGTATTTTTGGTTGGATTAATGAATGTTATATGTAGATAAATATTTCAATTTGAGTGGAGTTATAGTATTGTGATTCAATTTCTTAACTACATGAAGTTTTACATTTTCCCTTTTTTTCTCCAAATTCTTCTTAAATCCATACCTTGAATAAATGTTTCATGATCTAATTAAATTGGAAAAGATGATATATCTTCATCTATGGAGTTTGATTTCTTAGTTTCATGAAGTTGTATCATTTATTATCTTTTCTTTGAATTCTCAACTTCATACTCTTTTGATATTTGAGTCTTTGATTATTTTCTTGGTGTTATGTTGAATTATATACCAATCAAATACAATTATTCAAAATAATCAAAATAAAATTATTTTCAATTATCAAAAACAAATTAAAAACATGGAATCAATTATTCAAATTATTAAAAATATAGTATAACAAGAAAGTTAGATTAGATGATGATGGAAAAAATGGTGGTTTTGGAACAAGGTATGGATACCCATCAAAGCATTAAAGAAAAAATGGGGGTTTTCGAACAGGGTATGGATACCCATCAAAGCATTTAAGAAAAAATGGGGGTTTTTGAACAGGGTATGGATACCCATCAAAACATTTAAATTCAACAAATCGTTTAACTATGTGAATGGATTTTTTGAAAATGCTTTAGAAACTTTCAAACAAATTCATGCCACGAATTTTGCACCAAAATGAGCTATGGAACAGTGCAGCCAACCTGAGAGGATGAGTCAGAGGGTGATGGAGGTTGCTTGAAGGTTCACGTGTTTGTGGGTAGTGTTGTGCAAGTGCTTCTTCGTCGGTTCACCGCATGCAGTGCCCTTTTCGCTAGTCGCCTCTGTCACTATTCGCCAAAATCTGTTGGTGAAAGTGACAGAGTTTTCTTTTTTAAATCTCTATTAAAGGGGTTCAGCCAAATCCCAGTTCGCTCGAACCCCTTTATTTTAATACTTTTTCTCATAAGTCAATGGGGTTTGAGCGAACGGTGGGCTCGGCCGAACCCAGTGATTCGACCAAACCAATATAATGGTTCAGCCGAACCAATGGGTTCAGCCGAACCCCTTCACTTTGTCTAGGGGGAAAAATGACTTTTCCCTTCCTCCACAAAAGTGTTCACCACTTATTTGGGTTCACCCTTAACCATGTGGACTAGAGATATTTATGAAATTTGATCCATATATATATATATATATATATATATATATATATATAGTTATATTGTAATTAATCTATGCATATTATGTATTGTGAATCAAATTAGGGATTTTATGAAAAGATAAATAAATGTTGAATCATGCCTTAATTAAAGTTTAGGTTCAATGATGACACTCTTCTCATGCACTATGGTTTATCTCACTTAGTTGATCTTGAATATTATTGCATAAGAATGTATACCTATATATATTCATTAGCTTATATATGTATTCTCATGCATACATGAGATATACCTTCTTAATTATTTTATAGTTTTATTCTATTATTATTGAACCCTCTATGAATCAATGAGTCTAGAAGTAAAAATTATGGTTATAATTGCATAGGTATGTGTGTCCATTTTAGCAGTGCTATGATTACTTTCTTGAAGCTTTATGTGATTGAATTAGGGCTTTCGGCATACTTGTGTGATATTTAAGAGGGCATTGGAGGTAGAATGGTCTTATTTGTAAATACTTGAAAGAAAATCATGATAATGTTGGCATTACCTTAATTTCATATGCAAGGATGATGCATTGGTGAAACTTGAAAATGTTGCTTGTATACTTATGTGACTTGTAAAAAGGACTTCAATAATTTCCTTATTAAGTGTGATAATTATCATATCCAGAAATGTGAAATGAATGGTCATGTCAATGAGATAGTATGATCATTGTCATGAGGCATCTTGTAACCATTGATATTTTTTAGCCAGTAAGGCTCTACCCATGAGGCAATTCATTAAGCTAGTGAGGCACTTTTACAAGTGGTTTTTCGTCCCTACGAGGGTTTTCCACTCATCAAATTCTTTTGTTATGGTTCTTTGGTGGATGTGTTGATGATCTCACTATTTCTTTAATTTGCATTACAATAGTTGAATTTAAATGTATTATTGAGATGATAATTCTTGTGTAAACCTACATGGATTAATCTAGTGAAGGTGTGACCTTGTTTTGATATATTTTGATTCATTGATATATGTTATTCCATTTGAATATAGTGATGAAAGTAATTAAATTACTCTTCTTATTCCACACCTTTTTATCATTAATTTATTTTATTAAATTATTTTGGAAACTAAAGGATCTAATTAGTAAATTATTTTTTCCATTCCTTACACCATTTTCCTTTTTATAGATTTTACTACAAATTTGGGTGGGTATTTATCATTAAATTGGTCACATATGTTTTTCAAAACTAGATACGGCACTAGAGTGTCCATAAAATCAGAGCCACAAGCCAAAGATAATATTGAACCTTATGTCCCTAATCTTATAAATACAAACCTATCTCACAAGTTCCAAAGACCTAATGTGAATGTGTCAAACACATTACAACACTAAATCAAGGCAACATTATCCTTACTTTAATAATGGCCCAAACACGGAAGGAAAAGTAGAGGTATAATTTTTTCATTTCTATATTTAGCCCCCACTTTAGTGAGAGGATGAACTTGCTTCAAACTCATAGTAAAGTAGACAAACTTGCATCAAGAGAGTTTTGAGTGCACCAATGTTGGTAAGATAGGATGACAATGATCAAGAGGAATGATAAAGCCCCTAGGACCAAGATCCTATGACAAGCACACATAAGGACAAAAGGACTCACATGAAAATAATATAAGGAGCAACAACAAGGCACAAGCATACACTACCAAAGACAAGGAGAAAATTAAAACAAAACCAAAAGGGGTGGATCAAGCTTCGGCCATTTTTCCATCGCGATGTGAATCGGATCTAGGCTATTTGTCCAAAAAATGCACACCCATTTTGAGGAAATGTAACTTTATGCTATCTATTCGGTGACTAATCCAAGAAGGTGAGACACATACAAACATAGCCAGTATGCACTGACACACACATGTGAGTGGCTAAGGGAAATTCACATCTCAGATTGGCTTCTCGTCCAACCATACCAAATTTATATCTTCTGATAACTTTGATAAGGTATGATGCAAAAATGAATTTTGAGCTTCATGAGGCAAGAAAAGCTCTATATGCTTGGAACTCATGAACAAACAAGATGGCTCCACAGGAATGCAAAGTGTGTTATGCAAGGTGGTCATATAACAAAAGTTATGTAAGGTGGTCATATAATAGAAAATGCAAATGCAACAATAGGGAACGTTCAAAGGAGTCTTGCTTAATTCATGTAAGGTATTTAACTTAGGGAACATTGTGCCTAATGTCTCCAAGAGAAGACCAATCAAAGGATAAAAGATTCACAACTTAGGGGATTTGGTGTGTCGCATCAAGCCACTAAGAGGAATATAATATGCTAAGACAGATCACACTCTTGAGGGACATCACACCCAATGTCACCATAAAGTGAAAAACACATCACATGAAGCAAGAATACTACACCATAAAACATGAAAAATGCAAAAAAAATAAAGTCAATGTATGCCCCCACTTTAAATAAATTGATAAATACCATGTTGTGAGCAATTACTTTAAAGTACCAAATAATAAATGCTAACAATAAAGAATACATGAGAGCTAACTTGGAAATCCCTATGCCAAGTCATATGTTTCCAAATAAAGCTATGTCATGAAAATTGAAAAAGAGAAGGGGTCACCCCCAAAATAAAAATCAAAACACATGAGGGATCCATGGACTTGGGGTCAATATGTTCTTTCTATAATTTTTTCAAAGAGCTCGGAACTGTTATCATTCCCCAAATACTCATAGACCTTGAAGAATGACACAAAGAGAGTGAAAACAAAGAAAAACCTTTCGGGTGAACATGGGAGAAAAATGAATGTCTCAACACCTTCTATCATCTCAAAAGGAAAACACAAGACAAATGAAAAAGATAAAGGAAAATATTTTGGATCAACATGGAAGAGACATGAATGTCTCAATGCCTTGTGTCCTCCCCAAAAGAAAAACACAATATAAAGAAATAAAAGGCAAAGATTTACAATATAGAGAAGAATGTAGGTACAAATAGAAGAATGGAATAAAGGGACAGAGAGATACATCAAACAGAACAACATGGGAGATCACATCATGCACATGAAATCACACTAAAGAAAAATAATTAATGTAAAATACTAGTAAGACAAATGTGAGTCAACCTAAAGAAGGTCGTCTGCATCCCAATAGTGTTCATTATATATCGAAGGAAGACAACTAGCCAAAGGGACAATGAAAAATTATTTACTAGGACAAGGCTAACTAATTCTTGTCCCCACTGAGTGCAAGACAAGAATGAGCCAAGGTAGGTGATCTAAGGGAGCTCCTTGCATCTTGAAATGATTTTCAATGAATTAAAAGCATGTAATAGTGAGAATGTTAAGATCCTACAACCATTACATGGAAAAGGAGTGAAAGGTTTCCACTTTAACGGACTATTTCTATGATATCCAACTTTTTAAATATATTTTGTAAAGCACGAGACTCATTTGTACTATGTCCAAGAGCTCTATGGTATCGACAATATGATGTGTTCATATTCTTAAGATTTTGTTTTCAGTATTCTCTTATGGGAGGTAATGTAATCAGTCCTCAATGTAAGAACATCTACAGATTCATGAAATTGAAACAATGGAAAATGTGGTTCCTACTGATGGTTTAGGACATAGAATAACTCATTCCATAATTGTGCATTCAAGGGAAACCCTAGATATCTCAATCAATGCATAAAGTGATCTATCAATAGGGTTGTCGTTGGGTCTGATTATAAACTAAAGAAGGGCTCACTACCAATATAGAGCTTGGAAAGTTTAATGAAATGCAAGAGCTAATGCTAAAACCAAATGCAATGCAATACTTCACTAAATGACCTAAAAGTGCATGTAAAACAGATAAAAAAAAAAGCAGAGAGATGAAAGGTGTGCACCTAGAAACCTGAAGAGGACTAGAATGAACTTTGAAATACTAAAAAAAATGATTTTAATGTTTACTGGAACTCATACACTAGACTAGGTGATTTAGTCCTAGATCTGGATTTTTGAGTAGGAACGGGTTTTTGACAGTGTAAGTTCTAGATCTACAAAAATCTAGAAATTTGACCTATACTAGAACTCATACACCAGAAGTGGCGTATTAGTCTAGTTAGGGCTTTTTGGAAATTAAAATTTTGAATTTTTTCCTCAATGTTTTCTTTGTACTTTCCACTTTGAGTTTTGGATCTAAATCTTTAATTTGCAACCTATAGATGTCCTCCAATGATCTCCAATGCAAGGTGACAACTTTGACAAATTTGAACACTTTGACAAATTTCTCCAATATTTCTCTTCAATGTGTCTTCAACCTAAATCTTCAAATCACACACAAAAGAGAGGGAAAATATTGTTTTGTTAGTGGATAGGGGTTTTCCTTGGTCAAACTCCGTTTTGGTAATCAAACCTTGAAATGAACTGAAATAGGAATGGAGAATGATGAATGAACAACATGCAAATTACAACTCAACAAATCCTAGCAATTAAGTGTTGCACACATGTAGGAGATGGATCCAATGGATGTAGATCTTGAATTTTGCTTGAATGTGATATATCTTGACTTGAATGCTAGCTTGAATCATGAAACCCTACATCACAATTGTTAGCTCAAAAAAAACATGATCCATGATGACTTTGACATGATGCTTGATACTTGCATTATGCTCTAGATCACTTGGTAATCACTCTTGAAGGCTCTTGAATGCTCTTGTAAACTCTTGAATGCTTCATTGATCACAAATGTTATATAATGCACTAACATTTGAAACCTTGGGGTGTTAGGAGAAAAATGAGTGAAAGAACCTTGTACTTATACATGTTTATGCCAAATTTCCCAAAATTATAACACTACAAGCTGACATCAGATCTAGGAGAATAAAACCTTCCCAAGAATTTGAATTAAATTTGACTTTGGGCCACACATGACTCATATGCTAGAAGTGGTGTATGAGTCCCATTAGGCATTAATTATGAGACCATTTTCAAAAATTCTTTGAATGATGTGAAATCTAGATCAAGGCCCAAAAACCTAGGTGAGACCCATATGCCCAAGGTGGTGTATGAGTCCCAAATCACCAAATATGGGCCACATAACCAAAAAACACTTTAATTGTGATTGGATGTTGATTTATGTTGGGATCATCCTCGAAAAGATGAATTAAATAAGGCTTGTGGATGCAAAATAAGGCCAAATAAAATGTAGAGAAGCCCAATTAATAATGACAACCCTAGAAAAGGGTGAAAGTGTGTTACAACACTTTACAACACCTTAAATAAGGTACAATTAAGTTTATTTAGCTCACAAGGGCCCAAGACCTAATTTGAATGTGTCAAGTTCATATTACAACACTAAATCAAGGCAACATTATGCTTAATTTAACAAGGAGGGCCCAAACAAGCAGGGAAAAGTTACAAAGGGATACTTTTTCCTTTGCCACACTTATAACACATTGGGTAGATTATATACATCTTATACAACAAATAGGCATTGACAAGCATAAACATAATAATTGAAAACCCAATAAAATATGCATTTCAAAAAAGTGGGTATAACAATTATATCGTATACTTGAGAGATAGGCACTCCCAGGGAGAAACAATAGAACTGAAAACTATAAAATTTATGCACTAACATAACAATGGGTGTAAAAATTAGATCATATACAGTAGATATGCAATGAAAGGCATAAACAATGTAACTAAAAACCCCATATATGCACTTCAATTACAGTGGGTAGGACATTAACAATATTTACAACATATATCCTTTCACATGTGTAATCGATATAATTTAAAACTCCATATAACTTTAAACCCCCTATATGCATAAAAAAATTTGGCATCATATACAATAGAGTGTGTATGACAATTGCATTGTATAGAACAAAAATACATCAAGGGGCATAAACTAATTAAGTGAAAACCCCATACATATGCATTCTCAGGCATAAACAATATAATAGCAAATTGCATTGGCATGAACTGTATAGATTAACACTGGTATAATACTGGAAACTTTATGTCCTTTGATGATGGTAGTCTTCTACTGCTGCTTTGTCTTCTTCTATTGTTGCCTCCAAAAAAATATAGTAGAGAAAATAAAATCAAGAGGAGAAACCAATATGAAATTGGCAAAGATTGAATTGATGTAATGCACATTTGAATTGGTAATTTTTTTTTTTAATTTTTCATACTTGTTTGGTATGGATTATTTAATTTTTGTCCTCTGCTTTTCAAATTTGAAATATGTTTGGGTGTCTTAAATTGTAGAGTTTGTATGAAATTATCATAAATTGCAAAGTGGGTTGCTTGGTCAAATAATTTAGTGGTGTGGATTGTTTCATTTGTCTCCTCTTAATATAATGGAATCTTTGGTGGCCTTATAGATTTTCATCGATGGATGAAGGTGGGCATGTTGGAGGAAGTGACCAATAGGTGTGTGGTTGAGTTTGATTAATGGGACAGGTGTCAATCTTATATGTTGTAATAGTATTAATGTGCTAGGAAACAAGGATATTGAACGGATCTAATTTGATGTGGTGATGGGACATATGGGTTTCATTAGTGTCCATAGGGCATCTCGTCTGCAAAATTGATTGTCTAAAAGTGCAGTTGGTGAAATTTACTCAATAGTATTTGTTTTGTGTTTTTTAAATTGTGGGTGCATGTTTTCATGATATGGTTCCTAGAAGAGCAACTTGGATTGTTTTTGGGTTGTGTCAGATGGTTTATGAATATTTTTTGACATGTATGACTATGATGGTCCATCTCTTTTTGGGACAAATATAAATTATTTATAAAACAAATTTTATTTATACAAAAATTGACCAATTAATGTTGACTTTTTGAACAAAATTTATTTTACAAATAATTAATAGAATATTCCATTGTGAACTTCCGTAAAAACTTCTTATATCTCCACTATTGAACCCCACTCCACTGCAGGTCAGAACGAAAGGTCAAAGTCGACTAAGTATTTGGTTTGTTGTGCACGACAATAGCAAAATGAGTAGGTAGCCAAGAAAATATGTTTTTCTCTCGACGACTTGACTTTATTTCAGAGCTCACATGGTAAGTGGTTTGCTAATGACAGAGATGAAAGAACCCACGTCCATCACCCACAGGAAAAATTTGTGCTATAGCGCATCCAAACTGCCTCAAGTGTAAACAAGGCCACTTCATTTTCTATACAAGTTTTCATTTTCAAAATGCACTTTCTGTGAGTGACAGCTGACAGGTGAGAAACACCATTGTAAAAGAGGCCATAAAATTTTCTGAGTGACAATCACCATTATAACAAAGTCCACAGAGTTTTCTTAACACAGTTTCTCCCCTTTCAAAGATTGTGGTCGGGATAAAGTCCGCAGAATTTTCTTAAGCGTCATGGTTATACATGAAAAACTATCCCCACTTAAACCGCATATCAGAATACATCCCCGAAAAAATCTGCTTGTTTATCTTCATCGTGACGTATGAATTCACACATTCACCTTTATTTCTCACTTGCTCATATTTGAGCAAGTTTATTTATATATTCCTATAATTCAAAAGCATCGCAACCTTTCACACTGTGTATGTATCAGATTTTCATACACTGCATGTTTCAGTGTTTCATAAAGTCTATGTTTCAGTGTGTCTTTCATACAGTGCATGGCTATAATATTCACTGATTGCAAGGACGTCTCTTTGTTAAGGTTTTCAGAAATGTGAGTTGAAATAAAGTAGGTAGTAGGGTTTAGCAGTCAGTCAATATATTTTTAGTTTATCTTAGAATCTAATCATGTAGATTATTCGTGAAGTTAAATTTTATGAATAAATTTATTTATTTATTATTACAGATTTTATTTATATTTGTATGAAGGGTGGGTTACTTTAATAATATGTATATATAAATATATTAATTTGAAAAATTAAATGAATAAGTGGTAGGTAATGAAATACTATTTGTTTATGAAATATTATTACAATCAAATTTATTTTACATTGTAATATTGTATTGTTAGAAGGAGAATTACAATAATGTGTTTTAACACGGAAAAATGTATATTTATTCATTCTTTTAATCAATTTGTATTTGCTATGTGGATAAATTTTCAAAATCAACTTCAAAATCAAAGTCAAGTGTAGAAGTTTGGTGGATGCCCATAAACAAATAGGCCTTCAGCCTAATAACTTCACATGCATCGGTAGGTGTTGTTACCTACGTGTACCGCCATCTCACACTTCTGGCAATAGAAACCAAATGTTAACTCAGCTACACCTCACAACTAGCGCTTTCTTGTACCAATGGCATGATAAACAAAGATTTGATGATGAAAGCAATAGATGTCCTTCATTGATAAGATAGCAACAGACTTATTATTGCCTCAAATTATGGTAGATCCCATCAAATCCTTCAACGTGTTCAAATCGAACACAATTTATTATTTGAAATGAAAGTTGCAGATAATGCCAAGAGTCCTAAAAAGACTTGCACACACAAAAAACATTAGAATTTTTAAATTTTAAATTTCAAAATTTCCAAGTACCTATTGGTCACAACCAGACTGGAGAAAAAGAAAACAACTTGGACTTTTTCATGAGTAGCCACCATAACATACTGCCATCTAATATCACTGAAACCTTACATCCTTGGGATAGCCTTTTCCTTGTCTATAATAAATTGTAGGTCTTGTGTAATGTTATTTAGACCTTCCTCATATGTTAACTCCACTTGAACTTGCTCGCAGCCCAAATTTGCAAGATGATTTGCTAACTAGTTTCCTTCTCTATATGTATGTGTGATCTAAAAACTTCCCAATGCATCTAATAATCTCCATACCTGGACAAGAAAGTATATAATTTTCCAACTACATTTTTTTCTATCCCTACAAGCATTAATAATTGCTTGATAGTCACCTTCTACATGAAGCTTCAAGCATTTTAGATTTACTACCTATTGTAATCCTAACAAAAGGCCTTGCACTTCTGCAATATTATTTGTTCCTGGGGCCAATTTTATTGATTTTCCACTTATTAAGATGCCTTCATAATTTCTCAACACAACTCTTGCACCTGACTTTCTAGGGTTACCTTTAGCAGCCCCATCAAAATTCAACTTGACAAACCCAACTGAAAGTGGTTTCCATATTACATTTTTTCTATCAACTGTGTTGATGACAAGAGCTTGTAAATCTCCTCTAAAAGGGATAACCAAACTTTCCCATTTCTTTAATTGCTTTGAATCCCAATCTGTGAATATTGAACCAACATTTTTCCTAGAATGCACAAAAGAATTTCGAATTTGTGTAACACTTGATCAATATTTGATGCTTTCTTATAAAATATCCTTTTATTTCACTCCCACCAAATACACCATAAGACATTATATGGTATGATTCTCCAAAGACTTGCAAACAAGGACAACTGATACAAAAGGGGTCAACTCAAGACAAGATCCCAAAGTGTATCTAGGAGAGGAGCATACCAGCTCAACTTTGCTTGGATGAATTTCCAAAAATGATTTGTGAAAGAGCATTGGAGAAAGAGATGATTAACATCCTCCAAATTTTTTCTACAAAATACACAATTAAAAGGATCAGCAATTCCTAGACTATGCAATCTAGCACTTGTTAAAATCTTGTTTGTTAAAGACAACCAACTAAAACAACCTACTTTTGGTAATACTATAGAATTCCAACAAAAACTAAAGGCTCTCTTTGGACTTGGTTGAACTTCTCTATTCATTAGTGCTTTATAACCCAAACTTACTATGTAATGGCTTGATTTAGAGGGAGCCCAAATAATCTTATCACTAGCATTATGGACAAAGATGATTCTATTAGCTAATAGGTTATTTAGGTTTACTTGTTGAGCCTCAGGCAGTAGTGAATTTTCAAACCTCTTCCAAATCACTTTTCCTGTAAGAGTATTTTTTTCTTGAAAGTAATTGCTTACTTTTGAACCCCAAAGTGGAGTTATAAAATGCTAAATTTGATGAAAATTTTGCGTTGTATTCAATGGTGGGTTCCCTTGCCATGATTCTAACCAAAAATATGTCTTATCTCCATTATTAACCTCCCAGGTAATGTACGGAGTTATAATCTTTTTGCAAGTTAACAAGAAATTCCACATGACAAATCCTTGTGGGGGATTAAGAATTGAAAAAATTTGGTCAAATGAATTGGAATCTAGGTATTTTTTCTGCATAATTTTACACCATTTTGCATGGGGCTTAGAATATAGATTCCATACTAGCTTAGCACCTAATGAAATGTTTCTATCAGTTAAGTTGTGAATGCCATCCCCTCTTTTTAGCTTTTCTTTGCATAGATTATCCAAAGAAACTAGAGAAATTTTATTTTTTCCATCTATATTACCTTTCCAAAGAAAGTTCCTAATCAACTTTTCAATTTGTTTAATAAAAATTCTAGGGGATTTCAAAATAGCCATATAATAATTTGGAACTGCAAAGAGAACTGATTTAATCATTAGAATCCTTCTTGAAATCGATAACCATCTATCCCTCCAACCTACAATTCGAGTTTGAATGATTTTTATAACATCAAGTCCAAATAGGAAACCCTATTTTCTCTAGCAAAAAAAGGTACACCTAATTACTTACTTGGCAATTTAGCTTCTTGGAAGCATGAGATATTGACAATGCTCTCCTTTATGCTTGATGAGGCATTGAAAACAAAAATCTTTGACTTGGCTAGATTAATTTTTGACCAGAAGCAAAGGTATATATATCAAGAATATATTTGATATGTTTAGATTCCAAAATTGTTGCCCTTCCAAATAATAAGGTGCCATCAGCAAACAGAGAGTGATTTGATGTAATGTCTTTTGGAGGAATTGAAATTCCCTTCCAATTTCCTTGAGTATGAATCTTGTGCACAAACCTCTCAAAGCCTCAGCCAAGATAATAAAAATAAAAGGAGACAAAGGATCTCCTTGTCTTACTCCCTGAGTTGAACTAAAAAATTATGTCGACAATCCATTGACAAGAACTAAAAAATTTGCTTTGTTCAAATAAGACATTATCCATTCACACAATTTTGGATGAAAATCAAACTTCAATAAAACTTGCTAAAGGAAGGACCAATCCACCCTGTCATACACTTTCATCATGTCCAATTTGATTATTAATGCTAGGATGACATTTGAAGTTATAGAATGTAAAACTTCATGAGCTACTAAAGCTCCTTCCACAATTTATCTCCTAGGGAAAAATCCTCCTTGCTCTTCAGAAATTAATTTAGGAATAATAGGAACTAAATGCAAATAAATTGCTTTTCTTATGATTTTGTAAATCACATTACACAATGAAATTGGCCTGAACTCTGAAAAAGATATAGGAGAGGATGTATTAGGAATGAGAGCTATATGAGTAACATTGAATTGCTTTATAATTTTACCTGAAGTCTAAGACTCTTCCAAGGCTTGAAGAAGGTCATGAGCAATGAAATCCCAACATTTTTGAAAGAAGCAAGTTGTAAATCCATCCGGTCCTGGGGCTTTATTCGGGGGCATAGAAAACACAACAACCTTAAGTTCCTCAAGCGTAAATGGCTTGAGAAAAAAATCATTGTCCCTTTGTGAAACAATCGTTGGTTTTGCTTCCAACAACTCCTCTCTCTCCCTTCCTACTTGTAAAGATTATTGAATGAGAGCAGATAGTAGACTTTTGAAGAATTGTACACCTTCTGCTTGTATTTCAGCCTCTTTTGTTAACACATTTCTTGTAATTGAATTGTAAAAATAGAACTTTTAGCCTTTTTTATTTGTGTTGGCATGTGGAAGAATTTAGTATTCTTATCACCCTCTTTTAACCACAACTCATGAGACTTCTGTCTCTAATAGATTTCTTCACGAGCAGCAAATTTTTCCAAATCCGCTTGTAATTATGATTGTTGATCATAAAGATCTCAACTTACCCCATTGGCGATAACTTGTGCATTAACTTCCTCAAGCTTCTTAAAAACTTTAGCCTTGGATTGAAAAAAAATTAAAAATAGAAAAAGTCCAATGTTTAATTTTGTCTTTGAGGAATCTTAGTTTCATACAAAATTTGTACATTAAAGTACCTTCCAACAAAGGGTACATTAACCACCAATATTTTAATAGATTTAGAAATTGTGGATAATGAAACCACATCCTTTCAAACTTGAAAGAAGATTTACAAGAGGATGTGATTTGCTTAAGATGAATGTCCATGGAAATTGGAAAATGATCAGATCCAATCGAGGGTAAAATTAAGGACTACAAACCATAATTATCAGATATCCAAGAGGGTGTAATGAGAAACCTATCAAGCCACTTAGATATCTAAAAAAATCCCTCCTCTTATTGTCCATGTGAACTTACCATTACCAAGAAGAATGTCAATAAGAGAATTATCCTTAACAAAATTAGTAAAATCATCAATTGTTTTAGGTGCAAGAATGATACCTCCTTAATTTTCCTCTAATGATAAAAGAGAATTGAATTCCCCAGCCAAAATTACCTTGTCATCACCATAATTTTCAAGTGCTTGTGACAACACATCCCACACCAACTTCTTACCAAAAGTATAGTTGGGGGCATAAATATTAAATAGCAAAAACTGCAAATTGAAATGAGTTACCTTAATCAATTGCCAGTTAGTTTCACTTGAAATGGGCTCCAAAATAACTTTATTTGAATTCCATAATGTTATTAAATCGCCAAAATCCCCCTGCGCCTTTCATTGACAAGCTTTCCACTTAGACCATTTAGTAATAACTGTGTTCAATTTTTCAAGAGAAAACTTAGTTTCTTGTAAAAGAACAATATCAGCCCCACTAGAATCAATTTTTTGTTTGATCTAGGCTCTCTTTCTAGGAGAATTTAAGCCCCTAACATTCCAGGATAATATTTTCATTCCATGATCGAAGAGCAACAGGCTCTCCTCAACCTCATATTGATATTACCATCCAAAGTGGATTGTTTACCCGGTGTTATCTCCTCTTGGAGCTTAACAACATTTTCAACTTACGACCTCTCTTACCAGGTGATTTTGGAGACAAAGAAGAAAGACTAGGTGACTGAGCAATGCATAAATTTGTGGAGAAATCAAATTCCTCAAAACCCTAATCACCTTCCGATCTTGTGTTGACAACATCATAAAATTGTGTAACTAATGTTTTATAAACAACAATGGAATCTTTTAGCATAGAATTTGAAGACAACGGCATTGGAATTTGAGTTCCTTCAAACTCCCTCTCGACTGCCTCTACAATTTCATCAATTAATTTTGATCCTACCATTGAAGTTATCTAATTTTCTATACATTATAAGTTTCCTTCTTTCAACATGGATTGAAAACCCATGAAATCAACCTGATCCGCAGATTTATTTTCAACAAATGGAAATTGGGAGCCCATTGTTAGCATAGAAGCATAAATATTTAGTTTATTAACAATATCAAACTTGAATTCAGGCACAAACAAATTGAGATTATTTTGAAACAAGAAAATCGTAGAAAGAAACCTCTTTTCCTAGCCAGGAGCCAATGAAATTTTAAAAGGCCTATGCATTTGAAGACTTGAGGAAAGAGCCTTTGAAGAAGACATGGTAAGATCATGATAATTAAGAATGTCCTTTATAGCTAATAAATCAAACACAATAGACCAATAAATAGAAAATGGCACATCGAAAGCCCTTGTTTGAATACAATTGACCAATGAACTCTTAAATGCTGAATTTGGAGTCACCTCCAAATTAATACCATCCTTACCTTAAAAGATGACTAAATCATTGCCCAATTTAGAATGACCAACAGTTTGATCAGATACCTTAACAGGAATAAATGAGTTATTGAATGCTTTGCCTTGCGGTGAGGGATGCTGAGATGAAGAACAATCACCTTTATCCAAGTCTTCCTCACAAACATAACTTGGATGTGTGAACCCCAATCCTAGACCTACACAAACACAAGAAACAAACACATTAGTAAGCTCATATGAAAGTTAGAACTAAGATTCCCAATGAAATCCATTTACAATTGCTCAATAATAGTTTAAATGAAGAACAAACATAAAAGATAAATGAAATCCTAATTAAGCAATGCAAACTCTTGATGCTATGGGGAAATTGGTGCCAATTGTGTGTAGAAATTGGCCCTTTCCCAACTCCTTTGTTGCAATGTTGATGGTTTGATGAGTGATCCACTTGATGAAGATTCAATCAAGCTCTATGATGAAAAATCTACATAACCTAGCTAAGGACTTGATGAAATGGATGAAAATGAAAGTGCTTGAGGATGAAGTTGAGTATAGTAAGTTTGCTCAAGTTGTGGATGATCAATTCAATAGAGGATGCCTCTATTTATAGATTTGAAGAATGGAATATTGAAGGATTTTGGTGAATGTGGGACAAAAGACCAACCAATGAGAAGAGGCCACTTGTCCACATGTGATTGGAGGAGGAATGAGCACATTTTGGTCAATGTGCATGATAACTGCTATTGGATTCAAATTTGAAATTTGAATGTGACATGTTTAGAGGGAAGGGAAATGGAGTTAATGTCACTTGTCTCAAGGCTAAGGACATGTAAGAGGCATTAAATGCCTTTTTGGAAGTACCCATCCTTTTTGGAGGGATTTTTGAATTAGAAGAATATTCCACAAAAGATTCCCCTTTTGAATGGAAATTGATGAATTAATAAATCAAATAAATTGATTTATTGTGCAAGTTGCTAGATCTAGAGGATTGGAGTGATTAGGATTAGGATTAATTGGGATTTGATTAATTAAGAGGGGGATTACCTTATTTGACCATTTTGACTTAGATTTTGGATTTAAAGAAATCAAAGTTGAGAGGAATAATGATTTTAGATTTAATTAAATAAAATTGATGTATTTAACTAATGAGAATGATGTTAGATTAAATCAAATAAAGATTAATTTATTTAATTTAAGGAGACCACTTTAGAGATTTAATTAAATAAAGTTAATTATTTAATTAAAAGAGGGATGATTATATTAATTAAACAAAATGATTTGTTTAATTAATAGAGGAGAATGACTTAATCAGATAAATCTGATTTATTTAATTAAGAGAGGGAATAGGATGAATTTAATCAAATTAAGATTATTTAATTAAATTGATTAGTAAAGGAGATGATTTAGGATGAACTGATGTTAGTAAGATTAGGATCAAGTGTGTAGGATCAACTTGTATATTTTTTATCTACATTTTTCCCCTCTTTGAAGCAATGCACTTTTTGCATTGATTCAAAGAATAAACTGTTGTGATCAAAGTTCAAAAAAAAATGATTTTTCAGATGCCCCACTACTGCCCTAGTGAGAGGATTATGCTAGTATACTGCCCCCTCGAGAGATCGAGCGGAAATGTTCAATTTTCTAATCGAGATCACGATAAAATGTGAGAGGAGTGGCTCTATTGATCAAAGGATGAAAGATAATTCTTTTAGAAAGATCAGATATTTGACGTAGACAATTTTGATGATGTATAGACAGTCAATCGGCCATGGGTAGCCTCATGTATATTTTGATACAACACACCAATTTTGGATAGAAATGTTAGTAAAGATAGAAGAAAAAAGAAAAGAATGAGAAGAGGATCCAACAAGCCTACCCCATTAATGATGATGATGATGATTTTCTTACGAGGAGTTGGGATTTTAAAAGGGCCAATTACTTTATGTTTGATAATACACATAGGTATGATGCATCAAGGTATAAAGAACTAGGATGGTGTTTCACCTAGTGCGATGGAATTTGACTTGACAATCAAATAGGAGTATTCATGTTCACACTTGACATATAGAAACCTTGCTAGGATGCACCTAACAAAGCATGTATTCGCCAAGTTATTTTACAAGAACATCCAACAAGCACAACAGATAAAAAAGATAATGATCATTGCCCCATTCCTTTCTCTCTAAACCTATTTTGATTATACATCATTGAGAGGTCCTTAGAATGAGCACAATAAGATAAATCCAAAGAAAGGATAAAGTAAACAAACAAGCTAATGTTCTTCATACCATTGGTCAAGACTAAACTATAGTGTGATACCTGATGTTGATGTCCATCATGGGAAGGATGCATCCTAGGACATGTTGTGATCAGGGTTCTGATGAGATTGATTGAATGATAAGCTATTGATACTCTGAGTTGATCAACTTTCTTGCTTACTAACCTAGAGTTGAGACTTTTCACGATTAGGGTGTTCACTTTGGAACCTGCTAAACTTTCTTCTGACTAAATCACTAAAGGATGAAGGTGATGATTGATTTATTATGAATAAATATTATTGTGAGTGAAAGAGAGATGAGATGGGTGCACCATTTTGGTTTTTTCAAATGTTTTGATGTTTTTGGTATTTTGAAATGTTTTGAGGTTGTTTTGGGATTTTGAGATTTTGAGAATTTTTTGGATTTTCGATATTTTAACCAAGAGACTAACTTAAAGACCTATCTTAGGGGTATCAGGAGTTGATCTACATATTATCCTTTCCTACGTTATACACACAGAGACCACGTAGTTCGACCGATGACAAACTCGACTCGATGATGAGAAAGATGGGCAAACGGATTGCCAGATTGCAATGGACGCTTAAAAGACTGACCTAAAATGTCTCGGGGGATGATCAAAGATCAACCTTTCCTACGTTCAAGCTCAGAGATGATGTAGTTTAGCTGATGATAGACTTGATTGATGAAAATATAGATGGGCAAACAGATTGCCAGATTGTGACAGACGCCTAAAGGACTAACCCAACATGTGAAATAGATGGGAAAATAGATTGTCATTATGACGGATGCCTAAAGGACTAACCTAAGGTGTCTCGTGGGATGATCAAAGATCAACCATGCATACGTTCAAGCTCAAAGATGACGTAGTTCAACTAACCATGCTTTTGAATTTTTTTGACTTTTTGACCTGTTTTTAAATTTTTGCATGATTTTGATTATTTGGATATGGATATATGATGATATCAGTGATCGATTTTGGGATTTTTTTGAAAACCAAGCTTAAGGTTTATTGATTAGATTGATGGATTAATGATGATAATATTGTATACACAACAATGCAAGGATAGTGTTAAGCAACACAAGTATTTCAAGATTGATGATGATAATATTGTTGAGGATACACAACAATGCAAGGATAGTGTTAAGAAACACAAGGATTTCAAGATTGATGATGATAACATTGTTGTGTTAGCGTGAAAAGGGGAAAGAAGATAGACATGAAATGATAAGGGAACCAGCTTTCACGCTTACGTTGTTATATTTATCATCATTGGGCATCAAAAAAATGTCACAAATGGACCACAAACACCATGGTATGACATAAACCAAGGTGTGCAAGGTGACCATTTGGGAGAGACAAACAATCAAAAAAGACAAGGAATGCCCCAACTCATACTAGGAACTCGATTGTCCCAGTCTTTTTGCCAAGACAAACCATAGGTAGCAAACAAAGAAAAGAGGCCATGATCCATCATCATCCCTCTAAATCAATTGATAGGAAATCCTCGAGGAGACTAGTAACATGACCCAAAACCAATCAAAAAGATAAGAAAATCCAGACCAACAAAGTGTTTGCCAAGAGAGTGTTTTCTAGTGATAATGATGATTGTTTGGTTGGTTGATTAGGTTGACCAAGATGACCGAGTTGATTGATAGGTTGATAAGGATCGATAAAGTGATTTAATTGACCATGCCTAGCCTCAGGAAGGACACATCCTGATGAAGGCAAGATTGATTGACCAAGCTGATAAGATTGAGTGGTGTGACAAAGTTGATTGATAATGATAATGGCCGATTTCAGGAAGGACACATCCTGATTAAGGAAAAATTGATTGAAAAAGTTGACAAGATTGTTTGATTGTTTGACAAAGATTTGATGAATATGACCAAGCGATGTGATGATACCCAACCGCAGGAAGGACACATCCTGTTTAGGTAGAGGACACATCTGATAAAGTTGACCAAGTGACAAGTCTTGACATGACACCTAACTGCAAGGACACATCCTGCTTAAGGTAAATGACAAGGTTGAGAAAGTCTAATCCCAGGAAGGACGTATCCTGATAAAAGACAAGAGATAAGACCAAATGAGACAAATGACATAATGCCCCATTCGATATAAGACTAGTGACCTGATTGAGTTGATGATAAGATAATTGATTGATGAAAGATTTAATTTGTTTGTTGTTTCTTGAAGTAGTTTGAATGATGATTGCTTTCAGACCAAGGACACGACCCAACTCGATGAACCCTAAAGGACTTGACCTAGGGGGCCTCGGGGGCTCATCGATAGATGGCCTTGCCTACGTAGCAGTGCACAGAGACCTCGTAGTTCGACACGACTTGAATTTGTCTTATTTGACAAAATACTAGGTCATGATTTTATTTGGACAACCTAAAGGGACTGACCTAATGCCTCGGGGGCTCATTTAAGATGAGTCTTGCCTATGTAGCAAACGCGCAGAGGCAACGTAGTTCGACCATTCTAAAAAAAAACTGATTCAGACTCAGACTCTCTTTTTGGGATTTTTGAAGCTTTTTGATGTTTTTGGATTTTGAAATTTTATGTTTTTTTTTTTTTTTAAATTTTATGGTTTTTTTGGATTTTTTCAGGACATTTTATGGTTTTTTTGGATTTTTTCAGGACAATCAACTAGGAAGGCATGCACACGAATCTAAGGACAAACATGATCTTGCCCCTAGTCAAGCTGAAAACCAATTGATAGGTGATGATGATGATGACAATGTTGTTTGATAGGGGAAAGACACATCCCGAAACAACATGAGGATGATGATTATGTGACTAAAGGATCAAAGTTTGCAGCAAGGCTAGGAACAAATCGAGGAATGTTTTGGATGATGTGCTAGGTTGCATAGCAAGATTGTATGGATTAGACTCATTGCATTTGGAATGACTAACCCTAGGACCAGATGGGATTATGGAGGGCACTTGGATAAGTGAGTTATAATCCTTAAACCAATAACAAGGGAAACCAAGTCCAACAATAGGTATGAAAAGATAATGGATTGCTTTTGGCAAAGGATAAGAGACATGAGGATTATTGGATGGAAGAATTAGGATATGATCTCCAAGGACTATTTCGCATAGGAACAATTTGTTTTCTCCAAGATATGGGTTTGGATAAATTCTATGAAGGAAATGACATGATATTTCATGGGTAGTGTATGACCAAAGGATAGACATGTCCAAAAAAATTTTTCCAAAGCATGATTTATGTTTGTACCCCATTTCTTATCAAGATCAAGGTAGGCGGGAAAATGGATGGAAATGATATGGATTGGATAGATAGATGGAAATTCTATGAGAAAGGCATGGGAGATGAGACAACTTGCCCCCAAGTGTAATAATCCACATAGATAATTTCTCTTACACATGACGCCTGTTTGCCAGGTTTTCATCATGGTACTTATCCAAAGCGCCATAAAAATGGTTTTCACTATTGGACGAAATTTTTCTCTTTACTATTTTTTTTTCTTTCCTTTTGATGATGTCACACAAGACGCCTGCTTGCCAGGTTTTCATCAAGGTGACATATTTTTTGACTTTTTATATCGATTTGATATTTTGGATGACTGTTGATTGTTCTGAATCTTTTGATGGTGTTGATGTAGATACTAGTGTCATGATATGCCAATAGTGACCTTTATGGAGTAATTGTCTTGTCAAGATCATAGCACTTGCATACAACTGATCGATGTCATTGTGATCCTCTCTGATACTAGTGTTGGCCTTATCAAAATATGCACATCGTGATAGAGTACCATGGGAGTCCTTATGATAAAGGGTTGCTGCCAAGATGCGATGGATTTGTGAAGTAGGATTTTTAGACTTTAGGCGAGATGCAAGATTATGATGGATGATGGTAGGTGTGGATGGACTATTTGGTGTTTTGGATGTAGCAATTTTTATTTTCCAAACTTGGGATGGTGGATGATGGAGTTTGGAATTTTGATTAGGATAGTGTTTGGAACCAACATTTTTATATGCCTTTCTTGATGACCATTTTAAAGGAGGTGGACATTTACTATATGTGGGAGTCCTCTTTTCTTGTGGCTCCATATTTTGATTGACTTTTGGATTTGAAATATTTTCTTTGTTTGATCCATTTTTCTTTGGGATCCATTTTAACTTCATTTGTCCACTTGAATTTTTGTTTGATTCAATGGCCTTTGACATTTGATTTTGAATTTTGGATTTATAATAAGTTTCTTTTTGTTGGTTCCAAATGGAAGATTTATTCATGTTGGAATGATGGTTTATGGTGTGGATGGAAGGAGTGTTGGCAGCAACCTTATGAAAAGGACTACTCATGGCCCCCATTTTGATGTTTATATTAGATAAAGTTGCCCCCAATATCAAGGGGGTACCACTAACATCATTTGATTCTCTGAGTGAAGAATAACCAAGACCTTGATGTCTAGGATTTGCATAAAATTGTGTTGGTTCTATAATGCCTTGCTCATGTAGACCTAGTCCTCTTCCTTGATACTGCATGGTCTGATAGATTTTGTTTCCGATGAGGTATTTTTTATTTTGAAAACAAGATGCTAACCCATCATTTTGTATGTGGTTTTTGTTACTTGGAATCTCCTCATCTACAAGAAATTCTGCTTTGACAAAGGTGGATGCTCCTAATTTCTAGGATGTTTTGGATTTATCATTCGTCATGCTTGTTTCTTCTCGATCATTTGGGATATCAATTTGATTTGTTGTAGATTTTGTATCTTCTTCTTTGACTTGATCCATAGTATATTCTTTGTGTTCTCCTTTGACTTGATCAATAGTAGTTGCTTTATTCTCTTCTTTGATGTTATCCATATCATTGATTTGATTATCTATGTGTCCAAAGGAGGCAAGTGTCTCATTTTGGGAAATGGAGGTGTTTTGTGTTTGGATGGGATCATCTTCAAATGTTTGATCATGAATGGCATAAAGGTCAATAAGAGGATCATTTTGGATTTCTTGTTCAATGGTAGGATCTTGGTCAAAAATAGGTGTATCTTGGAGAACATGGTTGTGAATAGACTCTTGAACAAGGATAGGTGTATTTTGGATGCCATGATTATCTAGACGGACTTCTTGGATGGACTTAAGGATGGGATCATGAGATGGACTGCTTCGATCTTGATATGAAAGTGAAGTTGTGATGTCATGCTTTGGACTTTCTTTTTGACATGTATCCTCAAGTTTAGGCAATGGAATTTGATTTTGGACAAGGATATGATTCTCTTTGATAGACCCGAGATTTTGACATGGCAATAATGGAGTTTCAATAGCAAGATGTTTTTCAGTATTGTTAGGCAATGGAGGACATGATGGTGACAAATGGTTGGATGGTGTAGGTTCAACAATGTGATTGGATTTCCTAAGTTTGTTTTCATTTAGGAGTTGAACAAGTTCCTTTGCTAGTTGTCCTTGGAGAGCATTAATTAATGTGCTTTTATTAGATGGTATTGTAGTTTGGGATGGAGTGCATGAAAATGGGTTAGTGGATGATGGATTAGAATAAGATGTGGAGGATTGGAATGGATTAGTGGATGATCGATTATGATAGGATGTGGAGGATTGGAATGGACTAGTGGAAGGTTGGTTTCCCTTGTCAAAGTTAGGATAGGGATGACTAATGGAAATTTGTTGTGGGTCAATGGCATGGATTGTGCTAAGGGACTCTTGATAGTGAGGGTAGATGGATGAAGGACTAAGGCTTATGGATTGTTGGTAAGAAGGGTATGTGAGTGGTTGGTATTGACGATTGAAGATTGATTGGTATTCAGCTTGACTACGAAGAAGATCAAGGTAAAGCGAAGACATGGTCATGAATTTGGATTATGATGGATAAGGAAAACTTAGTGAGGACCATAAAAAACTTGTGACCTTTGGATGGCAATGCAAGGTTCTAATGCAAAATGGATATGAAACTATCCTATTTTTATTTTATTTATTTTTTTGGAGATTTTCAAGGATATAAGGATGCAAAGTGCCAATGTACCTAAGACCAAGATTAAGAAATGGTGGAATAATAATGACCCTATTACCAAGGATATGATATGAAAGGATGAACCTATGGGTGAATGCAACTAAATATGTCACTAATGGAAGATTTGAGCAATTTTTATTGTTTTTTGGTTTTCGATAGAGGTTGTTTGATATCAAATCGGACAAGTTTGGTCTTGGGTTTTAAACTACAAAATTTGGAATTGTTTCAAGTTGAATGTGTGTGTTTCCAGATTTGTGAAAGGTGTTTATTTGTCTCAATGTCTTAAAAAAACACTTGGAAAACACAATATCTTGTCTTTGAAAATTTGAAAACATGCACAATGAAGACAAGCACAACCCTAAGTTAAGCAAGGACAATATTCGCTAGATTCCACGTGGGTTTTCCCAACCGCACTTATTCTTAGCGTGTGAATCCAAAAGCTTGGCCGCACGGGCTCCCCCTTACATTGCACTCACTTCTCAGGCCAACCAAGCTTCCAACCCCCATAAAACTCCCATGGCAGGTTGATCACCTCTACTAAGAACTGCGAGAATGTGGATGCCTTCACAACAACCGTTGCTGTGCTAGCAAATAGAAGGATTTTGGCAACTACACAAAGGTTTTTAGTTCGGGACCCTCGTTCGAGTGGCCATACATGGGGCACAAGATTAAGCTTCGTTTAGGAGGCACTCCAGCCTAAAGAGGTTACGCTCAATAGGGTTTTAGGGAGTACTACTTGGTCTGTATGACACATCCGCACTCGTAATCCTAGGTTTTCCCTTAGGATTCACATTTATATACCGGTCGGGGGTAGCTTGGCCAAAAAGCTCCGTTGCTGATCTGAGTCGTCTTGGGGTGAGTACTTTTTCCCACTAAGGAAGGCCCAAGTTCTAAAGACAATAATCGTTTCTCTTAAACCCAGGATCGCATAAATGCGCAAGGGGAGAGGATAATTCGATTATTGCATCAAAGGGTAACACAAAATTGAAGACACTTATACATTTTAATTACCAAATGATAATGTAAGGAGGACACACAAGACACTTTGTTCATTTTAAAAATTTAACTTGATATGAAACAAACAAAGTTCATTTTAAGCCAATGACATGAAATGCATGTTCATTTTAACCAATGAGTGTACATGCAATTTGTGTTCATTTTAATCTCATGACATGAAATGCATGTTCATTTTAACCAATGATTGTGAATGCAATTTGCATTCATTTTAAGTCCATGATATGAAATGCTTATTTATTTTAACCAATGAGTGTGAATGCAAATTATGTTCATTTTAATCCCATGAAATGAAATGCATGTTCATTTTAACCAATGAGCGTGCATGCAATTTGTTGTAGTTGTTGAAAACAAATAAAATTAATTATACCTAAAGAAATGAAAAGCTCAATTTTTGTTTCTAAAGAAACAATTTTTAGACTCCCTCCAAACTGTGCCACATGCTAAAAACAAGAGATTAGTAACTCAAAAGAAAATAACACCAGCAAATTAAAATAACCATAAATTTCTCAAAACTTAACAAAATTTCAATTGGTTTATATCCATGGAAAGCTAAAACTCGAACCTTCAAAACCCAGAAATTATTTTTCCAAGATTCTGCATAAAAAAACGTTATAGACAAAAGAAGACGCGGGTTTTAACAGCTAAACTAAAAAAATAGCAAATACTAAAATAGTCATAACTTTCTCAAATCTTAACGAAATTTTAAACCGTTTGAAGTTTCGAAAAGCTGAAAACGAGGGCTACAAAACCTAGATGATCATTTTTAAAGAATTTATCTGCCCATTTTTTTGTGCTCAAAAGAAGATGATGAGATTTTGTATGAATTCTTGGCTGTAACCTGCAAAACAACCAAACAAACAAGAAAACAAATAATTTATTTTTTTTGCAATATTATTTGATTCACGTCGGGTTCACCAATGTAAGATGGGGAAAATCAAATAGAATAGATAAAGTGACAGTCAACACTTCTAAACTATTATCCCAATCTAAACAAGAGAATACAAACAAAGAGAGCAATCAAAATGAAAGCAAATGAAATAAAACACTCCCCTTTGAAGTTGATTCTTTCTCTTGTCTCTCCTATTTCTTCTTATGCCAATATTGCCCTTAGATTTGTTGATGAAGTTGTGCAAATATCTATAAATAGTAAGCAAGAAAGTTGGAGATAATGATTGTTCAATTGAAAATGGAGGGAAAGGGTTGCTTTTATAGACAACCATTCGAATGGACGGACGAGATTGATCTTCTAGAAAGATTCTAAGATCAACGGATGAGGATTCGTGAGAGGGAAGTTACGAAATGGATGGCCAAGATCGAGTTTCTAGAAAGATGCCAAGATCTACGGTTGAGAATTGATGCAACCAGAATATGCCATGCATGGAAAAGATATGATGCCGACGGCTATGATAGACATGCAGGACATGCAGACTATGACATAAAATAATGACAAGGGATCTTTGACCAAAATAGAGGGATAAATAATTTATTTAAAATTCTTTATTCGAAAATGGAAGAGGATGACAAGTGGCAAATAAATAATTTATTTTAAATTATTTATTTGGAGGAAATGAAAAAGGAGATTTAATTAAATTCATAAATTTAATTAAAAGAAGAAATATAAATTGAATATGGATAATTCATTTGGATCAAATATTTAAAGGAGAAGAATGACACATAATTAAATAATTTCGTCAATTATTTAATTATAGAAGAATAAAAAGTAAAATAATAATTATTATCTGACTATGGACATGTGATGAAATATAAATAATTAAATAAATAATGATTTATCTAATTATTGAAGAAAGGGGTATTAGTGATGCAATTAATTTATTTTAATTGATTAGGATAGAATAAATATTAGAAAGTGAATTAATTAAATAATTAAAAAATCATTTAATTAATAAAGGAATATGATCAAGAATAATTTAATTATTAGAGAATGATGACCAAGGAAAAATGTTGCTTGTAGACTTTAGGACATTTTTCAGTGTCTACAAATAACATTGTTGAGGATACACAACAATGCAAGGATAGTGTTAAGCAACACAAGGATTTCAATATTGATGATGATAACATTGTTGAGGATACACAACAATGCAAGGATAGTGTTAAGCAACACAAGGATTTCAAGATTGATGATGATAACATTGTTGAGGATACACAACAATGCAAGGATAGTGTTAAGCAACACAAGTATTGGGAAGGATATCCCGAGATGATGGTGGATTGATTGGATTTGACTAATCAAGATTTTGAAGCTTGGCTTGGAACAAAATTGTTTGCAATTATTGATGCAATGTTGAAGTACACATTAGATGCAACTAATATTGATTGTGGATTGATGTTTGATGAAAGATAAAGCTTGATAAGGAACATATTTTTGTCAAAATATGTCATGGGCTAGTGATTTTGATTTTGGCTCACAAATCATTTGACCAATTTAATTTTATGTCTATCAATGTTTGGATCACCACATAAGTTGGAGGAGATATATCAATATTTATTCCTGAATCAAGATGCAAATATCTACCCCCAGTGTCTAGCAATGTATGGAAGGCCACAGGTGGATTCTTGGATACGTGTGTGGATGGATGGATATGGTAAGCATGCAAATGATGCCAAGGATTATCTTGCGATAGGATAAGGGGTTCAGATAGTGGATGTTTATTTGGATAATGCTTCAAGGCTCAGATAATGTTGAGTAGGATAGGATCAATGAAAATGACCCATGTCAAGATGTCTACCATAAGCAAGTGTGAAATCTGCACCAAATTTGGTTAAGATCAAGATAATTTGGAAGATGGGCGTAGATATATGAACATAGATTGGATAAATGGTTTGTGGATGAATGGATTTATTATGGATAAGATGGAGGGAATGTTGGCTTTATTATGGATTTGATGAGATGTTTCCAACTGAACTAGTGAACGCAGATGCTCGATTCTACACATGACTCTTGTATGCTATGTTTTCATCATGGTACCTATCCAAAGTGCCACTGAAATGGTTTTCACTAGAAGAAGATTTTTTTCTTTACTATTTTTAATCCTTTTTTTTATTTTTTATTTTTTTTATTTTTTTTTATTTTTATTTTTTTTATAGATTTTTCGCTAAAAGATTCTAAGCTAATGTCGAACCACCTGGTGGTGCTGACATTGATGTTTATGTCATAATTTTCCACTGATATCTTTCTTGAAGAAGTTGTCTTGCCAAGATTCGTGCACTTGAAAGCAACTTTTAAGAATTTTGTTCTGCTTTGCTGATACTGGAGTTAACATTGTCTTTATGAGCACATCGTGATAGAGTGCCTTCTAAATCCTTTTACATGGTCAATGTGAGAATTGGATATCATGCATGGAGGCATGAATGGTGGAGTGTTCTTAGGAATGGGAGATGGATTGGTTGGCAATTTTGAACCTTTGACTCTCCAAACTTGGGAAGATGAGTAATAATGGATGGATATGGAAGTTTGCATAGAATTAGGACCAACTGCTTAATACACTTTGTGTGTTTCTTGAGAAGCTTTATTTTTCCTTTGTGGACATCTTTAATGGATACTTGCCCCCTTTTTTATTTTTCCCCATAGTTTCTTTAACTAATGGAGTTTGATAGGGATAATCTTTCTTTGTATTTTTTGGTATCCATATGTATTTGATTTGTCCTTCGTTTTTCTTAGCTTCTTTGCTTTGATTCAAATATCCCTTTTGATGTTGGTCCCAATTCATGCGTGGGGTGATGGGTGTATGAAGATTCGTGACGTGGATGGTCGTAGTATTGGCATTGGTTTCATCATAAAGATTCTTCATGCTCCCTATGTTGACGTTTGCTTGAGACAAAGTTGCCCCTAGTATGGTGGCAGTAGCATCTTTGTTCTTTGATTCTCCCTGTTTTGAGATGTCTTGTTCAGAATGCATTCTCTAAAAAATGACCACTGTAGATGATGTCATTTCAATTTGTTGCTCTGTTGACTCTGGAATTTCCTATTATGTTTGACCTATTCCCTAGAGTTGATAATACTAGATATCTTCATACATGATGTCCTCAATCTAAATTTGGGATATATCTAATCCTAATTTTGACAACTGAGTTTGACTGTAGGAATCAATATCCTACTCTTTTTGTGTAATAATGTCAGCAGTAAAGGAATCATGTTCTGAATGAATATCATCTATGTGTCCATCCAAGGAAAGCATCTCATGGGTAGATGGAGGAGTATGTGTTGTGTAGATGTGATCATCATTCATGACCTTTTGTATAGAATGGAGAGTTTTCATTAGATCATTTTAGTAGTTGGGAGATAGAAATTTTTGATCTCAATTAGTTTTGGAATTGCTTTCTACATGCTTTGGATTAAGTTCTTAACATGGGTCAATTTAAAAGAATGGATTGCTTATAAAGGGTTCTTGGATATCTTCATTAGGCATAGGAAGTTTCTCAAATGTCATGAGGTAAAAGGATTTCCATATGTTTTGGAAAGGATCATTGCTAGACCTTGGTGAAAGATGTTGAGCATGCTTTGGAATAAATTCTTGAGATATGTCCTCTAACTCATTAGGTGATCTAGAGACATTATCAACATAATCATTGGTGAATGGATCTTGATCATCATTTTCAATGTTTGTGGTGGGAATCTATTACAAGCTTTGTTGCACGAGTAAGGCTTGTTGATATGCTTGTTTTTTTTGTGCCAACAATGCTTGTTATTGACATTTTTTTTGTTGTGCCAACAAAGCTTTTTGTTGGGCTAGTAATTGGGTTGCTTTCTATTGCACTTGATACCTATTGTAGGCCTTGTTGAAATGCCTGTGCAATTTGAGTGGCTTGCAATTGTGCTTGGTGTTGAGCTTGTGCTTGCGCTTTCTGAACTTAGTGTTGGGCTTGAGCTTGAGCCTGTGCTTGTTGAGCTGCTTGCAACATGATGTTGAATGAATTGGTTGTGTTGTGCTTTGGTGGTAATGGTGGTGGATTGGGAATGGTGTTGACCATTGTCATGAAAGGAGCGGTTGTATTGATAATATTGGTTTGAGTTATGGCTGGTGTGATTGAGGTGCTTGGTCCCTGAGACACTTGAGGAATGGTATATGTGTTAATCGTTGGGGTTGCTTGGATGGTCATCATCTTTTGTTGTGATATCAATGGCACAGTTGGAGGATTTTTTATGATGCTTTGGTTTATAATTAGAGTGTTTCTCGATTTTGGTTGATTGATGGTTGGTAAAGGGGGAAGGCTCATGCCTTGATATCTTGGTTGATAGATTTGTAAGTTTTGACTTTGATTTAAATCTACCATAGGAAAAAATGTTCCAAAATTCAAATTGGGAAAACTCACATTTTTTGTATCATTGAGGTTTGTAGGAGATAATGATCCCATGTATGGTTTGTCCAAATGCAAGTTTTGAAAATCAATTGGCATCGTGAGACTTGGATAGTCTGGTTGACTTTGATTACTCATGATGTATGAATCAATTTTATATTCCATGTTCCTCTTGTGTTTTTACCTTGTTGACCTCTAAGGGATTTAGAACCAATGATGAGATGAAGGATGAAAGGGTGAGGGGTATGGGTGTTTAAACTTTTAGGAACTTTGGATCAATACTAGACTTTAGGACTTGATTTGATTTGATTTTGATTGAGGATAGTTTGACTAAGTGTGTTAAGTCAAAACAAGTGATAATACACTTTTAAACTCTATGAACTTGTGTTATCCTAGAGTAAACTCATACATAAGAGGATAGTTTGACTAAGTGTGTTAAGACAAACAAAGATGATTTTGGATAATGAACTTGTAAATTCTAGAAATTTGTGTTATCCTAGAGTAAATTCACTCAAGAAGATTGATAATTTGACTAAGTGTGCTAAGTCAAACAAGGTGATGTTGATTTTTCCTGAAATTTAAGCATAAGTGATGTTTTCAAAGTTCCCAAGAATTTTTTGGTGAGATGAAATTTGATTTTGATGGTTGAGGGATGGATGAGAATGATTTATTTTGATCCTAAATGAACCTAAGAGGGACTTTTTTACAAGACTAAATTTTTGAAGAACGTGCTTTTCCCTAAGAGCATTTCAAACCAAAAGACTAATGTTTGCTTAAAAGATCGTAATACAAAAGATAAACCAGCACATGTGCGGTTCAATTGATTTTATCTTGGTTAATGAATTTTGTTTTACCACATCCACTTTTTGATTAGCTTTTCAAACTAAATGTCTATGTCTCCATTCCTTTTCATTCCACAAGGTTCGTTATGTGAAAATCAAGGTTTCAAGAGCACAGTTTCCTAGGTTGACTTTAGTGAAAAAAAAATGATGATTAAACCCAAGTACTTAGAAACCTCTAAGGATAGAATCCCTAGGGCAAGCAAGAGCACTTAGATTTGTCAAAGGATATTTGTTTCCTCCAAAGGGTTTGAAATTTTGAAGTTTTTTATGAATGTTTTTGATCAAAGCAATGTGTTTTCGATTCCAAGAACATGTGCAATCCTAGGATGAAAAGACAATATTTGTTGGGATCCCACTTGGATAAATCCGGTTGTGCATAGTTAGTGTGGATGATTAGATGCTTGACCACACAGGCTCCCCCTTACAGTGCACTCGCTTCTCATGTCATCCAAGCATTAGTACCCATGAATCTCCCATGGCATACTTTTCATCTCTACAATAGAATCACATGTATATGTGGGGTGGCTTCAAAGGACATGACTTTTTGCACCAACAAATAGATTAGGATTTTGGCTTTGGCTATTTACAATGGGTTTTAATGCAGGAATTCCATTCATGGGGGACTGTCCATGCTGCAAGAGACCATTTCTTCCCTTCTCATCGAAATAATCCTTGTGATTCTCGAACTTTCCTCGAGAATCCACACTTGTATACCGATTGGAAGTCACTTGGTTTTAGCGTGTTCCCAGTTGGGTCGTTCCCTTGGGTGATTATTTTTTTCCCACAAGGCAAGCCCTCTAAGATAATCAAAATCAAGCAAGCATATCCCATAGTTCAATTGACCTTCGTTGAAAAACAAAGGGAGAACACTCGCAATATGTCATGCTCACACTCACAAAATTGGTTCAATTTTTAGGTACCCAAAATGAAATGTGGAGGAAATTACTTTACTCAACTTAAGATCACCAAAAGAGATTTTGATTCTCAAGATCATTGTGAAGTGCGAGAGAAACGCATACACCTTTTTAAATGAAATTACTTTGGAAAAAAAATTACAAAAAATAAAAACACATGTTCATTTTAAATCCCTCAAAGCAATAATGAATTTTTTTAAGCACCAAAGGAAGTGTGAGATTTTCCTTGTTCAATTGTTAATCCTTAAACCAAATCTAGTAAGTTGATCTAAAATTCTTTTTAAGCCCTTTGTTTGTAAAATTTGAAAGAAAATTTGTGTTGTTCTTTTTAGAGCCCAAAAGAAATTTTAGTGTATCCTAAGAGCATGAAAATAATCAAATCCTTAGAAAGGGATTATAAGTTCTCCCACGAGTGTTTAAAAACACTTAATACAATGAGATGATAACATCATAAAGAACCCTTGGCCTTCGTTTTCCTACCTTCACTTTTGATCAAGAAATTTCCCTTTTTGGCAAGTTTCAACAATTATTAGATTTTGCCATTTTTGGTAATTTCTCATGCATAACATTGAAAGTCCTATTTTTTCCCAAAAACTTTCTAAAACTAAGATAGGATGAATTTCCAACTAACATCCTAAATTTGAAACATGAACTTCGAGTTATTAACAAAAACAACTTTTAAAAAACTAGAAAAAAACACTAAATTATCATTTTGAGGGCCAAGATGAAAGTTTCAAGCCCCGGAAATGCACCGAAATGGCCACCAACTCACTTAAGGTGGTAAGCAATCCACATGTCTTCTCATAACAAAACCGCCTATAAAATTTCAGCCAAAACCCACATCTGAGTCAAAAGTTATGACCTCGAGAAGTTCCTACATCACAAAAAATGTTAAAAATAATTAGAAATCTGCCTTTTACCCAACTCCAACGGTGCAATCCGTGGGCCCGATACAGTTTGAGAAGGCCAGGGGCACAATATAGTGTTGCTGATGACTAAGAGCGGCGCAATATAGTGTCGTTGATGACTAAGAGCAACACTCTGCAGCAAGACAAAGAGCGCAATTGCGGCACTATTTGACCCAGCAACATAGTTTGGAGTTTAGAAACCCACGGTGCAGTTTGGAAATTTGAATTTTGTGGGTGAGAAGACTCCAGCAGCGGAGTTTAGAGTTTGGAGCAGTGCAATATAGCATCGCTTAACTGATAGCGGTGCAATATGACACCACTAGACTGTGAGTGGTGCAATTTCTTGTAGGCACAAAAAATGTCAAAAAATGATGGATTTTTGAAAAAACGTGATGAATTTCTCCAAATCAGCCCTCCTTCTAGCTCCAAAATGTGAACCCCAATCCTAGACCTATACAAACACAAGAAATAAACACATTAGTAAGCTCATATGCAAGTTAGAACTAAGACTCCCAATGAAATTCATTTACAATTGCTCAATAATAGGAAAAATGAAGAACAAACATAAAAGATAAATGAAATCCTAACTAAGCAATGCAAACTCTTGATCCCATAGGGGAATTGGTGCCAATTGTGTGTAGAAATTGGCTCTTTCCCAACTCCTTTGTTTCAATGTTGATGATTTGATGAGTGGTCCACTTGATGAAGATTCAATCAAGCTCCATGATGAAAAATTTGCATAACCTAGTTAAGGACTTGATGAAATGGGTGAAAATGAAAGTGTTTGAGGATGAAGTTGAGTATAGTAAGTTTACTCAAGTTATGGATGATCAATTCAATAGAGGATGCCTTTATTTATAGATTTAAAGAATGGAAGATTGAAGGATTTAGGTGAATGTGGGACAAAAGACCAACCAATGAGAAGAAGCCACTTGTCCACATGTGATTGAAGGAGGAATGAGCACATTTTGGTCAATGTGCATGATAAATGCTATTGGATTCAAATTTTAAATTTGAATGTGAAATGTTTAGAGAGAAGGGAAATAGAGTTAATGTCACTTGACTCAAGGCCAAGGACATGTAAGAGGCATTAAATGCCTTGTTGGAAGTACCCATCCTTTTTGAATCGAAATTGATGAATTAATAAATCAAATAAATTGATTTATTGTGCAATTTGCAAGATCTAGAGGATTGGAGTGATTAGGATTAGCATTAACCAAGATTTGATTAATTAAGAGGGGGATTAGCTGATTTGACCATTTTGACTTAGATTTTTGGATTTAAATAAATCAAAGTTGAGAGGAATAATGATTTTAGATTTAATTAAATAAAATTGATTTATTTAACTAAGGAGAATGATGTTAGATTAAATCAAATAAAGCTTAATTTATTTAATTTAAGGAGATGACTTTAGAGATTTAATTAAATAAAATTAATTATTTAATTAAAAGAGAGATTATCATATTAATTAAACAAAATGATTTTTGTAATTAATAGAGGAGAATGACTTAATCAGATAAATTCGATTTATTGAATTAAGAGAGGGAATATGATGAATTTATTCAGATTGAGATTATTTAATTAAATTGATTAGTAAAGGAGGTGATTCAGGATGAACTAATGTTAGTAAGATTGGGATCAGGTGTGTAGGATCAACTTGTATATTTTTTGTGTCTACAGGATGAACAATGCAATGACATTTAAAACAAATTACAAGCAGATCCTCAAAGATAAGAGATTGTTTCCAAAGTCCATACCTAGACTTGATATTCAAAACTGACAGAAGAGGTTTAGAAACATCAATAAGAATACAAACCCTAATTGGCATTGAGGGATTTTTAAAGAACTACAAATCCTTACGAAGGAATATGCCCAATTGATTACCCAACAACTCAATAAGATGATTTTCCCTATATTCAAGAGGCAAGCCTTGAAGTTGAATCCAAACTGGTATGAATTTAATCATGTTTTGTAAAGGATCAAAGTTCGGATTCCATAGAGAAGTAAATAAACAATATCCTTCACACATCCAAGATTTATTTCTATAAATAGCATTTCTATCCTCTTTCGAATCAAAGATGACAAAAAAAAAATCGTCCCCTTTGTCAAGATAAAAATCCTAGGTAGCTCCCTCCCAATTTTGAAATACCCAATCTTGCAAGAAATTAATATCAAGGGAGAATTTCAAGAACTTACATACAAAATATTTTTCCTAAAGATCAAGAACTTGAGGCTAAATTAATTCATCATTTAGGGTAACATGGTGATCTCCATGACTTGTAGACAAACCTCTGTGCATTTTGGGAACCCATCTTAAACCATGCTGAGCCTTATAGTCTTTACCAAGACCAAAAGGTCAATGAACTAGAGCCTTCAAACCTTAACAAACCCTAGGATGAAAAGAACATCTAGGATTCTTAATAGGGATAGAATTCAAAAAGGACGTCGGGTTTGAAACCAAAGGCTTTGGATTAAAGGGTCGCGGATGTGAAATAGGAAAAGAATTAGGTAAAGAAGTTGGATGCAATACATAATTATTTGGATTGAAGGGAGCTTGTGCATTAATTAAGATGGAATTGGGAAAGGTGGATGGGGAATAAAAACCTGATACAACCCCTGACTAATGCCTGAAATGAGAAGAACCTGAAGATTTCCCAGAGGATGTCAAGTCTGAGCCGGGTAAACCCATAATAGTGGTGAACAATTTCTACGAGGAAGGAAATTTGAGAAAATTCGCACGCATACAAAATTTCATGTTTTAAAGGGTTCGTTCGAACTAGGGGGTTTGCATGAACCCAAAAGAGGGGTTCGGTCGAACCCCTAGTTCGAGTGAACCCCCTTTTGCATGGTGGGTTCGCTCGAACCCCATGAAGCCACGTTCCCTTATGGGGAATTCAAAAAGAAGGGGGTTCGAGCGAACCCCCCTTTGAACGAACCCCCCTTCACCCTTTCGAGCGAAGGGGGGTTCGCTCGAACCCCCCTTTTTTGCCCTTCTCCCCCTCTTCCACCAAATTTTACCAGATTTTTGTCCTTCGAAGCTCAGGTTGAGGATGAAAATGGAGGAGACTTCACAAACCCAACTAGAAGATGCTAGTCCTCAAAACGAGTTATCCAATGAATTAAATTTTAATATGTTTTGGTTTTATTATGCATGTGTTTTTTTAGTTTTATTAAACATAGGTTTTTCATTGAAAATCAAGCTCTTTGTTTTGCACATGTGGAAAAATAGCAGATTATCAAAATAAAAAAATTTAAAATACGTTGAGGCTGGGTATTGATGTCTTTGATCCATTAAAAAAAAAAAATTGAATTTTGATTCATACAAAAAAATTTATGTTGTATACAATCTGCCTATGTCTGAGTTGCAATTGGTTTGACTTTGAATCTTGATTAAGGAAAAAATATTCAATTGAAAACTATGAGACCAAATGAAAGTGCTAGATATCATAGTTACAAATCTAGATTCGAAAAAATTAGAATTTTATCCTTCATACAAAAAAAGTTATGTTGTATACGGTGAGCGTCACTTTTTAAAAATGTTGTTTTCTGAAAAAAAAAATCAGTTTTCGTGGGAGATGGAGAAAAAAGTGCAATCTAATTCCAAAAATTTTGAAAAAAATATTTTTAGAATCTACAAAAAAAATGTGATGAGACTCTAGTTTTAATCATCTTCAAATTCCTCACGGTTTAGACGCTATAGGTTCCCGCATATGAAGATTTAGTTAAAAATAATAATTGCAGTGTCCAGTTTGGCCAAAAATTGTAAACAACTATTGTGGGATCACCCAGCCACAAATATCAAAAATTTCTTATTTTTCCCTAGAAAAAGATCTATAAGGACCAATGGAATGAGGGTACAAGCCTGAAAAAACCCTAGAAGAACCCCTGTGTAGACCCACAGCATCAGAGGACTCCCTTGGCTTCCTATAATGGTTAGAAAAAACCTGTTGGAGCCGAAGGGCATGCCCCTACTTTTGTAGACCATTTTTTTCCTCCCCATCTCCTCCAAAGTTCATCAGTCTTTTTTATTTAATCCCCATTGTTTCTTAACTCTAAGTTACTTATAATTTGGCATAACTATTGACAAACCAAAAAATTTTGAGTTCAAGTTTTCCATGATTTGTTGTTTTATGCTATAAAATACCTCTCCACTACTCCTTTACTTCTCCTTGAATATTATATTGTTTCTCTCTTTTCACAGGTGCCAAGAAACAAAGGGGGGAACTTGCAGCCATGATTCTTTAATGATAAGATGTAAAAAAGGGCTAGAGCCCTGCTGGATCATAAGGTATTTCAAATCACTTGGAAACACCCAGTCAGTCAAAAGATTTTGAAGGGTCAAAGGCCAAAGTTCTCTTGCAAAAGGGCATTGAATAAATAGATGAATAATTGATTCTTCAGCAGCTAGACAAAGGGAACATCTATTGAAAAATTAAAATCCTTTCCTATTAAGGACATCAGTAGTGAGGATTCTACCATGCATAGTAGCCCACCAAAAATAATTAATTTTTGGAATTAACTTGGCATTCTAGATCAAATTCCAATTGAATTTTTGATCATTAGAAGGAGCTTCATCTAATCTATTATAATTTATTTTGACAATGAAATATCCTAAGGGATTATCACCCAAGATCCAATCATCTTCACCTCCTTGAAGGGCCAAACAACAGTCTCCAATCAGGGAGTTAAGAGTGGAAATAGCTCAGAACAAGCCACCACATTTCTTTGCTAACCAAAGACAAGTGCATTGCCTTGTTATATTATTGTACTAATTAAATATAATACAAGTATAATATAAGTATTATTTTATTTATTATTATAATCAATAATATAATATTAAAATATTAATTATATTATTAATATTTACATAATATATTAATATACTATACATATTTTTTCCTTTAATTTCCTTACACATATAAATTTTAGAGAGGGATAAATAATTAGTCATTACATTGAAATTTTATTCTGGTTGCATCTTTGGGATGTATGGTTATTTTTTCCTTACCAAAAGTAAAATATTGAGATAATTATTTTGAAATATCAAGATCAATAGACATAATAATCCAACCTCAAACTTTATTACCTATTCTTAATAAAAAATTGAAACCTTGTTTAAATATTTGTCTAAGATTTGGTATCTAGAATTGATGATATTAGATAGTCAATTAATGTGTAGCTTCTATCTAGTAAAAATGGTGTTTTCATGAGTTAAATTCAAGTAAGAACAAGGGAAAAAGGATAAAGTATGAAAGTTTATTATTATTTAATACTAATATTAGCTGGTGTAATGAGATTGAAGATCTCTATGTATTTCAAAATATGGAAAAAAGAAATACAAGAAATAGAATTTTAAAAGTAAAAATGCTTAAATATGGAAACATATGTAGAAATAATGGTACTTAGTTTGATTATCTAAGAAGTGATTTAGTGAATGCTCAAACAATCTAAAGTGTCTTGGAATCTATAATAGAGAATCTAAAATTAATACTCAACTTAAGATCAAAATATTCCTCTTTCATTTTATAGGGTTGAGTCAATAGCTACAAATTCATCCTTACTTTCTCTTCTAAAAATAAAGAAAACCATGTAGGAGACCTGATAAAATTACTTTAGAGGTGCAAAAAAAATATGTGATATCATTGAATCTTAAGAAGTGTACCATCGAATTTACCAAACACAAGCTCTTGGGCTATATCATATTTGATAAGGGTATTTCCATAGACATGGATGTAATCAAAACTATTATCAATATTTCTCTTCTTAGAAGCAAGTAAAAGAAAGATCTTTTTTGAAATGATAAACTTTGTTTGAAAGTTTGTATCAAGGTTTTTGAAAATTTTACATTCTCTCAATAATATATTGAACAAGGATATTCGTGTATATTAGACTTTACAAGCTCAAATTTCCTTTTATAATAGTAAAAAAAACACATTTTTAATGCTCTTGTCTTGGGGTGTGTGCACTAAATTGAGGGAAAAGAAGGTGGCCAAAAGTATCATTTTTGGCTAAACATATAAAATAATTTTCAAGATGCAAATAAATATTGACACATACATAGTATGCCATTATAACATGTGACATTATAAAAAGTAAAAACAAAATACAAGTTGTAGTTTTAACATAACCTATGATTTGGAAATCCTTAAATTACATTTTTTTTAATTCGTTGAGTGAATTTTGGTGATTAGCATCATTTGCAAGCTCCGTGATTTATTTTTAATATATATATATTTTCATGATGTAACTTGATTTATTAATTAATTGATGAGCGTTAATTGTAAATACTTTTTTAAACTTTAAAATATAATGAGTTTTATCTGTTAATATGTTAGGATAAAATATTTGATGTAGTATTTTAAGTGTGTTAAATAAATAATTAGTAAATAGCTATATAGAGTATATAGTAGAAGTAATTAAGAAGAAATGTATAGTAGTTTAGAAAAAATATTTATTTTGTGTAAAAGAATAAAAACAAGCATAGTCCATTATAAAAATATAGAACTTGACAATATTATATACTCAATTCAATGAGAAACATAAAATATAAGTGAAGAATATGCTACAATATATATGTTGAATTCTATAACTTTTCACTCCAAAAAACTAAATGAACCTCCTTGTAAAAATATGTTGAAATCATTGATCAAACATGATTGTTGTCATTTACCAATGATTATCCATAAGAGAATCAAAGTTAGTTCCTCTTACATGGAAAGTAAGGAATTATCTTGTATGTTTAAAAATAAAATTTTAAAAGAATTAAACCTCAAATATTTTTGCATATTTGGATTCCTCTCAAATTGTATGTAGTTAAAAAAATGCACATCATTTCAAGTTTTATGTAAAATGTTATGTCTTCTAAAAGATGGAGGATTTTTAAATATATACTTTTTCAAATTTTTAGCTTCAAATTCATCTCACAATTGGCATCAATTACAAGGGGTATCACGATGACTAAATTGTCTTTCTTGATGCTTATGAAAAGGCTTCTTTGTATATTACTTATTAATAATTGATTTTCCTAGGATGTGTATTTTTCATTTTCTTATTTATCCTAAATTTGTCCCTTTCACTTTCATACCTACCTTTTTATGGCTATTCAAAAACTAAAAAAATTATTTTAAGTTTTGAACTAGGACTTCCTACAAGTTTCCCCCTTTTAAATACCTTTAGAAATAAGCATTTAAACTATATGATTCCATAATCTTGTGCTACTAAATTATTTATACTTGTCATCCATGACACGAAGAGAAGAATTAATTTAAATATGTATGAATAAAAATCCTCCAAAACTAATGAAATCTTCAATCTGAGAAGAGTTCAAGAAACGTTCATTTGGACCCCAACAGTTATAAAACAAAATTATGAAGATAGCAAAGAATCCTTTAGAAATTTGAAACCAAAGGAGTATGAAACTATAAACTAAAATAAAAATGCACCAAAAGGGTGAAACTAAAAAAATTTAAAATTTGTGTGTAGGATTTACCATGAACTTGGATGCTACTACATCAAACATATCAAGTAAGAAGAAATCTTCAGCCAGAATAAACAAAAATCATGAACATTTTGTAATATTTGGAATGGAAGTTAGATGCTTAAAAAGTTCTAATTAATTCACACAAGTATCTTTATAAACTTCTTTCTTCTTCCAAATGGACTATATATTCTTTATATTCCTTCCCCTAGTTTTTTTATCACTCGAAAATCTACCACTTTATCCACTTCTAACATTTTTTCAAGAAATTGGTGTATCCATCATTTTCCATACTATAATTTAAATTTTAATTCCCTTGTGCACTTGTTTCTCCTTCATGATATCTATACAAATTAGCAACATTGAAAAAAATGGAAAAATATGTATTCCTTCTAGTGGTTCAATTTCATATGCATTGGATGAAAATTTCCTCAAAACCTTGTATGTTCTTATATTCTTCCACTTCAATATATTATATGTTACCTAAGGGGACATTTACTTTCTAAAATATGCCAAAAATAGATGACCCACTTTAAAAAAAACATCTCTTTTTCTCATATCGACATTTTCTTTATATTTTATGGCACTTTTCTCTAAGTTTTTCTTTAGATAGATTGTAGTGTTGTAAATTATCACCCTTCACAATTTCACACTATGTTTTTCTCCCCCTAAATGCACAGACCTAATTGAATACCTAATTTCTTAAATTATGCATTTTGTGGCTTATTTTAACGTTTGTCAATAAATTTCAAGTGGAAAACATAAGCATTTATTTAATATTTTTCCTTGGATTTTTAGATCCTAAAAAGTGGGTCTAGACAAAGGTGCCCTTAGTGCCCTTTTCCTCTTAAGCTAGCCCCAAATTTATAAAGGTCAAAGGTGGCATTGAATTTTATATTTTCTCCTCACATTATGTATCTTACAAAATAGGGTTGGGACAATGGCACCCTAGGTGCTTATGTCTCCTATTTTGGACCCAAATTTGAATATGTCGAAGGTGAAATTTTATTATTTGAATTTGAAATGTCTAAATTTGGCCATTGGGATTTAATTTTCAAGAAATTAGATTAAATTCCTATAAATACCTCATCATTGCATCATTTGAAAACTAAGTGAAAATTATTGGATAAATCATTGACAAGAGAATTATCAACCAAATCAAGAGCAACCATTAGAGGATTAATAACAATAATTCAAGATCCAAATATCATGTCAAAATGTGAGTGTGTACTTTTTTATGTTTCATATTATTTGTGTTTAACCCTAGTAGGTATTCAAGAAATTCAAATCAATTCAAGAAAAATCCAATCCTTGAGGATATGTGTATGAATTTAGTCCTTCAAGGAAGCCATTAAAGGCTGGTGAGTTACAGAACTTTATGGATTCATCATTCCTTCCTATCATTTATCCTTTTATTATTGAAATTTCCATTGTGGAAGTGGAAATGCTAACATAGGGTTTGACCAAGGCAAGCCCCCAAATGGCACAACCTTTCTTCTCTCTTTGAATGTGTAGGTTTCAGGTCTAAAGATGATTGAAGGAAGTTTGAAGTTAAATTATTTTTTGTTGCAATCAAAACCATACACCTTGACAACTCATGAAAACTCACTTATAGAATTATCTGACTATGATCTGGTAGTGTGGCAAGTGGGAAATGGAAGCTCAAATATGACACCAAAGGACTATAAAAACATATCTAAATAACATCTATAGGGACAATGGCACCCTGGGCACCTATTTCCTCTATATTCAAGCTCAAACTTGTAAGAAAGATGCACAGAGCTCTGCCTTACTTAGATATGTTGTCAAAATTTTCTATTATAGCCTTTCTATTGTTGAAATCTTGCATTATCATTCTAAGGAACATAGTTTAATTAGGTCAATCAAGGAAATTCATTCCTAATCAATTTTCAAGGCTCTAAAGAATCAAATCTAGGTCCGATTTACTCACCTTCATGGTTAAAATTCAATATAATCACCTTGTTGATTTGTATCCTAGTATTATCTTTCAAAAGGCTTGATCCTAGTGCTCTATGTATTAGACCTCGGATCCCTTTTTCACCAAACATATCTATGCAACTCTTTTACATAATCAATCAAATATTCTACTATAACACTTTTTTCTTCCCAAATTAGTTGTATCTCTCAATTAATCTACTCATCTTGGACTAAACCATAAAAAATATGGAATGGTTTATTCCCTAAATTGAATCATTAAATCTCTATCTTCTTAGTAATCCAAGAATTAAATCCATACTTACATGCTCCTAAGGCCTTTTATGTATAGGAAATGGCTAATATAATCCTATATTTTATTTTGTTCCATTTTGTTTCTATATGGTTGATATGGCATGCCATCCTTATCTTCTATATTATATATATAAATTCTTACGATTTCTCTCTTATCCATTTTGTTTCTACTACATGTCTTTTAATTTTCTTATTTTTCTTAAATATGTCCCTTTCACTTCCACGACGACCTTATGTGGTTGTTCAAAAAATAAAATTAAAAAAAATAAATTTTGAATTGGAACTTCCTACAGGTTGCCCCCATTTAAATGCCTCTAGAAATAAATATTTAAACTATATGATGTCATACTCCCCCATAGTTATATTATTGATACCTCTACCACAATATGAAGAAAAGCATCAATTTAAATATTGATGAATAAAAATCCTTCAAAACTAATGAAATAAACACCCTAGGAAGAGTTCAAGAAAATTTCATTTGGACGACAACAATTCCAAAAGAAAACTATAATCTAGTAAAGAATCCTCAAGAAACTTGAAACCAAATGCAACAACCAAAATAAAAATGCATGAAAATGATGAAACTAACAAAATTGTAAGAAATATGTGTAGTATTTCTTGTGAAACTAGATGCTCCAACATCATACGGCTACCCCAAGTGAAGCCACAATAGTGGTTTACAATTCAAGTGAGGAAGGAAAACTCACAAAAAATGAATACATGGCAAAAAAACTTGATTTTAGGGGTTCGTAAGAACCTACTAGTTCGAGCAAACCCAACCCATAAGGGGTTTGTTCGAACCAAGGTTCGAATAAACCCTTTTAATTCTTTCCCACCCAAAAACCCAACAAAATCCCTTATGGAAGGGTGGTTCACTCAAACCCCTAGGGGTTCGTACGAACCCCCCTTATTCCTCATCCCCCCCTGAGACACAAAAAAAATCTAAATTTTGGCACTTTGAAGCTCAGGTTGAGGATGAAAATGGAGGATTCTTCACAAACCCAATTGGAATCAGGTAGTCCTCAAAATGAGCTATCCAATGAAAATAATTTTAATATGTTTTTGTTTTACTATATATTTGTTTTTTTAGTTTTATTAAACATAGGTTTTTCATCACAAATGAAGGTCTATGTTCTGCACATGTGGAAAAATAGCAGACTATCAAAACAATAATTGAAAAATATGAGTGCACCATATATTGAAGTCCTTGATCCAACAAAAAAATAATAATTTTGATATATACAAAAACTGTTACGCATTATACGGTCGCGCTATGTTTGAATTGTAATTGGTTTGACTTTGAAACTTGATTAAAGAAAAAATATTCAATAAAAAACTATCTAACCAAGTGGAAGCACTAGATATCAGAGTTACAAATCTAAATTAAAAAGAATTAGAATTTTATCCTTCATGGAAGAAAAATTAAGCGTTATACGATGTGCGTCACTTTTTAAAAATGATGTTTTCTAAAAAAAACCAGTTTTCGTGGGAGATGGAAAAAGAAGTGCAATCTGATTCCAAAAATTTTGAAAAATATATTTTTAGAATTTAAAGACAAAATTTGACGAGACTCTAGTTTGCATCATCTTCAAATTCCTCACGGTTTAGCTACTATAGGTGCCTGAATGTGAAGATTTAGTTAAAATAATAATTTCAGTGTCTAGTTTGGCCAAAATTTGTAAACCACTATTGTGGGATCACCCCCCCTTTCTCTATCCCTTTATGTTTTGATATAAAAAGGCTTCAATTACTTCTTGTTGTAGGTTATCTCTCAATCTCACATTAAGGGGATTTCCCTTCTTAATTACTACCAACAGTTAGTCAATGGGAAATTTTTTGATGATTCCTTCCCTACCCTCATTGAAAAGGAGAATAATGTCAAATAGGCACTTCAATGACTATAATTTTTTCACAAATCCTTTAGCTCAAGCATCCAATGGAAAAAGAGTCTCTACTATAGATAATCTTTCCTTCCCAAATTGAGTTGGCTTGACTCATTTGGGTGGAAGTGGATTGATCATCATAGAATTTGATGCTTCATGAGCATTCCTTTTTCTTTCTACACCTCTCCTTTCAAGCTTTAGCAATTCATGCTCATGAGAATTAAAAATAAATTCCACTATTAGACCACAAAGCCTCTTTCTTTGGCTGGAAAATTTTGAATCTATTCTAAAATTTTGGCCACCTTGCATGTTTATTATTTCTCTTGATGGGTCCCCTCCAAAGCTACTTATTTGAAGATATAGAAGCTTCTAAGATATTTTCTCTAGGCTTCTAGTGAAGTAAGTCAAGACTTCTATCGCTTGGTATAGGAATTATGTTGACTTCCTCATGAGGTTGGAGGGCTTGGTTTGATTTTCATTAATAGAAAAGGTATTTCCTTATGCACTAGAAATGGATCATTTAGGTTGCCCAAGGTAATGAAGCTTGGAAAATCCTTGTTCATCATTGTATTGGTGCTAGTACACCTTTAGGGTGTCAAACATGGAAAGGATTCAACTTAGGAACCCTTCTCACTATGAGGGAATGTGTTACCATTCAAGGCACCTTTGTCATCAGAAGTATATGGAAGGCTTGGGAAGCCATTAAACCTAGGTAGCTCTGTTGATAAGAGATAATTTTCATAATGTTCTATCCATTAATCACCAATCCAACTAGTTGTCTCTAATTTTCAATTCCCAGGGTAGGCCTCTAGCCAAGTTCCCTTGGATTCATGCTTTAAAGTTATTTAATTAAGGAATGTTAGTTTTACTTGATCTCACTCATTGATCCACCAAGAATTTATTGTTTTGTACCAATTTCAAACTTATGTTCAAGCTTTCCAACTAGGACCAAGAAGCATTCCAAGGTGTTATTGATTATATTCCTCCCCAAGCGCTACATTAAATTGGGGTGTGATCTCTCAAGTCTTGGTGGAAATATTGGAATTGGTATCCAAACACCTCCTTTTGGAATTATAGGTCGTACAAGGGCTACTCTTGGTTTTCTCCACATTTTCCTATGGTGGTTTATCTCAATCACTACTAATAGCTTCAATCCTCTCATGGAACATGGCACAAATGGTTCCAATGTATGTGGTTAGCTATGTACGAACCCAAGTTGGCTCATTTCATCTTGTTCCTTTTATACCAACATATACAAGGATATGAATGCTACTTTTTTTACTTATTCTATTGTTGGTACTCATTTTTCATGTACACTAAACTATCATATGTTCTAATGCTCTTATGCAAATTCAAGTGTGAGCTCATGAAGTTGCACTAGAAGTTGTTCATCTTTAGGAGCTACTAGATCACTAGAGCAATGCCCCTACATTGTAGCTAGGGAGCTACCTAACTTTACATCACAAAGAGCTTGTCAACGTGGGCATAGTCATTCAGCCAAACATGACAATGGTGACCGAGGCTCTCACTAATGTGCTCCCCCATATCAAAAAATTTAGGGACTCTGCTCCTCCTAAAGGATGGTCTCAACCCTCCCTATAACCCTTTGCTTCTATTGTTGGGTGTGGAGGAGTTGGTTGGGTTGACATGGGCAAGTTTCCTCATTTGCAACTTGCCATTTATCTAGTTCATGCTCAGCCATGATCAAGGAGAATCCTAAAGAAGAAGATGGCACTCTCATTGGTTGGGAGTCGATGTTATTGCCCCTAGAGATGTGGAGGAAACCTAATGATCAAAATCCAACTTCTACTGACATTGTATTAAATACCTAATGTTCTATAGACTTTGCTCTTTATTTTTATTTATCTTTATTTAAGACTTGATCTTATTTGACTTTGTAAATGTGTCTTTTTACCACCCTATTTTTTGTTTGAATATTATACTAATTTTAATATTATTAATATAATATTTAATAAGAACATTATATATATGAATGATATTTCATTAATCTCTACCAACAATCTATTTATTTGTTCCAATACTCTTTTGAGCCTTTGAATATTCGTGGCTATGGAATAACTATGGAATAATGTGAAAGGACGTTTGGTGAAAGGTTGTCCTGACTAGTTTGAGCCTTTGAGGCTGCTCTGTCACGCAAAAACTTCAGGAAAAACAGTGGCACGCATGGAAAACTTCCTTCCTTCAATGCTGTGTCTCCTATTCTTCTTCGTCGACGGTGTAGATTTTGCGGGAAGTGTTAGTTTTGATTTTCCTCCCCAAACGGATATCAGGTTTTACAGGGACGCTAGCTTTGAGCAGGGTTCTGAGGACGCCATTGTGCTCACCAGAAACCTTACTCACCTTTATCCAGAAAGCTACGGCTTGGCGACTTACGACAAACCAATTCCTATCTGGAACAATTTTTCAAGCGCTGTCGCCAATTTCACTACACATTTTCAGTTCGTCATTGGCAAAGAGAGTAACAGTTCGGCAGGCGGCGGCCTCGCTTTTTTCTTGGCGCCCTTGAGTTTCAACCCCCCAACGAAATCCTCTGGCAAGTGGCTTGGCCTTTTTAATGGCACCACGGATAAACTACCATCCAATCAGATAGTTGCTGTAGAGTTCGACACGTACAAGGACCATTTCGATCCGGACGACAACCATGTTGGAATTGATGTCAATAGCATTGTCTCCGTCACCAAAATTCCGTTGAGCAGAAATTCTGTAAATCCACCTGAAAATCAGAGTCTCAAGAACGGCGCGTATTGGGACGCGTGGGTGCAATATAATGGTGGAACGAATCGGCTTGAGCTGTTTCTCTTATCTAACCCCTCTGGTAATAGCAATAGTATCTCCAAACCAGAAACCCCAATATTGGGGTTCAGTATAAATCTGCGTGAGATTCTTCCGCAGAACGTCAAGGTGGGGTTTTCCTCTTCCACACGATCGTCGCAGTATCCAGCCTCTGAGAGCCACAAAGTCTACGGTTGGAATTTTACTTCATCAGAAATTCCCAGCTCAAGCCCAGTGCAAAACGTGCCCAGTTCAAGCACAAGGCAAAACTTTTCCAGGTCAAGTACAGCAAAACCCATTTTTATAGCTGTCTCTGTCTGCTTACTTGCCGTTTGCGGATTTATATTTGTTCTGTGGTACTGCTATTTCAACACCTGGAAAAACAAGCGCCCTCAGGGACGCTATGTGGAGTTTGAGGAACAGTTTGCTCAGCGTCCGCGCAGCTACTCCTACGCTGAGCTCAGCGCTGCAACTGATAGCTTCAGCGACAACCTAAAGCTCGGAGAAGGCGGCTTCGGAGGAGTCTACAGAGGCACTTTGCCCGGCACAAATGAGGCTGTGGCAGTGAAGAGAATATCCCAAGGATCTAAACAGGGCAAAAAGGAGTATGTTTCTGAGGTTACCACCATCAGCAGGCTGAGGCAGCGTAACCTGGTGCAGCTCTTGGGATGGTGCCACGAAAAAAACGAGTTGCTTCTGGTTTATGAATTCCTGCCAAACGGAAGTCTGGACAAGCATTTATTTGATGAGGATAAGGACCCTCTGGATTGGGACCAACGGTATCGAGTCGCTTGTGACATAGCGTCTGCTCTTGTTTATCTTCACTACGAGTTGGACAACTGTGTTGTACACAGAGATGTGAAGGCCAGCAACGTGATGTTGGATTCTAATCTCAATGCAAAGCTGGGAGATTTTGGTCTGGCAAGAATGGTGGAACACGATGGCTCTGCTTCTCACACAACATCAGTTGCAGGGACTTTGGGGTATTTAGCGCCAGAATGTGCAGTGAGGAGAAGGGCAAGTCCAGAATCGGACGTCTTCAGCTTTGGTGTCGTGGCTTTGGAAATTGCCTGCGGAAGGCGGCCTATGGACTTGAGGTTACCTGAACACAATTGCAGAGTGGTAGAATGGGTTTGGGATTTGTATATACAGGGAAAGCTTCTGGATGCGGCCGATGAAAGGCTCGGTGGAAACCTCAATGAAGAAGAAATGAAGCGGCTCATCATAGTTGGATTGTTGTGTTGTCAGCAGGAACCGAAAGCAAGACCCGAAATGAGATATGTGATGAAAATTTTAAGATTCGATGTTGAATTGCCCTTTGTCCCTTTGAGTTTGTACGACACAAGTTAAACTTTCTCTCGTCTATTGAGCCCTTGTGGTGACTGGTGTTGTATCTGTATCATCGGGCTCCAGTCGAAGTAAGTCCAGTTTTTAATGATGATTGAAGAAAGATTGGTATGAATAATTGAAAAAACAATAGTTTTAGTATGAATAGCTGATAAAATAGTCTATTTAATTTGTATTAAAATTTATCTGCTGTCGCCTTCTTTACTTGTAACTGCTCCCAATTGTCATAACGAAGAAAGCTGGAAAAAAGACATCAATAAAGAAGAAAGTTGTTAATTCGTGAATTGGCGAATTCTAGATTTCATGCTTACAATGGAGTTAAAAAAAATTGGATCCCAGTTTTTATAGAGGACTATTTCATTATACAAGCGTTTCTCTCTGAAGTTTATTTCTGTGTATGATCATGGATTTGTAATCTGAAAGAATTGTAAGATCTTTAGGTTACTTGGTATAATAATATGATTAAATTGTGGTGTTGTGATTCTTATTTTCAGGTTTTACGTTCTTATTATAATTTTAATGATTCATATTTCTGATCAAAAACATTTATTTTTTTTAAATTGATCTGCAAGCTAGGTTAATCTGATTTCATAATATGATTAAATTGTGATGTTACGATTCTTATTCTCAAATTTTACGTTCTTATTATAATTTTAATGATTCATATCTCTGATCAAAAACATTTTATTTTTTTAAATTGATTTGCAAGCTAAGTTAATTGGAAATCAGATTTTGTCTTTTTTAAGTTTTGAAGTTCCTTTTTCAGTTTTGGCATAGATGTCACAACTGAGAGGTGTTTTCTTGACAAATTCATACAGGATTTATGCCTGGTTTTGTTGCTGCATATCAATCAATTTTATCCAGAAACAAATCTTAAACCTAAGGCTCAGCCAAGGAACCCCTTTTGGTTTGCAAAGTAAAAATGATTGGCAGTACACCTTGAATACCTCGTAAATTGATTCTTTTGCAGTCTCTTGTTAGTTTTAGTCATGTTTTGATTTCTGTTGCAGGAATGCTTCTGCCTATGAACCTTTGTATTGCAGGTTTAACTTGACTGATATTTTTGTTAATAAAACCTTTGACCTGTGGCAAATCTGCCCAGAAGCAATGCATTAATCACCAAAAGCTGCCTGAAAAATGCAAATGCATTAAAGTCGAGACTTCTGAAATGAGTCAAGATTTTGGCATGACTGAACCTTGCCCCTTTTTATGCGTATGTCAAAGTCTTGATTCTAAAGACTTTAGATTTTAGGTAATATGTGTGATTACAGATCTGTTTTAGCAATAAAAAGGGGTGTGTTCGAATAATGATTTTGTGAGTTTTAGATTTTTATTAGTTCTTATATTAATGTATTTGTTAGATGTAATTTTGTTTGTTTATTTAGTTAATTATTATATAAAAAAAGAAAATTTGAGCAACAATATTATGATTTTTAATTAATTTTTTTATATAATAATTTAAAAAATATTGTTTATTTAGTTGACATAAATTTTTCATAATTTATGTTGAATAATAAAGATTGCTTATAGATTTTTTATGTATACTTTCAAATAAAAATATATATAATGAATACAAATGCAATATCTATTGTTGTTTATCTATTTTTCTATATTGTAAACAATTAAGGATGAAATTCTTTCTTCTTTACTTTTTCATTTTAAAGTAGAAAGTTTTTCAACTCTATTAATAATTTTTATAAATGCATGGTCCTTGACCTCACATAAAATGGAGATTCAACTCTATCAATAATAATGCTTGCTTATTTTTTTAACTCTGTCAATAATAATGTTTGGTTATTTTTTCATTTCTATTAATAATCATTATAAATGTATTAGCCTTGAGTTAGCAATAAAGTAGAAATTCAACTCTATCAACAATAATGTTTGGTTAATTTTTCAAATCTATTAATAATCATTGTCAATGCATTCCTTTTGAACTAACAATAAAGTGGAGATTCAACACTATCAATAATAGCATTTGGTTATTTTTTCAACTCTATTAATAATCCTTATTTATGCATGTACCTTGAGTTGACATTGACACTTAAATCAAACTCTTAAATCAATCTAGTTTATAAATTTTGAATAGATCATGCAAGCCAACTTTTCTTCTTACATAGTGATAGAAATTAGTGTCATACATCTCATCTCATTAGATCATTCTTGAATTGTTAATAACAATTAAGTCAAACTCTTAAATCAATCCAATTCAGAAATGCATCTATTGTAAATAAAAATTCTTATCAAAATGTATCTTTCAAAATAAAAAGCCTTATCAAAATGTATCTTCTATACGGAAACTAGACATATATTATAAATTATCAAAGAAAATTTAATTTAATTTTTATTCAAGTTTGATTTCCACCTAGTCATGTCTTTATTTCACTAGGTAATTCTCATTGCCTTCAACAAAACATGAACTCCCTTCTTTTAAGTGCTAACAACTTATTATTTTAATAGTTGAGAAATATGATTTCCCCTTTATAATGAAATGGGACATTGTTTAATTATTTTATCTTCTTGGATAATTGGATATACTAAAAGAGGTTTATGCTACATTAAAAATATATTGATGTTGTTAATGTTTATTGTATTAGTTTTCATCAAATACTTTGTTAGAAATATTGATTTGTTCTAATGTGCTAACAACTATGTATTTTTGCACAATATGTACACATTATAATAAAGAATGGAAGCACTAATAAAAAATATCCCACAAAATTTTCTCTTCATTTTTATCACTTATAAAAAAAAGCAAAGATATCCTTGAATCCAAAGCCATATCTAAGAGTACTCTTGATGTCTTATAGTGATTTCCTTTTTAATTATGATTGTCAATGCAAGAGTAAATTATTTTTTCTTAAAAATTTAAGTTATTTAGTTATAAAAATTAGAATGAAACAAACAAAATGAATATAGAAAATTTTCTCTATAAATTCTAATAATAATTCAAAGTTGAAGATATTATTACAATATCCTAATGAAATGATGGTTAAAAACTCTCTCAATCCCAATATGATTTTTGAAAGCTATCATCAACTCTATGTACTAGATGATAAATAGTGCATGCTCATCATGCATAGGTCTCTTCATCTAAACATGTAAATAAATGGATTATATTTCTAGATATATCCTTACCAACCATAGACTAGTTTATTTATGATTCCTTAAGAAGATATTAATTCTTTGATGTCTATGTTACCTTATGATGAATCTCAACATACAAATGCATAAATTTCTATGTGTGTAGCTTCATTTCAACATGATAGACTATTGTATTTATGAATTCTTAAGGAGATCATTGTAGACTTTCACTCTATGGGCATCTAATTCTCGATGCAAGTTAAATTTTATTTTCTAAAGAGATAAATTTTTCATGTTTATTTTGCTCCGGTTTTTCCTCTAGCTTAAGAATATAGTAGTTCTAAAACTTTGATATTTTTAGATCTACTTTAATTCATTATGAATAGATTGAAGTTGTTGTTGTAGGTAGATTCGTATCAGTTCATCATTTTTTGCTTTAACTTCTACTTTCATAGTATTTCTTCTTTTTATTGCAAACTCTACCCACTTTATATCATTGGCATCATTAGCAAAACAACACAAATTTTGCAAAATATTGAGGTAATTCATTTCACGTGGTTTCAATAACTTTTTGTTTTGGGAATCTATGTCTAATTGGATCACTTTTTATAATGTTGTGTTTCATGAACTAAGATATATATTTTTGTTATATGCTAAATGAAGGTATTGAATATTTTGTTTTATCTATGATTGTTCTCATAAATGATTTTAGTGTAATACCTAGAACTAAATCCATATTTATTTTTTCACTTAAAGATACCTTTACTATGAGATGAATTTTATGTTTATTTGGTGGTTCTAATTTTTTGTTTACTTTATTTTCCTTGCTCTTGAGGTTATTTTTTGAAAATTATCCTAATTTATCTTATTTGGGGGTTTGGGGAGATTTTGCTTAATTTTATAGAGGAATTCAAAAATATTTTCTTAGCTGAAAGTAATGTTTTTATTTTTCTCTCCTAGAATAAATTTTTTATTTGGATAAAATTAACAAGTTTTTCTATTGATTATTTTATTTTTCTTTGGATAAATTATATTGATAATTTCTACAATTGGGATGGTTAACCTATTCTAACTCAAAAATTATGAGCTAGAATAGTGGATTAAATTTGGAGTTTATATTTTTTATATATCATTGCTTATCCAAGGAATTTGGTCAATTAATTGGTGTATATGGATTTATATTAAAAAAAAAACTCACAAATGGTATATGCCACCACAAAAAAAATAATATAAAATAAAATAAAATCTCATAATTTTCCAATCATAGAAGATGCTAGGCATAATTTTTTAACTAATTGAATTACCAACATACCAAATTATAGAGAAAGAATTTGGAATGTGAGAGAATATAGGGACACATGTTTCCTTAGCTATGAAAAAATATAATATATTAAGAAAATTAGAACAAATATAAAGCACAAATTTATGAGTATAATGGACCCCTTGACAATGAAAAAATATATTTATTTTTACTACTATTCAATGTACAATAAACTACAATTAGTTATTACATAATGATAAGAATATTATATTATCTAAGTATAATATTTTTTGGTCATTCATATTATATTATTGCATATATATATAATGTTAGGTGAGACAATTCCTCCCCAACACTAGTAAAAGAAATTTTCTTGGAGACCGTCTGAAAGTAATTAAAATTCTTGCCCCCAATTTCCCTCTCAATTTTGTGGATGAATAAAAAAATGATCACTTGCTTAAATTCTTGCCCCCCAATTTCCCTCTTAATTTTGTGGATGAATAAAAAAATGATCACTTACTAGGTAAAATCATAAACCTGTGTCACAATTTCAGTCAACAAAATAGTTCCAAGAAAAATAGTTTCATTTGAAACTACGTGGCACATAGAGTATTGGGTGAAACTATAAAATTTGAATTTTTCCTTTTGTCACTTTAAAATGTGACTCAATTTGTATGTAATTTTTTCATTGAAAGGGTTTCAGGTGAAAGGGTTTTAGGTAAAAACCCTTTCACCCAAAACTATCTATGTGGCATCCTTGTTGGTAGCCACCTCATATTTTTTCATAAATTTCTTAAACTTTCCACTTGAACATGATATTTCTTCAATCAAAATGACTTTTTTCATAAAACTAAAAATACCCTTTTGTAGAGCTCAAAGTGAAGAATCTAAAAATATATTTTTTAATATTTTGATTAGTTTTAATATTTTTTTAAATAATGCAAGTAGGTTGTTAAAATTAAAAAAAAGGCTAATTAGAAATTAAAAACTCCTAAAAAAATTAAAAATTTTGAAAAATATATGGTGCACTAGAGTAGAGAATCTTCACCAAAAGGTTATAATTTATTTGTTTTAAAGGATAAAAAAATAGACAATAGTTGATGTCAAATGAAAACTATAAAATTTTGGTATATTTGACTTTAACACATTATTACATGGAAAATATACATTAAAATTTTTAAGAAAATCCATGCACTAGATATTGAAGTTGTTTATTTGGAACAAAATCAAGGGGAAAAAGTTATTTTCTATTTGTTTCTTGATGTCAACTTGAAACAAAGGAAAATTAGTGATGTAAAGTGGTTGAATAGAGAATGTATGCACCTACATTTCTTGTTTCATTAGGAGAAAGAGATCCCCAAAGGTAGAATTGGCTTTCAACCCTTAGGTGAGTCAACCCTATTGGAGATCTTGGCTATTTTTCCTTATGACAAGATGGGGTAAATATGCTTGAAATGCACTTTGGGGAGAAAAACTAAAAATACTAAATGAACTTAATTATGCAATGTGAAACTTGAATCATCAATTTAAAGCATAACACGGGTCCAAAAATAGAAAACTTATGGCAGATCTAAGAAGGATAAGTTGATGTGTACTAGTCACCAAAATTTGTTGTTGGGTGTCCTCCTAGGATAGATTCACCCTAGGGTGAATAGGTCCTACTACAGGGATCCAAAGTTTGATTTCACAATCCTTTGTTCCTAGATCTGCACTCCTAATTGCTCTAGATCTCACTATTGGAAAGTAAGAAATAAATTCTACAAGTAGGATTTTGTGGCTTGACAACTTTGACAACTTTGCAAAATTCCACTTTTGATAAATCTTCAATCCTTCTTCACCTGCAAATATGTCCATACAAAGAGAGGGAAAATTGTTTGTTTTTGGTGAATAGCAGTTTACCTTGGTCAAACCCCATTTTGGTAATTAAACCTTGAAATGAAATAATGATAATGTTGCAATGAACTCTGATAATGTTTCTCTTGACTTTCTTAATAATTCTCTTGACAATACTATTTTCTCTTGGTTGCATGTTAATGTTTCTTAGATTTCAAATGATCAAAAGACTAGTTATTTGTAGGTGTCCATCCAATTAACCAAAAATTAGATTCCATAATCCGACACTTCGTATTTGAATTTTGGATATTAAAATACCACCAAAAACATATTTAAATTTGGGTCCTAGCTAAGAAGGGGGACCTAGTCATCCATGGGTGACTGGGTCTTGGACCAAAATTCCAAGACACTCAAAGTTGGGGATAATTTAATGATGGAATGCAATCATTTAATGTTTATCCTTCTTTGGAACACGGTAAAAATTGGGCTTTATAATGCATAATTTGGAAAATTAGAAGCTTAATTAAGTCTAATAATTTAGGGGGGACAAAACTGTGTTGCCAAAAAGTGTAGCCTTTGACATTTTTTCACTCATTTAGGTGTTTACCCTTAGATTTTGGCCTTGTTTTTCCTTGATTTGGCCTTGAACACTTGCAAATCAACAATAATCTAGCGGTGTTTTACAAAGGTTTTGTGAAGTGTTGTAACACATATTCCCACTTTTCTAAGACCCTTTCAACACAATTCACCTAAATAACCCCTTTTTACCCCTTTTTAAGCCTTGTGCCAAAGTGTTGTAATGTATTTTAACACTTTCCTAGGCTTGTCATCAACAAATTAACCCTTTTTAATGTTAAATTGCTCCCTTAATGTAATTTTAGGCCTGACTTAAGTGTGTTTCAAGAGGCAAACCTGATAATCATCATTTAACACTACTTAATTCCCGACCACCACTTGAATTTGTCCAAGTGGACAAGGTCACCACCTTGGGTGACCTAGTCCCTTTTGGCATAAAATTTAAAATTAAAACAAAAACCTAATGGGAATTTTCCCCCAAAACCCTAAGGTTGACCTATCATGTGTCATTTTCAAGAAATTAGGGCATATCTTATATAAATAAGGGTTTTCACCTTCATTTCACCCCCCTTAAGATAATTTTCATCTTCACAAGCACTCTTGCACTCAAACTTCTCAAGCAAGCATTCAAGCACAAGGAACTTCAAGCAACCTCCATTGGAGTTGGTTCTTGCATGTTGCAAACTTCAACAAAAAAGGATTTGGTGAGTTTTTGTACTTGCTTTACTATTCAATCATCTCTTCCATTTCATCTCATTTGGGTTTGATTACCATCAATCGGATTTGACTAAGGCAAACACCTATCCTCTAACCCTAACATTTTTCCTTGTCTTTGCATGTGTTTTCTAGGTTGTATGCAGATTTGGCAAGGAATAAAGTGTTGAAAAGGGTGCCATCATCCCATTCAAGTCAACTCAAGTCATCAAACCCTAGGTGGAGCAAAAGGACAACTTTCAGGTCATTTTCTAAAGATTCTTACATGTGTATCTGACAGAAATGGAAGTACAAGTGGTCGCCCACAAAATTAGACTTTGAATCTCCCAAAAATACCAGGAGGACTAGGTCACCATCATTGGTGACCTTGTCCTTGTACCAGGCCTAAAAAAGGTTTTTTGACATTTCTAGATACCCTTTTAGCAGAAACCCACTCTGATAAATTTTCTCAATAGAAGGACTAGGTCGCCCATTCTGACATAAATGTCCCTATGCAAATTTCTAGCAGATTTCAAAACATTCCAGAACTCCTCTTCTCCAAGTTTCAGTTCCCAGGTGCACAATATTTGTATCTTCCAGTTTCCTTTCAAATTGCATACATTTAGGTCATTTAGTTTAGTTTGCATATAGTTTACATTCTATAGTTAGTATAGTTTCATTTCATTTCAACATTTAGCCACACTCCTCACACACAACAAAACCCCTCTTAGCCCATACCCTTTGAATGCAATCACCAAAAATCATATCATTAAGCGGAAAGAGTCATTTCACAATCTAGAGCTCCTAGGTGAAAAATTCTAGGGGCCTAATTGGGGAATCCTCTTTCCCTAATTAAGCACATATATTTTTGGTTGTTCATTTTGGTGAACCCGACTATAGACCACGTGTTAATCTTCTGATTTTTGCATTTCATATTAGGATTAAGCTTGCATTGAATTAATTTTTTGCATTGTTTCCATCTTAGGGTTTGTAAAAAAAGGTGCATTAGGGAAAAATTTCATGATAGATTTCACTTCATGCATTACATTTTAGTTGAAAAAATTATAAATGTATATGCATTTTAATTCTTTGTTTGCATCAAGAAAGCTTAAAAATCATATTAATTGGTCAAAACTTCTTAAAAGTGTTCAAAATATGACTGTTGGGACTAGTTCGCCACACTGGGTGACCTAGTCCTCTTGCATTATTCACTTTGTATTTTTTGGCATTTTCAAAGCAAGTTCTACACTTCTATTTTTTGGTTTTGCATTTTTATGTTCTTTTCCAGAATTTTGGTTATAAGCATTTTAGTCTCTTTTGTGTACATTGCATTTCCATCCACCTCACCCTTAGGAAAACTTGCATGAGAATTTGGTGTTCTCTTGTTGATACCATAGTGAGACAAAGCTCTAGACTCATGAAATCTCATGAGAATACCATTGTTGTAGATCTTGGGATCTCTCAGGCTTCTACTCCTAGTATCGACAATAGTGCACTAGGCCTAGAAACCACTCTTAGCAACTCTATGCACCTAGGAAACACTCATGATGAAAAAAAAACCAATGACTTCCCACATGACAAGCTATTTCACATTCATGTGAACCTCACCAACCTCCAACATGAAATCAGCCTTGAGAACAAATCCACTACTGCCATCCCCACCATCAAAATCATTCACCGTATGCTTGAGAGTGATGATGGCCTAGGTTTTGTGAAGAAAATATTTGAAATATACCAAAAACATGCCTCTTCCACACCTAGGGTTTCCCAATCAACCACCCCTATTGTTATCCAAGGAGGACCTTCTATGCCTCCTCCCTCAACAATAGCTTTCATTCCCACTTACGCATCTCCTACCGTGACAACTACGGTGCAACAAATTAGTAATGTGATACCTTCCATTGGTATTCCTTCCAGTATTCCTACTTCCTTTGTGGCATAACATCGCTTAACATCTTCAACCATACCTCCCATTAGTATCACATCCACTTTCGCTTCCACTAAATTCACCCCATCACCACTTTCCCTTCTACCTCATCACACTTATACCAATCTTCTTATCACACAACTCTATCACACTATGAAATCCATGCACCGAATAATTTCCACTATTAATCAAAACCAACATGGTTCACCTACCCACTACATTCGTAGAAATCCCTTGTCCTTAGAGATCCTATGCACCCCATTGCCACAGGGAATAGAAATACTGAGATTCGAGAAGTACAAAGGGAAGGGTGATCCTTCTAATCATGTTAATGCTTATATCAAGCCTTATGTAGTGATTTTTCTCTCTGATGAGTGTAGAATAGCCCACTATTTTTACCTTATAATTTCCTTTTTATCTATGTCCCTATCCATATTCTTTTCGCCATTTGCTAAAGGAACTTTAATATTTAATAAAATAAGGAAAAGAAATTGGGATTAATGAATTATTGAAAATCATGGTAAATCTGATCATTTTGTGTCCAAATGGTAGGAGATAGTTTGAAAGGGAGTTGAAAGTTGTTATATATGGAAGGACCTCAAGAAATTGGTGGAGCAAAATTAGCAATATTTTGTTAAGCCTGGTTGTTTTGGTTAAGTTGTTTTGATTTAGCATTAAAAGTGGCTTGCGGCCCTTTATCATTTTTAGACTCTTCTTTGTGAGTAGTTGATAGGCTGGATGAACAAGCAAACTTATCTATTGTTTATAGCATGATCGGCATATATATATATGCATGTATGGTGAAAACTGATAAGGATATAATACATAATTAAAATCAGACTTGGGTGATAAAAGATCTGTGTTTATTTTGTTTCTGTAATTTTTTTGAATGAAAGCTAGCATGGAATCAATTTGTGTATGTGAGTTTCATCATTCAATAATCAGTGAAGGCAAGGCCCACTTCCTCTGTTGTTGGTGATCTCAATATTAGATTTATACATGAGGTAATGTATTTTTTATAGCTATTTGATTAATTTGATTTTTGTGTTATTCGTTTGATTTTAATTTTTGTATTATTCATTTTTGTAAGCATTTTAGTTTATATTGATTCATTTAAATACTTGTTGTTGTGATCTTTATTGATTCATTCAACATCTATTGGTGTGTATGTTTTGTCAGTTATCTATTACCAGTGTTAAGAACAGTTTGATACTATAAGACAGAGTTATAAAGAGCTGAAAAGTGGAATAATTAATTGATCTATTGCACAACCAATAACTCTGATTTTGTTTGTATTATGTCAAGATAGATTCTTCATTCTGCTATATAGAGTTTCAGTTTTGTTTTGTTGTGTGCAAGTAATCTATTTATGTTGCAGAATTATTTCTTTACGGGTTCTTGTCACATTTGTGACAGGAAGTCTGCCAATTGGAATTTTGTTTAACTATAGGTTACATTAGTTTGCATTCATCAACCCTTGGTTTATTAATTGCAGCTCTTCCACATATTGCCACAACACGGTTCAAAAGCCTATGTTCCCAGATTGACATTTTAGGATAAATTGAGGAAGTCATTTCCAAGAGATTAAATCAAACTTATCTTAAAAACAAATTAAGAACACAATTTAGTCCAATAATTTTGGTGTTGTTGTCGGGGAACGGTGTTAAACACCTCCATTTTCAGTAAACTAAGTTAGGAACATTGCGTTAAGGAGAAAGTCCACACAATTGTTAATTTTGTTTGGGTAATTATCCTTAGTCTGCTTTGTCATAGGTCATTTAGGTGCATGAATCGAAATAGGGATAGTAGAGGAAGATTCATTAGGAATGAAAAGGGAAGTAATTCACAACCCGAAAAACCCAAAAATAAGTCAATGCCATCCATTGAGAATCTGCAACCTAAAGAATTGCAAGATAAGTCAAAATCACTTATTGAGGAAAGTAGCCCAACTCAGGAGGAAGTGAAAGCTTAATTTCCTTCATTAGAATTATCCAAACCTGATCTAGAGAAGTGTGTTATTGAGACCACTATTTTCCAAACACCCACAAACACCCAACCAAGCTCTTCAAAAATATTACACAAAAAGGTTGAACAATTTTTCAAAGAGTCTTACGAGGAACAAGTTGGTACATTCTCTAAAGAAGGTCACAAACCATTTGAAACTTATTTTACTCCTTGGGCATTTCAAGTTATGGATCCCAACAAAAACAACAATCACAAAAACAACAACAAAATAACAATAATCACAACAAGGCATTAGCTAATAATAATCTGGTTACTTTTCAATTCCCAATCACACATCCCAGGAGAGATGCCCCCATGAATAATATTCCCCATTCTACTTTTCCCATTTTTTGTGGTCTTTCAGTAGAGGATCCTGACATGTTTTTGTTTGAATTTGATGTGTTGTGTCACAGCTATAACTATCAAAATGATGCACAAAAACTCAAACTATTTCTAGCTACATTAAAGGATGCTGCCTTACGATGGTTTATTAACCTTCAGAACATCAAAATGTGGGAAGACATGAAGGATTTACTCCTGAGCAAGTACCAAGAATACTGCAAAACGAAGGAGGTTTGGGATGAAATTTTCCGCATGACTCAAAAAGAAGATAATTTTGTAGAGGACTATCTTGAACGTTTTATGTTTAGTCTTCAATGGTCTCGCCAAGAGGGATTAAATGATGATACTATTAAAATTTTATTTCTTAGAGGGATAAGAGACGATGCTATGGATGCATTAAATCTAATAGGAAAATGAAATATTTCCAAAATGGAATTTGATGATATCTGTGATATTTGCAGGAACTATTCGCGGTCGCAGCATTTGGGAAGGAGCTATCCAAGTAAGCCTTATACCACAAACAATATGACAGGTATCACAAAGAGGGAAATAGGAAATTTACTTGAAGACCTTAAAACAGATTTGTTGAATCATATGGGGAAACAAATAGACACTCTTTATTTATTTATTCAGGTATAAATACTCAATGTCCTTTTGGGAATTTTCCATTGGTTGGTAGTTCATGGTCTATTCAGCAATTTATCACATTGCATCAGTTGCTACCTCATAATTTCTTGTATGGTTTGTTCTTATTTTTTGATAGGCCATCCATTTTGTAATATTTAGCCATTGACTCACCCATACAATCTGAAGCTATGGAAATTTTGCCTAATCGTACACTCAACATTAATCTGCAATTAACCACTAACAAAATCCAAGACCTTATCGTCATGCTTAGAACAAACAAAGATGCATTTGCTTGGGAATACCAAGATATGTGTGGCATTCATCCTGATTTTTATACCCATCGTATCTACATTGAATAAGGTAGTTGTCCAATTAGGCAACCACAACGTTGGCTTAATCCTTCCTTGCATGAAATAGTTAAGGAGGAATTACAAAAACTATTAAATGTTGGGTTTATATATCCTATTTCAGACAGTCAATGGGTTTCTCTTTTAGTTGTAGTTCCTAAGAAAAATGGTAAATGGAGAATTTGCATGGATTATAGAGCATTAAATAAATATATTAAGAAAGATCATTTTCCATTACCATTTATTGATCAAGTGTTGGATACTCTTGCAGGTAAGAAATTCATTTCTTTTCTGGATGAATTCAGTAGTTACAATCAGATTCTCATCGCAAGCGAGATGCTACTCATAGGAAGCAAGAAGAAGTTGAGAAGGCTTTAGCTATGTTTTGTCCAACATGTCACAAGAAGCATGGTAGTGAGGATTTCCCATACAATAGGACAAAAATTTCATCCTTAGAAGAAGTTAGTAGGAACTCCACGTTGAAACCTTTTCCTATAGGTATACCCGAAATGGAATATTCTAAAGAACCTGTCTATTACATGGCCCCTAGGAGATATTTTCCACCACAAGCAATGCACCCTAGTATAATGAATGACTATTTTGTTTCAGGATCTATCCAATCCAATTTCTATCAATTAGGATGGTATGGAGGTTGGCAACAACTCCCATACCCTTAGTGGATGCCACAGTATCCATATACATCACAACCATGGCAACAGGCATGGAGGCCACAACCATCACCATATCAACAAAAACCATTTCAATTTCCACCACCTTTTATAGTTAACCCATACCATCAGTCACAATAAATTCTTCTAGGTTTTCCATCTCCAACTACTCAACCCATAGACCCAACAAATCATCCACCACAGCAACCAAGACCTACAACTATGCCAACCCATCCAAATCCCAACCCCAATAATAAGGTGACTCAACCAGTATATAACAATGAGATAAAAAATTACTCCACCTATCCCATAAACACATTAGAGATAGATGGAGTTCAGTTGATGTCAAGGAAGGCTCTTTTGGGGCCCACTATTATGGAAATCAATGACGAGTCAGAACCAGAACCGACCAAGGAACCTTCATTTCCCAAAATATTTCAACCTAAACCAATACAAAGGGAGGACTCCCAATCCGAGTTTGATTTTGTTAATGAATTATGCAATGTTAATATCAAAATTCCTTTGTTGCAGGCCATCAAGGATATTGTTCTTTACACAAAAAAAAATCGTGAACTTTGTACCCAGAAGCAGAAAAAGAAGCAAGATCCAAAAATTGTTCAAGTCATCAGACAATTGGTAGATCTTATGCTTGGAAATATAACCATTCCAAAATACTCTGATCTAGGGAGTCTGTTCATTAAGGTAACAATTGGTAAAGTAAGTATTCCTAATACCCTTGTGGATTTGGGTGCTGCAATTAATGTAATGACAAGCGAAACGAAGGAAAGACTGTCATTAGAAGGACTTTGGCCTACTCCTACAGTTCTTCAAATGGCAGATAGATCTTTGGTTAAGCCTGAAGGTGTAATTGAGGATTTAATAATTTCTATTGATTCATGGGAATACTCAACTAACTTTTTTATTTTGTAGCCAAAAATTAAATTGGGCGGATACCCCCTAATTTTGGGATGACCTTGGTTAGCAGTTGTAGATGCCTTTATCAATTTCCGATTAGGGAACATGGTCATCTCCAATGGCAAGTACAAGAAAAAACTGACTCTATACCCACCAGCACAACCTTTATTGGAAACAAAGGACCCAGTTTGGGTTGGTAGTGACTTGGATGAGTCACTACTAGTTCTGACAATTGATAGAGCTATAGATATGGAGGAACCCACTGAGGATAATATTCTTGTTAATTTTCTTCAAAACAGGTATACATCTAATAAAAAATTTGAAAGCATGGTCCTTCATTCAGGTATAAATACTCAATGTCCTTTTTGGAATTTTCCATTGGTTGGTAGTTCATGCTCTGTTTAGCACTTTATCATATTGCATCAGTTGCTACCTCATAATTGCTTGTATGGTTCATTCTTATTTTCTGATATGCCATCCATTTCACAAGATTTATCCATTAACTCACCCATACAATTTGAAGCTATGGAAATTTTTCCTAATCGTACACTCAACATTAATCACCAATTAACCACTGAAAAAATCCAAGACCTTATCATCATGCTTAGAACAAATAAAGATGCATTTTCTTGGGAATACCAAGATATGTGTGGCATTCATCCCGATACATGTACCCATCGCATCTACATTGAAGAAGGTAGTCATCCAATTAGGCAACCACAACGTCGGCTTAATCCTACCTTGCGTGAAATAGTTAAGGAGGAATTACAAAAACTATTAAATGTTGGGTTTATATATCCTATTTCGGACAGTCAATGGGTTTCTCCTTTATTTGTAGTTCCTAAGAAAAATGGTAAATGGAGAATTTGCATGGATTATAGAGCATTAAATAAATCTACTAAGAAAGATCATTTTCCATTACCATTTATTGATCAAGTGTTGGATACTCTTGCAGGTAAGAAATTATTTTCTTTTCTAGATGGATTCAGCAGTTACAATCAGATTCGCATCACAGTAGAAGATCAAGACAAAACCACTTTCACTTGTCCTTAGGGGACTTTTTCTTATAGAGTCTTGCCATTTGGCTTATGTAGTGCTCCTGCTACTTTTCAACAAGTAGTTTTAAGCATTTTTTTGGATCTGGTCAATGACTGTGTTTAGGTATGTATGGATGATTTTACTATTCATGGTGATACTTATGAGGAGGCCAAGACAAATTTAGAAAAAGTACTTAGGCATTTTATAGATACCAATTTATCATTAAGTCATGAAAAATTCCATATATTGTGACTGGAGGAATTGTGATTGGCCATTACATCTCCTCTAAAGGTATACAAGTGGATCTTACAAAGATCCAAATTATCCAAGACTTTCCCACACCTTCTAGCCAAAAAGATGTTCGTAGTTTTCTTGGTCATGCAGGGTATTACCAAAGATTTATTCAAAATTTCAATAAAATTGCTTCTCCTTTATTTTCTTTTCTTGCCAAAGATGTTACTTTCTCCTAGACACCTGATTGTAAAGAAGCCTTTGAGGCCATCAAAACAAAGCTTTTAACCACACCAGTGCTACAAGGTCCAAATTGGGAACTACCATTTCATATTCATACAGATGCTTTAGATTGTTCGATGGGAGTTGTGCTTGGACAAAAAGAAGATAATATATTCTACTCCATTTACTACATCAGCAATAATTTTACAAGGGCCGAGGTAAATTACATGGTAACTAAAAAAGAATTCTTAGCTATTGTATATGCAATTAATAAATTTTAGCATTATATTACTAGTTATAAAGTGTTTGTCCACACAGATCATTCAGAAATTCATTTTTAATGAATAAACCTGTGGTAACTGGTAGAGTCATTAGATGGTTGCTTGTACTCCAAGAATTTGATATAACTATACTTGATAAGCCTGGTCAAGAAAATGTGGTTGCAGAATTTTTGTCTAGGTTACAACACTTAGACAATGAACCCTCTCCAGTCAATGATGCATTTCCAAATGAACACCTCTTTTCCATATTCGCAAAGAGCCCATGGTTTGTTGATAGTGCAAATTATCTAGTCACATGCAAGTTTCCACCACACTTCTCTCCACGAGAATGATGAAATCTAGTTGGACTTAGTGGACAGTATACCTAGATCAATGGATTACTCTTCCGCACTGGCATCGATAATATCATGTGGTGTTGTGTATCCGAAGATGATGTCTTCGATATACTTCATGCATGTCATACAAAGCCATGTGGGGGACACTTTTCTGCTCAAAGAACTGCCCAAAAGATTCTCACTACAAGTTACTATTGACCTACAATCCATAGGGATTGTAAAGGCTATGTTCATCATCATGACAAGTGTCAGCGCATGGGTCGACCTACACAATCAGATGAGATGCCTTTGCACCCCCAGTTGTCTATAGAGCCGTTTGAAAAATGGGGCCTTGATTTTGTTGGCCCAATCAATCCACCATCATGAAACAAGGAGTATATCCTTATATGCACCGATTAAGCAACCAAGTGTGTCAAAATGGTAGCTCTAAAGCATGCCAGAGATACAAAGGTAGAAGATTTCTTGTATTCAAAAATTTTTACATGGTTTGGTGTACCCCAATAAATAACCATAGATCAAGGACCACAGTTCACATCTGAGCTCATATATGCCTTGGTTCATGAGTATGAGATTCGCCATTGCAAGTCCTCACCCTATCACCCTCAGGCGAATGGACAATTCAAAGTCACCAATAGAGAGATTGAGAATATTCTTACTAACATAGTTGCACTTCATAGACATGATTGGGCTACACAGCTCCCTGAAGTTGTGTGGGCATATCGAACAACGTGGAAGACCACTACTGGTCTGACCCCTTATGAACTTGTCTATGGTAAGAAGGTGATCCTTCCCATTGAGTTTGAAGTAAAAACTCTTCGCACTGCGCTTTAGTTGGGTATTTCTTTTTGATGTATAAAAGGCACGCATTAATCAACTACATTCCTTGGATGAATTATGCCAGGAAGCACTCTTTCACTCCAAGATTGTTCAGAAATAGTGTGCCTTGTGGCATGACCATCACATTCACCAACAATCATTCCAACCTGTTGATTGGGCACTTTTATATAACTCCCGCTTCCAGGACTTCAAAGGGAAGTTTCACACACGGTGGCTAGGACCCTACAAGATCTAGACCATATATGACAATGGTGTTGTTTGTCTTTGTACGGTGGACTCTAAATGAAGAAATCTCCTTGTTAATGGCCATCGCCTTAAACTATACAAGAAGTCTCTTTCAAAGGAAGCTTTCTTTCTAGTGGTGGCACGAGAACTTACTATTGTTCCTTTTGGTCTTCTCCAAGATTGATCATCTATTATTACAAAAAAAAAAAAAGCAATAAAATATCTAGCATTGAAAACCCTTTTTGGGCATTGTTGGTTAGTTAATGTTCGAAAACTAGGTTCCAGTGAGCATTACCCGTTTAATAAACCTAGTGGTGAAAAGTTATTTTTCGACGCCACTAGGCGGTAGTAGATTGTAAACTAGGCAACTGGTGGTCTATCATCTTAAGAAAAATATATTAAAATATATATATATAAAACAACACACGCTTGTTCTTTTCTCTGCTAGGATCTTTCCATTTTTCTTCCTTTCCCCTCCCTACTTTTTCCATGCCACCCCTGTCCAATTTTCCCATGGTTGTTTGTGGCTTTCAGCCAACAACCATTATCTAGTTGGCAGTATCTTCCTGTTCTTTTTGGTGACAAAAACTATCAACTATCTCTTCTAGCTTTGGTTCTTGTCTTTTCTTTGTTAGGAGCAGGTGTTCACTTTCTGTCGTAGGTTGTTGATCTTCGTAGGTGTTCACCAATTCTTTTCCTCATGATGCTTCACTGGTCGCTTCTCATTGGTCATATTCCTATGTCTGTGGCTGCTCTACCTAGTTGTCCTATTATCGTCATCTTCTTTCAGTCATTCTGATGTCTCCATTTATCGTATCTCTCATTGTCTTTCTATTATTGCCACCTAGTTGTCCCTTTCAGGTGATCTTCTCTCGACAGTTGTCATCAGTACATTACAATTTCTTGCTTGTCACATCCATCCTCTCTCTAGTCACATCTTTGCAAAAAAATTATCTTCCACATTATTTCGGACCATATGACATACCTATTGGCGATCGTGGTAATCGGTAAATGATTTCTCTCCATTTATTTCTTTATTTTATTTTATATTATGTGTTTCCTTTTGTCAAGTGACACTTTTCCCCATGGATGGTTCAACCAATCTGCCAGGGGGAAGGGTTTTCCATGTCATCATTTCTTGTGAGGGTTATCACCGCTATTATTTCTTCATTAACCTCTCATTTACTATACTTGTCGTCATTTCCAAATTTAGCTATTAAAACCATCTCCTCTAAAAAACCCATATTGTCTAAATTTTCAGTATCGAGTTACAGTGAGTTCTTGTGAACATGGCAAGAGGTCACCATTTGTGTCATGAGCCCATCATCATGCAAAATTTGAAAATGCATGCCGAAGCATATGCAGAATTTTAGAAGGCTCATTGGGATGTTTATTTCAAACGGCTACGAGGGTTTGATGAGAGAGTGGTGTTGGAATTCACCCATAATTTTTGCAACCAGAAGGCTATTGTTCATGGGTTGGATATCACAGTTATAATGGAAGCCATTGCTGAATTTTTTGGACTTTTGTTGAGTGGAGAGTAGTATTTTCCAAAGAAATCTAAGCAGTCTATAAAGTTACAACTGACACGGAAGAAATTCATGCAGAGAGGTGAATCTGTAGAAATGGTTTTTGAGCAGGGTACCAAACTACAATCTTTACCAGGGCATTGGAGAGAAGTCGCTAGGTACATTATTCATTATATTACTTGTGAAGGGAGATTTCAGTATGTTTTTTCTCAACATTTCAAATTAATGTTGCATTTACGGCAAGGGTTGTTGATCAAAATCCCATACTTTATGTATCGATCCTTGCAACAAATGTCTAAAATAGTTAGAAGTGGCAAACCCCATTGTCTATCTCACCATGGTTTAATAAAACTTTTGGTAGTCCAAGAATTAAATTTGTTGACTTCTCCCAGTGACTAGGACTCATTTGTCCATTCTCAGGATGGTGAGGATACTGGACCCTCTAAGGAAGAGGAATCTTTCGTAGAGGGTTCCCTCGAAGACAACTCTTTAGATGAGGAGTCTAGTTCTAACTAGACACCTAAGAAAGCCAGTGAAAATAAAACTAAGGGAAGCCCTAGTGAATCCTCCATACAAACCCCAAGACCTGGAAAAAGAACAACTAGAAGTGCCACAAAGCGAGATGCCTCAAAATCCAATAAGTCAAAACCCTTGCCTTTAAATGAGAAAATTTGTGAGAAAAAGAAATCCTTGGAGCCGACACCCACTAGTCAATCTAGTGACAGGAAGGGAAAAAAAAAGTTAGATGCTTCAACCAAGTTAGATAACCTGGTCTAGGTAGCTAGTAATGTGTTGGGGTCTGAAGAAATAGAGGTCTTATCTGAAGTCACAGGGAAACGAGGAAAAATTCACAAAGAATTTAGTAGGGCAAAATGCAAGAAGGAAAAAGAATAGGAATCCAAACAACAAGTCGATGAATCTCCAGAAGATTCACCTAGTATTGACTTAGGGAATGAGACAACTGAAAGTCATCAAGAACAAACAGAAGATGTTAGGGTTATGATGCCACCAGAAATAAATCAGGAATAGGAAATTGAAAAAGAGGTGGCTCCAGAAAAAGCACAGGTTCTGGAGGAACCATCAATAACCCTCAGACACAAGTTTTAGTAGAAGACATTGCCCATGAAGAGTAAGATGTACCATCTAGTCCTGATCCATAGGAGGAAGAAAAGATGGATGAAATGATTGAGGATGTGAATGCAAGTTTTCAAACTAGAAGTCTTGAAGCTGAAGAGGAATTTGAGAGGGAAGACCCTCCTTCAAGTGTGACAGAAAAATAATTTCAGGATCTGAAAGTTGAATTCACTAAAGTACAGGTAGAAAACCAGACTTTGCATGGATTGCTACAAGAAGCTCATTCTACTATCAATTCTCAAGCAAAAGAGATAGGAGAACTCAGAGCTAAACTTGATAGAATAACAACTTCAAAGATATCAATCCAGGAACATGAAAAAAAGGTATAGGAAATGCAGCAATAATGGATTAATGAATTCTAGGGCACCCTACAAAAACTCACAACTCTACCGAGTTCATAACTTTTGCATAGGGACAGGAAAAATGTTCAGCTGGGGGGAAATGATGAGTGTAGAATAGTCCACTATTTTTACCTTATAATTTCCTTTTTATCTGTGTCCCTGTCCATACTCATGTCGCCATTTGTTGAAGGAACCTTAATATTTAATTGAATAAGGAAAATAAATTGGGATTAATGAATTATTGAAAATCATGGTAAATATAATTTTTTTGTGTCCAAATGGAAGGAGATAGTTCGAAAGGGAGTTGAAAGTTGTTACAAATAGAAGGACCTCAAGAAATCGATGGAGCAAAATTAGCAAGATTTTTTTAATACTGGTTATTTTGGTTAAGTTGTTTTGATTTAGTGTTAAAAGTGGTTTGCGGCCCTTTATCATTTTTCCACTCTTGTTTGTGGGTGGCCGATAGGTCGAACGAACAAACAAACTTATCTATTTTCTATAGCATGATCGACTTATATATATGCATGTATGGTGAAAATTGATAAGGATATAATACATAATTAAAATCAAACTTGGGTGATAAAAGATATGTGTTTATTCTCTTTCTGTAATTCTGTTGAATGAAAGCTAGTGTGGAATAGATTCGTGTCTATGAGTTTCATCATTAAATAACCGGTGAAGGTAGGGCCCACTTCCTTGGTTGTTGGTGATCTCAATGTTAGATTTATACATATGGTAATGTATGTTTTATAGCTATTTGATTAATTTGATTTATGTGGTATTCGTTTGATAGTCATTTTTGTATTATTCATTTATTTGTGTAATTCATTTCTACAAGCATGTTAGTTTATATTGATTCATTCAACATTTGTTGGTGTGTATGTTTCGTCAATTATCTATTAGCAATGTTAAGAACAGTTTGATACTGTAAGACAGAGTTATAAAGAGCTGAAAAGTGGAACAATTAATTGATCTATTGTACAACCAATAACTCTGATTCTATTTATATTATGTCAAAATAGATTCTTCATTCTACTATATAGAGTTTCAGTTTTGTTTTGTTGTGTGTTAGAAATCTATTTTTGTTGCAAAATTATTTCTTTATGGGTTCTTGTCACATTTGTGACTGGAAGTCTACCAATTGGAATTATGTTTAACTACAGGCTACATTATTTTGCATTCATCAACCCTGTGTTTATTAATTGCAGCTCTTTGGCATATTTCCACAACACGGTTCAAAAGCCTACATTCCTGGATTGGCATTTTAGGATAAACTGAGGAAGTCATTTCCAAGAGATTAAATCAAACTTATCTTAAAAACAAACTAAGACCACAGTTTAGTCCAATCACTCTGGATGACAAATTTTTAGCCAAGTTGTTTCCTAGGATCCTCAAAGATGTTGCCTTGGACTGGTTTTCATCCTTACCAAATAATTCCATTAGTTCATTCAATGAAGTAATGGATGCCTTTATTAACAATTTCCAAGTCCACATGACCCCTAAGAATACCTTGGTTGATCTCATGAGATGTAAGCAAGACACTAATGAGAAGATAACATATTTCATCTCTCGTTATCAAGCACTTTATTCCTTAATTAATGTCAAGATACCTAATACACATATGCAAAAGATGTTTATTGAAAACTTGATAACACCCCTTCAAGATAAGCTCACCCTAATGAAGTTCCCCTGGGTAAGTGCAAGAAGTTGAGTCCACGAAATGTGGAAGTTTTTGCCTTAGCCAAAAATATGAAATCAACTTTGCAAAAATGCGAAATCGGCATTGCAAAAACGGGATCCCGTTCGTTTAGGTTCAAGATCCCGAGCCTAAAATCAGAAAAACAGGATCCCGTTTATTAAAAAACGGGATCTCGTTTTTAAAAATTTCCATTTTTCGAATTTTTTCAAAATGGGATCTCGTTTTGAAAAGTTTCCGTTTTTGGAAACTGTCGATTTTTGAAAAATTTCCATTTTGGAAATTTTTCCTTTATTTATAAAACAGATCCCGTTTTGTAAAGCGGGATCCCGTTTCCCGTTTTGTAAAAGCATAAAAAATGATTTTTTAAAATATTTTTAAAATTTCAAATTGGTTTTGCTTTGTGGTCGAGTTTTTGCCTCAGATTTTGGTTCGGGAAAAGCATTGGGAATCCGAACCTAGGCCTTCAACCTGGTTTGACCTGCAAGTTGAAGGTTCTAACAATGTCAGAGAAAAATACCGAGTTTGGACATATGGCAGACAACTTCTTTTGTAGAATTTTTTGACGAAATTAAAACCCATTTTAGATGAGACAATGTAGATTCCAAATATGTAATTTTTTTTACAACTGGATTATTTTTTCTATTTTTCAATTAATTTTTGATGAAATTGGTCCATAAACTTTAAATATCAGAGTTTTTTACTATTTTAATAACTTTTGATCAACATAACATTTTGACGAACAGATTGCACAAGGGCAAACTTCAGACAATTCTTTTCAATTTTTAAAAAAAAAAATTGCAAAAAATGATAACTTTAGGTCATCTTATGCGTGTTGTACATGACAATTTTTCTAAACGACAAATATGCCTGATAAAAAATTAACAAAAAAATAATAATTCAATAAAAAATTACAAAAAAATATCCAGGGCAAGCTTCAGTGAGTCACAAATCTTTTCCCAAAAGGATTTAGAAAAATATGATAATTTAAGTCAAAATATGGATGTCGTACATGTGCATGGTATGGTAAAAAAAAATGACTTTTAAATAGTAGTTTTTACAAATACCTATTAAAACTCAATTTGTACAATCTAGGTATTGAAATAAATTACATATTTGGAAACTAGACTCCGAGCACTACATTTTATGATTAGTGACTTTTGTGAAGATTCCATCTCTAAGTGCTTCAAATTTTAAGGTCAAAGTGTCAAATTCTGAAAATCAAGGAAAACACTTCCACTTTTTGGCCAAAAAGTGGACTCAACTTCTTGCCAGCACCCCCCTCCTTCATGCACTTATGCCAAGCACTCTACGATTATCACAAGTCCACTAGTAGTCATGATACGAGATCCATTTCTAGTCGAGTTATGAAGTCTGATTCTACTAACACAACTAATTCCCAACCATTTTGCAAACCAACTAAAGGGTTTTTACAATTTAACCCTCCTTCCCAACCTCCTCCTACTAATAATAAAATAGTAGTTGTTAATACCACGGTGCCTTTCAATTATGGAGACCCTAAGTGAACCTTCATGCCTCTACCTGATACCCTCCATAATACCATGACTCAATTACTCCAACAACAAATGATATCCTTACCTCTTGCCCATGCACCTGATCCTAATAATCCATTGCCTCCATCTTATAATTCCATTGCTTATTGTTATTTTCATTGACAAAACGAACATGACACTAAACAATGTAAGTGTCTCAAACACCTCATGCAAGACCTCATTGATTTGGGTCAGCTATTTGTTGTTGGTATTACCGATAAAGGAAATAAGTCTGTGGCACCCCCAAACCTGAATTTGCAAATTTTCACTAGCCCTATGCCTAAACATAATGTTTCATTTGTCAAATGTGGTGAAACTTCACAAACTAATGTTATGAATGTTGACACACAGCATGCACATTTTGATCCTCTTTCAAATGCCACCCATGTCAAACCTATGGATGAGATAGGGGGTGTGACAGATGTCATCCATCGTAAGGTCCAAACCAAAACAACTTCTGATATTACTTTTATACCTCAAGATTTACTCAAAAACCTTCTCGATGGTCCTCTCTACATAGCTAGTAGAATCTATGACAAGCCCACTAATGGGATACTCATAGATCCCACCTGTGGCAAGAACATGATCATAGAAGAGTATTTGGTATTACATGACATTGCTCAAGATTTTTATAATAGATAGACTACATGGATCAAAGTGCATAACAGTTTTGCATGCCCTATGATTGGATCAATCGCCCTCCCATTACAAATAGGTCCTAAGACATTGGATGTGACATTATCTATCATTCCACAATCAAACCAATTTCGTTTGTGAGTAGGCCACTCATGGCTTCGTTTAATGAAAGGAGTCCCATCTATTATTCACAAATTTTTGAAGTTTCCCATTGACAATGAAATATTCACTGTCCACCATAGTGGCTTCAATCCTCTATCCTCCAAAGGCAACTTTTCTTTAGAAGCCTTTTGGCCTGATCCCATGGAACCCATCACCCCTAGACGATATTTCTTCTTCATTGCATATCAAAAGTTTAAAGCAAAGAAAATATTTGAACTGTCTCTTTGCAACATGCCTCCCTCTACTTCTGAAACACCCATTCTTGGCGAAGCCATGTTGCAACCCGAATCTAACATGCCTAATCAGCCAACACCTGAAACCTCCTCCACATCATCCAAGAGGCCTAGGGATCATGAAAGTAATTCCATCCTACCTCCTCACATCAAACAAGTGTATAAAGTTGAGAAAGTGGATGACCCACCTATGGTTCCTCCCATTCCTCCCCCTAGGAATGAAAACCAACCTATGGTGGACCAACCCACTCCTTCTCATATGCCACTTGATAAAAGAATAAAAAAGAATAAATAAGCTAGAGAACGTCGACGTCATCATCGTGCTCTTGCTCGTCAATCCTGCGATGAAGAAAATATTGAAAATCATAATCCACCCTCACCTGAAAAATTGCCTGATGACCCTCCTCCCCCACCACCACAACCTGATCCTATACCTCCCTCACCACCATTCCTTCATGCTAGCACTGATATCGACATTAGACCTACCATTGCCATCAATCTAGATGATGATGATGATGAGAATGCTAGAATAGATGAGGAGGTACACCAAACTTTGAATTCATTATTTTCCTCTTCCATGAGCATACATGATAATTCTCCTAGGACAAGCGTCAATCTTGATGCTAGTTCGGAGATTGTTTTGTCCTACTAGCTAGTCGCTCACCTGAATTTTATACTGAGCAATATTGGGAGGTGGATGACTTGCTTGATAAGTGACACATGTTTTCCTTACTAGTCTTTTATTTTCCTTTGCATTTGTGTGACATTTTTTCCCCTGTACTATTTTGTTTGATGTTCACCCTCTTTGTGACATTCTTCTATGTGTATTTTCATTTCCTTTTTCCTTTTCATTTGGGGATGATGCAAGGCATTGAGACCGCAATGTCTCTTTCATGTTGGCCCAAATGGACCCTTTTCATTTTTCCTTTTCTTTTTGCCTCTCATTTAGGGATGATGCAAGGTATTGAGACCGTAATGTCTCCTTCATGTTGACCCAAATGGACTTCTTTTCCTTCTCTTTTTTTCATTTTTCCTTTCATTTGGGTATGATGCAACGAATTGAGACCGCAATGTCTCCTTCATGTTGACCCAAATGGACTCATTTCACTTTTCGCTTTTCCTTTTGCCTTTTCATTTGGGGATGATGCAAGGCATTGAGACCACAATGTCCCCTTCATGTTGACCCAAATGGACCCTTTTCATTTTCCTTTTATTTTTTCCTCTCATTTGGGGATGATGTAATACATTGAGACTGCAATGTCTCCTTCATGTTGACCCAAATGGACTTCTTTTCCTTCTCTTTTTTAATTTTTGCCTTTTATTTGAGGATGATGCAAGGCATTGAGACTGCAATGTCCCCTTCATGTTGACTCAAAAAGGCTCTTTTCCTTTTTGTGTTTTTTCCCCTTTTAGGTACAATGGAAATCGTGGAGACATTCTATGTCTCTTCCATGTTGACCCAAAATGACTCTTTCTTTTCATTTGATCTCGTTCTCTTTGTTTCCTTCTATTTCTATGTATTTGGGGAAATGAGGATAGATCCGAGCTCTCTAAAACACTACTATAGCAATGAACATACTAACCCCAAACCCATAGATCCTTTATGTGTTTGTGGTTTCTAATTTTTGGGGAAACCCCCTTTTCCTTTTTCTTTCTCTTCACATGATGTAGCCTTTCTTGGACACCTTTCACTTGGCATAAGGCTTTCCAAGTAGGCTCTCATGTCCTTTTCTTTCTTTTTGTATTATGCCTTTCTCTACTTTAAATTCATTGCTCACAAAACAGTGTGTAGCAATTCCTTTAAAGTGGGGGCATACATTAGCATTATTTACTTGTGCATTTTCATTTGTTTTTCTTTGTCCTTGGTTCCTAGTGCAACCTTATCACTTCATATGATGTGTTTGTCACTTTGTGGATGACATTGGGTGTAATTTCCTTCATAAGTGTGACTTATCTTAGCATATTCCATTCCTCTTAGCGACCTGATGCAACACACTGCATCCTCTAAGTTGTGAAATTTCTATCGTTTGATTGGTCCTCTCTTGGATACATTAGACACAATGTTCCCTAAGTCAAAGACCTCACATGAACTAATTAATATTCCTTCAAACACCCCTTTTGCATTTTATTCGTTTGAATTTTTACATGTTTCATTCTTGCATTGTGCATACATTACCACCTTTCATAACACAACTTCCATGACTGTGGTGTCATCTTGCACTTGTTCATGAGTTCTAAGCATCCGGGGATTTTCTTGTCTCATGGACCGTGAACCTTTTCTTTTGTGGTGCCTTATCAAAGTTATTAGGAGGTATAACTTTGGTATGGTTGAGCTAGAAGCCCAACTAGCGGCATGACTTACCTCATAGCCACATTTATATGTGTGTGAGTGCATACCAACCATGTGTATGTATCTCACCCTTTTGGGCCTTCTCATCTGATGGACAATCAAAAGTCTTATCGCCCTAGAGTGAGTACACTTTCCTTTCAAACAAACAGCCTAGATCTGATCCACAACTAACTAGACAAATGGTCGAAGCTTGATTTGAATTTTCCTCTCTCTCCACTCTTTCATATCACTCCTTATGTGATCTTTTGTGCTTATGTTCAATTTTCCATGGGATCTTAGTCATGGGGGCTTGATCATCCCTCTTGATTATAGTCATCCCACATTACTAGCATGAATACATTGGATCCCTCTCGACATGCAAGATTTAGCTAATTTAGTGTGAGTTTGTTTAGCATGTTCATCCTCTCACTAAAGTGGGGGTTAAATGTCTCACCAAAAAGTGTAGCCTTTGACACTTTTTCACTCATTTGGGCCTTTTCCCTTGGATTTTGGCCTTGTTTTGCCTTGATCTGGCCTTGGACACTTGCAAATCAACAACAATATAATGATGTTTTACAAAGATGTTGTGAAGTGTTGTAACACATCTTCCTACTTTTCTAAGACCATTTCAACATAATTCACCCAAACAACCCCTTTTTACCCCTTTTCAAGCCTTGTGCCAAAGTGTTGTAGAGTGTCGTAATGTATTTTCATGCTTTTGTAGGATTTTCATCAACAAATTAATCCTTTTTAATATTAAATTGGTCCCTTGATGTACTTTTAGGCCTGACTTAAGTGTGTTTCAGGAGGAAAGCTTAATAATCATCATTTAACACTACTTAATTCTCGACAACCATTTGAATTTTTCCAAGTGGACTAGGTCGCCACCTTGGGCGACCTAGTCCCTTTTGGCATAAAATTTAAAATTAAAACAAAAACCTAATGGGAATTTTCCCCCAAAACACTAAGGTTGGCTTATCATGTGTCATTTTCGAGAAATTAGGGCATATCTTGTATAAATAAGGGTTTTCACCTTCATTTCACCCCCCCTAAAATAATTTTCATCTTCACAAGCACTCTTGCACTCAAGCTTCTCAAGCAAGGATTCAAGCACAAGGCACTTCAATCAACCTCCATTGGAGTTGGTTCTTGCATGTTACAGACTTCAACAACAAAAGATTTGGTGAGCTTTTGTACTTTCTTTACTATTCAATCATCTCTTTCATTTCATCTTGTTTGGGTTTGATTACCATCAATGGGGTTTGACTAAGGCAAACACCTATCCTCTCACCCTAACATTTTTCCTTGTCTATTCATGTGTTTTCTAGGTTGTATGCAGATTTGGCAAGGAATAAAGTGTTGAAAAGGGTACCATCATCCCATTCAAGTCAACTCAAGTCGTCAAACCCTAAGTATCTGACAAAAAGGGAAGTGCAAGTGGTGGCTCATAGAATTAGACTTTGAATCTCCCAAAAGTACCCAGAGGATTAGGTCACCATCATTGGCGACCTTGTCCTTGTACCAAGCCTGAAATGGTAGGGCAGGTCCGCCCCTCTGTAGAAAAATAGTCAGAAATATTGAAACACAAGGGAATATCTGCCCCTCTACAGAAAAACTGTTAGAAACATTGAAACAAGAGGAAAAATCTGCCCCTCTGTAGAAAAACAGTCAAAAAAGTTAAAATAGGAGGGAAAATCTGCCCCTCTACAGAAAAATTGTCAGAAATGTTGAAACAGGAGGGAAAATTCGCCCCTCTACAAAAAAATTGTCAGAAACATTAAAATAGGAGGGCAAGTCCACCCCTCTGCTGCAGACTGGAGGGCAAGTCCGCCCCTCTATGACCTAGACCTGCAAAGAACTTAAACAACAGAAAACATGAAACAAAGAGACCCGTTTGTGGGTCCCACCGAGCGTGCCAGAAATGTGATCTCTAAAATTTTCTACCCTATTATAAGATGCAAAACTAACTAATGATGCATTAAAAGGAAAAACACAAGAAACGGTATTCAAGATTAGCCTAAGGAAAGAAAGTGTAAAGAAATACGATAACAAATAGATGAGTGATTATACCTCATTTGTGTTGTTTCTTCCTTGGTTGGCCCTTTGATTTTTGGATGTTTTGTGTGCTCCTTGGATGGCTAATTAGATCAAATATGCAAGGTAGTATGCAAGATGAATGAGGGCATGGTAATGGTGAACTCAAATTGAAATTCTGCAAGAGTTTTGGTAGCAAAAGACTAATTCCCAAAATGAGAGGAAGGAGGGGGTATTTATAGAACAATTTGAATTCTCTAGAGAATTCAACGGTTGAGATTAATGCAACAAAGCCAAGATGAAGGGCTATTGTGAGTTGAGGACTCACAAGCCCTCATATTTTGACATGTCGAATGTGAGATGGCCTAGGGTGAGATGATGTGGGAGTGAGGTGGAAGAGAGGTACATGATGTTGAGGAAGGACAAGTACCTTGTAGGTACCTTGGGGGATGAGAAGATTCTTTGGAGGAATAAAATTGATTTAAAAATTCACAATGATTGGAAGAATCTAGTGGATAAGAGAGGGTTTCCAAAAAGGTGGGGATTTTACACATGTGAATGATGTGACAAGTCTAAAGTTCTAGAAGTCTTGGGCACATGTAAAATAACAAGTCATATTTTTTAGAACTTGCACGGGGATAGGGTAAGCCTTGGAAGGATAAAATGTGAATTAAAACTTCACATGGGGAAGAGAGGAGCCTAGGATGAATAATTATGAATTAAAAATTCACATGGGAAAGGGAGCCAAGGCCAAGAAAGGCAAGTGAGAAGGTTGACTAAAATAGGTATGCTAAATGTGGATAATGATTTTGATTAAGGTTGTGCAAACCCTTGATTAGGATAATTAATGAGATATTAGGAGCAAGTGGGAGGTTATGGAGGATGTAACACTAATCTTGATTAAGTGGTGTACATCCTAATCATAGATTAATTTATTTAATCCAGATTAGATGAGGATTATGGAGGATGTGACAAGGAGAGAGAAGGTGAGGAATTGAAAATTGAATGTTAATCAAAAAGGTTAAGTGACTAATTTAAATAAATTGTCTTATTTATTTAATTTAGAGAAGAAAAGGTGTAAGGTAAAGTATTTAATTATTTAATTACATACTTTAGGAACCTTAGGGAAAAAATGAAATAATGATTAAATAAATTATTTAATCATTATTAATAAAATACATGAATAGAGTAGATGATTTTGGCCATGTGGAAGTGGTCAAATCTAGATGTCTACATTTTGCCCCTCTTTGAAGTACTATTAGAATAATAGTGTTTCGAAGAAAAGAAAATGCAAATGACTCTATAGAGGAAGTAACCAAAAAATGATCCCCCAACATGGAGAGAGAGACCTGAGTTGCCCAAATAGTAGGGAATGACTATGATAGGGAAAATAAATAAATGGGAAAGGTATGCCCCCTCGAGAGGTTGATTGGGGAAAAGAGAGGGATCTCAAGTGACCTCTTGATAGGAAAAAAATGGAGGATACAATTGGAAAGAGCACAAAAAATAAAGCAAATTGGTCTTTTGAATGAAGTCAATCCGATGAACGGTTTGCAAATGGTGGCCCCGGGAAGGGAAAAAATGGGTTGGAGGCCTGCAGAGGGGCGGATTTGCCCCACTACAGAAAGGTGGATCCACCCCGGCACAGGGCGAATGTGCCCCAGGGCCAAGCATGTCCACCCCAAGGTCGGGCGGGTTCACCCTGAGGCCAGGCGGATCTGCCCCGGCACAGGGCGGGGCTATCGCGCGGCCGAGGGTGGAGTCGCCCCACCACAAGGTGGAACTGCCGTGCGGCCAAGGGCAGATCCGCCTCGTGGTTGAGGGTGGATCTACCCCACCATGGGGCGGGTCCACCCCACAGTCAAGCGCAGGGCCATCCCACCACGGGGTGGTTCTACCCCGTGGCCAAGGGCAAATCTACCCTGTGGCCAAGGGCGGATCCACCCCAGTGTAGGGCGAGAGATTAATGAAGGAGGAAGGGAGGGGGGAAAAGATGAGAGATGAGATAATGAAAGGGGATATGAAGATGATGATGTAAATTTATGGATAAGAAATGATTATAAGCGATGGGAGATAAAGGTAAGCACAAATGGATTCGAGGACAAATACGATGTTGCCTTAGTCAAGCTACAAGCCAGGTTGGGTGGATGGTTGATGGATTTTTGTGGATGAGGTAATGATACATCCTAAAACAACACAAGGATAGGGAAGGATTCATCCTGATGAGGATGAGGATGAGTTTTGTTAACGAGGGAAGGATACATCCCAAAAAAACACCAAAGGATAGGGAAGGATTCATCCCAATGAGAGTGTTGTTGATGAGGGAAGGATACATCCCACAACAACACAAGGATAGGGAAGGATACATCTCACAGATGATAATGATGATGATGATGATTGGATCAAGGCTTGTAGCAAAGCTAGAAACAAGACCAAGAGTGTGATTAGATGATATGTGCTAGTTTAAATGGAGTAGGACTGGATGGGGATGTGAGATGGTTAAAAGGAATGAAATGATGGGGGACAAGATTCTTAGAATAACCAATCGATAGTATTCTAAGAAGATTGAAGAGATGATGATAAGAGATTGGATAGATAGGGGAGGGAGATTGATGAAGGATTATGGATTGGTGGGGGATTTTGATGGATGAGAGAATGAGGGATACATGCAAGATGATGGAATTGAAAATGAAATGCAATCCTAATGCAATTTTCCATCTTTGGAGCACTAATTTTTGCTATAGCATAAGACATCAGGCGTCAAGGTATGTAAACCAAGATGGATTAGTGTCTAATGCATAAAAAAAATGCAACAAACAAGAAGGCTATCCCAACACCCCAAAGTCGCGATGACTTTGGTCAAGTCGAGTATTGGAATAACCACAAGCACAAAAGGATGCCCCAACGTAACACAAGACCTCAGGGATCTTGGTGGGTACTATGTGGGACAACCAAGAAGACAAAAATAGAGAAAAGATCAAGATGTGCCCCTATGTTTACTAGTCAAAGCACACCATGATATGATGGATCAATGCGACCATGACAAGTGATGATAGGGAGCTCAAATGATAAACAAAAGCCAAAAGCATCAAAAGATCATAAACAATTTCAAATGTCCTTTTCCATAGGATCAATAGGATGGATGGGGTTGATGTATTCTATTAGGAATGATACATCTTGTTGAGACCGATGATGGATAGTAAACTAAAAGATCGATATGACATAGGATATTCGAAACCGATTGGATCTGAGGATGCAAGTGGATCTTGTTTGTGGAGGACCAGCTAGGATAGGGACATACTTGATGACACGACAAGATGACATGATGACAAGACACAAGATAACAAAACTTAAAAGACCTAGGGGCTCAAGGGTTAATCAAAGATCAGCCTTGCCTACGTGAAAGCACAGAGCCCTCGTAGTTCGATAAAATACCATGGATAAAAGTGAAAAGAGGACAAGGGTGACCAATGATGGATGGTGAAAGATATGACAGATACCCAAGGGGTAGACAAAATTATTTAGCCTTGCCTACATGAAAGCGTAGGGGCAACATAGTTCAATACAAGGCCAAAGACAGACAATGGGGGTAGACAAAAGATAGAGCCCTAGGGGCGAATCAAATGATCGACCTTGCCTACATGAAAGTGCAGGGGCAACGTAGTTCAAAACAAGACCAATGATAGACAATGGATAAGGGATGAAGATATGACCAAGATAAATGGATAAAAGGTTGCAGCGGATATGATGAGACAAGATAGATTTGCAGGATTGGATTGGATGATGGTTGATATGTGTAGGATGTGGATTGAGTGAAGCTTGGGGATGGGATAGTTAGTCGAATCATTAGAATATGAATTAGGGAGGTGAGACAATGGATAAATGAGTGATGAAGATATGAGAAAGATGTGGGAAATAGATAGGAGGGATGAATTAGGATGTGAATGGCATTGGGTTGCATGTGGGTAGTCTAGAGCTAGATACCAATGACAAGGGATGATGAGATAGGAGGAAATAGAGGGAAATGGATGGATGGATAAGAAGGTGCTAGGATAGGTGGATATAGGGATAAGGAATTGGAAGGATGGAATGGATTAGTGGATGGATAAATGGATGTGAAGATAAGAATGAAAATATGGAAAAGGACTAGTGGATGAGAGTATAGGAAGATAAGGAATTGGTAGATGGAAGGGATGACTGGATGGATAAGTGGATAGGGGGGTAAGGATGGGCAAGATAAGGAGATGAAGAAGATTACCTAGAGGAATGGATGGATGATGTCTCCAAGGACCCAATTGCAAATAAGGAGATGCCCCCACTCTAGGTGTGTCATGCATGATGAGGCAAGAGGGATAGCAGGATGGGTGGATATTCGAGTGAGATTGGCAATGGAAGATAGATAGAGGTGGATAGGACGCATGGATAATGGAAGATAGAGAGAGGTGGATAGGACGCATGGACAATGGAAGATAGAGAGAGGTGGATAAGGAATATGATAGTGTATGGATGAGGGGAATATCTTCCAATATATGTCCAAAGCATGTATATAGGTTTTCCCCTATCTTTATCAAGATCACGAGGAAGATGGAGGGACTGGGATAAGTGGGATAGGATGGATAGGATGTGGAAGCTAGGAAGATGTAGGAGATGGAGGAAAGGAATGTGTAAGTGGATGTTGCCCCCAATCATGGAAGGAGACTAGATGGGTAATTTATGCATGATACATGTTTGTCAGTTTTTTATCATGGTACTTATCCAAGGAGTTTTTTTGTCAAGTTTTCACCATTGGATGAATGATTTTTTTCTTTTTTTTCTTTTTTTTATTTTTTTTCTTTTTTTTCTTTTTTTATTTTTTATTTTTTTATTTTTTTATTTTTTATTTTTTATTTTTTTTATGACTTTTTTGACTAGGATATGGACGAAGATGGATAAAGATAGGGATATGGATATGTGGATTTAGAGGATAGTTGATAAGGAGATGGATGAAGGACTCAAGCATCAAGTACCATATGAGGTAATAAGAGCCCATCTGTAAAGTGACCATCGGATGTTGGTACAACCTTACTAGGAGAAATGGATAATGCAAGAGGATGAATCAAAGGGATTGGATGGGGGAGATAGGGGGGATAGTGTATGGGGTGTTGGAAAGTGTATGGATGGAATGATGGAGTGGATGTGTGATAGGGGAAGGTGTTCAATACCAACATTGGCACATGTGGTGGATGTGAAATGATAGGAGAATGTGGCGAGACTGGAGGTGTTGGGATAGTGAATTTTGGGACATAAGGACCCAAAAAAAAATTAGGAGATGGAGGATGTGAATTATGAGCATTGGGAATAGCAACTTTGGAAGTCATCATGGATTTTTCATTTGAAGGAATTATCTCTTTTTTCTTTGGGATCCACATGGTGTTGATTTTTTCTTTGGTGGGCCTTGGTGGCCATTTGGATTGATTTGGATGTTGGATTTGATTTTTCTTTTTTTCAACATGTCTTTTGGAGGGGACATGACGAGTTGTAGATTCATGTGGACATTTGAATTTATATATTTTTGCGTTGGCATCCAAAGTGTGTTTAGTAGCAATGGGATGGGTATGGGGAGATGGATGATGTCGAGAGGACGTGAATGGAGTGATAGAAGTAGGCATTTGACAAGGAAGTGTGGATGGAGGATACGAGATAACATGAATGGAGGGGTGCCTTTGTTGATCCTATTTAGGAGTTATGAAGGTAGGATTTATATGTTATGTATGAGGGATAGGGGGTGGATGAATGAAAGGATGAATAGGATAAGATGGAGGGGGTGATTTTGGGATATAAGGACCCAAAATAGACTGTGTATATAGACGATGTGTGGGGTTTGATGGAGGGATTTAAGAACCCATAGTAGATGGAGGATGAGAAATGATGGATGGAGGGACATAAGGACCTAAAATGGATTTAGAGGATGAGGGAGGAAGATGGACGGTCGTTTTGAGGTAATATGATGGAGGAGGGGGGATGGCGGAAAATGACTTGGTAGAACAATGGGAAGTACCTCTTGTGTCTTTAGAAGAGGATTGTTTAGGATGTACAGAGGTTGTACCAACATATTTGGAGGGAAATTTTTGGGAGACATATCCAAGAGCATGTGTGCCTGGATGTTCTTTGACTTGGATGGGCTCTAAAGTACCTTGCTCATGAAGGCCTAAACCTTTTCCTTGATAGTTCATGTTCTGTAGCATGTGATTTATGGTAGGATGCTTATTCTTTTGGAAGCATGATGTAAGTCCGTCAAGAGGTGGGGGAGGAAAGGTGGTGCATATACTTTTTTTTCTTCTACAAGAAGACCACCATGGACACATGTAATGTTACCAAGGTGATATAGAAGCAGTGTTGGCATGGTAGGAGTAAAGGGAAATGAAGGATCATGAGATGGAGATGAGGGGATAGCAGCACCCTAATCAGAAGGAATGGGTGATAAGAGATTGGGATAGGGATTAGAGGGTATGATAGGATCTGGATTTATGGCAGTGGATGATAAGGGCTCATGAGATGGAGTGATTGGATCATGAATGTAAAGGAGATCATGGGATGGATTGGATGAGATAGTGTGATCTTGAGATGGGGTGGATGGGAGGATAAGATCATGACTTGGTTGAGGATATGGATCATGAGATGAAATGGACAAAAGACTATGTTCTTGAGATGGAGTAGATGGGATGGAAGGATCTTGATTTGGAGGAGGGGATATGCTTGTAAGCTTTGGATCAAGCTCTTGGCATGACTCATCTTGTGTGGGATGTATGATGATGGAAGAGTGTTGGAGGGACTCCTCAAATGGAGAGATAGGATGATGGAGGATTCATGACGGTCAAGGGATTGAAATTTGTGAATATTAGGACTGGGAGGAGGGGATTGGATGTCCTCAATGGATTGGGTGGATCTAGTAGTAGAAGATGGGGATTTAATGGATTCAATGGGTTTGACTAGCTTAATATTTTGGATGGTGTCAGGAATGGTGATAGGAGGGATAGGTGTAGGATGGAGGAGGGCCTCATCGTTAGTGACAGTATATGATAGAGTGGGAGGGCATGGTGTCTCTTTTGTCATGAGTCCTTGGGTGGCATTTGGAAGGGATGTAGGATTAGGTAGAGTGATGGGAATGGATGGAGGATTAGGATTAGAGATTGGTGGATGAGGATTAGATGTGGGGATGGGATTGGATGGAGGACTAGGAGGAAATGGATGATTAGGGTTATGGATTGGAGGATTAGGGTTAGATGAGGGGATGGGAATGGATGGAGGACTAGGATGAGATGGTGGATTAGGGTTAGGGATTGGAGGATTAGATGAGGGGGTGGGAATCGATAGAGTACTAGGAGGAGATGGAGGACTAGGGTTAGGGATTAGAGGATTAGGGTTAGATGATGGGATGGGAATGGATGGAAGACTAGGATGAGATGGTCGATTAGGGTTAGGGATTGGAGGATTAGATGAGTGGATTAGTGGGTAATGATTAGATGTAGAACTAGGAGGAGATGGAGTATTATGATTAGATTAGTGTATGAGGCTAGATGGAGGACTAGGAGTGGCTAGAGGACTAGGTGGGTTATGTTTAGATGGATTATTAAGATATAATGCGGTGAAAGGGGGAGTGATGTAGGAGGATGAAAATGTTGGATTAGATTGGGAAGATTGGGATGGTGAGTGATAGTAGGAAGATGTGGATGAAGGATTATATTGGGAAGATTGGGATGGTGAGTGATAGTATGAAGATGTGGATGAAGGATTAGAATGGGGAGATGTAGAATTAATGTAAGGATATTGGGATGGGGGATTGTGATAAGAAGGTGTGGATGTTGGATTAGAACATGAAGATTGAGATGGTGGACCACCATAGGAAGACATGTATGGTGAGTTGGAATAGGAGGATAGGGATGATGTATTAGGATAAGGGGATTGAGATGGTGGATTAAGAGATAAGAGGAGTATTGGGATGGGGGATCATGATAGGAATCTGTGAGTGTTGGATTAGGATGGGAAGAGGGATGGGTGATTAAAGTAGAGATATTGAGATTGTTGATGATGATGAGGATAAGAGGAATGTGGATGTTGGATATGATAGAAGTTGAGAGGGGGGACATGATGAATATGTAGATGGTGAGGATGTTGGATATCCCTTGTCAAGGGTAGCATAAGGACTATTTGTAGATGTGGATGAATGCATGGTGGGATAGTTTGAAGGAGTAGTTATATTTTGGGAGGTGATTAGAGAGAGCTTGAGAGCTTGCTAGCAATGATAGCATCAAGGGGATCTATATAACACTCTTCATGATCAACAACACTTCCATTATCATCGTCGATGTAATTAGGATTTCCCTTGACTACTATTATTTGTTGTGTGAGAGGGGGATAAAGATTCATGATGGATATAGATTAGCAGGAAAGAATAGATGATGGATAAAGAACTAGGATGGATTGGAAGCTCATATGGGGATTGGATGAAAGCTCAAATTGGGATTGAATAAAATCTCATATTAGGATGATGGGATTAATGCTTAGATTAGAACTGGATTAGAGCTTAGATTGGAATGGGATCAGAGGATATGATAGGATAAGTTTTTTTTGGATTGGATGATGAATTAGGATTGGTTGATGGAAAGGGTCCTAAACCCAATTCAGAAATCACCCTAGGTGACTTAATACATTGGTTGATCGGATTAAAGGATTGAACCAATGATCATGGAACTGAATCCACCTTGAGATGGAAGGGGATTGATTTGGGCCAATGATGCTGACTTACAACACAAATTCACCTTAGGATAGAAGCAGATTGATTAGGTTGAAGACAATGATTGATATGTAGGATAACAATCAAACTTAATGCCTTGGTCAATTCAGGAGATAACTCCTAAAACAAGGTTTAAGGGATTTTGTGTTGAAAGATGATGATGAATGCAAATGAAATATTTCTTGATCATTTTTTATATGATAGGGGTGTATAAGGACCGTTATGAGATGCAAATGAAATGGTGAAATGGGTTCCCCTAGTTATGAAATGAACAATATGAATCTGATAAATGGGCATTTAGAAAGGTTAAATGGAGGTTTGGAATGGTTAAACGGATGCTTAGAAAGGTTAAATGGATGTTTGGAATGGTTAAACAGTCAAACGGAACCTTGAAATGGTCAAACAGGGCAAAATTATCTATTCAGAAGGACGTATCCACCCCTTTGCAGTCAAAATAGTGGACGAGGGGGGCAATTCCGCCCCTCTATAGTTAAATAGTGGACCAGAGGGAAAATCTGCCCCTCTGCAGTGAAAAATGGTGGAACAGGGGGCAAATCTACCCCTCTGCAGTGAAAAATGTTGGAACAGGGGGAAAATCCGCCCCTCTGCAATGAAAAATGTTGGAATAGCGGGGCAAATCCGCCCCTCTGCGGTGAAATAAAAACTTGATTTGAATGAGAAATATTATGGAAAGGACTTGAAATGACACAATGAGACTGACTTATTAGAAATTTATTGGTTTTCCATAGAAAGACAGTTTAAGCAAGCACAATCCTATGATTAGTGTTAAGGGGTATGGCCAACAAAGGTCTTAATCTAGGATGCACAAGATTTCTAAGGATTCCTCATTATACTCTTGGTACGTGAGGCCTAGATCGTGAACACTAGCCTATCACAAGCGTGAGTCGGGAACCCCAGTGAAATACTCAAGGGCTTGGACCAACTCTTCACGTTTATATAGGTATCACCCTAGTTTCGATGCTTCACCAAACACGACATGAATGGATTGGGGTACAGCTTTGGCTCTCCCCCCTTTTTATACCTCGTCGGTATGTGTGGTTGGGATCGTCCCTTGGGGTGATGAAATCCCCAAGCAGGTCCCTCTAAAAGGAAGGCACTAATTGTTTCCAACTATGCTCCAGGTTCACAAAAATTACAAGGGGAAGGTGAAAATAGACTAATTCCCCCTTTGGGTAACACAAAATAGGCACACCATACAACAAGTATTACTTCCTCCTAATTAAACTATGTGCCTAAATAAAAATAGCAAGAAAAGACTTTTAAAATCTGAATAAAATAAAGGCCCTGCAAGCAAATGTTAGTTGTTTTATCCTTCGTCCTTTATGAATTATAGAAAAATGTTGCAAATTTTTAGCAAGAAATCTAACTTCACCCACCAACAAACAGGATTAGGGGGTTAGAACTCCAAATAGCAAAAAACTAAGGCAAAAACAGAGCTAAAATGCAATTTTTTTACCTTCCCAAGCGTGTTGTTTAGGGAAAATCTGCCCATCTGCAATGAAAAATGTTGGAACATGAGGGAAAATCCGTACCTCTATAGGAAAACTATTAGAAACATTCAAACAAGAGGGAAAATCCGCCCCTCTGCAAAAAAATTGTTAGAAATAGTGAAATGGCAGGGTAGGTCCACCCCTTTGCAGAAAAATAGTCAGAAACATTGAAACAAGAGGGCAAATCTGCCCCTCTATAGAAAATAGTCAAAAATATTGAAACTGGAGGGAAAATCTGTCCATTTGCAGAAAAACTATCAGAAACGTTGAAATAGGAGGGCAACTCCGCCCCTCTACAGAAAAATTGTCAGAAACATTGAAACAGGAGGGCAAATCTGCCCCTCTACAGAAAAACCATTAGAAATGTTGAAACAGGAGGGAAAATCCGCCCCTCTGCAGAAAAACTGTCAGAAACATTGAAACAGGAGGGAAAATCCACCCCTCTACAAAAAAACTGTCATAAACATTGAAACAAGAAGGCAAATCCACCCCTCTATAGAAAAAACTATCAGAAACGTTGAAACAAGAGGGCAAGTTTGCCCCTCTATGACTTGGACCTGCAAACAACGTAAACAACAGCAAACATGAAACAAAGAGACCCATTTGTGGGTCCCATCGAGCATGCCAAAAATTTGATCTCTAAAATGTTCTACCCTATTATAAGATGAAAAACTAACTAATGATGCATTAAAAGGAAAAACACAAGAAATAGTATTCAAGATTAGCCTCAGGAAAGAAAAGTGCAAAGAAGTAAGATAGCAAATAGATGAGTGCTTATACCTCCTTTGTGTTGTTTCGTCATTGGTTGGACCTTTGATCTTTGGATGTTTTGTGTGCTCCTTGGATTTCTAATTAGATCAAATATGCAAGGTAGTATGCAAGATGAATGAGTACATGGTAATGGTGAACTCAAATGCTATGGTGAATGTAAGGAAAGCTCAAATGGCAATTTTGCAAGATTTTTGGTAGCAAAAACCTAATTCCCATAATGAGAGGAAGGAGGGGGTATTTATAGAACAATTTGAATTCTCTAGAGAATTCAACATTTGAGATTAATGCAACAAAGCCAAGATGAAGGGCTATGGTGAGTTGAGGACTCACAAGCCCTCACATTTTGACATGTCAAATGTGAGATGGCCTAGGGTGAGATGATGTGGGAGTGAGGTGGAAGAGAGGTACATGATGTGGAGGAAGGACAAGTACCTTGTAGGTACCTTGGGGGATGAGAAGATTATTTGGAGGAATAAAATTGAATTAAAAATTCACAATGATTGAAAGAATCTAGAGGATAAGAGAGGGTTTCCAAAAAGGTGGGGATTTTCCACATGTGAATGATGTAACAAGTCTAAAGTTCTAGAAGTCTTGGGCACATGTAAAATGACAAGTCATATTTTTTAGAACTTGCATGGGGATAGGGTAAGCCTTGGAAGGATAAAATGTGAATTAAAACTTCACATGGGGAAAAGAGGAGCCTAGGATGAATAAATGTGAATTAAAAATTCACATGGGAAAGGGAGCCAAGGCCAAGAAAGGCAAGTGAGAAGGTTGACTAAAATAGGTATGCTAAATGTGGATAATGATTTTGATTAAGGTTGTGCAAACCCTTGATTAGGATAATTAATGAGATATTAGGATCAAGTGGGAGGTTATGGAGGATGTGACTCTAATCTTGATTAAGTGGTGTACATCCTAATCATAGATTAATTTATTTAATCCAGATTAGATGAGGATTATGGAGGATGTGACAAGGAGCGAGAAGCTGAGGAATTAAAAATTGATTTTTAATCAAAAAGGTTAAGTGACTAAATTAAATAAATTGTCTTATTTATTTAATTTAGAGAATAAAAGGTGTAAGTTAAGTATTTAATTATTCAATTACATACTTTAGGAACCTTAGGCAGAAAATGAAATAATGATTAAATAAATTATTTAATCATTATTAATGAAATAGATGAATAGAGTAGATGATTTTGGCCATGTGGAAGTGGTCAAATTAGATGTCTACACTTTCACTCCATCAACTCAGTAGAGAAAGTGTAGAGAAACACCATTGAGCAAAGGTTTGAGTCCTCTCATTTTCTCCACCATTAGCCTTGAGCACTCTTGGAGGAGGTGGTAATATTTCTACTCCTCTCCTCTATTATTTGGTTGAGTGAGCACATTACTGTTTTGTAGTGTTTTAGTGTTCTTTCCTTTGTTTATTTTTTATCGTACTATTTCTCTATTATTGCAAACTTGGTTGTCCATGGAGGTGGAAACACCAAAATGGGGGTATGACTAAGGTAGACCCCTATATAGCCCTTAAATAATTTGTTCTTTGTTGTGTTTAGGTGGACATGCTTTGTGGAGCTAGCTGGTGAACAAGATTTTGTTTGAAATCATTTTTGTCACCCTAGCATTAATCTACTTGTTCTATCATATTATTTTATATGTTTCTTACTTCATAGTGTTATTTTGTTTCTTTAGAAACCATTAGCTAGGTCATTAGTTCATTTTCTAGTGGTTAGACCTTGTCTTTCTAGTCCTCTAGCCATACGTATTCCAATGCACCTAAGAGACTTTAGGGCACCATGTTGTTGTCCTAGAATCACACTTTTGTCCTCTGACAGAGAGCTATCTGAGACATAGAGTCGACCCTGAAAACTAACTTGCCTAGTCCCCTCTCAAATATTAGGTTTTCAGAGTGATTGAAGGACCTTATAATCCTCATCATTCTCATCTCACATCTCCTAACACTCCCTTAGTTGAGGTAAGTTAGGGCAACTTGTTGCTATCGGCCCTCCGTGACCTAGCACCTTGGTGTGGTTGGTCCCCCTCTTACATTTTTGGCTAACCCAACGTGAACCATTTTAGTTTTGTTTTACAATACTAAAAGTTCATTTCCTTGTATCCTAGGAGCATTTGTAAGTGTGAGAGTTGTGAGGCTTTCGCCTCACAACCCAACCTGCGACCCCTAGTAGGCGTAGTTGGAAGGTTCCAAAATTTTTGCATAATGAAACCAGAATTGGGTCACTGCCTTACCTTGTAACCTTTATTAAGATCCATGAAAGTATCATTTAGCTTATAGGATGGCCTCTTTCCTACATCAACCTATTCCCTCTATGTATCCTATGAGCAGTGGTACTAATATAACCTTCACTTCATAGGACCTATCAATGGGCTTTCACAAAGAATCATCTCCTCTCTACATTCATGCGAGGATAAATGGAAACACCGTAGCAGGTGTTCTCATTGATCCAAAATCTCAAGTGAACCTTGTGTTTGACATTATCCTAGGGTTTGAACTCTTTAGAGTGAAGCTAGCTATACCCTAGCTAGTAGCTATGAATGCAGTTCCCTCGATTGTGCATAAGTGTTTGAAATTCACTCATAAGAGTTTCGTGCATGTGATCCACAACATTGTCTATAGACCGCCAATTGTTCATGGTAGTTACTCATTAGATTACTTTTGGCCTTGACTTGTTAGTCATCTCCCACCTACGAAGGACCTCTTATATCACACATATCAAAATTACAATAAAGGGCATTCCAGGCCAAAAGTGAGATACTCTCCTTCACCTTATGTTGTTTCACATAGGGCTTGCTTGAAAGCTGATAGTGATGTTTCCAAGGCATGTAGAAGGGCAGAAGAGAAATGGTCTTGAGATCCTCCTTCTTCCTCTTCCATTGTTTAGCCTAGAACTTCTTCTCGCTCTGATGTGGTACCATCTACTTCTGCCTCGCATTCGTGAGAGAATCTTGTGGTAACCACCTGGAGAAGGTCCAAGTACCTTGCGTTCAAACTTCCTATCCTACCCACAGAGCTCCTAGGCCTCTTTGGTATGGTAGGCAAAAATCCCCCCATGGGGAATCCTCTATGTCCCAGCCTCCACAACCTCCTATTGCCCCTTCTTCTAAAGCAGTGAATGGGAAGAGGCCCACTGCCAAGGCATTGGAGTCGACTCCCCTTGTTGTTTTTAAACATGTCCCTCCTGCTCTCGTACAAGAGTTTGTCCCTCCATTGGAAAAAATTGTAGAGGAAACTCCTATGGCTGATCAAGAGCCTTTCATTCCTTCACAACCTTTGGCCTCTAGTTCAAAGAGTTGTAGAAACCACCTTGTGTGTGAGTGCAAGCGTCGGTGAAAGGCTCTCTTGGTTGATCAGGCCACCTCACAGAGGAAGGAAGAGGAGATGATCACCCCTATATTAGGGCCTTCTATTGTGTCATCTCTCCTACTCTTTGTTTCCATTCAAACCAGCTCTATATCTCTTCTGGATTCCACTACAAGTGCAAATGTGCCTGACCCTAGAAAGTTACAAGTGTTCATTACCCCTTCAGTGGAGTCACCCTTATTGACATCCATTCTAGATGTCTCGCCTTTCCTAAAGCCCACAGATATGACTAACACCTCGTTCATATTTATTGTGGTTATTTATTCCTCTTCCTCCACCCTTTTTCCTCATCAATGGGGAGTTCACCTCCTTTGACAAAGAAGAAGGTAAAGAGTGGTCCCTCCAGCAATGAAGGATGTAAGAGGGACCCAAATTTTCCAAAAGGTCTAGCCCCGCACTGACTTATTTTTTCCTAATTATAGAACTAGTCCCAACTTCCCCTAAGTTTGTCACCGCTCCTAGATCGCTCGAAGAGCTTAGCAATGAACCTTAGGCATGATCTCCTCCATCTGTTGAGGTGAAACATGGCACTCCTATTAAGTGCATTATTAACTTGATGGATGAAGTCTTGACCTTGTCAGTGATCTTCATGAAGTCGTTGACCTTACACCCACAAGATTTGAGTGACAGAGACCTTGGAGGTTCGTCTTCCTTAGCCCTTGTTGTGGGAGGTTCAAAATCTCCTCCTCTTAACATTCCACCATTGCATGCTCAGCCTCCTTCCCCCTATGATGATCTAGAGTGGGAAGCTTGTGACCTCTTGGTTGATCAGTGTTAGGGGGAGATTTCTTCTTTATCTTTAGATTACATGTATGTGTGTTGTGATTTCCTTCCCGCGTGATTGTGTTGTATTTTCCTGGATGACCCTCGTCACCCTTGTTGGTGCTTGGATACAGGTGTGGTGTTTGTGTTGTAAACCTTCCTCTAATTTTATCATCATTCCTCCATGTTTGTGATTGACTTTTGGTGAATTGGGGACGATACAAAGCATTGGGAGCATTTAGGCTTCCCTTCCATGTTGACCCAATTTTGTATTTTTACTTTGTCTTCTCGTGCATTCCTCACATGGCTTAATATATTAGGGGGTTGATGAAAGTTCTTTGCTTGATTTTTCCCTCTCATGTGTGGCAATTCCTCTTCTACACCACTATGATCTTCAAACAATTCCTTCATTGTCAAAAAATCTTTTCTTAAGAATCTTCACACATTTCTCTGTTAAGATTGCATTATCAACTTGAAACCCTTGTTGAAATGAACAAGACAACTGACAGGGGGGTGAATCAGTTGTATCAAATTCTTTACTTCTTAACTTAATCAATTCTACTTTATCTTTAATCTATTATTTAGTGTGAACATGAAATGCAAATAATAGAAACACAACACCATAGACACTAGATTTACATGGAAAACCCAATGAGGGAAAAACCACAATGAGGATTAACTCACAATATAGTAAAAATGAAATACTGGATATAGAGGCTCACTATTAGAGGGCTCACTACCCAAAAACAAAGGATCACTACCTAGATCAAGGTATCACTACCTTAGGACTCACTATCCATAAAGAGAGGCTCACTGTCTATAGAAGAATACAAAGAAATAGATAAAGATCCACCACTAGGAGTTCCACACACTTCACAACTTGATTAGAAGATTATAGATATAATAAAGTACTATTTCCATAATTCACTCTTTCACACTCTTCTTTCCACACTTGTTCACACACTCTTCTCTTGCTCGAATCGAATGATGGATGGATCTTGATTTCACTACAACTTGACTTGCTTTTATACCATCTTCAACCTCAAGAACATTCTCCAAGGTTGGATATACAATTTCACTCACAAATTAAAACTAAGTCAACTACTCAATATTCTTGTGATGGATAAGAATGTGAGGGGAACAAACAAGTATTTAATTTATGACCCAAACAACTTCTTAGATCACACACATGCTTTCTCATATAGATGCAAAGGCATAATGTATCATGTAAACACCAATTCAGCCAAACCTAATGAAAACATCAATGATCTTTGAAGTACACCCATCACCAATAAGATAATCATACATGAATTTCTTAGCATGCTTCACCATTCATTTTACCATCTTTGGGAACAACTCAGATACATCTACAACAAATTCAACAAACTTCATTCACAAAGAACACTTCACCAGTTCAACCAGGACAACCAACAAAAGCACTGGAGCTCTAGAGAAGGTCTTATGGAGTGCCAAACCACAAGAAACTTTGTCAGAACACATTAGACATTAGAATCAATAATCTCCCAAATCTGTAAGATCTGAAACCAAATACCAAAAGACTTTGGAGCCAAAACTTTTCTCCCAATCAATAACTAGATAACTCTGACAAATCAATTCACACACCGGTGAACATTTAACTTTTACTCTCCATCGAACTAGAAGCTGAAATTTGGAATATACAATCCATTTAAGATTATGAAAACACCTACATATTTGCATAGGCATTGGTTCAACATAGGAGAAATTTGGACCACAATACCGGAGCATACTCAAAACATACTTCAACATAGCTTTCATTATTTCTCAAATTTTCTCAAAAGTTGTTGGAAAACTCTAACTTACTCAACCTGTACAGTGTTGACATCAATGAAAACACCACCAAACACATCCATACTTGCAAAAATATCCCCATTTTTCATTGATGGCAATACATGATGTGAAAAAGCATCAAAAACATACATGATTCTTAGCAGCGACAACCTGCCAAGCATAAAAAATTCACATCATTCTCTCTCCCACATCCTACATGATTTTAGAAGCGACAACCTACCAAGCATAATATTTTCACATTATTCTCTCTCCGTCTTTGACATCAATGGCAAAGGAAATTCTTGCCATAAAAATCTCTATTCACTCCCCCTAAGGAGTACACCCACATCACATCTTGCAACAATGCACTTTTCTACTCCCCATGAGGAGTAGACCTCAATCATCAGTCCAGAACAAAGAAGTTTGTGAATGCACTGGACTGATGCACCTCCATGTGCACTTAGTTCAAAGAAGGAGGGGTAGAAACGCCTAACTTCCCTCTGAGATACTCAAAAGTATCTTCGAAAGGGCCTTAGTGAATATGTCTACAACTTGTTCTTTGGTAGGTACATATTCAAGTCTAACTTCATTCCTCAATACCTTCTCCCTCAAGAAGTGATACTTGATAGATATATGCTTTGTGAACTAGAATGTATCACTGGATCCTTTGAAATATTTATAGCACTTGTATTGTCACAAAATATAGAGATAGGTTCATCACTCACCACACCTATGTCCATCAAAGTTTGCTTCATCCAAAGTACTTGTGTACAGCAAGATGTTGCTGCAATATATTTTGCTTTTGTAGTGGATAAAGAAACTGAATCTTGATTCTTGATCAACCATGAAACTAATTTTCCTCCAAGGAAGAATGCTCCTCCACTTTTACTCTTCCATTCATCTACGCATCCTACCCAATCAACATCAATGTAGGCATTCAAAGTAAAATCATTGTCCTTCAAATTCCATAGTTCATAGTCTGGATTTCCTTTAAGATAACTGAATATCATGTTCACAGCTTTAACATGTGCTTCCTTTGGTTCTACTTGAAATCTTGCAATTAAACATACTACATGCATAATGTCCATTCTAGTAACAGTAAGATACAACAATCCACCAATCATGGATTTGTACATGCTCTAATCAGCTTTAGCAGATTCATCATCCTTAGTTAGCTTGCATCCAGTTACCATAGGGGTACACACCAGTTTAGATTCATCCATCCCAAACTTATTTAACAATTCCTTTACATACTTAGATTTTGAAATAAATATCCCTTTGTTAGTTTGATTAACTTGAAGTCCAAGGAAGAAATTTAGTTCACCAATCATAGACATTTCAAATTCTATTTACATCTCTTCAAAAAAAAAATTACGCATACCTTCATTTCCACCAAAGATTATGTCATCAACATATACCACAACTATCAGTATCTTGTCTTTATCAACCTTGAAGTAAAGATTGATATCTATGAACCCTTTGTTGAATCCTTGCTTAGTAAAGAATCTATCCAATCTTACATGCCAAGCTCTGGGAGCTTGCTTCAGTCCATATAGTGCCTTATTTAGTTTGCAAACCATGTTCGGTTTATCTGATAGTTGAAAACCTTATGGTTGCTCCATATACACTTCTTATTCCAATTCTCCATTCAGAAATGCAGATTTGACATCCATCTGATATACTTTAAAGTCTTTATGAGCTAAAAATTCCAAGAACATTTGAATGGCCTCCATTCTTGCTACAGTTGTAGAATTTTCTTCAAAATCTATTCCTTCAACCTATGAATATCCTTTACATACAATTCTTGCTTTATTTCTTACCACTTCACCATCTTCATTTAATTTGTTTCTAAATACCCATTTTGAACCAATTAAATTCATGTTTGCAGGTCTAGGGAATAGTTCCCATGTCTCATTCTTCTCTATCTGCTATAGTTTCTCTTTCATTGCTCTAACCCAACTTTCATCATCACATGCTTCATTCAAAGTCTCAGGTTCTATCTTAGAAAGTAAACATAGATTTACCTCAACCACTTTGCTTCTTGTCTTCACTCATTCACTTTTATCTCCATTTATATGTTCCTCTAGATGATTTTTTTGAACATATTTAGGAGTCTTAGTTGCAGGTTCCAGAATTTCTTCTTCTTCTTCACTTAGTTATTTCTCTTCTTTTTCTTCTTTTTGTGTTTACACACAAATAGGCTCAAAGGTTCAACTTCACTTATCTCCACTGGTCTATACATAGCTTCATCAACCTTCACATTAGTACTGTCAATGATTTTTCTCGGTCTTTTATTAAAAAAATTGTAAGCCTTACTGTTACTTGAATATCCAAGGAAAAATCCTTTTTCACATCTAGCATCAAAATTTCCAAGATTTTCTTCACATCATCTAATGTAACATCTACTTCCAAATACCTTAAATTATTTTACAGTAAGAGTCATACCAGTCCATAATTCATAAGGAGTCTTGGTGTTGTTACCTCTGATTTGAACTCTATTAAGAATGTAAACAGGAGTGTGAATAGCTTCTCTCCAATACACATCAGGAACATTTGATTTTTTCATCATAGTTCTAATGGCCTCTTGCACATTCTGGTTCTTTCTCTCTACAACTTCATTTTTTTGAGGGGTTCTAGGAGTAGAGTAATGTCTTTTTATGCCATGCTCTTCACATAATCCATTGAATTCACTGGGTGTAAATTCTCCACCTCTATCAAATCTCAAACATTTTATTCTCAGGTTTGCCTCATTTTCTACTCTTGCCTTAAACACCTTGAATCTATCAAGAGCTTGAGACTTTTCTCAAAGAAATGTAACCCATGTCATCCTAGAGTAATTGTCAATTAAAAGCATAAAGTACTTGTCAGCATTCAGGCTTCCTATTCTTGTAGGACCAGAGAGGTCTGTATGGATTAATTCTAGCATTCCAGCAGATGATTGATCCTTTTCTTTAAAAATGTTTCTTTTTTGTTTCTCATCTGACAACCTCTATGGATCGAATTTGAAGGATTTATGATTCTAGGCAGATCTCTCACAACTTCTCTAGAACTGATCCTAACTAGATTATCAAAATTCACATGTCCCATCCTCTAGTGCTAGAGCCAACTCTCACTAATCTAAGAAACAAAAGATTGACCATCACCACCTTTAAGTTGATAGATGTTTCCATGAGTTCTTCTTCTAGCTGCAACCATAATTCTAGATCCTTTTCTAATCTCACAAGTGTATCCTCAAACACAAGCTTAAAACCCTTGCTACACATTTGTCTAACACTTAAGAGATTATTCCTTAAGCCCTTTACATAATAAACATCATCAATATTGTGTTTTTTGTTGATAAATAGGGTCATCTTATAGTGAAACATCTAAGAACAGTAGTGCCTTTGGTGATTTTAATTCCTTCAAATTGCCTCAAAGATACTAACTACTACGCCATAAAGCAGAAATTGGCACAGTTGATTTCCCACATTAACCCTTCTGAGAAAAGCATATGCAACTTAACCAAATTAAACACTTATGCACATATTCAAATTATAGAATCAAACATGGAAGAAAAACAAATGAGCACACAGATTTATGTGGTGAAAACCCTTTCAGGCAGAAAACCCCACACTCCAAAACATCGAGCCATTCTATTATTTAGTGACAAACAGAGTTACAATACAATCTCAAACTCATAGCCTTTACAGGAGTTACATATTGTTTCATCTGGAGAATATAGGAAACAACATTATTCATAACCCTCGCACTGTTCCAATGTTCTCACACAACATACAATGCAGATTCATTTCCAATTAACTCGCTTAGCTAGCCTCTCAGCTAGCACAGCCTCACGGCCTCCACAGGTTCACATTATTCTATGTTTTGTATGTCTCAGTGTTCATGGTTACAATACTCTATGCATACCTCTCGAAAACGCACTCTTATCATTCGATCATACAACCATAAAACCCATAATAGTTACTATACATTGCATTGTATAACAACAATCATAATCGATTTGTTCTTTGTGCAGACGGTTCAGTTCAATTTCCTCTATTGAGCAACTGTCAAACTTCTCATTCATTGAATGGCCATCTCCAAGTCAGAAATCATCCTCCACTATTCAGCATACACCTCAACAGTCAACCAAGTCCACGCTCATTCTCCCATACACCACACTGTCACTTGACATCCAAAAGGATCTCATGGGGTGGTGGTATACTGTGCTATCGTTAGACAATTAGGAGATTCGCACGGTATAGCGGTATACACCGCACTACCCCCAGACAATAAGAAGGGTCATGCAGTATGGCGGTAACACCATGCTACCGCACCTTAGTGAGAAAACACTCATGGTATGGAAGTAACACCGCACTACCACACCTCAGTCAAAAATCTCTCATGGTATGGTGGTAACAGCACTACCGCACCTCTCTCACCATTACCTGGTGGTATAGTGGTGCAATCATGAACGTAACCATTATGCAATTTGGCCAAACATCTCAGCGGTCACACCAACATTGCTCTCTCAGAGGTTTAGGCCGGTGGGATTGAGGCACACAATTCCAACAATCTCCCACTTAACAAATATCACACTGGCACCTCCAGAGCACTCAGGAACTACCAATATCATGTTGGCACCACCATTTCAAACCCTATTTAATAGCATTCAGGACACCCAACCAACATGTTTCCATAGATAATAGTCTATTAGACAATCTGCAACATAAGCAAGTATCCAACATTGTAACCAATCACAGTCTTCCATGAAACCGCATAGATCTCAATCATGCTCTCATGCTCCATCAAGACTTCTGCAACAACATCTAAGATGTCCACCATTCAAGAAACAATCCTTGTCATCCTACAACATGCCACCTATGGAAGAAAGGTACAAGCCAAGGTGAATATGCAACAATCCAATGAACACAAGCAAAAGATCCCAGTGATATCAACAACAAGAAAACTACCATTACTCCAGAAAATAAGATAAAAATCATTAGCTAGGACAACAATTAGTCTAACTGCTCCTATCCAACTGATAAACCCACGTGACTAAAAATAGCACCCACAACAAGTGCTAGTTCATCCAATCACACATACCTTCAAGGTATCCACATTAGTAAACCCATGTCAATAACACAACCAACCCATCAACCGTAGATACAAGCACCATGTACAAACCAATCGAATAAGACCAAACACATCCAGATACTCCCACTGCATGGGTAATTCCAAATCTAGAAGATTAACGACATAACTAGTCTACCAATTTCAGCACATAGAAAGTATAACCATGTAGTACCAAGGAAATATCCAAAATGAAGTGCATAACCTGCAACCAACTACTACAAGAATCATTTCTCTCAACAGTCTTCCAGAGTTCTTCCAAGTTCTTCAACACCCAACATAGGAAAAAGATAAAGATCCTCCAAGTTACTACTCAAAAATTGAGTGAAAATAAAAGCTCCAACCAAATCTCAAACCAATGTAAAATGAAATCAAACTTCCAAGAAGACAACCAAGACAAAAGAGAGAAACTTTGCACAACATATGCATGTAGAACATCCTCCTACATATACCTCTAAAATCCAATTATGACAAGTATGATCTCCTTCACATCCCAAAGGAAAATCCATAACAAAACCCAACCATTCAAACTTAACATATGTAACATGTAACCAATCATGGATGTAAGCCTCTTAAAGAAGATCAAACTACTTCATTTCCCATTTTAGGAAAATAGCTTGTGTAACTATCTCCTACCAGTTCTCATCAAAAATGATATAACACAAAAGCTCAAGGAGATAAACTATGTTGTCCACCTTCCACTATGAATCCTCCAAAACCTTAAAACAACAATTCAAGATCCATATCATGAAATAAAACATCAAAAACATCTGAAAGATACAGTGGCAAAATGCATCTCAAATAAACTTCACTGCCGAGAAGACCAAGAGTGGCAAAAGAAAATGCTCCTCCAAGATATACAAGCAACCATGACTCATCCAAGAGCAATCTCCTCATTGGTCTTTTTTGAACTCACGTTCAACCAAGGTGTAGGCTACTCGGACTTTCAACTATAATCAGTACCTTTCTCATCTCAAGTGAATCATAGCCTCACCTCATTCTCCAAGTATCCATGAGCACTAGCAACCGATCATCTCATGCTAAACTCCAATCTACATTACTGAACTTAACATGAAGTTCTCAACCATATGACCAATGTACTCAAAGCACAGAGAAACTCTAGACCATTGTTAAAGCTTCAAACATTTGAAACAGAAACTTATCATGACATCATGATCTACACATCCCCCTTAGGAGATACCATGCTCCAAATGACTTCACCACGATCTTAAGAGCAAAGCCTCATGCCAAAACTCTAATGCACAAGAAAGAGTATACATGCCATCAAGAAAACAAACTCCAAACCACCATCACCTATCAAGCACCACCAACACCTCAATCAAAGACTCTGAATGTCCTCCATGGTTCCAAGATGTTGTACGTCCTCAAATAGTGTCCATGCAAAAGCGAAAGAACCCTTCTGCAACAACAAGATCTAAGATTCCTTCCTAGTAACATCTACAACACTAAAGAAGATCATTCACCACCAAGTGATGAATTCACATTCATTGCTAAAGCTCCCAATGAACTATGAAATCCAAGCTTTCCAAGAATCATGACCAAACATCTATTGATCTGAAAAACCTCTAGGTACAATCGACAACATGTCCATCTGACAACAATACCAAACAGCACCAAGATCTCCAAACCACATAGACCACGCCATCACTTTCAAAAGCTTACACTATAATGTGTATCAATCTCTCCATGAAATCATGATATGCATGCTACAAGTCCCCATAATCAGCTATTCAGGTACTCAATGCCATCCTTGCTCTCATCCAGAAGCAACAACACCAATGCACAAGTGACCACAGACAAGTCCAGCTAGCATATTTTCACCAACACTTAGTCAACCCTACAGATATAGATAGTCCACTTCCAAGTTATTTCACTGGATCCAATGGGTATCTAATCCACCAACCGCATAACTCGAAAATCAATCACAACAAAAGTGCAAACCCATCATTACAATGGAAACAGCAAAACTGAGATCTCAAAGAGAATAACAATATAGACAAAGTTGACTCAAACACCAGATCAAAACCAAATTCAATTTTCCAATCATGTCCACAACTCAAGCACCATAGTCAAGGAAAACAGCAAGCAACACTTACATATATAATTGCAACTATCTCATCTAGTAATGCCCCAAAATAGCCAGGGTCTAGAAAATAGTTTTTACCAGTAGCTCCACAAAACCACAAGTTTTTCTTGACCGTGCAAAACCGCCATGTTTCCAAAACACCCATGCACATCCATATCCACTACACATCTGAAAAACTCAAGATTCTGCAACCAACCATCGCGGTTAACCAGAACAATCAACTAACATAAATATGCATCATAAACTTTTAAAGAGATTCTATAAAAAACCTTCTGAATCAAAGAACATGAATCTAAACCATGCAAGTACAAGGTATCCATAAAAGGAACAAGTAGTACAAGAATTTCAAGCCCATTCTAGACTAATTCCATAACCATAAGAATGCACATGCATTCGACAAAGCTAGGCTATTCAAAAATTTTCAGACCACCCAAAGATCAACTTCATAGCCTTTATGCAATTAGGGTAACAAAGAACAATGCCTTCAATTCCAAGTCAAAACACCCAGCACAAGCACAATACTCCATGGCTGAACAAAACATCCCAAGCATTTCCATACCTTAGGGAGCCTCTCACATAGACACCCAATATGAACCACACTTTATTGCAACACAACCATAAGCATAAACTCACACCCCTTGCATCAGGATCATTCGCTGCCAACCAGGAGCCTTAGACCACATCATTACAAAATGATCAACTCCAATTTCTCCATCTTCAATGTCTTTCAGGTTGTGTGTCATCTTAAAAGAACAATAAATTTTACTCACCAAAGGATTAACCATCAATCGATTCCTTTAGATTTCCTCAAGCCTAACAGACTAAGAAATCTTTACAAGAGAAATACCCTGAACCAACAACCAGAAGAAGGCTCTGATACCACTTGTTGGTATCAGGAAAGACCTTGACCTCCCTTTACCAACTTTGATACCACTTTGATAAATTGGGTCATCTTATAATGAAACATCTAAGAACAGAAGTGCCTTTGATGATTTCAATTCCTTCAATTTTCCTCAAAGATACTGACTACTATGCCATAAAGCAGAAACTGGCACAATTGATTTCCCACATTAACCCTTTGAGAAAATCATATGCAACTTAACTAGATTAAACACTTATGCACATATTTAAATTACAAAATCAAACAACATGGAAGACAAACAAATGAGCACACAGATTTATGTGGGGAAAACCCTTTCAGGTAAAAAACCCCACACTCCAAAAGATTGAGCCATTGTATTATTCAACAACAAACAGAGTTACAATACAATCTTAGGCTCGTAGCCTTTACAGGAGTTACATCTTGTTTCATCTGGAGAATACAGGCAACAACATTATTCAGAACCCTTGCATTGTTCCAATGTTCTAACACAACATACAATGCTCATTCATTTCCAGTTAACTCACTAGCCAGCCTCTCGGCCAGCACAGCCTCATGGCCACCATAGGTTCACATTCTTCTATTTTTTTTGTGTCTTAGTGTTCACGTTTACAATTCTCTGTGCATACCACTTGAACACATACTCTGATCGTTTGATCATACAACAATGCTCTGTCCATACTTCATTTGTTGTAGCCAGAGAAATAATTTTTTCTTTCATTTTTAGATAAAGCACTAAATATAGAAAACCTTTCTCTTTCATTCTCTTCAAAATCTACAACTTCGTCAACAAAGGAAGGACCAGCTATTAGTATCACATAATTTTTCTCCATAGATTTTTAGGTATTGAAATTGAGTGAAATCAGGTAACTTATCATCTGCTCTTTCTAGTCACTATAATCAGCTTCATCAAACATAGGAAGCTACAACTTGTGTGTCATCTAATCTACCTCAAGTGGTTAATCTTTTCACCGAGGAACCAGAGCTCTAATACCAATTGTTGGAATGCACAAGACAACTGAGAAGGGGGTGAATTAGTTGTATCAAATTCTTTACTTCTTAACTTAATCAATTCCACTTTATCTTCAATCTGTTATTAAGTGTGAACGTGAAATGCAATAATAGAAATGGAACACCAGAGACACCAAATTTATGTGGAAAAACCAATGAGGGAAAATCCACTATGAGGATTAACTCGCAATATAGTAGAAATGAAATACCAGATACAGAGGCTTACTGCCAGAGGGCTCACTACCCAAATATAAAGGCTAACTACCCAAGGTCTCACTACCTTAGGACTCACCATCTAGAAAGAGAGGCTCACTACCTACAAAAGAATACAAAGAAATAGATAAACATCCACCACTAGGAGTTCCACACACTTCGTAACTTTATCATAATATTATAGATACAATAAAGTACTATTGCCACAATTCGCTCTTCCACACTCTGCTTTTTGCACATGTTCACACACTCTTCTCTTGCTCAAATTGAATGATGGATGGATATTGATTTCGCTACAACTTGACTTGCTTTTATACCATCTTCAACCTCAGGAACATTCCTCAAGGTTGGATAGACAATTTCATTTACAAATTCAAACTAGGTTGGATACTCAACATTCTTGTGGTGGATAAGAATGTGAGGGGACCAAATACATATTTAATTTAGGACCCAAACAACATCTTGGATCATGCACATGCTTTCTCAAATATACGCAGAGGCATAATATATCATGTAAACACCAGGTCAGCCAAACTTAATGAAAATTTTGATGATCTTTGAAGTACATGCGTCACCAATAAGATAATCACACGTGGACTGCTCAACATGATTCACCAGTCATTTTACCATCTCTGAGAACAACTTCGATACATTTGCAACAACTTCAAAAACTTATTCGCATAGAAAACTTCACTAGTTTAGCCGAGACAACCAGCAAAAACATAGAAGCTCTAGAGAAGGTCTTCCAGAGCGCCAAACCACAAGCAACTTTGTTAGAACACATAAGCCATTAGAATGAATAATATCCTAGATCTACAAGATCTAAAACCAAATACCAAAAGACTGTGGAGCCAAAAAAATTCTCCCAGTCAATAACCAGATAATTCTAACAAATCAGTTCACACGTTGGTGAGCATAACTTTTACTCTCCATCAAACTAGAAGCTGAAATTTGGAATATACAATCCATTTAAACTTATGAACACACCTAAAAATATGAATAGCCATTGGGTCAACACAAGAGAAATAGGGACCACAATACCAAAGCATACTCAAAACATACTTCAACACAGCTTTCATTATTTCTCAAATTTTCTCAAAAGAAATTGGAAAAATCCAACTTACTCAACCTGTATAGTGTTGACATCAATGACAACATTAATGAAAAATCCACCAAACACATCCATACTTGCAACAACCCTAACGGAACATGTTTCCTCCATTATGAGTTTGTAAAGAAAGAAATTGGAAACCTTCCTCTGAAGCGGGAGTAGCTTTGATCTTCCCCTCGTATGGAGGCATTTTCTTCCCTTTGAATTCCTTGATGAAGTGAGCATCTTTCAGAAGGATTCCTTGATGATGAATCGATTGGAGAAAGAAGACACCAACTTTCGAATAGCACGTCCCTTGAGTGGACCCTTTCTTTTCACATCAAGTTTCCAAGGGACCTGTTGATGGTGTTTTCTACACAGCAACAACTCAGACAGAATATAATATCCTATCTCTCTTGAAAGGTAAATCTCTATGGGAAAAGAGATAACCCCAAGGTCTCTAATGTCAGGTCTTGACAATGCAGTAAACAACTCAGTGATAAATGTGAAAATGTTGGTAATTACAATGGGACCTTACTACGAGCAACACTGGATTTCGAATCTTATCAAATATAGACACTAAAATGATACTTTGAAACTTGGTTGGAACACGAATAATAAAGAAACAGAAAAAGATAAAGGTTTCAGAGATAAACATAAAACTAATTCTAACCCTAAGATTGAAAATGCAAAAGGATAAAATGCTTAAAATGGACCGATCTCTCATAAACTATTCTCTGCTTGACCCAGATGAATCTGCAATTCCACATAAATAGTGCAATATTCTAAGGTATTGAAATATTTTTAAATCATAAACATTCATTATTCAATCCTATAGAAATTGAGATGAATAAACCTTCACAATTGAACTAAGCACAAATATAATTCTAGGCGAACTTTGCAAAGCAGCTAACAATCAACTAACTATAAAAAGTATGGACTAGAGATCGCTGCAAGACTAGAGATCGCTGCAAACATTCCAAACATGAAACCATAAGCATTATAAAATCATTTAACATAAACATTAAGCAATTTGAAAGATAGAATAACAAGAACCATGCTAGATGAGATTCCAGAAGATAGATACCAAACACAATATCCTTCTTATATTAAATCATCCAAAAATGGCAGCAATTCCAGTTCTTTGTTACAACATTTGCTTGAAGATAAACCCTAACTTGCTTTAATATCACTTGATCTACTTATCCTTTTATCCCTATTTTCCAATCTCCTATCTATATCGAAATGAGGCAACATGCCCACTTTTATAGAGAATACACAAGATAGGTTGGCCCAAATGATAATTTATAATAATATATGACCTACAAGAGGTCGGCCTCAAAGATTAAATTCGAACACATGAAATGTGCCATTGGCACCAATTTCATCCAAAACCACCAAGATATCAAAAGGTCAGCCCAATACATGTGAAATAATGGGAAGCACAAATATCAAAGTAACTCTATATAATCACTCCCCATCCTTGTCTTTGGCTTTATCTTCTTCACCTCGTACAGCCAACAGGACCCTATCCAGCTCAGCAACAGGTGGCACAGGCAAAACCCTAATCTTTCTCTCAAGAGTTTTAATATCTTCTCTCGCCTGCCTAACTGTACCATCCCAATTGGTTTTGTTGGTCAAATATCTGTCAATGACTGCAATGTAAGTTGCAACATCATCCAATTGATGTTCAGTAATTGGTCCTTCGTTGACTGGAGAATACACATCTCTCCACCATTCTCTAAGTTGCTCCAAACTGAGATGCTTTGGAGGAAACTTCTTCCTCCAAGTCATGACCTCAAAGAATGAAATGCACCTCTCATAAACACCAGTCAGAGCATCTTCAATTTGTCTCACCTGTTTGTGGATCTTTTTCAAGGCCCTCTGCCTCATTTGCAGGATTTCAAACCACTCCCAAGGTTCAAAAACTCTTGGAAAAGGAAGAATCTTGCACTGTACTAATCTGTCCTTAGTGAACCCCATGATGGTTGTAATCTTTTGCAGCAAGAGATTAGTATCCACATTATCTTGTTCCAATGCAGCCTTTAACCAATCAATCGATCTCATTGCATCCCCTCCAGTGGATAATATTCCCTTAATGGCCTCATCTCCCTTATCTTGGACACCTTTCAACCAGGTAACTGTAGCATGTGAAGTACCTTTCATCTTCTCTAACTCAGAAATTGTCTCCTGGTGTAGGAATCCTACAGCAGAGGAGGAGATAATAGCTTGCAAGGGTTTCATCAAATCCTACAAGTACTTCCTTAGTTTTTCATTCTCCTTCTCTAGCTCATGCCTAGTTTGTACTGCCTTTTTCAATCTCCCCACAATAACTGCACTAGAACCCTCATACTCCTCAATATCTTGCTCAATAGTAGCATGTCCCAAATCAATAGTTTGCACATTATAGTCCTAAGCAGTCACATTATCCCTCTTTTTTTGGCACAGGGGTAGCAATATGGGCCACCCGGTTACCTGATCCATCCCTCTCAATCCGAGATACAACCCTCTCCTTCTTTTTAACCCTTTGCCTCTCTACATTCACCATGAGGGCATCCCAATTAGGAGGAGCATCCTCCACTATTACCATTTTACTCTTCAATTCCCTCTCAAGCCAATCTAGAATAGTAGACCCGGCAGGCATTGTGTCTTGTTTATCCTGTTCCTTCTCTTGTTGATCGGTAGCTATATCTTTCTCAACACTTGGACTTTTAGGAACATCCACTGTTGGGTTCTCTTCCTACTGTACCTGTTCTTCCACAACAACCTCCACTGGTGAGGGAGCCCTAGCTGGTATTTCTTCATCCTTCTTAGGAGACTTGTCCATTTTTTCTCTTGTAGGAGAATCTGCATGTACCACTAAGGGAGATTGAACCACCTTATCTATTTCTGCCTCTGCATTAAAGAGATCCCCTTCTTGGAACTCTTCCTCACCCAAATTCTTAGGACTTTCATCTTGTTTTGGTTCTCTCCTTATGCTACCAGCATCTTGGGGAATGGAGGGACCAACCTATTCAACAATAGGGATACTTGCTGAAATATTCTCCTTGGCTAGAGTATCCCTTGGGGAAGGAGTCCTTGATCTCCTCATATAGACTTTTGTCTTTTCTCCTGAACTCTCCACCTCTACCATTGGTGGCTCAACCTTCTTGTCAACTTTTGGGATCTCCCCCAGCTTTTGTGATGTCCTTGTGACTCTTATCTTCTTCATTAGTGCATGAACACTCTCTACTTCCTCTTCTTCTTCCTGATTCTTTTCAACTTCTTTCCTAGAGGCATGCTTCCTCTTCTTAGCAACAAGCTTCCTCTGTTTGCCCAACTCTGCAGCCTTCTTAGTTTGAACATCTCTTACTTGAATTCTGAAAGGAGAGTCCACCTTCTCCTTGCCCTTTGGATTTGGTTCAAGCGAAGCCTCAGAAGCAGAATGAGACTCTAAGTCTCCCATCAGTTCATAGGTGCATGGAACACCCTCGCTCTCCAACTCCAGCATCTTGTGCTTCAACCACATCTTGGTAAATTTGAACACTGGGGTCATAACTTGATCCAAGTCAGTCTTTTCCTCCTCTAACCAGTCGAATTCTCCTACTGGTTTATCTTTCACTGCCTCATACACATGACCTTGGATCACATTCCCATCTTCCTTTACCTGATCTAGGATAGCTCTTACATTGTATAATCTCACCAAATCCACTGGCAACCTGGAAAATCTCTTCTTTCTCACCTCAAACTCATCAACAAGGTTAACCCAATAGTCCTCAATGTGAGCCTTATGGCTATAATCCCTATTGGCCTTCCTCTGTGCTTCACCCATGATATCAAACCTTGTTCTCTTAGTGTGGAAAGGAAGTCCAAAAGTACCCATCTCCTCCTCGGCAGCATGAGCAGACTGAATGGAGGCACAAACTTCACCCATTCCAATCTTTAGAGGGAAATCATTCCCAAACCCTGTCTTGTGCATTTCTCCTTTAACAACATTGTCAAAATCACAGATTTTCCTGACAAACTCTAACAACACAAGATGATCCATAGGATACCTAGGGAGTCTGTAGGGTGCCCTCTGAAAACCATCAATTCTAATAGATGAGAAGGTTGTGAACTGGATAAACCATGTTCCATACCTTCTTATCAATTCTTTTTCGTTATCCGAGATTCTCACATGCTCTGCACCCTAGAGCAGTCTGGTAATATACATTGTAAAGGCATAATTTGACCTCCGATAGCTTCCACCAGTCAAGTGCAACTATGGATACACATCATAAATAGCATCCTGCCCAAAGACACCTCTAGTGCTCAATCCCTTGTATGGATGAAGTCTGGCAAATGAATACACTAGGTAAGAGGTCATGGTGAAGGTCTTGGTCTGCAACACATTACACAACTGATGATGGATTTCAGCACTGATAACACCTGCCCAATGATAATCAATTCCCTGCTCCATCCTTGCAATCACATTAAACATCCATGTCTCAAACACACTTGCACTCTTCAATCCCACCAATCTGCTGAGAAGAGTGATAGAATTATAGTACTCTTTCTTGAGCTTGAGCCTAAATAGCTACTTGGGCAACTTAGAGAAATGAGACTTAGGCTTCTCTAGCCAGGAGTTAATCACCTGTTGTGACTTGACTATGTTTTCTTCATAATATTTTCTAGCATCGTTCATGTCAAAACCTACCACATGGGACCTGTCAGGCATGTCAAAGGTTGCAGCAATTGACATGGGACTGAAACTAGCAAGAATTCTTCCTTGGGGACCCACTATCCTCTGTGTTCCTCTATCATAATTCCTGGCACACTCCAATACCAATTCATAACACTGTACTGCAGGAGGGAAACCTACCACATGAGCCAATCCAGATCATACCATCCCCACTGCCAACAGAGGAGGGTTCGGTGCTGACATCTCGGCCTTGAATTCTTTTTAGTCCCACATGCCTACGTTCGTATCCATCATCCCTGACCAAATTGAGGTCAACTTACTCTTAGGAATTCTGCTCTTCATATCTAACTTAACCCTTTCTGCATCCAAAATAGCAAAAGCCTCTATACCAGGATCAGTTTCCTTTCCCTTGCCTCGACCAACAATATTATGTCCTAATCCTACCTATAAACACATAAAATCAATCATAATTAGATCCACAAGAAGCAATAAGTGTAAAAGATCATTATCTAAAAATTTAGGATTTAACTCCCCTCATGGATTCTGCACTGGGAAGGATTTTCAGGAAAATCCAGACCAGGTGGATTCCAGTGAACCAAACATACAAAATCCCATAATATCATTTAAATCATCAACTTAATCAAGAAAAAACATTGAGAATACTTAGCATAAGCTCCTCAAATCAGTCAAACAGATTACCAAGAAACCCACCATCCATAACCATCAAATTCAGCATTTCCCCAAAACACCCGGAAGATTCTGCCAGAGACGGATTCTAGCGAGATTAACAATAGTTATGACTAACTCAGGGAAAATGAAGAGGCACGAAATATTTGGGAAAATCCAGATGGAACGGATTTTGGCGAAATCCAGATATAACAGTATCAAAGCTCGAAATTGGTAAAACGACCCGACCGCAGACCTCAGAAAAATCCGGATGGAACGGATTTTGGCGAAACCACATCAAATCTGGTAGAAAGTGGTAAATGAAGAGGAGATAGAAAATTTGGGGAAATCCAGGGAAGCGGAATTCCGCGAAGATCTCAAAAACCCAAACCTATCTACATCCTCGGTACTTTTACCAAACTAATTCAAATCACTCTGAATCTATGCCAGAATTCTGAAACCAACTCAACCTAAGACCCTGATGGATAAAACGTGAACTAAAGACACTCTTAACAGAATTTTGAAGAGGACTAGCCATGCTCTGGGTCAAAAACCCTAAATGTCCACCATGAAAGCATAGAAGACTTGCTCATATACCAAAATGGAGAGTATGAAACCATAGCAAGCCAACACTCAAAAGGAAGCAACACCAGACTAAAATGCACACACCTGACCAAATAAAAGTGGATTGGTGTGCCAAATGAAAACCCAAAACTCCCAATGAAGGCGGACATGCAGGAAAAACCAGGAAACCTACAAAGGACTCCCCGATCAAACAAAGAAAATCCATTGAAATCGACAAAGAAAAGGGCATGTCTACATACCATGGAAACGCAAAGGTTGAAATTGGTGAAGTTGAGATATAACTACTGAATGCAAACCGAAAACAGTCCATGCATAAGAAATTCCAATGCACAATTCAAATGGCCTCAAAAAACCAGATATCCAACAAACGCCAAGAACTTCAACACACAAGCCCAAATGAAAGCAAACGTACCAACTCAAATGATCAACAACTTCTCAAACAATCAATATATCAAAGCCCAAAGACCTCCGCACAAGCACCATTAATACACTTGAAAAGACAGCCGCAGCCACAAGAAATCTTCGGGGATTCGACATCGCCACGGATTTTGGGGAAATCCGGGATGTGCGAAATTTCCTAAAAGCAGTGCAAAAGTAGCAATTTTGGACATTAAGGGGAAACCAGGAGATTCCGGCCCAGGCGGATTTTCCCGAAAGCAGTGAAAAACCCGAGATAAAGCTCAAACTTTAGATTTTCAACATGGTTCAAAAGAATTCCATTTCAATTGGAAAAATTGGACATTAAAGCACAAACCCAAGCAAGAAAAACCTCCAGAAAGAAGAGCCAAAACACCAAAAAGCGAAAAAGAAGGTCCCCACATTCAGTGGGGCATGTGTGCAAAAACTACACAACAGGACCCCTTTAAAAAATTTATCTCAAGTAAGTTTTATGGCATCTAGCTTAGGGGCAGCTTGACTACACCTATTTCACATCTTTTCATCTAGCTCAGGGGCAGCCCGACTAGACCTGCTTCACATGTTTGCATCTAGCTTGGGGGCAGCTTGACTAGACCTACTTTACATCTTTGCATTTAGCTTGAGGGTAGCCTGACTAGACCTCCTTCACATCTTAGCATCTAGCTTGGGGGCATCCCAACTAGACCTCACTTCACATTTTTTGCGTCTAGCTTGGGGGTAGCCTGACTAGACCTCAATTTCAAATAGTGTGTCCCTTGAGTGGACCCCTCTTCCTTTTGAAGGGTTCCCGAGGGACCCCTTTGAGATTTCACTAATTTAACGACGGTTTGTGTGATTGTCTTCTTACTTGCCTGTGTGGCCGCTTCCTGACATGTTTTATCTGTGAGTAAACATGTTGCTTCATGGTTTCACCTGTGAAGCCACTTTTTGACTCTATGGAGTCCACTTTTCTCAGTTTCCCTCTTGTGAGAGTTCTTGGGGGATACCTTCCTTGCAGGTCTACGGGTTTGTAAGGCACTTTTCTCGATTTCCTTCATGTGATATTTTTTGAAGGATACCTTCCTTACAGGTTCATGGGCTTGTAAGGTGATTTCTTTCTTCAACTTCATATTTCTATGGAGCTATGAAGTCCTTTGCTTGTCGTGCACTCTCGGGTTTTCCAGATCACAATCTACTTCCTCGACGATTTAGGTATACATTGCTAACCCAACTACTTTGATCTACTTTACCAAATCACTCATCAGTATTCATGCTCACAAAAGTGGGGGAAAAATGTATAGGAGAAAATTTTCACCCCTTATGCAAATTCCCCTTTCAACCTTCCTGACTTTAGAAAACCAAATTCAAAGGCTAAATTGCACATAAGAATGTTGCCTTCGTTCCACTTGGTGCTTGTTTTGAGCATTGGTAGAGGAATAACTATCAGGGATGCCCATGTGGCACACAAATTTCCACATGGTGTGCTTACATCCCTGGAAGATTCCTACAGTTGGAGCCTATAGAGGCATTACACTTCCCATTGGAAGTCGACTTGTAACGCCCTCTTTGGCTAACCAACCCAAATATGGCCATTTTCTTCACTCTCTCATTCAAATCCACTATTCCTTCATTCATTTCATCTCTAGTTAGGCTCTAGATGATCTCTCTTGGCAATCCATAAGCTCTAATAATTCACTTCAAGCATTCAAGCAACATTCTTGCACTCCATAGCAGCAATTCCATCACTCCATCAACTCAGTGAGAAAGTGTAGAACAATACCATTACAGCAGAGGCTTGATTCCTCTAATTTTCTCCCCCATTAGCCTTGAGCGCTCTTGGTGGAGGTGGTAATATTTCTACTCCTCTCCTCTATTATTTGGTTGAGTAAGCACATTACTGTTTTGTAGTGTTTTAGTGTTCTTTTCTTTATTCCTTCTTTATCATACTATTTCTCTATCATTCCAAACTTGGATTTCCATAGAGGTGGAAACACCAAAATGGGGGTCTGACTTAGGTAGACCCCTATACAGCCCCCCAAAATATTTCCTCTTTGTTGTGTGTAGGTGGATGTGCTTCATGGAGCTAGCTGGCGAATAAGATTTTGTGTGAGATCATTCTTGTCACCCTAGCATTAATCTACTTGTTCTATCATATTTGTTTATATGTTTCTTACTTCATAGTGTTATCTTGTTCCCTTAGAAACCATTAGCTAGGACGTTAGTCCATTTTCTAGTGGTTAGACCTTATCTTTCTAGTCCTTTGGCCGTACGGATGCCAGCACACGTGAGAGATTCCAACGCATCATGTTGTCGTCCCAAAACCCCGCTTTTGTCCTCTAACAGAGTTTTTGGAGACAAAAAGTCGACCCTTAAAACTGACTTGCCTATTCCCCTCTCAAATCTCAAGTTTACAAAGTGATCGAAGGACCTTATATTCCTCATCATTCTCATCTCACATCTCCTAATACTCCCTTAAGTTGAGGTAAGTTAGGGTAGCCTACTGCTCTCAGCCCTCTGTGACCTAGGTCCTTGGCGTGGCTGGTCATCCTCTCTTATAGTTAGTACTAAAAGGATTTGAGTCGGTAAGGTAAAGAGGCCTCAATATTTAAATTATCTCAAATACCAAATGTCATCCATCGAATAAATGGTTCCATGAGGAATAGCAAGCTATATTATGCCACATCACTCATGAAACACATGGCTCTACTAGCAAGCAAATTATATTATGCTAAGTGGCCATGTTAAAAGGCGTTCATGAATCACACTATAGCAAATTTTTATATTTTCTAGGTGAATCATAAATCAAGAGACACATAGTCTAGTGAAATTCAATATTCACTAGGTGAGCCCCCAAGACAAGATAAAATGAGAGACACACACTAAGTCTACAAGGTGTGCTTGTAACACAGTGGAAAAATGAGAAACACACACTAGGTCTACAAAGTGTTCCCATAACAACCATACCAAGAGTTATACTCTCTGATAACCTTGATAAGGTGCCACAAGATGCTATGTCAATGCTACACTAATTTCAACTCACGTGAACAAAGTGAAACAAAAATGCAAAGGTTTAACGTCATAGGGGATGAATATGCTAAGTTTTATCATCATAGGGGATGAATATGCTAAGGTTTAACATCACAAAGGATGAATATGCTAAGGTTTTAAAGCCTCAAGGGATGTTGTAATAACATTGCCGCAAAAGGTAATGATCAAAGGGGTTTTGTTTAATACATGAAAGTCACAACTTAGGAACATCACATGTGATATCACCACCAAGAGAGGCCTAGCCAAGGGATAGAAAATCAACCCTAGGGCATACCAACCATAGTATAACCACCATGAGTAGCATCATATTCCAAGAAATGTCACACTCTTATGGGACATAAATCCTAATATCACCACAAAGGAGACACATCACATGGATTAAGAAAACCCACACTTTGACAAGTTCACACTTCCTAGGAGATGTATCCTACCATCACTAAGAAGGGACCATTTCTTATGCAAACAATAAGCGAGGGACTATATGCCCCCCCTTAAAATGTTAGTTTAATTACTAAAATTTTAAGGATAGAAAGAGGGATCCCAAGAGGGAATACACCTAGGACTAGGCTACCTAACCCCTTGTGCCCTGAGTATAAGGAAAAAGGTGAGCCAAATGGATTATGATATGCTAACTAACTCCTTGCAAGAAAAATGATCTGCATAACATCTAATACATGTGGTAGTGATCATATTTTTAATACTACAACTATCACAAGGCAAGGATTAAAACAAATGCTAATCTATGACATGTTCATATTGATCTGCATAAGGATCAATTTCACTTAATACCTTCTTTAAAGCATGATATTTATCGGTAAGATGCAAAAAAAAATTATAGTACGCACAATAGAAAATGTTTGTACTCTTTCCTTTCTTATCTTCTCGTTCACTGATAGGTGGTAATGTTATAAGCCCTAGGTTGAGAAGTGTTTGTAAGGTCTATTTAGTTTTGTTTATAGTATGCAAAAGAGATAGCTTCTTAAGTTTATAAGGCTTTTTTTTCTTACATGATTAACCAACTATCCGATGTGGACGTGGAGGATCTTGATCACCTAATGCCTTAGTATCTTTTCATGGTGCTTTCTCCAAAATGGAATGGACTTCATGTTTTTTTGTATGTCACATGACTCACATCCTTTATTTTTCAAGATCCTAAAGCCTTATCCATAATTTTATTCCAGATCAATGTATGTGTTTGTAACCTTATGCTCATATGATGGAGGATTGATAGGTTTACTTCCCTTGTTATTGTTTTGAATAGATTTCTCTATGCATATTATTTGAGGTATGGCTTGTGGTTTAGTTTTTGGATGTCAAAAATTGAATGCTTTAAGTGGTGGAATGGTAGGATATTTTTGGTATGGAGTGGTAAGTTATTTCATTGAGGGATAAAATGTTGCATTATTTTCAAGGTTATTTAAGGATCGTCTTATGAACCCATGCATTCTCTCTTCATCTTGACCTATGAAAGAATACTTGTAATTGGAGAAGGTGTATCATGAATGTAATTATCAGAAGCATTATCATGAACAAACATATAGCTTGAAGCATCAACCAAGGATTTCAATGACATCCAAATTTTACCAAAACACATATATCCATGATGACACTTTTACAATAAGGTTCAAATTGTTAAACAACGGGTGAAGGGAACTTAGATAGCAAACTCAGATAGAGTTTCTTGAGAATATTTTGTCATATAAATTTGATTGATACCTAGGTAATAGGATATGGTTGCCCAAGGTAATATGGGTCCTAGTCAAGGGTTCCAAATTTTGAAGTATGACTAGAAAATACACTACTTAAGAATCTTGATTATACTTGCAAACAATTGAAACAGTAAATAAATTTCCAAAATTTTCTTCATGTATCCCAATTTGATGCAAGATGCAAGTATGCAATGATATTGAATATTTTTGAACAAATGTGAATTCAATTTTTAAATTTGAAATGTAATAATTAATTGCTTGTAATATGCAGAGACCTAAAAGTAATGATTTTGAATGAAAAAATTTATTTTAAACAATGCACTTTATTTCACTAATTGAACTAAATGAAAAATTCTTTGAAAACATACAGTTACTAATTCCAAAATAGGGACATGCAAGTATAGTGCAATTAAGAAGACAGAGACAAAAATGTGTGAAAATTCTTGTTTAATCACCTATACAAGGACAGGGTTGCCTAGGGGCGACTAAGTCTTTGCTTAGGGTTCTAAAATTCAAAATTTAAATGTTGAGATTGGTGTTTAAGGTTATTATTCATATATGCACATAGGTTTGATAGTGATTGTTTTTCCAAAAAAAATCAATGCAAAGGTATGAAAATTTTGAAACAAAATGACACTTTTTATATGCAATTTTGAAATGAAAACCTGATCTAAATGATTGAAACGCACTATAATGCAACCTATGATGTAATATGTATGCAATATTTTTGCAATATGCAACCCTACATAAAAAACACAATGATGCAAAACCTAGATCTAAGGTTTGAAAGACTCCAAATCAAAAATTTATGATGTCAAATGTCAAGTTCACCAAAATGAAACATAAAAATGTGGTGACCTTAAACTTAGTTTCTAAAGCTTAGGGTCAAATGTGGGTCATCATTTCTATAATTTCATTAAGATGCAAATCAATAAGGTGCATATATTGACTTACAACCTCCTAGGTGAGTCAATCAGACCTAGATCCCTCTTCTATCATCCCTCTTTTATCGCCTTAATCTTCTTCTTCGGCTCCTCCCTTTCTTTCCATTTCCCTCCCTTATTAAAAATAAACTAAGTGTTGATGTTTCACAGGTTGGACTTTGGCCTTTCCATTTACCTCTTACCTTCTTTGGGGTAAGAGGTAAGCCTACCCTCTGACCCTTGATTCCCAGTGTGCTTTTGTAAAATCAACTAAGTGTTTATTTTTCAAGCATTGAGGATCAGTCTTCCCCTTTACCCTATACCTTTATTCTAGGCATAGAATAAGGCATCCTCTCAATGCATGATGCCTAAAAGTTCCATATTCCTCTATTTTCTTCCTTAAGCCTTATTTCCTTCTCTTCTCTAAGCCTTAGGTCTCCCTCCTAAGGTCTATTTCTACAAATCGACTAAGTTTTGGTTTTTCAAGGATCAGACATTGAGTTTCCCCCTTTACCTCTTACCATTTGTTATGGTAAGAGATAAGCCCTCTATCCAACCCCCAACATTTGATGACTTCTTTCGATCATTGGTGTTCACTCATACCTCTTTCTTCTTCTTTGTGGTAAGTAGAAATATGTAAGCTTGACCCTCGATCTCTGATGTCAAGAAGTTTCCTTCCGGGCCTCGGCATTTTCCCTTTCCTCCTCCACTTTTCCTTGCTTAGTGATAAGTGGTAAGCCTCATCTCTAATGCTCAAACCCCATGTCGATATCAATGATAAGTATGCAGTATGAAGTAGGCCTGACACCCAACATCCAATGAAGGTGCTCTTTTTGTGGTTCTAGACAATTTAATGCATACCAAAGGTTTTCTTTCGAGCTCAACACCCCGACCTTTTAGTGAATTTGGCATGTTTTCTAGGTGATTCCATTAATGCTTGAACCACTTCCTCAACAACATATTTTGAATTTTGGGCTTTAGGGACAACATTAAATGTATTCTCTAACTTATGCAAGTGGATTTTGGGGTGCCCATACTGATTTATTGTTGCTTTGTCCCTTCTAATAGATTCATGCCCATATCCCTAATTTTATGTGGGATTTGGATGCACTTTTAAGCAAATATTTATTGTAGGGGTATTGCATGCAAGTCTTGGTTTCTCCAAGATCTCTTTTTGGCATAGATTTCATGAGAAAAAATTTCCTTGATCATATCTTCTAACTGCTAACCCTAGATAGGTTAGGGTTTCGTTGGGGTCAACTAAGTTATGCTTGAACTATAAAGGCGACACTTGTATTCTTTTTATTTATTTTTCTTTTGGGCTCCTCTCATAGTTTTCTTTTACAAACATTGTATCTATACCTTCTACAATTATAAATTCTAGCTTTATGCCTTATATTAATGAAATTTATCTATTGTCGCCACTATTTATTATGTGTTTGAGTAAAACTTTTCACCTTCATATCTGAATGTGTATTTTAGTTGATTTGTTGATGTATTGAGCAATCTGAAGAAAAGAAGAAACAAATTCTATCTTGGTGTATCACCTTCATTTCCATTTCATTTTATTTTTCTATATCTTTTCCTTGTGAGCTATTAAAGTAGAGTAGTGATAGGTTTTCATGTGTTGGATTAGACCAAAAATATTATGCTTAGATTAGAAGAGGAATTTGGCCTTCTCTAGAGGTTCAACCTCATTCATGCAAAGTCCCAAACCTTGAGGTTGTTTGGACCATTGTGTCATTAGAACATTGAACTCCTTATTTAGTAGGGTGCAATTTTATGTGACAACAATTTTTGGCATGCTCAGTGGGACAAGAAGAAATTTCACTTCATCTTGTTGAGAGAATGGTGTTTCTCTCAATATTCTAATCTTAAAGAGGCTCTCAAACAAAGTACTTGGTGACTCTATGATAAAAGGAGGACTCTACATCAAATGTGATGACTCAATTACTACCTAGAACTCTTGGTTACAAATAAGACTTGTGCATTCATGCCCGAAATTCAAACAAGAGAATCTTCTAGAGGTAACTTCCAATATACTCAACTACCATATTTACCATATTTTTCTTCTAGAAGAAGAAGAAACGCTAGATAGTCTTTATTGCCTATTAGGAGACATATAAGCTTAGATCCATCTCCTAGAGCTTAATCTATGCCACTTGTTGGTAGATATTCCCAGGCTAGAACTATTGTTTCTCATACACATAGTAATTTATTCCATATGGATTTACCCAAGAATTAGCCCTTTGTACCTTTTAGTGGTGGCAGCCCTTTAATTTTAGCCTAAATGAATGATATACTAATCAATGCCCTCAAAAAAATCCCTTATTTCACTGGTGAAACATCCACAACCCTAGAAGTGCACATCCTAGATGTGGAAAATATATGCTCAGTGCATGATGTAATGGAAGAAAATGTGGTTGTTAGGTTTATTTCCACTTCCCTTAAGGGTAAATCATTGCAATGGTATAGAGGATTGCCACCCAACTCCATTCACAATTGGGATGAGTTAGGTGAGAAATTATGCAAGAATTTTGAAGATAAAAGTGACCATTTGTACCTATTAAAACAAATGAAAACAATTAAGAGGGCACCTCATGAGTTTATGAGTGAATTAAAATATAAATTCTAGAGGAAATGGAATAGAATCCATGTCCTAATGAATTCTTCTCCTAAATATGCTTTCCTTTATTTCTTAAGGGTTTTTAACAGTGACATAGTTTTTATTATTCAATCTATGGGAAGATTTATCTTACTAGGTGCATATGATATTGCCATAAGGTCATTAAATTTCTTGATATAGGTTGGGAAGATAGCTCCTAGGCTACCAATGCCTTTATTTACAAAGCTTCCTCAACATCCCACAATGGTTTCTATTACAATGGCTACAATTTCTCAATTATCTATTCCGGACACATTTCCAAAGGAGGTGTAGGAAATGAGAAACATGATCCAAAGGTTGAATAATTATTTAGCAATAGAAAAGAAGCAAAAAGCTCAAAATAATAGAACTTATTATCCTTAAGGTCAAAATTACCAACAAAATAGGCAGCCTTATCAAGGGAAAAATTGATGGAATTATGCTAAACCCTTGAATGCTGCAAATCATTCCACTACCAACACTTCAAAGTCCTTGGTCTTGACTCAAAAAAATCTAGCTCAAGAACATGACTAGTGTTATCCATGCAATCAGCCTCATAACCAGAATTCTTATCAAAATGGTGAGTTTGTGCAAACTCTAGTGGCTCAAAATGAGACCTCCATATCAGGGAAACAATTTAATGCAAACCAAGCAGCTTTTGGCAAGCATGATCACTTGCAGGGAGACTATACATTTATAAACTAGAATTGAGAGGACTTCTTTGGTGTGAATCAAATATCTTAGGACACCGGATCAAAAAGTAGAGCAATGTGTGATTGTGCTTCATACACAATGGGCCAAGAATCATCATCCCAACCATTTCAAAATGTTGTAGTTGTTGAAACAATAGGTAGAAAAGTAGTTATACTATCAAATTAGCCTACTGGTAAGAGCAATAGGACAGTGGAGAAACCTCAAGTTACCCAATTAGCAAAGTTCATTGTTCCAAAGGTTCCACCTAAGGTTAGTTATCCCCCTTTCAATACAATTGATCAAATTAAGAAGGCTAACCTAAATATCACTATGTTGGATACTTTGTCCATACCATCTCAAGGGGATCTACTACAACAAGCTTTAAAAGAGCATAATCAACTAAAGGATGTATTTTAAAAGGAGCATGTCACTCCTTCAATCAACCTAATGCAGCCCAAAGATTAAGGGAATCCAAATAAAGTGAGTAAGCCACTTACAAAGGATCATATTAAACCTTACACTCCTAGTCCCATAAACATGAATTTTACCTTGCATGATCAAGGGAATGAGTATGTTTTTCATGAACCTACTACTCATGTGGAGGAGGTCCCTGGTTTCTTTCTAGATGTGTTGGGTAATGCTTTTCAATTTGATTCACCTATTGAAGCAAGGTATTTTGATCTAAGCATATTTTATAATTTTGAAGAGAGTGCCCTATACCCAACCTCATAGAAACTCAAAGGGATATGGTGGATATTTCAGGCTATAACCCTGAGGTTGTTATAAGTGGCCATCAGATGGAGGGGGAAAATTGTTATGAGATCAAGAGCAACCTTGTCATGCAAAGAAATGAGGAAGAGCTTGAGGTGGAATTTTGTGAGAAACATTTATTTGAGAAGGCCAATGACTATAATAGTGGCTCAACCTTGTGTAAGGAGATTTATTTTTCCTTTGTAGAGGGTTCTCCTTTTGATGTTGACTTGTTTTTAGAGAAGCTTCCCCATGCTATTATTTGGTCTGCTGAGGTACCACTATTAAAGGAATCTGACACTTGCATCATATGGCTACCATCCAAGGACAAGGTCTACAATGAGGTGATTCTTAACCAAGTTGATTCATTATGCAACCCTTTGCATTCAAGTGGTTTAATTCAATGGTTGAAGATGGATGAAGATTGCAGTTTCAGCCTGAAGGGGATAAGCTCTTTTAGAGGATCTATTTTGACAGAGGAAAATTTATGTAATGTTCCTCTTATTTTAGTTTATCTCATGCACATATTAGTTTTCATTTTTCTTTCCATGAAGCGCTTTTTCACAGCCTGCATTCTCCTTAAGGCAATGTATGCTCTAGATTTCCTACTTTTCTCCAAGTGCAGGCTTGCACATGTTTGTTTTTCCCTTGGGAAGCCCAATTCTGTAAATGCCCTTCATGAATTTGTTCCCAATGAACTATTAAGGCCCTTGGATTCTATTATTATCAATAAATCATCTCACAGAAATCACCAAAAATGTTAACATTTCATGCCACCCTTTGATGACCCATAATTGATAACTGATCTGAGAGATCCTACACGGGCTATCTTGCATGAATTCTCCTTGAAGGGTTCCTAAAATTGACTAAGTCCTAATTTTTTGAGCCTTTGATTTATCGCTTGCTTGCTTCCTTTCATCCCTATTCTATCGCCTCGATCTTCTTCTTCTTCTCCCTTTCTTTCCATTTCCCTTCCTTCTAAAAATCAACTAAGTGTTGATGTTTTGTGAGTCAGACTTCAACCTTTCCCTTTACCTCTTACTTTCTTTGTGGTAAGAGGTAATCCTACCCTCCAACCTCCAATTCCTAATGTTCTTTCTATAAATCAACAAGTGTTTGTTTTTCAGGCATCATGGATTGGTCTTCCCCTTAATCCTTTACCTCCATTGCAGGTATGACATAATGCATCCTCCTAATGCTCGATGCCCAAAAGTTCCATCTTCCTTCATTTTCTTCCTCAAGTCTTCTTTCCTTCTCTTCTCTAAGCCTTAGGTCTCCCTCCTAAGGTCTATTTTTGCAAATCAACTAAGTCTTAGTTTGTCAGAGATCAAACATTGGGCTTCCCCTTTACCTCTTACCATTTGTTATGGTAAGAGGTAAGCCCTCCATCCGACCCCTAACATCTGATGGCTTCTTTTGGTCATCGATGTTCGCTCATCCCTCTTCCCTCTTAATTCTTTGTGGAAATCATTAAGATGTAAGCTTGACCCCTAATGTATGACATCCAAAGGTTTCCTTTTGGGCTTCGATGTTTTCCCTTTACTCCTTTTCTTTGTCTTTCTTAGATAAGCAGTAAGCCTCATCTCTGATTCCTGAAGCTTGAAATTTTGATGTTGATGATGAGTATGCAGTATGAAGTAAGCATGATTCCCATTGTCTATCAAGGTGCTCTTTTTCATGGTTCTAGACCATTTAATGTATACCAAAGGTTTTCTTTCAGGCTCAATGCCTTGATTTTCAATGGATTTGTTATGTTTTCTAAGTGATGTCGTTAATGCTTAAACCACTTCCTCAACTACCTATTTTGAATTTTGGGCTTCAAGGACAACATTAAATACATTATTTAACTTTTACAAGTGGATTTTGTGGTTCCCATACTAATTTATTGTTTTTGGTTTGTCTCTTATGATGGATTCATACTCATATCCCTGATTTTATGGGGGATTTGGATGCACTTTCAAGAAAATATTTATGGCAAGGGTATGTCATGAAAGTCTTGGTTATCCAGGATCTCTTTTTGGCATGGATTTCATTAGAAAATCTTTCCTTGATCATATCTCCTAATTGTTAACCCTAGTTGGGTTAGGTTTTGGTTGGGATCAACTAAGTTATGCATGAATTATAAAGGCAACACTTGTATTCTTTTTATGTTTTTTTTTCTTTTAGGCTCCTCTCGCAATTTTCTTTTGCAGACCTTGTATCTCTACATTTTTTCATTGTAAAGTATGGCTTTATGCCTTATATTAATAAAATTTAGCTATTGTCATAGCTATTTTTTGTCTTTTTGAGTAAAAAAATTTACTTTCATGTCTAAATGTGTATTTTAGTTGATTTGTTGATGTATTGAGCATTTTGAATCAAAGAAGAAACAAATTATATCTTGGTGTATCACCTTCATTTTCATTTCATGTTCTCTTTCTATCTATTCTCCTTATGAGCTATTAGAGTAGAGTAGTGATAGGTTTTCATGTGTTGGGTTAGACCAACACATTTGCACTTAGATTAGAAGAGGTAGTCGGCCTTCTCCTGAGATTCAACCTCATTCGCACAAGGTCCCACACCTTGAGGGTATTTCCATTGTCTCATTAGAACACTAAACTATTTGTTCAGTAGGGTGCATTTTTATGTGACAACAAAAACCTTGCAAAACAACTTGTGTGAGTGTCACTGAAGTAATGGAGTGGTTGATAACAATGATGACAATAGAATTACGGATAGAAATTTTTTAGAGCTAGAAAGTAGGTCCATATATATCCTATGAGTGCTTCCACTATCATATGATGATAACCCTTCATCGCCACTCATCCCTCTCATGCCTTGTTGATGATATTTTATACAAATATCACATTTATCATGGGGTGATACCCTAGCTTTCATGTGAACTTCTCCTCCTATAATTGCACCATGGGTGGAAATTAAAATAAATAATAGAAGAATGGTATATAAATTGGTACTTCTTCTAAAGGTTATAAATATGAAGGCTTAAAGCACCCTTACAAAAATTGACAACAATCCAATAACTACACCAAACTTAAAATTACTCAGTCCCACAATTGAGAACACCCATGTGACTGTAAATGATGCCATTAAATGACTCAAAATTATCATAGAAATTCCAAAACTAAAAATGGTGTGGACTTCAATTTTTGCCATGTTTCCTTTGCAACCTAATTGCAATATGTGTGTCACTTCCTCCCCTTATACATGGTTTGTATTTTTGTGCTTAATCAAATCAAAATTTTGGCTCCTTCCATTAATCTTATGAACATCCTTGAGGTACCTTTGTATTGTGACCAAAAATTTCCCCATTTGAAAGACACCTTCCAAGCTATATCTCTTCTTTATTTCTTACCAGTGAGATCCTTTAATTGATGACCTCCCTAAAAATTAATTCATAATTAGAACTCCATCCATGATGCTTTGAAACACTACCTCATTTATCTTGAATCCCTTCTTAGTATTGAGCTTCATAATTGAATATAACTAATGCATGTCAACTACTAAACTCATATCTTTTATGGCTTGGATCCCAAAGTTTCTTATCATGATGCCCCAAGTTGTACTATTTGAAGGATGGATCTATCCAAACCATACATGTGCTAATAGGTAAAAGTAACAATTATATATCACTCTGAATTTCTTCCCAAATAGATCTAAGGGGGTGGAGTGTTTACACTTATATTCTCAAGAAGTGAACCCTTCAAGATAATTTCTCCATATCATGGTTGTACAACACTGCATTATTTTTCCCTATCAAAATTGTGGGTGTTGGAAACCATCTTCTATCCTAGTGGAAAATGTCTCATCAAAGACAATAGATGGAAAATGCATCTTCTATGTACTTAATAAATTCATGGCTACCAATTGTATGTAGGGAAAACTATAATTATTGACCTAATAGAAATTTTGAAATTTGAAATAGCATCGATCATGATCCATGGACCATATTTCTTACGACCCAAGATTCTACTAATCATGCTAAGTTAATGACACTCACCCGAAAGCTCTTAATTTTCCAATATCTCATTGTGTAGCCAATTTTAGTGTTCCATAATGAACATATTTAAAATGGACCAAACATTATCAATGTGACAAAGTATTTTAGCTTCAAGTGAAATCTTGATTAGCTCTATGTATCAAGGGATTTGGTTCCCTGAACACTTACCTACTCTAAGTGGAAGTTACAATGTTACCTTCGTCTTAAAGACTCTTTCCATGATGTTACAAGCCTTACCACTAGAAAGATTTTTTGGATTAGATTATTGGTGGGTTGGAAGGTGGTTGTAATGTAATCATATTTTGTTGCAAATACATAGTTGCTCGTTAGAGATATCATCAATCCAAAACATGATTTTATCAAAATTATTAATAGGAATATAATAGCCTAACTACCAAATTGATTTCCTTTATTCAATTTCAAAAAATTAGAGGCTAGAAACCGCCCTATACTGAAACATAGAAAAATGAGGTAGGGTTCAAACACAGAGTTTAATAGTAAATTTGGAATATTTCATCAAACTTACTATAAATAGAAGGGGTAAAATGGGGTGAATGAACCTACCTATTCTTCTATTTCATTCAAGAAATGGGATCCCTCAAGTTAAAATCCACTTTCAACCCTTATGTGAGTAATGTTTTTTGAGGAATCTTGCAATTTCCCTTATGTGTTTTGGACAAGGGTCTAGGTCAAACAACATTTTGGGGAGAAATATAGAAAAGAAAATCAACTCCAAAATGAAATCCATCAATTGGATTTAGAAGATTAAGCATAAAACTAATGGAACCTACAAAGTTTCTAGCAGATCTAGAAGGGATAAATGTTATGTACCTCTCACAAAATGGTGTTTTCAAAAGCTCTCTAAGGACTTATTCACCCTATGGCGAATGGTTCCGAGGTAGGGCTCTTCAAAATAAATTTTTAGGTTCTCTATTCCTATGTCTTCACTTCCAAATTCTCCATTTTCATTGTCACATAGTCAAAAATAAATTTGGGATCTGAGTTTTCATGAGATGACAACAAAGGTGACAATTTTACAACTTTGAGATCTTCAAATTTTCTACAACTTGAAAATCAAAAAACCACAAAGAGAAGGGAAAAATGTTTGTTTTTTGTGAATTGGGGTTTGCCTTGGTCAAACCCTATTTTGGTAATTAAACCTTGAAATGAAACGAAGTGGCATGAAAGGAACGATGAATGAACAACTATATGTCACAACTCACCAAACCCTTGGATGAACCTTTCAAGGACTAAAATTTTGATGCTGATCTTGCATGAAATGGCTTCAATGGATTTGGATCTTGATGCTTGAATCTTTCTTTGAATCTTTGACTTGAATGATTGAAACCTGCATCATAATGTGAGCTCCAAAAACATGCATGATTGAACATAGCCTTGACATGATGAATCGATCTTGAATGCTACAACAAATGATGAAGAAATCTACCCTTGAATGTGTTGGATGTTGTGGTTGTATTTCGTATATGTGGTTGTCATTGATGTCAACACTATTAGCATTAATGTCTTTAAGACTATATATGTCGAGGATGTTGTGCATGTTTGCACATACGCCCTGTCAAAGGCAAGAACCCCCTTTCTTTTTCTAATGATGGGTTGTTTTTCTCTCGCCTCATTTTGCACACCACTATTCCCAAGCCTAGGTTGGTCATATTCCTTAAAACGACTAAATTTCCCTTTAACCAAGTTCGCCTATCTGAATTTACTAAGTCTTTTTCTTTTACGGGGCCCCCCTTTTTCTTTTGCCTTGCTCCTGTTGACTTGGTCCCTACTCTCTTGCTTCACTTTTTCCTTCATTTTGTGACTTTGGGGACAAGTTTCCTAAGGATTTGGGATGTTTTTATGATGCCTAAGTGAACTTCCAAGGTTTTGTTAAGTTTTGTGAAGTTGCAGAAATTTTATTGCAAGCCGCCACCCCTCCGTTGTCGTGGGAACTTCCCTTGTGGTTCGCGTCCCTCTGTCACCTTGTTGGAATTGTGAAATTTTGAAAAATTCATCAACCCTTCATGATTATTAGTCTCCCAAAAAGGTTCATAATGCAGACATAAAAATCCTCACATAGCATTTTTTACCAAAATCCGATTTAAATTGTGCCATAATGCCCCATAAATTTCATTTGACATTAAAATTTCAACATATGAAAATATCGACATAAGTTGATGCAGGTCTCATCGATGATGATATACATATCCTAAATGTATCGACAAGACATCAGAAGGGTCACACTGATAAAGTTATACACCAAAAGAATGCGGGTTTGTATATCTTATCGGCAAGATGAAAAGTATCGGCGTGACGATGTAAGGTCATATCGAGCTAAGTTACCTTTTGCCGATTAGAGTAAAGTAAAGTCTATTAGAGAGACTTTGGTCATCGAAGAGAGATTTCAAAACACTACACGAAGTGTTATTGGTCATGCTGATAAAGCAAAGGGAGGACTCACTCGGTGAGACAAATGATGTCGGGGAGAGTTCAGAAAGTCTTACCGACCCCTCAGGTTACACCGACAGAACTAAGCATATGGAGATAAAGGGTGTTGAGAAGACAATGCGCATGGTCTCGCCGAAGAAAAGGCATATCGGTGAGACATGTCACCATGGGGAGATCTAAGAGACATTACGGTGAGGATCATTTTGTCGGCAGGATAAATGCTTGGTCTTAGCGACATAAGTCAATAAAGTGAACATCTCGGTGAGACGAAAGGCTTTCGGAGTAAGGTGAGGAACCGTTGGCCCGATTCATTAAGTCTGGGCGATAGTTGTTTCGATGAAGGTCATGGCGATAAAATAGCAGAAAGAAAGAAACAATCGGGGAGACTTGTGATGTCGGGGAAACTGCGACACGTCTTAGCGGATGGGTGAACATTGAACAAGCGGATTGGCCAGAGATTAGAAATGTCTTGCTGATATTATCCCTGATGTGACAGCAAGAATTTCAAAACACTTGCAGCATTCATGTCTCAGTAAAGACATTGATGGCACCGTGAAGCATAAAAGATTTTGCATATCAGGGTATGCTCAATTGAAATCATTGTCTCACAGAATTTGAGAAAAAGGATACTCCTAGTAATGCAGAGATCGAAAATGCTAATTGTATCATGGATAGGCACATGGATTTCTTTGAGGAATTATAGGGGGGTGTGTAGGGATTGACAGAAGTTGCCGAAGACAGATTGACTAAGTTATGTGATGATGAAGGGAAATTGAAAGAAGTGACTATATGGAAAAGCAAATGTGAAATGATACTCCAAGAGATATTGAAAACAGCCACTACGAAGGACATAATGTTGGATGAAGCATGTGAGCAGAACAAATGAATGATGATGATGGAGATTGTGATCCGTGATGCGTTGGGGGATGTTGATACTCATGAGCGCCAAGATTACACAGAACATATGTCTGTCATTCATCTATGGCTTAATAGAAATTAGTTAATGATAAGCTTGTTAATATTTTATGCTTAAAACTTTTTGAAAAGGCACGTCCTTTTGCAAACTAAAGTATAAATATTCGTTGTTGGATGAAATTAAAAAGGGGGGGAGAATTAGAACGAGATAGAAAGTAGGTAGTAGAAGATAAATTTTCCAGGATGTTCGCATTCATAAAGACCATGTTGCATGTATAAATTTCAAGGAAGATAATGAAAGACTTTTGAGTTGGTGGCATTATTCTGGCATCAGTTGTTTGTTAAATTTCCGCAATTATTTGATTGTCTCCAATCTGGTGTTTCTTGATTATTTAAGTTGAAATATCAAGTATATTTTTAATTTATCAGTGCACATTTGTTTTATCTGTGTGATTTGATTAATTGGGTTCTTTAAGGAAGAATTAAATTCCCTTTCAGTCAATTACAGTAATCTTGGAGTATTATTTGGATCAATAAGAAGGATCAGATAATTAGGATTGATTTTTTGCCTCAAGTAGGGTCTGTCAATCACATTCTTGCATGTTTATACTAGTTATAAACTCACACTTGTATGCCAAACAATTAGGGACTTGCTAGATAGAAACCATTCAACTAAGACTCTCATTTGACTCTGTTTTACCCAACAAGGCACTGGTCTCTTTTATTTTTAGGTTTTATTTATTTCATTTACATCTATTAACTGAACATATTATTTTCATCTTGATATTGTATATACAATATATACCAAATTTAGGATATTTCTTTACCATTTATACCAATTTTAGATCCTTTCTGATATTGCTTACACCATTTATAGAAAATTTAAATCTTATCAGTTATTGCATACACAATTTATACCAAAATTATGATATTGCTTACACTATCTATAGCAAATTTAGATCTTATCTTTCCATTACCAAACTGCCATTGTGGATTGATTAGTCAAGAAGGAAGCATAATTCAAGATCTGCGTCATTCATATAGGTGCACCCGCCTAGGTTTAGCAGAGCCTTAAGAGTAGAAGGTTCAACTATATTGGTTGGCCTTGTTAGTTGGCCAATAATGTTGTGAGAGCTTGGAAACCTCTCGTGGTTCATTCAGACCAGCGTTTTTGAGACCTAACAAATCGGTGACTCCGCTGGGGAATAATCTAAGAGAGTCTGGTGGTAGGCAACCTTTCCATACAACGTCATTATAAAAAGGTTCACAAGTAAGAAATTTGAAACGACTCCGTTGGGTGAAACAATAACAATTTTCTCACTTTTAGGAAAAGTGGGTGGCAACTCTGAATGAACAAAAGCATTGAGACTGATACAATAAGATACAAATCAGAAAGGAATCAACCTAGAGTTTAGACCATCATAGTATCTCACAACATGTAGGGAAGGAGATCATTGTACAAGGAGGGAGATGGTCCTAATGACAAGGGTAAAAGGACTTATAAAAGTGATCAAAGCAAGAAGGTATTCAATGACCTAGATCCAACCACAAAAAATAGAATAGCAAAACCACCTATGGAAACTCACAATTCGTACAAGGCGTTGACAATTGAGAATAGCCCATCTAAAGAGCTTCATACCCCTAAAGAGAAGAGAAATCCTTTCCATCGAATGAGCCATGATAAAAATGAAGAGTTCATGGCTGAATTTGAAGCTGAGAAAAGGAGAGAATTTGAATGTGATCAGAGAACTGCATTTTTTGAGGAAGGACTCGAATATGAGGTAGCATCTGAAGAAAACCATAAATTCATGACACAAATTGAAGAAGATACATAGTGGGAGCAAATGAGGCAACCTACAGAAAAACTAAGGGTACAATACGAGCAACAACTTCAAGCAATGGAAGAATTAAGAAAGATGAAATTACAAAAAGCTCAAATCAAAACATCAGTGGTTGATTCACCCAAATATACACCCCCCATAAAAGCAACAATATGAAGCCATTAAATTCCCCTCAAGCCCACCGAAATCAGCCTAGAAATCAATATAGAAACATAAATGCTCCACCAAAACACTGAAATATTCAACCACCTCCTCATCAGCAGTATGTACCCCCACAAGGCCCACAATACATGGCAAATAATAACCCACTCTACCAGCATCATCATTTCCAAAACTCCCCTCCACAACGTACAACCATTATTAGACAATTTGATCTTGTTGGATTTTAGATATACCCTTACCCTCTGGACAACAATTGGAGGAACTTAGTCCCTAAATTCACAGGAAGTAATGCAATTACAGCTGAGGAACATCTGAGAAATTTTAAAGCAGTCATTCATGACTTGGACATGAGTATGAGGATGTACAAATGAGATTATTTATGATGTCACTGATTGAGGATGCCAGAGACTAGTTTAACAGTCTACCAATAGCATCCATTTATTCCATTCAAGTATTTCATGATCAGTTTCTTCAGCAGTATGGTAATTAGTGTGCATCAGATTTTGCCTTGCATGAGTTAGTGACTATCCAAAAACATCAGAACGAGTCAGCCTTTGATTTTAACTAGAGGTTTGTTAAATTACATAATAAAATACCTCAGGCATCCAAGTTGGTTGATCCTGTTGCGTTGAGTATTTATTTGAAATCCTTTGATCCTAAGATAGGGTATGAATTAAGAAATAGAGGTCCTAGGAATCTGGCTAAGGCCCAAAAGATAGCCTTAACTATTGAAAATAATAGGAAAGCTGCAAGGATGATTTCTAAAAGGGAAAAACCTAGGGTTCCCCAATATGTTCCCCCAAACAGACAAGAGAACACATATAGGAATGAGAGACCAAGGCTGCATGACATGCCTTATAATACCAATTGGAAGGATGGGAAGCTGGTAAGTGATAGGCCAAGAAATAAGGAAACACTGGATACACTAAAAAGAAAGGGAGCATATATGGTAGATAAGAGTCCATGGTGCTCAGTTTGTTATGCACCACATTCCCCAGAGCATTGTGTAATAGCTCAGTCAATACCGGAAGATGACACACTAGAAAATGATGGTGGTGAAGACCAGAATGTCTACCTAACTTCCCACACTCTTGACTCTTTGGAGCAGGAATATGCATCTTCAGAGGAGGAAGGATATGAATATAATGTCAACCACCAAAAATATAATATTCACATGGAAGAGCAGCATGTTTTTTCTGATTATGAAGAAAATGATAATGAGCAAACCCCCCTGTTGCATCAAGTGAGACTAATAGATGCAATATAAGGAGACCGAGTGAAGAAGAGATTAAAAGATTGACAATTGCATCAATGGAGGAAGCTAGAATCTATCAACCCTGATTTGATACCTGCATAAACAAAAAAAACAATCACAATATTAGATCAAATACAAGGTAAAACAAGGATCCCCCATGAAATCCATTTACAAAACTTAAAATAGGAAAATGAAGAAAAGATGAACAAAGAAAGCAATGAAATCCTAATTAAGTATGCAAACTCTTGATCCCATGGGGGAGTTGGTGCCAATTGATGTTTTGAAATTGGCCCTTTCCCAACTCCTTTGTAAGCTTTGTGATTTGATCCACTTTGTTGGTTCAATTCCTACATAACCTAGCTAAGAATTTGATAAAACTAGATGAAAATGGATATGCTTGAAGATGAATTTGAGTATAATAATTTTACTCAAATTGTGGATGATCGAATGAGAGGAAGAGTCTCTCATTTATAGATTTCAATCTTGGAAGAATGAGTGAAAATAAGTAATGTGGGATAAAATATAGTCCAATGGCATTGTTCCATTTGTCCACATGTGATTGGAGGAGGAATGAGCACATTTTGGTCAATGTGCATGATAAATGCCAAAGAGGGGGAGATTTAAAATTTGAATTTGAAATTTGGGGGGAGAGAAGAGTGGAGTAAATGTCACTTGGCTCAATTCACAAGGACATGTAAGAGGCCTTCAATGCCTTGTTGGAAGTACCCTTCCCACTCAAATTTGAATTCAAATTTGAGGGAATATTCCTTATTTATTATTTGTTGAGAGAAAATAAAGAATTAATAAATCAAAGTAATTGATTTATTGTGCAAGTTGCATTCTCTAGAGGATGTGACATAGATTAAGATTAAATTAATCAAAGCTTAATTAATTTAATGAAGAATTAGGAGATGTGACAATTTAGACTTAAATTTATGAATTGATTTAAGTCAATATTTGAGAGGAAAGGTTTAATTAAATAAATGATTTTGATTTATTTAACTAAGGGGATAATGTTAGATTAAATCAAATAAGGTTTAATTTATTCAATTTAATGGGAAGACCTTAGGGATTTAATTAAATAAGATGAATTATTTAATTAAAGAGGGATTACATAAATAATTAAATAAAATTGATTTATTTAATTAACAGGAGATGATGACTTAATTAGATAAAGTTGATTTATTTAATTAAGAGATGAAGAGTGATGAATTTAATCAAATACAGATTATTCGATTAAATGACTAGTAAAGGAGATGATTCAGGGTGAAATGGTGTTATTAAATCAGGATCCAGTGTGTTGGATCGAATTGTACATTTCCTATGTCTACAGAATCAAATATCGTTTGAGAAACAGAACAGTAAATAGAGATGAGGGTGTCCCAAGGGGGATATTTGTAAAAAATAAAAAGGTATCAAATGAAACATTAGAAGGGACAGATGATAAACGACCTAACAAAAGGGAACAGAAGGGATCCCCTAAGGAGGAAAGTAAAGAAATTCCCATTGAGAAGCAAAGGCCATTTATCAAACATCCAAAAGAGATAAGGAAGAGAACAAAGGAGAATTGCTAGAACCTAAAAAGGCAATCAGAACTGAAGGTACATCCTTTGATTTCATACAAGCCTTATCTCAATTAAAGATGTTCGTCCCATTAATTGAAATGATGAAGATCAAAGAATATAGGCAAGGTGCCATACAATTAATGTCTAATGGAAATCAAAGTATGAACCCTGAAAATAAAGGAGTTTCTGAAATGAATAATAAAAGAAAGGAGGTAAAAATTCTAGAAGCCTACCTAATGAACACACCATAGATTGACCCATTCTTCACCACTTTACTCATAAGTGTAAAACTAGTAAGAAATTGCATGATAGACTCAGGTGCCTCCATGAATATCATGCCAGTAGGAGTAATGAAGTAGCTCGGTATGTGGATAGATGTGGAAGGAGGTAAATGCTACGCCATGGATAGCAGGCCTATCTTGGTTGTGGGAATCATGAAGAATATGAAAGTGAGATTAGCAGCTTACCCACAAACTTCTTACACTATTGACATAACTGTAATTGACACACCTCCCCAATTTGGAGTGCTTTTATCGAGACAGTGGACTGCAGTAGTAGGAGGCAATGTACAATTTGAATTATCATATGCCACCATACCAGTGAATGGAGAAGAGGTAAAATTATATAGGGAACCTAGAATGGACCAAATTGTTGAATATGCTCCTCAAGAGCCACTTAATTGTTTTTGTGATGTTGATTTGGGGAGTTTTAGAGTGGAATTCTCTCAACCTGTGTTAGTAAGCAAAGATCCAATTAATCAAAATATTTTTGAAAATCAACAAGGAATATGGAAAATGTACTTCGATGGAGCCTGCAGCCAAGAAGGAAATGGAGTTGGGATAGTTTTTATATCTCTTGATGGTTCAACTTACAAATATTCATTTTTGTTAGCATTTGAATGTACAAACAATGTAGCAGAATATGAAGCTTTGTTGACTAGATTGAATTTAGCTATTAAACACAAGATCAAAATCTTAACAGTTTTTGGAGATTCAAAACTGGTTGTATCTCAGGTCAGATCAAAATATGTAGCAAAAAATAAAAGATTGAAACGGTACAGAAATGCAATATGGGACACAATTGAACTATTTGATGCTTTCTCCATTGATTGGGTGGACAGATCAAAAAATATAATGGCAAACTTCTTGGCAAATGTAGCACTAAAACAAGATGATATCACGTTAGCAGGAGTGTCCCAAGTGGAATTCAAAACAAGACCTGCAGTACCTGACCATATATGTAGTTGGCAGGTTTTCAATGATGACACTGACCTTTTGAAATTCCTTCAATGTATAGACTAGTATGAGGCTCAGGAAATTGATTTCAACGCCTTTGTGGAAGAAATAAATGGAGAACAAATGGTATTTAGAAAGAAGGTCTTGCAACTTAAGACTAGTAAACTTCCCAAGGGGTTGGTAGCATTGGAAAGAGTATACGATGGAAGTGATCGATCCCTTATGAAACAGACACCAGTCAAAAGGGAAGATATTGAAGAAATAAACCTAGGAACTAAACTATCACCAAGGAAGGTATATATTGGGAAGAAGATAAGCCCTATTGTCCGAAGAATGTTGATTTCATTGTTAAGAAAGTATAAACATGTGTTCGCATGGTCTTATGAGGACCTCAAGGCATATAGGGAGGATTTATTTCAGCATGAAATTTCATTGAAAGCAGATGCAAAGCCATTTAGACAGAAACAAAGGCCCATTAACCCCACTCTAGAACCAAAAATGAAAGAAGAATTGACCAAGCTCAGAGATGAAGGTATCATCAAACCTGTGAGGCACTCAACATGGGTGTCAAACCTTGTTCCTGTTAGAAAGAAAAATGGAGATATAAGACTGTGCGTGGATTTCAGAAATCTAAATGTAGCATCTCTCAAGGACAACTATTCTTTGCCTAACATGGAAGCTATATTGCATAAAGTGATTGGGTGTGAGTTACTGTCTATGATGGATGGTTTCTCTGATTATAAACAAGTTAAGGTCAAGGAATGTGAGGAATACAAAATGGCTTTCACAACCCCATGGGGAATGTATGTATATGTGAGAATGCCTTTTGGTCTCACTAATCCGAGAGCAACCTTTCAAAGGGCTATGGACTTAGCATTTGCTGACCTAATCAATGCTATAGTGGTGGTGTATCAAGATGACCTTACAACTTACTCAAAAAAGGCTAAAGATCATATAGAATATCTTGAAAAAATATTCATTAAAGCTTTAGAATATGGCATTAGTTTGAACCCTAAGAAATGTCATTTTTCTGTTACAGAAGGAAAACTCTTAGGACACATTGTATCAAAAGAGGGAGTTAGGATAGATCCTGAGAGATTTGAGGCTATAGATAAGGTTCCTATCCCTAAAAATCTGAAAGTCATCCAATCATTCTTTGGGTAGATTAATTTTGTTAGAAGGTTTGTGTCCAACTTTGCTGAAATTGTCAAACCCATATCTTAAATGCTAAAGAAAGGACAAAAAATTGAATGGACCCCAGAAGCATTAGAGACCTTTGTATCCATTAAAAGAGCCATTAAGGAGGCCCCTGTCCTCAAATCTCCTAACTTCACAAAACCTTTCCAAATATTTTCATTTGCTTCCTTGCATACAATAGTTGTTGTCATGTTACAAAAAAATGATGATGGTCATGAGAAACCTATCTCTTTCTTTAGCAAGTCTTTACAGGGATCGGAGTTGAGGTATGACATAATGGAAAAACAAGCCTTTGCACTGGTAAAAGCCACAAAAGCCTTTAGACCATATCTTGTTGGAGCCAAAGTGATTGCTTATGTCCCTCACGCAGCAGTCAAAGATATCTTGACACAATCAAAAGTGACAGGGAAGAGGTTGAAGTGGATTAACAAAATTCAGGAATTTGATATGGAAATATAGATTACTAAATTGATAAGAGGCCAAGGATTGGCCAAATCGATGGCAGAAACAAACATTGAGGCAAATCAAGTTTGCAATGTACAAGAAGAAGGAAATGAAATTGCAAGTATTGAGAATACACCCTGGTATACAGACATCATGTATTACCTCAAAAACACAAAGTGCCCAGAAGGATTTAATGACAACCAAAGAAGAACATTGAAACTACAGGCCTCTAAATATGTGTTCGTAGAAGGTGATTTATTTTGGAAAAATAGAGATGGAATATTGTTGTTATGCTTAGATGAGTCACAAGTTGATCATGTTTTGAAATAAATGCATGAAGGGGTCTATGGAGGCCATTATTCTGCAAAGACAACTGCACACAAAATCCTCAGGGCGGGTTATTACTGGCCAAAATTTTTTAATGATTCATTCTCATATGTAAGGAAATGTGAAGCATGTCAAAAAAATTCAGGCAAAATGAAATATCAAGGAGCTTTACCACTTAGACCTATGCAGGTTGAAGCCCCTTTTCATCAATGGTGGATTGATTTTATTGGGGAGATACAAGAAAGATCAAGTGGAGGACACAAATGGATACTAGTAGCTACTAATTACTTTACCAAATGGGTAGAAGCAATCCCAACCAAACAGGCGACAAGTAAAGTTGTAATAAATTTTTTGATGGACAACATTATTACCAGGTTTGGTACACCACTAAGACTAATCACAGACAATGGGATGTGTTTCAGATCAGATGAGTTTAAAACCTTTTGCAGTATACATGGTATTATTATCTCTTATTCTGCCCCTTACCATCCATAAGCTAATGGCCAAGCAAAGTCTAGTAATAAAAGTCTTCTAAAGATCATTAGGAGAATGTTGGGTGGAAACAAGAAGATATGGGATTCAAAATTGAAATTAGTTGTATGGGCTAATAGGATCACTATCAAAAAGGCAATTGGAAAATCCCCATATGAACTGGTATATGGAACACAAGCCAGAATGCCTTTACAAAATTTGTTACTAGTTTATAAATTTGTTCTTCAGGAAGACATGGAGGCTCTTGAACCAATGAAAGAGAGAATGGAGCAATTAGCAGAACTTGATGAAATGAGAAGGTTAGCCCAAAACCAGAACATGAAGTTGCAAACACAAATGAAGTATTTGTTCGACAAAAAGGCAAAAAATAGAAAATTTGAAGAGGGTGATCTGGTATTAATGTGGAATGCTAGGTGCCAGGAGAAAGGAAAACATGGAAAATTTGAGGCTTTGTGGTTAGGACCTTTTTTTGTTGTTGACAAGCGAGGAGAAGATTCATATTATTTGCAAAATATGAGTGGTGAAGAATGGGAGTTCCTTGTACATGGGCAATTTCTAAAGAACGTTTTCTCTTGAAAATTACAGAGGATCAAGGGTTGCCAGTGCATGGACATCTCTTGAAGAAAACTTCTCATAAACTTTACATGCACAGTAGTATAGGAAATAAAGGATACAGGAAATTTCTAGTACATGGACAATCCTGGAAATCCTATTTTGATTTTTTTTTCATGTATAAATAGTTTAGGATTATTTTCCATCTCCACTTGCCTTCATCCATAATGTTTGGTCTACTCACTCAGAGATTTGGATCTTTGCAATGATCTCACAATCATTCATCCCCAGATGGAGCCACTGTTGGAACTGTGAAATTTTAACAAATTCATCAACCCTTCATGATTATTAGTCTCCCAAAAAGGTTCATAATGTAGACATAAAAATCCTCACATAGCATTTTTTACCAAAATCCAATTTAAATTGTGCCATAATGCCCCATAAATTTCATCTAACATTAAAATTTCAACATATGAAAATATCGGCATAAGTTGATGTAGGTCTCATCGATGATGATATACATATCCTAAATGTATCGATAAGACATCAGAAGGGTCACACCGATAAAGTTATACAACAAAAGAATGCGGGTTTGTATATCTTATCGTCAAGATGAAAAGTATCGGCGTGACAATGTAAGGTCATATCGAGCTAAGTTACCTTTTGCTGATTGGATTAAAGTAAAGTCTATTGGAGAGACTTTGGTCATCAGAGAGAGATTTCAAAACACTACCTGAAGCGTTATTGGTCTTGCCGATAAAGCAAAGGGAGGACTCACTTGGTGAGACAAACGATGTCGGGGAGAGTTCAAAAATTCTTACCGACCCCTTAGGTTACACCGACAGAACTAAGCATACGGAGATAAAGGGTGTCGAGAAGACAATGCGCATGGTCTCGCCGAAGAAAAGGCGTATCGGTGAGACATGTCACCGCAGGGCGATCTAAGAGACATTATGGCGAGGATCATTTTGTCGGCAGGACAAATGCTTGGTCTCGGCGACATAAGTCAATAAAGTGAACATCTCAGTGAGATGAAAGGCTTTCGGAGTAAGGTGAAAAACCGTTGGCTCGATTCATTAAGTCTGGGCGATAGTTGTTTTGGTGAAGGTCATGGCGATAAAAAAGCAGAAAGAAAGAAATAATCGGGGAGACTTGTGATGTCGGGGAAACTGTGAGATGTCTTAGCGGATGGGTGAACGTTGAACAGGTGGATCGGCCAGAGATTAGAAATGTCTTGCCGATATGATCCCTGATGTGACAGAAAGAATTTCAAAAAACTTGCAGCATTCATGTCTCAGTAAAGACATTGATGGCACCACGAAGCATAAAAGATTTTGCATATCAGGGTATGCTCAATTGAAATCATTGTCTCACAGAATTGGAGCAAAAGGATACTCCTAGTAATGCAGAGATCGAAAATGCTAATTGTATCATGGATAGGCACAGGGATTTCTTTGAGGAATTACAGGGGGGTGTGCAGGGATTGACAGAAGCTGCCGAAGTTAGATTGACTAAGTTATGTGATGATGAAGGGAAATTGAAAGAAGTGACTATATGGAAAAGTGAATGTGAAATGATACTCCAAGAGATTGAAAACAGCCACTACGAAGGACATAACGTTGGATGAAGCATGTGAGCAGAACAAACGAATGATGATGATGGAGATTGTGATCCACAATGCGTTGGGGGATGTTGATACTCATGAGTGCCAAGATTACACAGAACATATGTCTGTCATTCATCTATGGCTTAATAGAAATTAGTTAATGATAAGCTTGTTAATATTTTATGCTTAAAACTTTTTGAAAAGGCACGTCCTTTTGCAAACTAATGTATAAATATTCATTGTTGGATGAAATTAAAAAGGGGGGGAGAATTAGAACGAGATAGAAAGTAGGTAGTAGAAGATAAATTTTCCAGGATGTTCACATTCATAAAGACCATGTTGCATGTATAAATTTCAAGGAAGATAATGAAAGACTTTTGATTTGGTGGCATTATTCTGGCATCAGTTGTTTGTTAAATTTCCGCAATTATTTGATTGTCTCCAATCTGGTGTTTCTTGATTATTTAAGTTGAAATATCAAGTATATTTTTAATTTATCAGTGCACATTTGTTGTATCTGTGTGATTTGATTAATTGGGTTCTTCAAGGAAGAATTAAATTCCCTTTCAGTCAATTACAGTAATCTTGGAGTATTATTTGGATCAATAAGAAGGATCAGATAATTAGGATTGATTTTTTGCCTCAAGTAGGGTCTGTCAATCACATTCTTGCATGTTTATACTAGTTATAAACTCACACTTGTATGCCAAACAATTAGGGACTTTCTAGATAGAAACCATTCAATTAAGACTCTCATTTGACTCCGTTTTACCCAACAAGGCACTGGTCTCTTTTATTTTTAGGTTTTACTTATTTCATTTACATCTGTTAACTAAACATATTATTTTCATCTTGATATTGCATATACAATATATACCAAATTTAGGATATTGATTATACCATTTATACCAATTTTAGATCCAATCTGATATTGCTTACACCATTTATAGAAAATTTAAATCTTATCAGATATTGCATACACAATTTATACCAAATTTCTGATATTGCTTACACTATCTATAGCAAATTTAGATCTTATCTTTCCATTATCAAACTGCCATTGTGGACTGATTAGTCAAGTAGGAAGCATAATTCAAGATCTGCGTCATTCATATAGGTGCACCCACCTAGGTTTAGCAGAGCCTTAAGAGTAGAAGGTTCAACTATATTGGTTGGCCTTGTTAGTTGGCCAATAACGTTGTGAGAGCTTGGCAACCTCTCGTGGTTCATTTGGACCAGCATTTTTGAGACCTAACACACCTTCCATAGGAACTTTCCTTGTGAACCGGAATCCCTCTATCACCATCTATGGGAACTTCCCTTGCAAGTTGCCATCCCTCCGTCATCATTTGCGGGAACTTCCCTTGCAAACCACCATCCCTCTGTCACCATTCGTGGAAACTTCCCTTGCGGGCTGCTATCCCTTTGTCACCATCTATGGCAACTTCCCTTATGGGCCACCATCCCTCCATCACCATCTGTGGTAACTTCCCTTGCAGGTCACCATCCCTTTGTCACCATTGGTGGGAACTTCCCTTGTGGGTCGTCGTCCCTTCGTCATCGTCCATGGGAAAATCCCTTGTGGACCGCCATCCCTTTGTCACTGTCTATGGGAACTTCCCTTGTGATTCGCAGTCCCTTCGTCACTATCCTTGGGAACTTCCCTTGTGAGCCACCATCCCTCCATCACCATTTTTGGGAGCTTCCCTTGTGGGTTGTTGTCCCTTCATCTCCATTCGTGGGAACTTCCCTTGCAGGTCATTGTCCCTCTGTCGTCGTTTGTGAGAACTTCCCTTGTGGGTCGTCGTCATCCATGAGAACTTACCTTGTGGGTCATCGTCCCTCCATCGCCGTCTGTGGGAACTTCCCTTGCAGACCACCATCCCTCCATCGACGTATGTGGGAACTTCCCTTCCAGATCATCATCATCCGTAGGAACTTCCCTTGCATTCTATTGTCACCGTCCATGGGAACTTCCCTTGCAGACTATCATCCCTGTCATCATCTGTGGGAACTTCCCTTGCGAGCCACGATCCCTTTATCACTGTCCATGGGAACTTCCCTTGTGGGCCACCATCCCTTTGTCATCGCCTATGGGAACTTCCCTTGCGGGTCGTCGTCCCTCCATCACCGTTTGTGGGAACTTCCCTTGTGGGCCGCCGTCCCTACCTCACCATTTGTGGGAACTTCCCTTGCAGGCCACCGTCCCTCCATCACCATCCATGGGAACTTCCCTTGTGGGCCATCGTCCCTCCATCGCCAACCGTGGGAACTTCCCTTGTAGATTGTCATCCCTCTACCACTGTCTATGGGAACTTCCCTTGTGGACTATCGTCCCTCTATCATCGTGGGAACTTCCCTTGCAGACCTCCATCCCTTTGTCACCGTGGGAACTCCCTTGCAGCCCACCATCCCTTCATTGTCATTCGTAGAACTTTCTTTGCGGGTCATCATGTGTGCGTCATTGTGTGCTCATTTCCATTTTAAAAGGGTGGCGAACCTTATGGCTTCCCCCTTCTAAATTTCTACATTTTTTGAAATAAGTCAAATCTTAAGGAAATATGTCTTAGCTCCCTTTCTACCCCTTTTCCCACGTGCTAAAAGTGAAAAATCTCAAATTTACTAAGTTTTGTGAAGTTGCAAAAATTTCATTGCGAGTCGTTGCCCCTCCATTATCGTGGGAACTTCCCTTGCGGTTCGTTGTCCCTCTATCACCGTCCATGAGAACTTCCCTTGCGGATCATCATCCCTCCATCGCCATCCATGGGAACTTCCCTTGCATGTCACTATCCCTCCAAAGTTGTCTGTGGGAACTTTCCTTGTGGATTGTTGTCCCTGTGCCGTCATCCGTGGGAACTTCCCTTGCAGGTCATCATCCCTCCATCGCCATCTGTGCGAACTTCCCTTGAGGATCGTCATCCCTCTATCGCCATCCGTGGGAACTTCCCTTATGGGTCATCCTCCCTCCGTCGGTGTCTGTGGGAACTTCCCTTGCGGGTCGTCGTCCCTCCATCGCCATCCATGGGAACTTCCCTTGCGGGCCACCATCCCTTCGTCATTGTCCCTCTTTCGCCATCTATGGGAACATCCCTTGTGGGTTGTTGTCCCTCCATTGTCGTCTGTGGGAACTTCCCTTGTGGGTCGTCATCCCTCTGTCGTCATTCGTGGGAACTTCCCTTGCAGGTTGTCGTCCCTCCGTAGCCTTCCAAAGGAACTTCCTTGTGGTCTTTCATGTGTGTGTTTCCATTTTTGGTTTGCCTCTTTTAGGGCAGCCAACCCTAAACTTGCCCCTACCTAGTGGGCTCCGCATTCAATTTTTCCGTCTGCCTTCCACCTTTCGTCTGCCTTCTACCTTTCATCTGTCATCCACCTTTCATCCGCCTTTTGTCCACCTTCCACCTTCCATCTATTGTTTGTTCACCATCCACCTTCTAGCCGCCTTCCAGATGTTGTGGTCACAAATGTCGTCTTTACGATGCAAGCTTGTCGGGCTTCCCACCTCCTAGCCTTCGCATTGCTCTAGACCTCAAAAGTGAAATCTCCTTGAAATCCAATTTCTCGAAAAGGAAAGTTTCTCAAAATGTCAAAAAGGAAATTGTCTTCAAATGAGAATTTTCCAAAATGGAAATTTTCCCAAAACGGAAATCTTTCCTGAATAGTTTTTTTTTCAAAAATGGAAATTTTTCTGAAATGCAAATGTTCCCAAAACTGATTTTTATTTCTAAATAGGAAAATTTCCCAAAATGGAAAGTTTTTTGAAATATGAAATTCTTGATGAATTATAAATTGATACATTTTTATTTTCTAAATGAGGGAAATTTGTCATTTTTGGATATCTCAATCATTATATCTTACGGCACAGGTACTTTTAAGGATGCTTGGGGGAATAATGGATCAATTCAATAAAAGCACCAACATATGAAGGGTGGTCGAGGGAACTATTTTATTTAACCAAAATGATGATGATTGTCAAGAGTTATCCATCCAAATCAAGAGCAACCTCTCTACCTCTCAGAAGCGCCAATCTACAAAAAGAATGCACTTAATTGAATGCAAGAATGTTGTGAATACATAAAGCAAAAGGGAAACCTTTGACAGCTTTCAGTTGTAGCAAAGGCAGTCAAGTAGAAGACAAAAGTGCTACAGTGCATGGATCACTAGAGGATGAAATAGGGAAAAGACAAATAATGCATTTTAAATTGTTGAATATTTGGGGGTAGGTGAAACCCTAACTTGTAAAAAATCTAGGCCACACAATGAAAATTAATCCTATCCATTCATTTGGGCTTTGGAAAACTATAAATAGGGGCTTGCTCCTCATTTGTAAATGGTTGGAGAATTGGTGCAAAGGGCATTTGTGGCAATAAAAGATAGCATTGCATGATTTTATGGATGTTCTCTTTGACTTTTCTCATCTTGCATGCATGGTTCTTCTCCCATATTAGTTTTAGCTTGTAGTTTCTTGAATGGTTGTGATAATGGTGTTTTTTGTTATGGTATTTGATGAATTTCCAGCCCATACTTTTGGCACTTGTTGATGACAAGTTGTTGTGCAAAGTTATCCTAGGCTTCTTTATTTCAATTTTGCAACTTAGTTCACTTGTATGTTCATGATGTGCATGTACAATCTGAAAATTTGTAGTCCTTAGAAGATTGCACTGGTTTTATGTAGCTATAGGTCCTCTTGGTCAAGCAAAACCTAGTTTAGGAAGTTTGTCTACTGTATTAGCCTCCATTGTTACTGTTCATTCATAGCTTAGATTTAGAACAACTTTCTTAACCCTTTCCCTTTTGTTGTTTCTTTTAGTCCTTTGTTAGATTAGGATTCAAAGCATCAAAACAATGCCAAATCTAATGAACATAGTGAGTTTCAACTTGTTAATTTGAGTGGATAGCCACTGTTCATTCACCTCCAGCATTGTGAAACTCCATTTGCATACCCAACTTCCCATACTTTGCAAACCATAAAGGTCAACCCTATGTTACCAACAAAACACATCAACCAAGTGAAATATTTCAATCATTGTCATGACCTGACACTCGAGATACCTTGGGGTGATTTCTCCAACTTAGTTGTTGAAATTACCTTTCAAGAGAGGTAGCATACTTGTGTGTTGCCTCTGTTGAGAAGGTGTAAATACACCCATCAACAGAACTAGCACTAGAAGGAGGGCATGGTTGATCTTAAGGCTGCAAAGGTGAGAGTTGGAAGTTGAAAGGAACATTCAAGTGAAATCTAAGATATGGAGATCTCCTTACATGCTGGAAAGTTATAATCAGAAAAAAAAAAAGTTTTTTGAAGGCAAACAAGAGTTGAGCTAATATGGAACAGCATTTTCAAATCAATATTGCTCGGCTACATGCATATTTGAATAAGAGATTGAAGAGACCATTGCATCAATTTGAATTGGAAAACAAGTGCAGGATCAATAACACATGCAGATACAATGAATTAGACTACCTAACTTTATTGGGCGGAGTTGAGAGGCCCTTGCAAGGAGAAATCCTTTTTTGGGAAATATACCAACCCTTGGCTCTTGTAGACCCAGAAGAGGAATTTTCTAACATGGCAGCCAAGGCCTTCAAGGAGTTGATTCAAGAACAATTGAGCCTTGAGGATGGACCAAACTTAGAAGAAGTGTTGATGTTTGGATGGTGCAAAATTCATAATGCACCCCACTTGGAATTCACTTGTCTATGATGCGCAGATGTCATCACCCAAGCTAGGAGTTGTTTGGGTAAGTTAGAATAGCCAACTCTCAATGAAAAAGAGCCATCCCATGAGGCAAGCGAGTTGTCAACATCTGGGAGATAGCATATCAAAGTTGAATCAAGAAGCTCCATAGAGTTAAGTGTTGGGACAACACACACTGAGGCAGAAAATCAAAAGGAAGGAGTTGACTTCCCTGGGAAAGCAAGGAGCTTTGATGAAAGTTTAGTTGGAAGGGAAGTAAAAAATATTTCCTCCATCAGTTAAGAACAATCCTCCACTCAAGAAGAGGACCAGCCCACAACTGAGAGGCACTTTATGGAAGATGAATTTGCAACATTGTTTGTTGGGATAGACAACACAAATTTTGAAGAAAAGAAAGAAAAGGAGGCTAAAGGCCTTGGGGCAGTAGAAAATAATGATGAAAGCATAAGTGGAATAAGATTAGAAGACCTTTCCTTCATACATGACAGTGATCAAGCATCCGAAAATGAAGATTTGGAGGAGTGGGAACAACCCCAGGCTGCAGTTGTCTTCCATCAAACTTCCTTCCTAATTTTTGATGATGGGGACCCAATAGTGGAAAGATATAATGAACTCGTGTCAAGTCTCGCAAGGGATTAGTTCAAGGTAAGACATCAAGTAGATTTGGAGGTGTTGTTGCTCTGGAATTGGTGTAGACTCCATGACTTGCCACATTCTAAATTCACATGTGAGCTATGCCAAGAGGTCATCAAACAAGTCAAAGAACAAGTGAGGTAGTTGAGTGCACCACTTCTTACAATAGCTTCAAGGATTGAACTAGAGGACCAAGAGCTTGAACCAAGTGATAATCAAGTTGAATTCAGATATTAGGAGGATGTTGGGACAGCAACACAAGAAGAACACAGTCTCGAGCCTTTAGACGATGAAGTGAAGCACATGGGAATGTTGTCCATTAGGCATCATGGGCCTTTTCCTCTTGTAGATCATTTATATGCAATGGATGATAGGCTTTATGGGGAATCCTTGGAGGAAAATCATATGGTAAATTTTGGTCCCCTTGATGAGTCAGTGTCCCTTTCTAATTTATTCCAACTTGGAATTGTGCCACAAAGGTATAATGACACTGGGGAGGAGTACATTTTAGAAGATGGTGGTGAGGAAGACATATTGCTTGAACCTCAAGAGGGTGAAATATTAGAGCTTCCAGATTGGGAGAGGAACTCCTTCTCCATCTATAGAAACAGTGATCAAGAGGAAACAAGTGAACATCATGGTGAGCCACATGAATTGCAAGAAGAAGAAGACAAAGGTGGGGATGTTTTGATAGCTTCCAACGACTATGACACACCGAGCCAACTACAAGATGAAACTAGGAGCTTTGTCGCCATGATCATTGCTGATCCTACCACATGTTCAAAAGGCTACAATAGGAAAAATTCATCCATGTCATCTTCCTATGACAATGAACATCACAAAATTAAGGTGAACACTTGGGGAAGGTGGGACAGCATGCCGCCCATTGAAGGCAGCAACCAAGTAGACACCGTGAATATAGAGGATCGATGAGATGAATTTTTTTTCCTCGAGGAATAGCCGATGGAGGTTGCAGGTCCCACTGGTAACTTGGAAGAGGTGTTTGTTGCCTCGTTCTCTCAGCCTTATACAAGCCCGAGATTAGGTACAAGGTTCCTTGCATTCAAAAAAAATTCTTCACAATATTTACTACCTAATCAATTCATTTGTGATATGTAGATTGATAATGCAAGAGGGATGCTACACCATCCATCACATCCACCTGAGGCTACCAATACAATGAATGGTGATGTGGTGCTCACTATCGACCGCCAAACATCATCGCCTTCATGCAACAACATCTAGGTTCTATCTTTCCTTTCTCTTGTGAATTCTTATAGCTATTTTTTATCATTTCAATTATGGGAATGAGGGGAGACATATATGTTTATGGATCAACCATGGGTTTAATGAACCTCCTCAATTGTTGAATTTTCTTGAATATGTGATTGAATTTGAATGTTGCAATGTTAAACTTCCTTTTTTTTAACATAAGGATGAATTTACATGGCTCAGAACTATAACGGTCACTCGCCTTCTTTTGCATGTGTTATGATATTCAACGGGCATAAACTCTAGTTTGCCTTGCCTGAATGTGGTCCTTTGTAAATATCTTTGTACGTAGTTGTTTTTAGCTAGTGTAGGTTTCATGTATATACTCTGCTTTCCTGCTTTTGTTAGGTTAGTTGGTTTTTTGTAGGTTAGTTTTCTTTAGATTAGTTTCCTTGATGTTTTCTTTCTCTTTCCTGCTTTGGTTAGTGTAGGAGCTTGCTTTCCATTCGCTTTTCATTTGTTGTTGCTTGCTTCTGATTTTTTGTTGCTTTTTCTCGAGGTCCCTTTGCTTTTAGCTAGGCATGTTCATGCGCACAACAACCATTTTATTATTTGGGGTTGTTCTGTGTATTTATTTGAAAAACTCTAATCAAGTTTTTAGAGTGGATGGTGAGATTCTTATGTTAGTGTCAAGTGACTTGGATGTTTGGTTTGAAGGGGATAGGTCATTGGTTGATTTGACTCAGATGTATTCTGAAATCTTACATATCTCACATACTTTAAGAATCTTGCAGTTCATATAGGTTCCTTTGTGAAGCCTAGTTAAGTGAAAAATCTAAAATTCTACTTTAGCACCACTGTGATTCTTAGCCCTGAGTGCAAGCTTCACTACTTGCAGGTTGAAATGAAAAGAAAGAAGAGAAAATAAAATCAAAAGAAATAAAAAGAAATAAAATTCAGCTATTAAGAGGATATGAATAACTCTACCGGGGCTATGGATGTCTGGCCAGTAGTAGAGCAATGTTTGGGAGAATCACTGTGACAACCTCGTCCAAGCTATGGACGCCTGACTAGTAGTGAGGCAATGTCCAAGATGCTTTTGAAGTTAGAATCAAATATGTAGCTTAACTTGATGGAGCTTAGGTTCTTGTAGTGACTTAAGGATGGGAGTGAACACATCTGCACACACTTAGATTTTCAGCATACTGAAGGTTGGGTTGACTAGTGGTTTTGATCCTTTGGTTGAGTGTCTGGTTTATTAGCACTAGCGTAAGGATCGAAATGAGAGATTATGGGTTCATGATTACATTTTTTCATCAACATGCTCTGGAGCATTTCCCCAATGAGTCACCATTTTTTGTGCATGTTTTGCACACATGCCCCACCAAAGGTAGTGACCCCCTTTCTTTTGCTCCTAACGGGTCATTTTTGCTCCCAATGGGTTGTTTTTCTCTCACCTAATTTTACACACCCCTATTCCCAAGCCTAGGTTGGTCATATGCCTTAAAACAACTAAATTTCCCTTTTACCAAGTTTGCATATTTGAATTTGCTTAGTCTTTTTCTTTTATGGGGCCTTGCTTTTGCTTTTTCCTTGCTCCTGCTCACTTGGTCCCTGCTCACTTGCTTCACTTTTTCCTTCATTTTTTGACCTGGGGACAAGTTTCCTATAGATTTGGGATTTTTTTCTGATGCCTAAGTGAACTGCCAAGGTTTCCTTAAGTTTTATGAAATTGCAAAAATTTCATTGTGGGACGTCGCCCCTCCGTCATCATGGGAACTTCCCTTGCGGGCCACCAACCCTTCATCATCATCCATGGGAACTTCCCTTGCAGACCACTACCCCTCCGTAGCCATCCATGGAAAATTCCCTTGCAGGTTGCCATCCCTCTGTCATTGTCTATAGGAACTTCCCTTGTGGACCATTGTCCCTCCATCACCATCTATGGGAACTTCCCTTGCGATTCATCATCCCTTTGTCACCATCTGTGGGAACTTCCCTTGCAGGTTGTCATCCCTCCATTGCCATTTGTGGGAACTTCCCTTGTAGGCTACCATCACTCCATCATCGTCCCTCTATCGCCATCTGTGGCAACTTCCCTTGTAGGCAGTCATCCCACCATCGCCATCTGTGGGAACTTCCCTTACAAGTTGTCATCCCTTCGTTGCCATTTGTGGGTCATTGTCCCTCCATCGTCATCCATGAGAACTTCCCTTGCAGTTCATCATCCCTTTTTCGTTGTCCGTGGGAACTTCCCTTGCAAGTTGTCATCCCTCTTTCGCCGTCTATGGGAACTTCCTTTGTGGGCTTCTGTCCCTCCGTCATTGTCTGTAGGAAATTCCCTTGCAGACTTCCATCCCTTCGTCATCATCCATGGGAACTTCCCTTGCGGGTTGTCATCCCTTTGTTGTCAGTGGGAATTTCCCTTGTGGGTCATCGTCCCTTTGTCACCATGTGTGGCAACTTCCATTGCGGACCATCATCCCTCCATCACCGTCTGTGGGAACTTCCCTTATGGGTCGTCGTCCCTTCGTTGCCATCTGTGGGAACTACCCTTACATTTTTTCATCCCTTCATCGTCATCTGTGGGAACTTCCCTTACAGGTCACCATCCCTCTTTCACCATCCATGGGAACTTCCCTTGCAGGTCAACGTCCCTCCGTCACCATCCATGGGAACTTCCCTTGCGGGTCATCGTCCCTTCATCGTCTTCCATGGGAACTTCCCTCATGGGTTGTCGTCCCTTCATCGCCATCCATGGGAACTTCCCTTGCGAACCGTCGTCCCTCTGTCACAGTCTGTGGGAACTTCCCTTACGGACCATCGTCCCTCAGTCACCGTGGGAACTTCCCTTGTAGACCATCATCCCTCCGTCACCATGGGAACTTACTTGCGAGTAGCCATCCCTCTATCATTGTCCCCAGAACTTTCTTTGTGGGTCATCGTGTGCTCATTATTGTTTTAAAAGGGCATGGACCCTCTGATTCTCCCTTCTAAATTTCCTTATTTTTGAAATGAGTCAAATCTTAAGGAAACATGTCTTGGCACTCTTTCTACCCCTTTTCTCACATGCTAAAATTGAAATGTCTCAAATTTCCTAAGTTTTGTGAAGTTGCAAAAATTTCATTACGGATCGCAGCCCCTCTGTCGTTGTGGGAATTTCCCTTGTGGGTTGCCATCCCTTTGTCGCCATTCATGGGAACTTCCCTTGCAGACTGTCATCCCTCCTTCATCATTTGTGGGAATTTCCCTTGCAAGTCGTCGTCATTCATGGGAACTTCACTTGCAGGTCATTCTCCCTCCATCACCATATGTGGGAACTTCCCTTGTGAGACGTCATCCATGGGAACTTCCCTTGTGGTTCATCGTCCCCTCATTGTCATCTATGGGAACTTCCCTTGTGGATCGTCGTCCCTCTGTCACCACCCATGGGAACTTCCCTTTCAGGTCATCATCCCTCCATCGTCATCTGTGGGAACTTCCCTTGCGGGTCTCCATCCCTTCATCGCCATCCATGGGAACTTCCCTTGTGGTTCATTGTCCCTCCATCGTCATCCGTGGGAACTTCCCTCACAGGTCGTCATCCCTTCATCACCATCCACGGGAACTTCTTTATGGGTCATCATGTGTGGGTTTCCATTTGTGGTTTGCCTCTTTTCGAGCAGCCAACCCTTAACTTCCCCCCACCCAGCGGGCTCTGCATTTGGTTTTTTCAACCGCCTTCCGCCTTTCATCCATCATCCACCTTTTGTCTACCTTCCACCTTTTGTTTGTCGGTCGTCCATTGTCCATCCGCCTTCTAGTTGCCTTCCAAATGTTGTGGTCACCAGTGTCATCTTTACAGCACAAGCTTGTTGGGCTTCCCACCTCATAGCCTCCACATTGCTTCAGCCCTCAAAAGTGAAATCTCCCTAAAATCCAATTTCTCAAAAAGGAAAGTTTCTCAAAATGTCAAAAAGGAAATTGTCTTAAAATGAGAATTTTCAAAAAATGGAAATTTTCCCAAAACGAAAATCTTTCCCGAAATAGGTTTTTTCCAAAAATGGAAATTTTTTTGAAATGCAAATGTTCCCAAAATTGATTTTTCTTTCTAAAATAAGAAAATTTCCAAAAATGGAAAGTTTTTTCGAAATATGAAATTCTTGATGAACTATAAATTGATACATTTTAATTTTCTAAATGAGGGAAATTTGTCATTTTTGAAGATCTAAATCATGATATCTTATGGCATAGGTACTTTTAAGGATGTTTGGGGGAATAGTGGATTGATTCAATAAAAGCACCAACATACGAAGGGTGGTTGAGGGAACTGTTTTATTTCACCAAAATGATGATGATTGTTAGGAGTTGTCCATCCAAATCAGGAGCAGCCTCTCTACCTCTCAGAAGCACCAATCTACAAAAAGAATGCACTTAATTGGCTACAAGAATATTGTGAATACATCAAGAAAAAGGGCAGCCTTTGACAGATTTCAGCTATAGAAAAGGCAGTTAACTAGAAGAGAAAAGTGCTATAGTGCATGGATCATTAGAGGACAAAATAGGGAAAAGACAAAGAATGTATTTTAAATTGTTGAATATTTGGGGGTAGGTGAAACCCTAACTTGTAACAAATATGGGCCACACAATGAAAATTAATCCTAGCCATTTATTTGGACTTTGGAAAACTGTAAATAAGGGTTTGCTCCTCATTTGTAAATGGTTGGAGAATTGGTGCAAAGGTAATTTTCAACAATAAAAGATAGAATTGCATGATTTTATGGATGTTCTCTTTGACTTTGCTCATCTTGCATGCATGGTTTTTCTCCCATATTAGTTTTAGCTTGTAGTTTCTTGAATGGTTGTGATAATGGTGTTTGTTGTTATGGTATTTGATGAATCTCCAGCCCATACTTTTGGCACTTGTTGATGACAAGTTGTGCAAAGTTATCCTAGGATTCTTTATTTCATTGTTTCAACTTAGTTCAATTGTATGTTCATGATGTGCATGTACAATCTAAAAATCTACAGTCCTTAGAAGATTTCACTAGTTTTGTGTAGTTGTAGGTCCTCTTGGTCAAACAAAACCTAGTTTAGGAAGTTTGTCTACTATAGCATCCTCCATTGTTACTATTCATTCATAGCTTAGATTTAGGACATCTTTCTTAACCCTTTCCGTTTTGTTGTTTCTTTTAGTCCTTTGTTAGAGTAGGATTCAAAGCATCAAAAAAATGCCAAATCTGATGAACATGGTGAGTTTCAGCTAGAGGATTTGAGTGGACAACCACTATTCATTCACCTCCAGCATTTTGAAACTCCATTTGTAGACCCAACTTCCCATGCTTTGCAAACCATAAAGGTTGACCCTGTGTTACTAGGAAAACACATCAACCAGATGAATTATTCCAAGAATTGTCATGACCTAACACCTGAGAGACCTTGGGGTGATTTATCCAAATTAGTTATTGAAATTACCTTTCAAGATAGGTAGCATACTTGTGTCTTGCCTATGTTGAGAAGGTGCAAATACACCCATCAACAGAGGATATTGAGAAAATTATAATAAAATAGGTTACAGGTTGTCTATGAAGAAGTAAAGATCTGCATGATGAAAAGTTCATTATGTTGTTGGTGAGTAGTTGTGGATTAAAGGGTTTGTTGACAAGCCTATCTAGTTTTTACTCTATAAGTCTCAGAGGTGTGCATGAAGATCTGAAGAACTTATAAGTTTTTGTGTTCCGACAGTTATTCTGCTACTGTAACTGGTGTTCATGGAAGAAGATAATGTGATTCTGGTAATCTGAGTTGTTGTGTATGTTCTTGTGATGATTTTGGATGTTTCTAGAATGTTTTCTATTTGTGTTGCACATCTTCATTGATTGTTGTGATCGCAATTCGAGATTTTCTCTTGCGTGTTCATGTTTTTCATGTTCATGGCCGACAGGGTGATTGAAGCGTGTTGCAGATCTTTGAGGAAGAATTCTTGAAGGTGTTTTGTGTTCGAGGACATTGTTTTGGCTTTATACTATGTTGTGGTTGACCTTGGTTGATTCGCATTAATAATCTTTATTGTTTTGGGGTGATAGTTTTCATCCATTCTATTATTTTATTGAAGCCGACATGAAGCCATGTAATTTCTTATTGTGGATATATATGAGCAATTTTTTATCTCATTTGAGACATGCATAAGTGTGAGATGTGCGAGTTCTATGTGGGATTAAGGTTCAAATCATTTGAAGGTAGAGCAGAGTGTGAAGAAGAGTGAAGAAGAGTGAAGAAGTTTTCATGTGCTTAACCGAAACTGTACTCAGGCATTGGCAGATGCTACTTTCTTAGTTCAAATTCTTCAAATGGATTTAATCTGAATATTTCTATAAGACAGTGAGTCTTCCTTTGTATTTGAGTAGTGAACTCTAGATAGTGTGTCTGAATGCATGTGCTATCCTCATTTATTCTTCCTATACTTTTAACAGGGTATAACTTGTGGATTAACCTCCACCGTGGTTTTTTCCCCTAACAGGGTTTCCACGCAAAAAATAATTGGTTTTTTGTTTGTTTCTAATGTGTTGTTTATTCATGCTTTCATGGTTATTAATCAAATCTGAGAATCGGGGTTAATAAGTTTAATATGTCTAAAATTTTGTGATAACCGATTCACCCCCCATCTTAGTTGTCTACCCTTGTGTTGCCAACAATTGGTATCAGAGCAGGTTCCTTGTAATAAGTTTAATAGTTTGAGGTGATCTGGGATGGCAACATATAAGAAGGATAGTCTGAGATTTGATGGAACAAATTATTCTCTGTGGGAGACTCAAATGGAGTGTCATTTGAGATGCATTGGTGAATCCTACTAGAACATTACAAGTAATAGGTATGTTATTCCTCATAATGGTCCTACTACTAATGTTGAGATTAGGGATGTTGAATATAATATCAGGGCTAAGGAGGCATTTTTGAGTGCTTTGACTAATTCTGAGATGACGAATATTATGGAGTTGAAGACTGCTTATGAGATCTAGAAAAAGTTGGAAACCTTGTATGAAAGTGATCCTAATGTGAAGATTGCTAAGCTACAAAGTTTGAAAGGGAAATATGAATTGTTGAAAATGGGTGATGATGAGAATATTAGTAGTTGCATGCAAAGAGTGAATGAACTTGTGTGTAGTATCAGATGTGTTGGTGGATAGTTGGATGAATCAGAGATTGTTGCTAAAGTGCTTAGATCCTTGCCTACTACATACAAAAGTAAACCCATAGCTATTGATGAGCTTTGGACTATGACAAATGTAACCGGAGATATGTTGATTGGTAAACTTACTGCTTTTGAGTTGAGTGAATTCGGTGATGCCCTTCCTAATATAGAATTTGCATTCAAGGCTATTACATCTAGGAGAGACAAGAAAAGATATGATTTGGGTGAAAGTTCTTCTAGAAAGGTATTCAAGTATGAGGAAGAAATGAGACAGATTGAAGAAGAAGAAAGAGAATTGAATGAGCTTGAAGCACTTATTGTCAAAAGGGAAGCTAGAGGAGAAAGTAATTATAAAGGGAAGTTTCCTATTAAATGTTTTTCTTGCAATAAGATAGGTCATTTTGCATCAAGGTTTCCAGAAAGAGTTCCTAAGCCAAGACCTTACAAGTCTAAATTTCAAAAGAAGTGTTATTATGTTGCTAATGAAGGTGTGACAGATGATGAATCTGACAAAGGGAATGCAAGTGAAGATGTGTTTGTATTTATTGCTATCAAGGAAAATAATCATGTGTCTTCTAGCTATATAAATGTGGAGAAATCCCTAGTTGCTCGAGTTGAAGAAAAGGATGAATGGGTAATTGACAGTGGATATTCACATCACATAAAAGGTGATAAAATAAAATTTGTAAGCCTGGAAAAGTATGATGGTGGTGTTGTAATATTTGGTGATAACAATGGTGGTATAATCTATGGCAGAGGATGTATTTATTTTGATTGTAAGCATAATATTGATGATGTTCTTTATGTTGAAGGTTTGAAGCATAATCTTTTGAGTGTTGGACGGATGGTTGACAAGGGATATAATCTTCAATTTAAGGATGGGAAGTGTAGAATATTGGGAAGTTCAAGAAATTTAATTGCTTCAAGTACAAAAATAAAAGGTAACATCTTTCATCTGAATGCTACTAGTAAAATTTGTCTAATTTCTCAAGTTGATGAAAGTTGTTTGTGGCATAGAGGAATGTGTCATATAAACTTTGAAAAAATTATCAAGATAAGTTCCTCTCAGGCAGTGAGAGATCTTCCTAAGTTGGTAAATCCTACTAATGGCATATCCAAGGAATGCCAATTAGGAAAGAAAACTAGAATTTCATTTCATAGCAAATAATATTGTTCAAATGAATTGTTGGAGCTTGTGCATATTGACTTGTGTGGTCCTGCTAGAATCAAAAGTTTACAAGGTTACAGGTACTTCATGTTGCTTATTGATGATTACTCTAGGATGATGTGGGTTACTTTCTTAAGGGAGAAATCTGAAGCTCAAGAGAAGTTCAAGATCTTTAAGGTTATGGTTGAGACAGAGACAAATCTGAAGATTAAATGTATGAGATTAGATAGAGGTGGTGAATTCACTTCTGATGAGTTTAATTCTTCTTGTGAAGAACATGGTATAAAGAGACAATTATTTGCACCATGGACCCCTCAAAAAAATGGAGTTGTGGAAAGGAAGAATAGGATAGTTCTATATGCTACTAAGACCATGATGCTGGAAGGAAATGTCCCTCATATCCATTGGAGAGAAGTTGTGAGTATTATTGTTTATATCCTCACTCGGGTACAAATCAAAGATAATACTGGTAAAACTCGTTTTAAACTATGGTTTGGTCATAAGCCTACTATTAGATATTTCAAAATATTTGGGAGTAAATGCTATATCAGAAGAGATGAAGATATAGGAAAGTTTGATTCTAGAAGTGATGAAGGAATCTTTCTTCCAGTTATTCTACTAAGAGTAAGGCCTACCGGTACTACAACAAGAGATTCAAAGCCAATCAGTACACTCATGGTGACCAGATGTAAGCTGACACAAGATGATTCTCTGAAGGTAAATCAGATTAGATACAGATCAATGATTGGTGGATTGCTTTATTTGAATCAAACTAGACTTGATATCATGAATGTTGTATGTATTGTTGCAAGATTTCAAGCCAAATCTCATGTGACTGTTGTGAAGAGAATTTTCAGATACTTGAAGTGAACAATTGATTTTGGCCTATGCTATCCTAAATATGATGATCTTACTTTGAGTGCCTTTACTAATGTTGATTCAGTAGGAGATGTGAATGATAGGAAAATTACTAGTGGTGGCATATTTTTCTTGGGAAAGAAGTTGATTTCATGGTTAAGTAAAAAGTAGAATGGTGTTTCCTTATCTACTGTAGAGGTAGAATATATTGTTGCTACTAACAATTGTACTCAAGTATTGTGGATGAAGAATATGTTGAAACATATCAGAGTTGTGTCTGATGAACCTATTTCCATATTCTGTGATAACTCAAGTGCTATAAAACATTTTTAAGAATCTAGTGGTGCATTCAAAGACCAAGAATATATCTATCAAGTACCACTTTTTGAGAGACAAAGTGAGTGATAAGGAAGTCAGACTATAGTATGTGCCTACTAAGGAATAGATTATAGACATCTTTACTAAGCCTTTGTCTAAGGATACTTTTGAGTATCTTAGAGGGAAGTTAGGGGTGATTACCCCTCCTTATCAGAACTAAGATGCAAGACATTGCTTTAGTTTGTGGATTTCATAGTCATATCTTGATTCGGATTGATGTTGTGGTGGTTGCTACTCAGGGGGAGTAGTCAAATGATTCAGCTATGTGGTTCAGAGCTTGTGTATCTTTGTCATTGATATCAAAGGTGGAGAAGAGTAATGTGAAAATTTATGGAAGAGTTAAAAAGAAAGGGGAGAAGAGTTATCTGTAAAAGAGTCGGAACCTAAGGGGGAGTAAGTGTTGGAGTTAGTTGTGTTGATGGTATTTTTCACATCATGTGTTATCATCAATTCCAAAGGGGGAGATTGTTAGATTTTTTGGTTGTATTTCTGGTATGTGGTTGTCATTGATGTTAACACTATTAGCATTAATTTCTTTAAGATTATATGTTGAGGATATTGAGAAAATTGTAATAAAATATGTTACAGGTTGTATGTGAAGCAGTGAAGATCTACATGATGGAAAGTTCAGTATGTTGATGGTGAGTATTTGTGGATTAAAGGGTTTTTTGACAAGCCTATCTAGTTTTTACTCTATAAGTCTCAGAGGTGCGCATGAATATTTGAGAAAGTTATAAGTTTTTGTGAACTCTGACAGTTATTCTGCTACTATAACTGGTGGTCATGGAAACAGATAATGTGATTCTAGTAATATGAGTTGTTGTATGTGTTCTTATGATGATTGTGGGTGTGTCTAGAATATGTTCTATCTTTTTTTCACATCTGCATTGATTGTTGTGATCACAATCCGATATTTTCTCCTGTGTGTTCATGTTTTTATGTTCATGGCCGACAGGGTGATTGAAGCGTGTTGTGGATCTTTGAGGAAGAATCCTTGAAGGTGTTTTTTGTTTGAGGATATTTTATTGGGTCTCTACTATTTTATGCCTGACCTTGGTTGATTCGCATTAATAATATTTATTGTTTTGGGGCAACAGTTTGCATTCATTCTATTATTTTATTGAAGTTGACATGAAGCAATGTAATTTATTGTTAAGGATATATATGATAAATTGTTTATCTCATTTGAGACATGCATAATTGTGAAATGTGTGAGTGTTATGTGTGAATAAGTTTTAGATCATTCAAAGGCAGAGCAGAGTGTGAACAAGAGTGAAGAAGAGTGAAGAAGTGTTTGTGTGCTTAACCGTAACTGTAATCGGGCATTAGCGGATGCTACTTTCTCAGTTCAAATTCTTCAAATAGATTTAATCTGAATATTTTTGTAAGAAAGTGTGTCTTCCTTTGTATTTGAGTAGTGAGTTCTAGGCAGTGTTCCTAAATGCATGTGCATTCCTCATTTATTCTTCCTATACTTTTAACAGGGTATAACTTGTGGATTAACCTCCACCGTGGTTTCTTCCCTGAACAAGGTTTCCACCCAAAAAATCTTGGTGTTATGTGTATTTTTTATGTGTTGTTGATTCATGCTTTCATGGTTATTAATCAGATCTGAGAATAAGGGTTAATAAGTTTAATAAGTAAAACTTTGTGACAACTGATTCAACCCCCCTCTCAGTTGTCTGCCCTTGTGTTGCAAATAGAATTCTCTTGAAAATTTAATCTTGGCTCTTGTAATTGATCTCTCAAAAATCTAATGTTGAGTTAATAAAATAACCTTGTATTTATAGTAATTTATCTTTAATTTCCCAAAATTCAAATATCACAAGCTGGCATTGAATCATGAATTTGAAAATATTAAAATGCTACAAAAAACATAATTTAAATTAGGTTCCTAAGTCTAAGTGAGGACCCATTCGCCCATGGGTGAATGGGTCCTAGGTCACTCACCTAGGACACACATTTCTCAATGAAAGTGTTATGTTAAGGCATTAATGAATTTTGGGTTTCCTCTTCGAAAAATGTGATTAATTAGGCTTGGATTTGTATTAAAGGGGTCAATTAAGGAAAATTAACCTCAATTAATTAAGGGGGCCCTAAATAAGTGTGAAAGTGTAAATAAATACATTCTACAACACTAAAATAAGGCACAATTAAGTCCACTTTAATTAATAAGGCCCTAAACTTAATGTGAATATGTAAAATGCATATTACAACACTAAATTAAGGCATAATTAATTTGATTTTAATACTAATTCCTAATTAAGTGTGAAAAAGGGATACTTTTTTCTACACTATGTCAATATAGGATCATGGGGGTCCAAACTAAGCCCTTAAGTGGCAATCAAATTTGGAAAAACAGAGTTAGGCAACTTGACTTAAAAAATTTAATAAGTTATTAACATAATTTGAAAAATATGTAAGAATAGAATTTGTTGTAAATTGAATGTAGTTTCTAAAACACTAAATTCTTTTTTTTGGAAAAAAAATAAATCTATTTGGTGAAAATTTAAAATTTCAATGCAGTAGTACTAAATTTTCAGGAAAAAATAAAAAGTAGGTGTATGTCTAACCAACCTAAGCATAAGAAAAAAATGATATATTTTTGAGAAACTTTCAATATAAGTATAGGACACATACATGGATGTGTTGCATTCTTTTTGTAATTTTTCTACAAGTAAATAATTAGTTATGAGTTTTTATTAAAACTTTTTAAAAATATTAAAAATTGTTTGTCTAACCACCATAACTTGGTTAAAAAATTATGAAATTCAATTTTTATTATTTTTATCCTATAGTATGGGAAGCATAGAATGTGATGCATTTTTTGGATTCAAAAAATATGAAATTGTTTAAGAATTATAGATATTTTTCAATCAACATATCAATCAAGGAATTTAGTCAGAATGTATGTACAAAATAAATAATAATTCTCTATTTAATTCTAAATAAGGCATATCTTATATTTTTGGAAAGCTAACAATTTTCTCAATAAACCCTTTCATTTCATCAAATTTAGATAAGAAAAGGTCGCCAACCACTTTTTTGTCATATCACCACTTTTTGGACCCCCATGATCCTGCACTCTATAATTTAGTCCCCACTTTAGTGAGAGGATGACCCCATATCAAACTTAACTAAAGTAGACATTCAAGACACATGTGCATGCAGCAATGACAAAGATTCTCAATTATACGACATCAAATCCTAAAAGAAAAGGAAAAAGGGAGGCGGATCAAGCTTCGACTGTCCAACATGATGTGGAACACGCCTCAGTTGTTTTTCCATAAAAAGGGGTGGATCAAGCCTTAAATATCCAATGTGATGTGGAGCATGTATCGGTTGTTTGTCCAAAAACATTCACAAGTAGAACTTGATGTCCACTATACAAATGATGCACGTGTTCACTCCATGCTAATGGAACATCAGGTCATTCGCTAGGTGAGCCCCTAGGAAAGTGGATTAGTGAGAAAGCCATGCCAGATCTACAGGCTCTCACTATACTAACCATACCAAATTTATCCCTTTGATAACTCCGATAGGGCATCGCAAAATGAAAACCAGGACTTCATGCTTCACAAGGTTAACAAGTTGTATTATACTTAAAACTTATGAACAAAATGCAAATAAAGGTTTGTTCAAAGGGAATTTGCTTAGTTTGTGTGAGGTCTCTTCTTAGGGAACCTCATGCCTAATGTCTCCAAGAGAGTACAATTAAAGGATAAGAGAATCGCAATTTAGGGAATGCAACACATAGAATCACCACTAAGAGGAAATTCATACGCTAAGAAATATCACGCTCTCATAGGAAATCAAACCTAATGATACCATCAAGAAAAGGATGCATCATAAGAAGAAGGAAAATCACACAATGAAGCCTGAGAATGTCAAAAATAATGCCAATGTATGCCCCCACTTTAAAAAAATTGTTGTAAGCAATTTTCTTTAAAGTACTCGATGAAGAATACATGAGAGCTTATTCAGAAAGCCTTATGTCATCATATGTTCTTGAATGAAGCTTATGTCGCCAAAAAGTGTAGCCTTGATGCTTTTCACTCATTTGGGCCCTTCCTTGTGGTTTTTGACCTAGTTTTTGCTTAGATTCTATGGTGTCTTGCAAAGGTGTTGTGAAGTGTTGTAACACATTTCCTCACTTTTCTAAGACCCTTTTACCATAATTCAACTAAACAACCTCTTTTTACCCCTTTCCAAGCCTTAGTCTAAAATATTGTAAGATGTTGTAACTAACCCTCACACTTTTCTAGGCTTGTCATCACTAAATCAACCCCTTCTTGTGGCATAATGACCCCTTAATACATTTATAGGTCCAAATTTAGTGTGTTTCATAAGACAATCCCGACAAAAATCATTAATCGTATTTTAATTCTTGACAACCACTTAAATTATCCCAGGTGGACTAAGTCGCCACCTTGGGTGACTTAGTCCCATGTGGCATAAAAATCAAATTTAACTTAAAATTATTGCGGGATTTTGTCTCCTAAATCCTAAGGTCGGCCTGTGTTGTATTATTTTTGGGGAAATTAGGGTATCACATGTATAAATAAAGGTTTTTCCCTCATCTCACCCTAATTCATCATTATTCTAACTCACACATTCATTCCTCATCTCTCATCTCTCCTTCTTCTCAAGCAAGTTAGGGTTTGATTATTCTAATTCACCAAGACATCTTTTTTGAAACATTCAAGGGTCGATTATTGCAACTCAAGATCTATCATCAAGGCAAGGTAAACTCCATTGTTTCATACTTCATTATATTATTTCATCATTTTGGTTTGATTAGTCAAAAGGGGTTTGACCAAGGTAAACCCCCATGCCCTAACAATCAACAAGTTTTTCCTCTTAGTGTGATTTGTAGGTCTTGTATGCAGATTTGGCAAAGACCCAAGGTGGAAGAATCTTATTTGAATGTGTTTTTTGGATTAGATTGTGTTGTGATATTAAAAATTAACAACACAATCTAATCCAGAAAACACATTCAAATAATTGATGGATTGTGGAAACTTGATATCTTTAATGGAAGAATCTTCATCAACTTTTCAAAGCTCTTCAAGGTTGTAGAAACCCTAGTTGAAGCTTGGAGAATAATTACATACCAGATTCTTCACTTTCGGAGCTAGATACTTGGAGGAGCAGAAAGTGCAGACCGAGGGATTCCATTTCCACTCTCTGATTTCCAAAAATTCAAAACTAGACTCAGTCAAAAACAATGGCAACCTAGTCTTATTGAACCTTCTTTTCATAGATTTTGGTTGATCTGGATACCCATTTGGCAGAAATGGGCTCTGATGTAGTTTTCCAAATTTGGGACTCAGTCACCCAGAATGGCATAAATGTCCTAGTGGGCCAAAATTTTAGTTTCAACCACATTTTCAGCCTCATTTCCAGTCTGCAACCCATTCTTAGGTGCATACCTTCTATTTCCAGCTTTTTGTTTTGTTTTATAAGCTTTCTTAGATCATTTAGTTTAATGTTTGCATATCATTATGTGTTTTCAAACATAGTTGCATTTTCAATAGTTTACATTCGATTGATAGTTTCTTTCAATAGTTTCCAGCACTTAGATCTTTTTATTTAAAAATATTACACACACACACACCTTAAACCCCTAATCTTTGAATGAACACCAAGAATACATAACATGAAAAAGAGTCATTTCTCAACCTAGCTCCTAGGTCAAAAAACCTAGGAGCCTATTGGGGAATCATCTTTCCCTACCCAATTTTTGGTGGTTCATTTTGGTGAAACTGCCTTTAGAACACTTTTTTACTTCTAATTTTGCATCCTAGGAATATCTTGCATCAACATTGTATTAGGGTTTTGCATTGTTGTGCATTCTAGGGTTTTAAATTTTTGCATTAGTAAAAAGTGCATATAGGTTGCATTTTTGCATCTTAAATCATTAATCATTTCTAAAATTTTGCATTTTGATCTTAGGTTTGCATCACCCAACACAAAAACCACCTAAACCCATCAAAATATTCTACAAATTCTCAAAAAAATCACCAGGTGGACTAAGTCACCCCCTTGGGAAACTTAGTCCATTTAGGCCTCTGAAACTGCTTTTTATAGAGCTGAAAACCCTATTTTTAGGCTTTTGTTTTGTGCCAATAACTATCTGTATCCATTGGTTGTGTTTTTTTTACATGCATTTCATTAAAACTAGCTTAAATTAGCTCATTTCATGCATTACTTAGTTTCAATTTTGCATATACTACATTTCTTTTTTAGATTGTTGCATAGTGTAATCAGACAATTACCTTGTTTCCCATCTAAAAAATTACCTTTCAACATTTCACTTTAAATTATTGCATTGTGATAGAGCTTTAAAAAATTTACAAATTTTAGTTGGTTACAAGTGAAAATTTTGTCAACCTTATGTTTGTTGGCCTAGGGTTTAGGGGTTTGTCACCCTTGCTTAAAAAATTTCAAATTTATCAAACCCTTGCATTATGTTTTCATGTTGACCCATTGTACCAAGTCACCAGTCGTCTTAGTTATGACTTATGGCATCGTGCCCATTGTCTTTGCCAACCCCATTGCTTAGGCTCACCGATCATCGGGTGTTTAATGTTTTTAATATTTTAAAGGTTACCCCGAGATATTTCATTTTTAAAGACTTTTGTCTTCAATCTTTAATTATTCAAGGGGTCATTTCCCGTCACCTAGCCCATGGCCCCTTTCTTATGACAATAATGTGCATGTGCAAAAATCCACACCATTGGATTTAATGATCAAAATTGTAACCCTTGTGCGCATGTCGCACAGTATTAAAATAATGCATTTTGGTTGGGTCATGCGGTGTGCGCGATTTTGCCACGCATCCTTCATTTCGTGTGGGACCCATTTCCCACTATTAGCTTGATCTCTCGTAGTAGAGGATCGATGGCTTTGATGCACCAATGGGACTTGATCTGGGCCATAACATGCACGCCGCATAGAATTTTTAATGGTTTCACCTAACGCCTTGCACAACCTACATGATGGTTCCATGTGGACTATGTTGGTGACACAAGGAGGATAGATGGGGCCCGAAGGTGGTGTACGTGTTTTTCGATGAGGAGAAGTATCATTGGCCAATGGGCCTGCCATGTGACAACGTGGATTTTTCAAATGTTCTGACTCAATCTGAGTCATTCAATAGGCCAATCTGTCAGCGCATAAACGGCCTATATTAAAATTTAGAACCAACCATGTGATGGTTATTTGAGCTTTGTGAGTGATGGGCATTAATGGTGCAAGCTCTTCAAAGGATATGATCTTGATCTCCATGTGTGCGAAGGGCTACTTCCTGGCAATCATGATCAATAGTACATTGGTTTCCATGTACCTGGGAATTAACAGTGGTGATGCAGATGCCAGTGAATGATCACTCATTTTCTTGTGCTTCAATTGAAGCATTGACGATCGCTTCATCAATTTTCTCAATAAATATGGATAATAGCTCTTTCATTATCACCATAGTAGTTAAGTTTCTAGAATTCTCTATGTTCGATTGATTGTTCTTGCTAAGGTCTGAGTCTTGGTGCAAAATGAGCAAGCCTACTACATCTCCATCAACCGTGTGTAGGTCAACAAGGGATAACGTTCAAAAATATGGTGGCAATTTCCCGTCAAATGAACAAGATAGTCTTCAAGGCTCTCTCATCCTAAAGATGGAAATTATGAAGCCCATCCTAGGGGTTCTCAGGGGTAGCTCTCAGCTCAAAATCCAAGTTGCAAGAGAAGAGGTGGCAGAATCGAGAAAAGATAGGAAGCCTGTCGAATATGGGAGGATATCAAAGGCCAAGGTGAGGTACGGTCGAGGCTCTCTGGGTCAACAAAATTCACCCATTGATGTATCTAACAGTTCTGGTGGTGGTGATTCAGAGACTCTCTAATTATAGTTATTTCCTCATGGCTCTGACTGAGATGGTTGGTGTGAACGAGGAGGTCCTAGCGGTTTCTCCAATTACCACGATGGCACCATGTGATGATTCTGGTTCGGGTGTTGAGAAGTGTACTAATGAAGATAAGGTGGTGGTTTCGCCTCCCACTTAGGCAAAAATGAGAAGTGGTCGTATGTACCATGGCCATGGTGCTACTTCGGGTTTTGGGTGATGGTGTGGTTTTCTATGCTTTCCAATTTTGTTGTGATGCTAATGTTTTTCTCTTGGGGTTCAACGTGGATATAAATGACAAGGCCTTAATTGCATTTTTCTGTAGGTGATGGTGACACCGATTGGTTACATGGGTTCTAATATTTTTGATTCCCTTATGTGGTGAAATGATTGCATCCAACCGTTGGGGAATTTCTAAATGCAGATTAAATTATATAATTTTTGAAATGAAATTTTGTTGAAATGTAATTACAATGAGCCTGAAGCTTGTCACTCTCTTATGTTATAAAAGAGATCTCAAGGCTCATTGCAGGAGGTCAAATTTTTTTAGTCTAGTAAGGTTTTTGTAGGGCAGAGAAAAGATACAGAATGTAGAATTCTTCATGAATCTGCCATTAATCGTCTTGGGTAGGGTATACATATGAAACAGTCTTAAATGATCTTATGTAATTACTGATATCAAAATAAATCTAAAAAATTAAAGTGTGTGCTCTCTTGTGTATTGTTATGATAGATTATGAGTGAATTTAACAAGTGTAATTTCATTTATCTTTTCAAAGGTTTTTTTGAAATGTATGATTCTTCTGCTTGCTTTAGCTCAATGATTTAATTAAAAGCTTAAAGAAGAATTATAATTTTGTGGTAATGGGTTAAGGATTTGATAAGTATTAATGCTTTAAATACAGTGAAGTTCTATGATGTAAAACATTGTAAAAATGTTCACCCATATCAGGATGCAGTATTGCATATGATTGAATGTTTCATGCTTGACTCTTGCCCAATTTGATGAGGCACTAGTTTATTCATTTAGGATTCTCATATTTTATTAAAATTAGAAAATACCCACTCATGGATTCAAGGTCAGAATAACACTTATTTCATATTTCATTCATGATGAGATGCAAATATCAAAGTTACCAAATGTTCCTAGCAACTTAGAGGTCACTTGTTTAAGGTTGGCCAAGCATTTGATAAATCACATCTAATTGCACTCAAGAGGGACAAATCTATGTATAGAAGTGTTCTTAAGACAATGAAAATTATAGGAACACACTTAGGAACACCCTCCTTGGTTCCATAGAGCCTAAAGAGCAGGAGCAAAGGCCTCAGGATCTTTTCTCGTTGTGTTGGCTTCCTAGTCCTAAATTTCTTGAGTATAAGGCATGGCATCCCTTTAGAGTAGCAAGAAAAAACACCAACACATTGCACTTTCTTTTCTTCTCTTCATACCATGTTTTCTTTTAAAATATGTGGCTTTGATTTGGTTTCAAATAGATTTCATATACAACATTCCTTCTTATTTCACTATAGATTACAATAATGAATTCATTAAAGAACATGTTAATAACCAAACCATTGACATAATTATTAATATTACACTACCCCTTGATGAGGATATTAGTGTTGACAATCATAAAAATCATACTTGTGATTCTCCCAATACCTCTGCTATAGTGACAAAGGTATTTTGGTGACAGAAGACACAAGTGTTGAGGGTCTTGATTATCCCTCTCCTCATCCCCCCTTTCAAAACATTAAACAACAAACATTTCTAAACATTCCCTTACCTAGTCTCCATAACCATGCCACTCATGATTTTCTATATCCTAATACCCCTCCTCGATGCGCAAAGGACAAGTTTGTATTAGAAGCTTCCTCTCCTAAGAGTTATGAGACTCTTGACCCTCCTTTCCCTAATGCTCCTACCCTTTGGGAGAATCTATTTGAAAACCATATTGGTCCTTATCTTGATGCCTCCCCCCCTTTTGATGAAGCATGTGATGAACCTCTTCCAAGCTATCATACTAAGGTAGATAGTATGGAACAAGAGAAAGAGACCTTAGAACAACAAGATAATCAAATAGACCCTTCTCCTAATCCTTCCACCAGTGATAATCCCAGCATTGATCATTCCCCTACCTATGATGAATTTATTTTAGAAGAACCAATCCTTGAATGTCAAGAACATGAGGCTTGTAGTTCTCCTAAAATCTCTCCTCCTAGGGAGGATGTCATGATGCAAGAAATTAACAATAATAATATTATGCCCTCGCAAGAATATGCAAAGCCCATGTTGTACTCTCCTTCCCTAAGGGATGTTAATATTATTCAACCTTAACTCATCCTTTACCCACCTTCAAACAAACCTAAACCTAAACTTATCCTCTACCCACCTAAGAATAATGTGTCACAACAACCGATTCATAATATCGTTGCTCATACACATCACACTTGAAACAACCTGTGATCACAACAACCAACCTCCACATCCTTACCTTCATCCCCTCCCATATTACCTATTGCCCCTCGCTTAAATTCACTCATTAGGGAGTATGACCTTGTTGACCAACTAGGGAATACTCCTGCTAAGATATCTTAATGGGACCTTATCCAAGCCTCCCCTCACTATCATAACATGATGCAAAATTCCTTATAAAAAATTCCAATCCCTTATAATGTGCAATGAAATGGCATAGCAACTATGATTCAAAGATTGAATGATGACATTGTTTTCCACCAAAGTGAGCTCCCTCCTTTGGAACAGAAAAAACAAGTTGAAGCTTTCATAATCATATCTCAATATAAATGCATAGGGATAAAGCGAACCCTTGTTGACAATGGCTTTGTTGTTAATGTGTGTAGTTTCAATCTCTTGGATAGGCTCCATATCGATAAATCAAACATTCAACCTACCTCTTTATCTATTAGTGGATTTGACAGTGTAGGACAGAAGCCGCTTAGTGTGATCACTTTGCCTCTTACAGTTGGAATGGCCACATTAGATACATTGATCCATGTTATGCCCAATGATGCTTCATATAATCTCATTTTAGGCAAGCCATGGATTCATGCAATGAATGGGGTTCCTTCCACTCTTCATCGCAAGACGAAGTAAATCTACCACAACAAAGTGTACATCCTTGTCCTTGATCCTGAACCTTACAGTGCCTTACAACTTGCGCACAACAAATCCAAACCCTTCACCACTTCAACACCAACCAAACAAGTGGAACCCACACAACAAACACCCTTGTTCGATGAATGAGGTTCCTTAGACTTCTTACCTCCTTCACTAGGACAATCCAAGATTACCAATAAAAACTTTGAAATGGGAAACATAGTCTTGTCAATGCAAGACTCAGCAGATCCTTCGACAGCATCCACCTCCTTTACTTTAGACAAATAAGCCAACAATGAACAAACACCTAATCCAAAAACATTGAAAAATCTTTATGGAAAAGGTTATGAGCTTATGAAACAACTTGGCTATAGTGGAAAAGGTTGTGGTGCTAACGAACAAGGTATCTACACCCCTATCAATCCTAACATGCAGAAAACTAACCATGGTCTTGGTTATTGTCATTTCATTGAAATCATCAAACCTTCATCCAACACCAACAATATCTCAAACCATCACCCTTCTAACCCACCCTTAGAAAGTGATCCTTTGCAACAATTGAAATCAACAAAGGACTCTTTGATTAATGCCAATGGCATCTCCCAACCCACTACTGATTTATATTTTACACACTCCTCTCAAGGAGTGTACAAAATCTCACAATCTATAGCATCTTACATAAGTATGACATGCTATACTAAGAAAAACACTTATTTTTCACATGATAGAGGATCACCTTCTACCCTTGATCAAGGGGGCATCTTGTTGAGACTCCTCCAAGATCACTTGATCTCCCTTCCACCACAAACTCGAAAGAAATGTTCCAACAAACATTCCTTTTGTGCCTACCACTGAGTTCATGGTCATTCCACTAATGAGTGTAAGGCCTTGAGTAGTATAATCCAACATCTTCATGAGTTTGGTGCTCTCCCTTATGTGCAGGCACCTCATTCCTCTAATTGATACTAATTTTCCCTTTACCTTGCATCTCATCAATCCTTTCAGCTCACTCTTGTCATGCACTAAGTGGGGGAAAGTGGTTAGGTATCCTTGTCCTTGTATGTCATTTGTTTTTGTCTCTTTTGGCTAGTCAATAACTTTTCATGAACATATAAAAGCAAGCTTGGGATATGGATGACATGTCTTAAGTTGACTCGCATGTGACATACTACCCCTTTTCATGATGTAGCTTATCAGAAACATATGACTTGGCATAGGGCTTTCTAAACAAGCTCTCATGTCTTCCTCTTCTTCTAATTTAAATCAATTTCTCATAGTAATGGTGTTAGCAACTACTTTAAAGTGGGGGAATACATCGACACTCATATTTCATTGTGCAATTTTCTTTTTCTTGTGACTCCCTCTCTTGGAAACATTAGGTACAATGTTGCTTAGGATAATGCATTGCACTTGTCCTCTCTTACAAACAAGATGAAACCATTTGCACTTTTCCTCTCTTAGACACATTATGCATGATGTTCCTTAAGATGAGACATTGCACAAACAAATAAAAATCCCCTTGAACACTCCTTACACCATCATTTTCAAAATTCATTTTCTTTTGTGGCACCTTATTAAAGTTATCAGGAGGTATAACTTTGGTATGGTTTGAGCAGGAAGCCCAACCAGTGGTATGACTTTCCCCATAGCCACCTCTATGTGTGTGAGTACATACCAACCATTAGTGTATGTTTCTCACCTTTTTGGCCTTCTCACCTAGTGGGAACCAAGAGTTCCATCACCCCAGAGTGAGTACATTTTTCTCTTTGGACAAACAACCTAGATCTGATCCACAACTAGTTGGACAAGCGGTCGAAGCTTGATCCAACTTTCCTTCTTCTCTTCCTTCTAGTTCTTGTCATTGCATGATCATGTATATCATTTTTTTGCATATCATTCACCCTTGAATGCGTCCTTTTGCACTTATGTTGATTTGACTTAGGATCTTGAATCCTAGGGGCTTGACCACCTCCTTCATGTTTCTCATTCTTCACCATCTACACCACTTGGCTACTTTAGTGTGAGTTTGAAGCAAGTTCATCATCTCACTAAAGTGGGGCTAAATGTGTCACTAAAAAGTGTAGCTTTGACACTTTTCACTCATTTGGGCCCTTCCTTGTGGTTTTTGACCTAGTTTTTGCTTAGATTCTATGGTGTCTTGCAAAGGTGTTGTGAAGTGTTGTAACACATTTCCTCACTTTTCTAAGACTCTTTCATCATAATTCAGCTAAACAACCTCTTTTTACCCCTTTCTAAGCCTTAGTCTAAAATATTGTAAGATGTTGTAACTAACCCTCACACTTTTCTAGGTTTTTCATCACTAAATCAACCCTTTTTTATGGCATAATGACCCCTTAATACATTTATAGGTCCAACTTTAGTGTGTTTCATAAGACAATCTCAACAAACATCATTAATCATATTTTAATTCCTAACAACCACTTAAATTTTCCCAGGTGGACTAAGTCGCCACCTTGGGTGACTTAGTCCCATGTGGCATAAAAATCAAATTTAACTTAAAATTCTTGTGGTATTTTGTCTCCTAAACCCTAAGGTCGGCCTGTGTTGTGTTATTTTTGGGTAAATTAGGGTATCACATGTATAAATAAGGGCTTTTCCATCATCTAACCCTAATTCATCATTATTCTAACTCACACATTCATTCCTCATCTCTCATCTCTCCTTCTTCTCAAGCAAGTTAGGGTTTGAGTATTCTAAGTCACCAAGACATCTTTTCTGAAGCATTCAAGGGTTGATTACTGCAACTCAAGATCTATCATCAAGGAAAGGTAAACTCCATTGTTTCATGCTTCATTACATTATTTCATCATTTTGGATTGATTAGTCAAAAGGGGTTTGACCAAGGCAAACCCCCATGCCCTAAAAATCAACAAGTTTTTCCTCTTAGTGTGATTTGAAGGCCTTGTATGCAGATTTGGCAAAGAACCAAGGTGGAAGAATCTTCATCAACTTTTCAAAGCTCTTCAAGGTTTTAGAAACCCTAGTTGAATCTTGGAGAACACTTACAGACCAGATTCTTCACTTTTGGAACCGGATACCTGGAGGAGCAGAAAGTGTAGACCGAGGGCTTCCATTTCCTCTCCCTGATTTCCAAAACTTTAGAAGTGAACTAAGTCACCAACAATGGCGACCTAGTCCCACTAAACCTACTTTTTAGATATTTTGGTAGATCTGGATACCCATTTGGTAGAAACAAGCTCTGGTTCAGTTTTCCAGATATGGGACTAAGTCACCCAAAATGGTGTAAATATCCCAGTGGGCCAAAATTTTAGCATCAACCACATATCCAGCATCCTTTCCAGTCTGCAACCCATTCCCAAGTGCACACCTTCCATTTCCAGCTTTATGTTTTGTTTCATAAGCTTTCTTAGATCATTTAGTTTAATGTTTGCATATCATTATGTGTTTTCAAACATAGTTGCATTTTCAATAGTTTACATTCAATTGATAGTTTATTTTAGTAGTTTCCAACACTTAGATCATTTAATTTAGATAAATTACACAAATACACATCTTAAACCCCTAATCTTTGAATGAACACCAAGAATACATAGCGTGAAAGAGAGTCGTTTCTCAAACTAGCTCCTAGGTGAAAAACCCTAGGAGCCTATTGGGGAATCCTCTTTCCCTACCCAGTTTTTGGTGGTTCAAAGCTACATCATGAAAAAGAGAGGAAGGGCGTTTCCCCTAAAATGCAATGCTAATCATAGAAACAAATTATGTCACATGTGAGACAACTTAAGGCATGTCGTCCACATTCCAAGCTTTATCTTATATATACATGGAAGGCGATCAACTAGCCAAAAGAAACAATGACAAGTGTCATAAGAGGACAAGGCTATTGTACCTCTTGCCCCCACTAAGTGTAGGACAAGGATGACCCAAGATGATTCATGAGAAACATGATAGAATGCAAATCAGTATCAATTAGAGGAACTAAGTGCTTCAACACAAGGAAGAGCACCACAATCCTTAAGATGTTGAATTTTATTACCCAAAGCCTTATATTCATTAGTAGAATGATCATAAACTCTATGGTATGCACAAGATGAAATATTGTTGTAAAAATATCTTTCATGTTCTTAGAGGGAGATATATCAAACGATCTTGGAGGAGTCTCGACAAGATACTCTCTTGATCAATAGTAGAAGATGTTCCTTTATTTTGTGACAAAGATATCTCTTGCTTAGTACAAGGTGTCATACTTACATAAGACTCTTTAGATTGTGAGATTTCATACTCTCTTTAAAGGATGGCATAAAATCTAATGAACTCCAATCATTAATAAGACATTTCCTAGGAGTGTTTTGTGTGATGACATTGATGTTAAGTGAAGATTTATTTATTTCTTTCATTTATTTTGAAGGACAATAAACAAGACCACTAGTAATTTCTATAGATTCGGGATGCACCAAGGTTAAAGTTGGCTTAGGAGAATATTTTGTAATAGTGTTGGTATGGAGTGAAGCGTTTTTGATACTTTTGTTTCTTTCAAGGGACAATACCCAAGACTAACCTCACTAGTTATTTCTTGTGTATTAGGATCTATAGGGACACAGATACTTTGTTCTCAAACACCATATCCTCTTCCACTATAACCACTTTGTTTCAAAATCTCATAACCTCTTCCATAAATCTTTTCCATCTCTTTTGGATTCAGTGCCTTTTCATAATCAACTTCATCAAATTTTGTTGTGTAATTTGTTTCTTCTTCTAAAGTGGTTTCAACATAGTGGATGCTTTCAATTTTTTGTTGACATTACCACTTTTTTTTTCCCTTTTCAGACTCTTTTGTTATGATCTTGTGAACCATTCTCCCATGAATGTAAGTGTAAAATATAAGGAACCCCAATCATCCTCCAATAATTTTGTGACTTCTTCAATACACTTTTCTTTTTCTTTCTCTTGCACGGGTTTCACTCGTGTAGTTGGTGTCAATGTTTTCAAATATTTTTTCTTGTCTTTCTCAATGATAAAACTATCTTGTTCAAGAAAGTATTAATAATAGCTAGTATCATGAAAGATTCAACTTTTTTTTGCACTTCGAAAGGAGGTAGCTCACTTTGGTGGAAAACAATGTCAGCATTTATTCCTTGAATCAGGGCTACTATGTCATTCGGTTGCACATTGGGAGGGTTAGGAACTTGTTATAAAGCACTTTGAATCAAGTTATGATAATGAGGGGAGGCTTGAATAAGATCCCATAAGGATATCTTAGCAGGAATGTTTTTAAGTTGTTCAACAAGATCATATTATTTACCACTACGCTACAAGATATTAGGTACAAGTGGGAGATAGGATAATTGAGGTAATGGACCTAGATGTTGGAGTTGTTTGTGATTGTTGATTGTTTCTAGTGTTATATGTATGAGCAATGATATTGTAACTCATTTGTTGCAAAAAATTGTTACTATGAATTTGTCTTGTAAAGTTCAAGATATCTTCTGGAACTAATGGTTTCTTTTTAGGTGGCTCTAAGATAAGCACAGGTTTTTTTGAACTTGTGGTTGTTATGAGGGTGGATAGAGGATAATTTGAGGCTTAGGTGGTCCAATAATTAAAGTATTTATAAGAGGTATAATAATTAGAGGGCTCGAGGGCGTTCTAATGTTCATAACCTTAAGAAACTTATCCTTATTTTCATGATCTCTTTGTGAAGGGGAGTCTAATGTCACTTCATTATCTTCATCTAAGGAAGCCACATTTCTAGTGTTTGAAATACTTGTGTCAATAGCTTCCCTAGTAGGAGAGATTTTAGGAGAGGAGAAAACAAGAGGTTCATCACATTCCATGGTTAGATTTTGTGAGGTAATTTCATCACAAATAAGGGAGGCAGCAAGAGAAGAACAACTATCATTGATTGAATCCTTTTGTTCAATTAGATGTTTCCAAGTGGGAGAAGCATTAGGAGAGGGAAAAATAGGACTCTCATGACTCTCAATGAGTGTATCTTCTAACACCACGCTATCTTTTTCACAACTAAGAGAGATATTAAGAGAAGAACAAATGTGATTGTCATGATTGTCCATGATTTCATCCTCTTTCTCTAAAGAATTCTCACAAGCGAGGGATGAATGGAGACTAGGTAAAGTGATGTTAAAAAATGTGGCAATGATCTCATCCTCTTGTTCCATAATATATTTCAAAGTAGGAGAGTTAATAGAAGAGGAGCTTTCAACATTTTCATGATTCTAAATGGGTGTATCTTCTAACACCAAAATACCTTTGTCACAAGTAGGAGAGGTATTGGGAGAAGAGAAACTATGATTATCATGCTTGCATTTTCTTGTATCACATCATTCCCACAAATAGGAGAGATATGAGGGAGTGTGGAATTAAGGAATGTGTCAAAATGTTCACTCTCTTGCATTAAAAGACTCTCATAACTAGGAAATATATTGGATGAATAACTAACATGCTTCTTGATGAGATTTTTCTTGGAAAAATTAGAAAGGAAAGATACTAGCATTGTGTGAAAAGTACTATATCCCACTTATGCAATTGATTGATTATGCTATGTAAAACATCAAAATGATGTCTTTTATCCCAACTTTTATGTTTGAAAATGTATTTGAATTGAATAATTAACCTTAATGTAAATGATTGCAAAAAATATAAATCTTGGAAACTAAAATAGAGGTTTGAGTACAACAAAATAGAGAGCAAAAAGAGGCTAAAGAACACTCAGTAATTGGTCTAAAAAGCTTGTACATCCAGACTCATTCGCCCATGGAAAAATGGGTCCTAGGTCAGGGTTTTAAAAAAGTGAAAAATGCAATTTTTGAGTTCTTTTATGTGTTTTTTGTGCCAAGTTTCAGATTGTAACTTTTGTGACAAAATTTGATGACCTAATGCAAGTGAAACGAACGATAAATGATGAACTATATGACACTTTTTGAAATGCAATTTTGACTCAATTTTTTAATATGAATGATGAAAAGTACACTAGTATGCAAACATTATGCAAAATCAATGTGATATTATGCAAAAAAAATTGAATTTTTAGATTTAAAATGAATGTAAAAAACAAATTTGCACCTAAAATGCAATACAAATTTATGCCAAATTTAAAAACCTTAAATGCAAAGAATTAATGCAAATCCTAGATCTAGGGTTTGAATGCACTCCAAATCAGAAATTAGAATGTTCAAATACTCAGGTTCATCAAAATGAAACATAGAAAAATGAGGTAAGGTTCAAACACATAGGGTTTTATACTAAATTTGGACTGTTTCACCAAACTTACTATAAATAGAAAGGTCAAAATGGGGTGAATGAACCTACCTATTCTTCTATTTCATTTGAGAAATGAGATCCCTCAAGTAAAAATCCATTTTCAACCCTTAGGTGATTGAATTCTTTGAGAAATTTTGCAATTTCCCTTATGTGTTAGAACGGGGGTCTAGGTCAAATAGCACTTTGGGGAGAAAGATTAAAAAGAGAAAATCAACTCCAAAATGCAATCTATCAATTGGATTTAGAATATTAAGCATAAAACTAATGAAACCTACAAAGTTTTTGGAAGATCTGGAAGGGATAAATGTTGTGTACCTCTCACAAAATGGTGTTTGCAAAAACTCTCTAAGGACTCATTCACCCTATGGCGAATGGGTCCTAGGTAGGGCTCTTCAAAATCAATGTTCGGGTGCTCTGCTCTTGTGTCTTCACTTCTAGATTCTTGATTTTCACCATCAGAGAGTTAAAAATAAATTTGGGATCTTTCCATAAGATGACAACAAAGGTGACAACTTTGACAATTTTACAATTTTGCAACTTTGAGATCTTCAACTTTTCTTCAACCTACAAATCTGCAAAACATAAAGAGGGGGGGAATGTTTTTTTTTTGGTTGAATGGGGTTTTGCCTTGGTCAACCCTTGTTTTGGTAATTAAACCTTGAAATGAAACAAAATGGCATGAAGGGAATGATGAATGAACAACTCTATGTCACAACTCATAAAACCCTTGGATGAACCTTTGAGGGACTGAAATCTTGATGTCAATCTTACATGAAATGGCTTCAATGGATGTGGATCTTGATGCTTGAATGTTGCTTTAAATCTTTGACTTGAATGCTTGAAACCTACATCACAATGTGAGCTCCAAAATCATGCATGATTGAACACAGCCTTGACATGATAAATGGATCTTGAATGTTACAATAAATGATGAATAAATTTTCCCTTGAATTCTCTTGACAATAGTCTTGGCTCTTGTAATTGATATCTCAAAAATCTAATGTTGATTTGATAAAATAACCTTGTATTTATGGCAATTTATCTTTAATTTCTTGAAAAAATCAAATATCACAAGCTGACATTGAATCATGGATTTGAAAATATTAAAATATCACCAAAAACATAATTAAATTAGGGTCCTAAGTCTAAGTGAGGACCCATTCGACCATGGGCGAATGGGTCCTAGGTCACTCACCTAAGACACATTGTTCAATGATAAGTATTATGTTAACGCAAATTAATGAATGTCAGATTTCCTCTTTGGAAAATGTGATTAATTAGGCCTGGATTTGAATTAAAGGGGTCAATTAAAATAAATTAACCTCAATTAATTAAGGGAGCCCTAAATAAGTGTAAAAGTGTAAATAAATACACTCTACAACACTAAAATAAGGCACAATTAAGTCCACTTTAATTAATAGGGCCCTAAAATTAATTTGAATATGTAAAATACATATTACAACTCTAAATTAAGGCATAATTGTTCATTTTAATATTAATTCATAATTAAGTGTGAAAAAGGGATACTTTTTTCTATACTACATGATTAACTGAGAACACTTCAACAATGGAAATGGATTAGGGACTTCTCCACTATGGTATTGGAAAATATTCTTTGGTTGTAAAGAAAGTGTGGGAAGTGCTAGAAATGTTGAGGGTGGCAGGTCCAAAATTTGGAATCATCCTCAAAATGGCTCTTGCCTCATGTCTTTTTCAACCAATACTCATCCTGATTATGTCAATTTTGTGTTCCTTAACCAATAGGTTTCATTTAATAATTATCCCTTTGGGTGGCCACCTTATAAATGTAATGTTGAGTGTAACCAAAATAGATCAAATACAATTAAGATCAAGCACCTTACCTTTGGAAAAACAATGTTATTGTCACCAAATGATCTTTTATCCATAGAACCATAGCCACTCTAGGATCTCCTTTCTTCAATGCCTTGAAGTTCTATCTCTTCTTTCTTGGATTCCAACTCCATAGTGAACTCTCTTGTTAAATGCTCCCAATGTAAGCTTCATGTTTTGTTGATCCTTCCAAGGCCCACATGATATATAATTTTTTGCATATCTCTTGTTCACACCAAAGGATGACCAATTGCATTGCCTTCATGATGTTAATAATTTGTAGTATCTCATTCTTCATGAGCTCTTCAACTTGCTTGTATCTTGATACCCAAAACACCATACCAAACTAAGTTACAAAATTTTGATCATCAAAATGACACCTATTTTTCTTACCTTTGTCTAGCATCAAGCTCCCAATTGAAACTATCTTCATTGTTAGAGTAATCATGCATTAGCTAATAATTAATTAATCTTTAATTGATTATTAGTCTAATTTATTCTCATGCACTTAAGCTAAACTTAGGAGTTATTTATTCAATTAAATAAGTGTTTTTCTATGTTAATTGAAGTGAACTATTATTAGATCATTTTGTCTCACCTCATGTTATGTTGATAGTTATCCTTATCTAATATATTTATCATTTAGGGTTGCTCCTATATAGAACTCAACCCTCATTGTATTATCTCTCATATTTAATTTTCTTCTCTTGAACTCTCAACCTTTGAGGAATCTTGTTTCACTTGAAGATTCTTGAGTTTTATTTTCTTGTTGAGGAATATTGCAATTCTTTGTTTGTAGATCTCTTGTGTGGAAGGTGTTGAACATTTGGAATACTAAGAGGGAGGCTGAATTAGTATTCCATAAAACCATTGTAAAATCCATTTAAACATTATCAAAATTCTAACTGAATCAACAAGAGAGAACATAAAAACAATTCAATGCAACCATACACAAGAACACCAAGAGTTTTACATGGAAAACCCAAAAAAGGAAAAACCACAGTGAGGGTTAACTCACAATATATATTATATCCGGATACAAAATATTACAGGGCTCACTGTCCTTAAAAGTCTCACATCCTAAGTACAAAAGATGGCGCATTGCCAAGATACAATGATAGTGGCTCACTGCCAAAAGATTGAACTAATAGAACACACCTTCAATGTGCAAGGTTCAATTCCACTAAAGCTTGGAATATGAAGTACTACTTCACATAGTAGTTGCTCAACAAAATTGTACTGATCACAGTTGATAAATCATTTAGGCCCGGATCTTCACACCTCTTAATCCTTTTCACACTCACACTTAATCCACATTTCACATTCACTTCATATATTCACTTCCACTCCTTTTGCTCATGTGTATACCTCTTTCATTCCTCAAAACATCTTATATATATACAAGTATATATTAATCATCAATTAGGTCTGCACCATATATGATTTAAGAATTTCATTCACATAGTTCATTATACAAAGTTGGCCATCATCCATAAAACATAATTATTCTTCATAATATAGTGCATACATTGAGTTAACCAAGACTAAAAACACAATTATCCAAACCAACAAATAATCCTCAAAGCAAACACCTTCCAGATCTGAGAACACATTAATTTCCCATCATACTACCAACATAGAGACTATCAACAAAACCGCAACATAAGAATATTCACCTTAGTAGAATGCAGAGTCTCCCACACAGTATGCCACACAAAACAATAGTAAAATACAGAGTTGAACTTTGTCAAAGATAACTTTTTGATCATAACAAAAGATGTCTCAAGATCTAGGATACAATTGTTTGACTGAGTCAAGATAACATGGTTAAGATATCAGAATCATATCAGATCTTGTTGTGAATTTCAAACTCAAATACCAACACATTGATCCATCACAAAAGGGTATTACCGGTAGAGAACAACTTTTGATAAACCAATCAGACTTCCCATAAAATTATCACCATGTTGGCATCAATGACAACATAGGAACAACCAACACAAACCATCCATACTTCATGATCATGTTGCAAGGCTTCAACAATCTCCCCCTTTGGCATTGTTGGCAACATGCATGACAAACATTTTCCAGCAACTGAAACTGAATATTTTGAATACTCCCCCTATCAAAACTGTTCTTCACAAAAATGTTCTTCCTTTGTCTCTTTGTCTCTTCACCTCTCTATCTCTCCTCATCTCTTTATCTCTCCTCCTTTGACATCAATGACAAAGGAAGGGGCACCGGTATATATGTATATATGCATCATTTAGTGTAACCAAAAAAGATATGAACATAGAATTGAATTAACCTAAAGAACAACCTCTGAGACTCTCCAAGATAGCCTTCCACGACATTTTACCTCTTTCCCATGAACCTTTTGCACTTACAAGATTCTTGTAAAATAGTTCAAGCTTAGTTAAGAACTCTATACCATCTGCTAAAGTATTTGTACTAAGATTAATCTCTAATCATTTACCAATACAGCCAAGAACACTAGAAACGGGAGTATGTCTGAGTTTAAGCCTGTCTCTGAGTGCCACAAACTTCTTGACAACATCTATCCTTTGATCTTGTAGAGAAAAAAATTTGTCCTGAAGCTGAACAATGTAGGACTACCTCTGACTATCTTTATCTTCTACTAAACTATATGTATCTTCTTGAGTACTCATCCAGGACTCACTCATCCTTATCTCATTTCTTATATCTAGTGTACTACTAGACCAATCTAGGAAAAAAGAAAGTACTTCATGTACCTCTTCTTCACAACCTTGTATACTCTTCAATTCCTTCATAACTCAATTATGTGCATTTGCACATTTTTCTTTGATATCTTCCAAATTTTCTTCATCAAACCTGATTTCAACAGACACTTCAAGTTCGAAGATGTAGACCTTTAAATAATCAATCATACCATGAAGATACTCCACAACAGAAATAAATGAATCAAAATTAGTATTGGGAAAAACCTTCTGCAATTCTTCCAAATCTCTTTGAATATTTATTCTTTCATGCTCATGTTCAAGCTCACTTCCTTCTGCAACTTCTTGCTTAACAAAACTCTTAATTTTCTTACATATTCTGATCATGCTACCGGAACTACCTTCTACATTCTTAGGGTTTTCCAAAAGAATTTTAGCATAATTATCAACTTCAACCTCTAACACTTCATAGTTCAATTCAGATATCCAAAATAACCTTGATTCAATTGATTCCATGTGACAAAAATCTATAGAAACAAGAAAATTTATGCTTTCAGAGTACCTTTCAACAACACTAATTGGAATCCTAAACCTTTTGTTCATACTCATCTTAAATGTTCCAAAGAATGCGGCAAGGGTAGACTCTTGTGCATCCAAACTACCAAGATTTATCATGAAAGTCCTATTTGATAGGCAATAGGCTCTGAATTTGACCATTCCATCCTTCCTATTACTGGTAACTCTTTCAAAAAGTAAAAGAGTTTAAACAAACAATCAAATTTCTATACCGAAATGTATTCTTCTTATTCTTCTTGATTTCCTTTAAATTCTTCAAAAGATGTATACGAATTAATTCACACAAGTCATAATAAATACCTCTTTTAATCATATCAACAACAGTATGTATAGTAGTAGTAGTAGAAACTGTAAGGTCATTGTTAGGGATACAAACTTTGTGACTGATGACCATAGCAACATACTTTATTACTAGATCAACAATTGATCTTAAATCGATCTCTTTTCCTTCAAAATTTGCACCGATAACCTCAATTATTTATTTCTCATCCATAGCCTTCAGTTTGGGAACTGGTCCAAAGGAACACAAACCAATTACATCTCTAATAGTTTCTCTGGAAATCAAATGTGCCTCATTGATCCACAAAGATTCATCATGAATTATGCTCAACACTATTCAAATGTACTTCTTCTCAAACTCAAACAAGGGAAATTTCCTCCAAACGTCCAACTTTTTCTCAACTAACACTTTGCAGGAAGCATGGCTCTCTTTCAATTCACTTTCCCAAAGCATGTTCAACTGAACTAACGACATCTCTTCTATTTTACTATAAACAAATGCATAGATACCTTTTGTGGGAAACACTCTCACAGGGATGCAAGAGAATGCACCAACAGACTCTTCCAACACATTCTTCAAATATCTTTTCAACCTAACTTGCACTTTATCCGCACAATTCACAACCTTTGAATTATCCATAGCAATAAAAATGAAAGATTGTGCAAACAGGAATACCTCTGAAAATATCAACAAAAAATGTATAGATATCCTCCTTTCGGATCTCACTTCAAATCTGCTTGATTTCTTCTTCAAACTCTAAAACTCTTAATTGCCTTCTAAAATTCCTTTGCATGCTTCTCCAAAGATACATAAGCCTTTAAAATTATCTGAATTTATTCCTTCGATTCTAATGATTTTGCAATAAATGCTTCAACTTGCAAGTAGATTGCCTCAACAATTGTGTATGCCTCCATTCTTCCAAATTATGAAGTCTTCATCCTCCACACATGCAACTAAGAAAATACCTTAATCTTGTTACCACATTAAATATACTTATGTCATGATATGACACAAGTACCGATGAGGGGTTTATTAGATTTTTTGATGATTGCTCCCCCTTAACCACTGATTTTACTTAGAAATTGACAGGAGTATCTGCACCAGAGGTTGACACAGATAAAACTAATGATTCTAATTCCTTTCTCCAAATCCTTTTCATTTCCTTTCTTGCTTCTTCTAAATCAATGATTTGATCATTCTTCTTCACCGGATAGATATTTTTCTTTCTTCTACTGATACTACCAGGGTGTTCTAGATTATTACACTTATAGAAAACAAAATTCTTCTTTCCATTTTCCTTTCTATTCAATAGACCAACTTTACACCCAATCTTCTTGCTCTTAGAACACTTGCCAAAGAATGATAAAGAATCGTTCATTTTACTTTTAAAGTTTTTCTTCTTATGACCAAAATTTTTGCAGGAATAACAAACACCATTGAAAGATAAATACCTTTTAGCATCATGACGTTTGACAGGAGTTTTTCCGGAATTGCTTCTTAGATCCTTGATTTGTCTATCTTTGTATCAAGTCTTCTTACTAGTAGATTGCTTCGCTTTAGAACTCTGACCTTCCTCAAACCTTAAACCACTCTTATTCATTTCCAATCTTTGAGAGGTAATCAATCTATCAAGAATCGTCGATCTTATCTTAAATTTGTCCTCAAAATTTCTTGTCTTTTCCAGATTAGATCTCAAGATTTTTGCTTCTAATTTAAGCTTTGTGCATTCATCCATCTTCCTCTGAATTTCAATTTCCTGACATTCTTCAGTTCTTTTCTTCTCATGATCCAATTGTTGTAGCAGGCTAGAGATAATTTCTTCTCCTTCAACCAATAGATCACATGCTTCAAGACTTTTACTTTGTAGAATTTCAATGTACCCATTCGCTTTCATCAACCTATCCTTCAGATCTTCCATTTCTTCTTAATATTCAGTAGAGACTTCTTCTGAAAGAAAGAAAAAATTATACTCAAATTATGGGACCTCCCTCAAGCATTAGGCTTCTTCTGAGGAACCAAACTCTTATACCAATTGTTGAACATCCAAAATACTAAGAGGGGGGTGAATCAATATTCTATAAAACCATAATAAAATCCATTTAATTATTATCACAATTCTGACTGAATCAACAAGAGAGAACATAGAAACAAGTCAATGCAACCATACATAAGAACACTAGGATTTTTACGTGGAAAACCCAAAATGGGAAAAACCATGGTGAGAGTTAACCCACAATATATTATATCCGAATACAAAATATTACGGGGCTCACTATCAGGACTCACTGTCCTTAAAAGGCTCACAGTCTGAGTACAAAAGATGGCTCGCTACCAAGATACAATGATAGTGGTTCACTGCCAAAAGATTGAACTGATAGAATACACAGGTTCAATGTGCAGGATTCAGTTCCACTGAAGATCATAATATGAAGTACTACCTCACATAATAGTCGCTCAACGAAACTGTACTAATCACAACTGATAAAGAATTTAGGCTCAGATCTTCACACACCTCTTAATCCTTTTCTCACTCACACTTACTCCACATTTCACATTCACTTCATATATTCACTTCCACTCCTTTCACTCATGTGTATATCTCTTTCATTCCTCAAAACATCTTATATATATACAAGTATATCTTAATCATCAATTAGGTCTGCACCATATATGATTTAAGCATTTCATCCACATAGTGCATTATACCAAGTCAGCTATCATCCATAAAACATAATTAGTCTTCATAATAAATTACATACGCTGAGTCGACCAAGACTAAACACACAATTCTCCAAAGCAACAAACAATCCCCAAAGCAAACACCTTTCAGATCTGAGAACACATTAATTTCCCATCATACTACCAACATAGAGACTATCAACAAAACCGCAGCATAGGAATATTCACCTTAGTAGAATGTCAAGTCTCCCACACAGTATGTCACACACAAAACAACAGTAAAATTCAAAGTTGAACTCTATCAGAGATAACTTTCTGGTCACAACAAAAGATGTCTCAAGATCCAGGATATAGTTGTCTGAATGAGTCAAGATAGCATGATTAAGAGATTGGAGTCATATAAGATCTTGTAGTGAATTCTGGACTCAAATACCAACACACTAATCAATCACAAAAGGGTATTACCTGCAGAGAATAACTTCCAGTAAACCAAGCAGACTTCCCATAGATTTATCACCATGTTGACATCAATGACAACATAGGAACAACCAACACAAACCATCCATACTTCATTCTCATTTTGCAAGGCTTCCAACAAAAGGTGTCTTTGTTCGTTGTTTGATCTTGTGGCTTGTATTTTTCACAATTCTAATGTATGGTACCAAAGTGTAGATTTATCGAACCCCTTCTCAATTTATGAGGTTTTTTACTTCAACAAGGGTTATAGGCTTCAGATCTAGAATCCCCTTTGCTTTTTTTGCAAATTTTGGAGGTGGTATTTTTTGGTGCATTTTAGCATAAAAAGGACCTCACTGTTGGATTCAAAGTTGTTGAGAAAGTTAGATTTGTCTTTTTTGGCCTGATTTGGACTCCTAAGGTCAAATCTACGAGGGTTCGAAGTGATTGTTATTTTCGGATCTAGAGGGTAGCTGCAATTTTCGTGCATTTTGGCACAAAAAGGACCTTGGTGTTGGATTCAGAAGGCTAATTCCACTAATTTTGACCATAAATTTGCTCTATTTCTACGTTGGGAGCTTCTGAGGCAAAAAAAATTGTATAGGGGCTCGTACAGCCCCTCTACGGATTTTTGTGCACACAGATCAAAAAATAAAATAAAATAAATCGACGTTTGTTTTTTAAATTTATTTTTTAAAAATTTTAAAAAATCAAAAAAAAATTGAAAAGTGTAGTTTTTTTTTTAAAAGGGCAAAGTTTATTTTTATGGAGGCCAAGGTACTCGCAGGTACCTACTTACACAAGCCTATGGGCCTATACCCTGCCATAGGCAGTGTATTATTGCCGCAATCAAAAAATTTTGTTGCCCGACGGCCTCCTGCCATCAAACTCCTTTCCTCGACAACCTTCAAATCAACGGTGATGAACTTTGTTTTCTCGACCAGCAGTCAAACATTTACCAGCAACGCTCAAATATTGTGACATATGACGTCATCGCCCATTTCCGGAGACAATTCCAACAATTTCCTAAGTGTCAAGTTTTTTCGAGTGGAAGAAACTTTTGCCAGAATATTCCTTTTGAAAGGAATATTTCATTGATGATTTTACACGCAGGGGCTGAAATTATTTTTTTTAGTAATGGGAGAATATTCCATGAAATATTTTGTTGATGTCAATCATACGGCCTAGGGCAGGGGCCCCTTTGAACCCTCCTTGTGCCCTAAAGGAGGTTTTTTTTTGCCATAACTTGGGCATACGATATCGCTTTTTGGCAAACGAGATATCGTTGAAAAGCTAATTCGACCAAATTTTAGGTGGTGTGGGTTGCATCACTTGATTTTGTCATTGGTGCATTCTATGGCCTATTGAAGTCAAAGACCTACTATTTTTAGTCTCAAACTCATAACTTTTGACCAATTTCTCTATTTTTTGTGATTCCAGTGGCATTGGGACCGTCTTTCAAAGCTCTTCACATCCATCCATACACTTTTTCCATATTTCTCTCCAAGTACATTTTATTCAATTTTTTGTGTTTTCACATTCTGGTGAATTATTTGGACGTCTTAATTTCAGTAAATTTTTCGCTTGCATAGGATGATTTGTTTTTTGTTGTTCATGTATTTCCAATATTATGTCCTATTGGGCATTGTAGACATCTTTTTCATAGACATTCTCTTTTGTAGATGCATTGAGATAAAGCACTATCATTTTAATGTATATTTTTTTGGGGATTTTGCACATCCTATTGTGCCTTTTGTATGCTCACTGATATAAAGTGCCATGTGGGGTTGATGTTTTCCTTTGGTTTGTCATCACACCTTTGTCAAGTGAGTGTCCCTTCCACGACAACAGTGAATCCTAGTGATTCTTGCCTCATGCATGTGTGTCTTAGTTTGCACACCCTTTTAATTGTACGTTGTTTCTTCTACATGCACTTCTTGGTTTCACATAGTTTTGGTGTTCTTGTCATGGCTCTCCCATTTTTAACATTATGGGGGGTTTCTACTATTGATGCTAATGGTTCTTTGGTTTCATGTTTGAGTTATCTACATATCTAATTTGTGTTCCTATGTACTAGTTGAATGCAGTGTGTACATCGGTGGCTGGTTACCCATGCATTTCAGTAAGATGGATCATTTACCATATGGACACTCTTGAATTCCTATTTTTGGAACTTCTTCATTTTAGCACCATATCAGTCATCTTTCGACAATAGTCTACAACTTCTTCGTGCTTCAGTGATGTTCTACATGTTCCTTTTTTTGGAACATTGTTTCGAATGGTTGGAAGCTTCTTAGTCCTTCAACCTAATTTGGAGGATTTTTCATTCCTTCATTCGCCTTTCTCTCTTTTGGAGAAGATTTTTTCCCATGAGGTTTTCTCCTTTTCTCCAGTTTTGAGAGATCTTTTGTTTGCACATGGATACCTCACCAGGCCTTATTTTTCGGGACCCATCATGCATTTTCTTTTTAGGATTTTTAGCTACTCCCTAAGTTCATCTTAAAGGGGGTTGTTAGAGTAATCATGCATTAGCTAATAATCAATTAATCTTTAATCGATCATTAGTCTAATGTATTCTCATGCACTTAAGCTAAACTTAGGAGTTATTTATTTAGTTAACTAAGTGTTTTTCTATGTTAACTGAAGTGAGCTATTATTCTAGATCATTTTGTCTCATTACATGTGATGTTGACACTTGTCCTGATCTAATCCCTTTATCATTTAGGGTTGCTCCTATATAGCACTCAACTCTCATTGTATTATCTATTTGAGATTCACACTTTTGATCTCTCAAACTCTCAACCTTCGAGGACTTTTGTTTTCCTCAAGTGAGGACTTTTGTTTTCCTCTAAGGTTCATTATGTATCTTTTTCTTGTTGAATAATATTGCACATATTGTTTGCAAATCTCTTGTGTGAAAGGTGTCTTTGTTCATTGTTTGGTCATGCGGCTCGTGTTTTACATAATTCTAACATCCATTTGGCTATTGCCCACAATCTTGTCTTCAATTGTGATGCTTGGTTTCCACAAGTAATCTATAAATTGTGGACATTGTTCCTTCACAATGAGGTTAGAATGCACAACAAACCCTCATAACCCTCCTTTCATTCCAAATGCAAGGAATGGAGAACTCCAAATTAGCACCAATACGTCTATCATATTTGACCCTTAAGGGATCACCTAGATAAGGACAACTTGGAACTTGAAACAAAGAGCCCACATACCCTATACTACAAGTTGTATCTCTTATCCTATCACTTTATTTTGCATGCTTTCCATGATGACAAGAATTTTGCAATGACATAGGAAGCAACAAATCTAAAACATCTTCATAGCTGCAAACAAAATGCTCATCCTTATTTGTTGAGATATCTTCAACACCTTCATTTCTATGACTCAAAACCTTCAAATTAGGGTTAGGTAAGTTCCTCTTAAATGCATATCCACCTACAATGTTAATTGGAAGTTTGATTAAAAGCTCATCCTTTGAAAGCTTGAAAGATCTCGCATGATTCAACATATCTTCCTTCAACTTGGACTCTCCTTGCTCAACAATTAGAACCTTTTCCACCCTCACTTGATCGATTTTTTACTAACACATATGATCATTAGAAATTAATAAAACATTTTCTTCTAACAAAGGATCTTGCATGTTGGGTCCTTGTTTTTGCTCAATTATCGGCTTTGTACTAGTGTCTTGTGGCTATTCTTGATACCTTATCCTCCTGTGCCTATTTCTTTTTTTCATCTTATAATACTCAATGAAAGACATGTCACATCGAATGGTAGGGTTTAAGGCATTATATTCAACATGATACCTTGGCATTTTGTCCTCCTATCATGGTGGTATGAGTTGTTCTCCTTCAAATGGGTCTACAACTTCTCTTTGTAAAAAAATAGCTTTAAATGTCTTCTTGGGTGGGTTAATTGAAACCATTCCATTAACTGAGTTACTTCCTTTTGCAAAAGGTTGATTGGATCTACCAACATTTCGTTGTTGATTCATCTCCCTTAAGATGTGAGCTATCTCTACCATAGAATCTCTCATAAAAGATTGAAATTCTTTGTTTCCCTAATAAGTTCACACAAATTTTCTTCAATCCTATCCATGAATCTACGTTAAAGTAGTTCTCATAGACTAGCAAGAACAATGGCTTTGATACCAATGAGATATTCGCATGGTATTTACTTTCTTGTTGGTTATAACCCTAACCCCTACCCTCATTTGTTAATTAGACTTACAAGTTTTGCACATTAATTGAACTGCAAATTGAAAACAATATTGTTCTAGAGAGCACTGGACTACTTTATTTTATTTATTTATATTTTTGTTTATTATTTTTGAATATGGGCCTAGTGTTAAAAACACTTTTTCTTGTTGGGTGAAAAGACTGAAGTCGACCTCAAGGTAGAGGGGACATGACATGCAAAGTAACGGGTTCAATTTGCACATATTTGGCAAGACCGTGGAAGCAATACTCTCACATGGTATTCATGCATTATTATTTGGGCGATAGCATCAATCTTTCCTATTGGTCCATCTGGTCAGGAGGCTCTACCATAAAAACCAAATATTAGGGAGAATATATGAACAATGAGCCAAGTGCAAGAACTGCAAAACGAGTGCAATAGTCTAGATATCATATAATTTCAACTTCAGCGAAGGCCAACAAATTCACCATAGAAAAGCTCTGAGAATGCAAATGTACAAAAAAAGCAGACTTGTCCCATTGTGGTGCCCTTCATCCTCATCCCAATCCACACCAGCCCAAATGCCCTCGTAACCTTGCACGGGATCAATATATTTTGCATTCCCCATTCTAGCACCCTTTTGCACGATGTGTATCCTTTGTCCTAAAAAAATTTTGCCATTTCATTTATTATTTAGTTTTCCCCCTCATACCATAAAGGTTTTAAGTTAGCGAGGCTTTGAATTTTAGAGAAATCATCAAATAGATATATGTAAAAAGATTTATCTTCATCATTAGTTGACTGTGTGAAAATGAAGCTAAACAAATGAGACAAAAAAAATGTATAGCTAAGCATTTTGGGATAATCCTTTTGCAATTTTGGAATCCATAAACAAAAGCACATCATTGTCCATAGCAACTGTAGCACTGTGTACAAGATTGAGCTCAGCAAAAGAATTTATTGTTATAAAAATGCTTTGGAGTTACAAGACAATTTAATCAACGTCTTTTATGACCTCTAAGAGCACCCCAAGACTAAGGTGGAGACCTAGGTGATGATCTGCCACAAGAACATTGCCAAGTCGTATTGCTACTTCACTAATGGCAACTCAATTATGCTTTTCTATGACAATATTTGCTTTTGGTGCATGGGTGAACAATCTCCTATCAATATATGAATCTTAATGGCCTTGAAGCGTTCCTCAACAAAATCTTTGTAGAATCTAATCTTATCGATATTTGCATTGATGGCCTTGACATGTTTCTAAAAAATATCTTTACAGATATTGAACATGACCTCTAGATTTTTGACGATGAATAAAGACTAAAAACTACAAATATTGTCAATGGATTTTAGTATTTGATTCTGAGTAACATGAAAATGGATTATCGGTGAATTAAAGGTTGTTTGATGGAGTGAGACTTGTTTCAGGCTGAAAGTTCACACTTTATTTAGCCTATTAGCTAATTATCATTCATATGAATTCAATTATTCCAAGTTTCACTTGATTAAATAAATTTCTTTAAATTGATTAAATTCATAAAGACCAAATTGATAGAAAAGAATGAGCTTGCAAACTAGATGCCCTAAATGAGTACCTTGGGATTTTGACCTAATAACTCTATACTTCTAATTTTATATTTAATAATGGCCTAAATTTCCATTTAAGTTTTTTTTAAATTGCTAATAAAGCTTACAAACTTTTGAGAGGAAGACTAAAAGACGACATACCAAACTCCATTTTAATATTTGATGTATAAAATAATTGAGAATGGACGAATATAAGCGTTGCGCATTGCTAAATCAAAGGATTGATTTCCAATGTAAGCGGATGGAATTAGTCTTGAACTGTACCTTGCCTAAAACCCAGGAGTTCATAGATTAATTTACAGATTTCCTCCGACTCATCAATCTAAATGAATCATCGTGCCGTGTCAGTACTCCGCAAGTATTGTATGTGAGAGCTCCCCTTAGGAAGAAGAGGAGATTTTCGCTAGCTTTACCTCACTAGAGTGTCCAAATTTTGTACTCCCATAGGTTTCAATCACATGAATAAATCTAGACTTGTCAATCCATCGATATCAAGAGTACAATGATGCACCCTGTCCACTCATATGCATCAGCTCCACTACACTCTGGATCCATTACACCATATGTGTAATGATAACACCTCTAACTGAACAGCTTCTCAGGGCAAGTTATATGCATAAGTTTTCAGCTAAGAAATACTATGCTTGCTGTTCATATTTTGCGTCACCAGTAAGCTCACGAGAACACATCCCATCTTTGAAATGGTAGGAATTGGTTGAATGCCCTGTAAATTTTCCCCTCTCAATGGTTTTAGAGATGAACTCAGTGACACTATGGCAGTCAACATATGCACAAAGGTTTTTGGTGATACGGATGGTAGTTCCAGGTCTTGTGTTGAGAAACCCAAAAGCAATTTCAAGCTTCTCACTGTGACTACAGAGTAAGTTTTGGTTTAACTTCTACTCTACATTATGCAGCACAAAGTTGTTATTAGGGACACAACCTGCTGACTCCATTACCAACATCTTTAACATTTTATTAATTTCTTCATCTTGAGGATGCAAACTGTCTGCTGCAAGGAATGCATGAACATTATTGTCTACCTCAATTAAACTGCAGCCTGGTCTCTTTTTCAACCCCCTGCCTTGCATTGTCATTCTCAACTTATCTACATCATCCCACCTTCCAGCTGCTGCATAAATGTTTGATAATAGAATATAAGAATTATCATTTTTAGGCTCTAAGACGAAAAGACGTTCTGCTGCAAGTTCTCCTAGCTCAATATTGCCATGGATCCTGCAGGCATTAAGCAAGGCCCCCCACACACTTGGACCTGGTTCAAAAGGCATATTTTTGATAAAGCATTCTGCCTCGACAAAATTTCCACAGCGCCCAAGAAGATCAACCATGCAAGAATAGTGTTCCATGCTAGGTGTGATACAGTATTCATGAACCATGCAATCAAAGTACTTCCATCCCTCCTCCAACAATCCTGCATGACTACATGCAGACAAAACACCAACAAAGGTGATGTGGTTTGGTTTTGTGCCTATCTGTCCCATTTGATGAAATAGTTCAAGGGCATCTTTGGCATGCCCATGCATACCATACCCACAAATCATCGCACTCCATGTGACAACATCTCTCTGCAACATTTTATTAAACAATTTTCGTGCAACAACTATGCTCCCACATTTGGCATACATGTCAATCAAGGAATTCCAAATACAAAGATTCATCTCAAATCCATTTTGAACTATGTAATCATGGAGCCACTTCCCTTGATTCAGGAACCCTAAGTGAGCACATGCTGGGAGCACACTCACAATTGTCACCAAGTCAGGTTTAATGTTTCCTTGTCTCATTTGACCAAAAAGCATCAAAGCCTCTTTGGCATATCCATTCTGAACATATCCAGCAATCATTACATTCCATGTTACTAAATTTTCTTTTGACATTTTGTCAAAAACCTGACGTGCAGTCTCTACAACCCCACACTTTGCATACATGTCTATCAATGAATTTAGTACAAAAATCTCGGAGTCAAACCTATTTTGAATTATATAGTAATGAATCCACTTGCCCTGTTGCAAATTGCCTTCACGGGCACATGCCTGAAGCAGACTCACCACAGTGATGGAATCAGGTGCTACACCCGCCCGTTGCATTTGATTAAAAACTGCTAACGCCTCATTAGAACGTCCAGTCTCAGCATACCCAGCAATCATAGCATTCCATGAAACCAGATCTCTTTTAGACATGCACCCAAACAACTCACTTGCGAGCTCCAAATTCCCACATTTAGCGTACATAGCAATAAGGGAATTCTCTACAAATATGTCCAACTTCAATCCGCTTTGGATGATATAATCATGGATTTGCTTCCCTTGCTCCAAATCTCCTAAATGGGCACATGCATGGAGCACACTGACCATAGTGACAGAGTTGGGGGTGACATTAGCTAGATGCATCTGAGCAAAAAGTTCCAAAGCTTCCCTGTATTGCCCATTTTGCGCATATGCAGCAATAATTGCACTCCATGAAACCACTGTTCTTGTGGGCATCTTGTCAAACACTTGCCGTGCAATCTCGACTTTCTTGCATTTGGCGTACATATCTATCAAGGAGTTCCCTACAAAATCATTGAACTCAAGACCACCTTGAGTTACAAATTCATGGATCTGCTGGCCCTTCTCAAAATTTCCCATATGGGAACATGCCTGGAGTACACTTACAATAGTAACTGGGCTAGGCTTCATCTCTAACTGTTGCATTTGATCAAAGAGTACCAAGGCTTCACGAGCCTTTCCATTCTGAGCACACCCAGAAATCATTGCATTCCATGTAACAACATCTCTCACAGACATTCTGTCAAACACTTGGCGCGCAAATTCTATCTCCCCACACTTTGCATACATATTCACAAAGGAATTGCCCACAAAAATATTGGCATCAAATCCAATTTTGACTGCATGATCATGAATCTCCTTTCCCTCTTGCAGAGCCCATAAGCCCGCACACGCCTTCAGCGCTGAGCAAAATGTGAAATTGTCTGGCTGTATGCCTCCCTCATTCATTTTACAATAAAGTTTAAGAGCCTCTTTGTAAAGTCCACTCCTAGCATACTCTCTAATCATCACATTCCATAAAAATGCATTCGGTTTGAAATTTTTTTGAAACGATTGCGATGCATTTGGTTGACACATTTTGTCAAACACTTTGCGGGCATCTTCCAAACTGCCAAACATGGCATATGTAGTCACAAGCTTGGATTGTATGAAAATTTCAAGGACAAGTCCAGTGATAATGATGTGGGCATGAAGAATTTTTACAGATTTGATATGTTTGCATGACTGAAACAGAGAATTCCAATTATTGCCATTTGCATTGAGGTTTTCAATTAATTTTTCTAGGTTGCCATCGTGATTGAAATGTAAAATGCGGTTTTGGCTATCATTGGCAAGGGGAACTGCAGCATGAAGACGATTTTGAAATAAATTAAAGAGTTTGTGGATTTCCAATTTGGAGGGTTCAAATGAGCTTACCAGCTTTGCTATTGTCATTATCATGGCAGTAGTCGCCCACCATGTTCGTCCGCCGCCTCAGAATTTTACAAAATTTTGTCAGTGCCGGTAACAACGATTAAGACTGAAAATTGTTCTTCAAAGTTTTAAAACAATAAGAGCGCTTATATTATATTAAAATCAAGTGGTGAGTGCTAGTGTAATAATTGTGGGTTGAAACATGCAAGAGCTTGTTCCAAATCATACCAATGCATCCCCTCCTCCACGTCAATATCATTCCATCCCACATGATTCCTCTCATAATTATTTATCATCCCCTCATCCCAATCCATATCCTACCATCCCACTTAATCCATCTCATGATTCATTATCATCCCTTCATCTCAATGAAGATCTCACCATCCCATCAACTCCATCTCATGATCCTTTATCACCTCTTATCCAAAATTTTAATATCCCCTCAGCCCTCTTACATTCACCCATGGTGGTTCTCTTGCACTAGAAGAACAAATCATATCCATTGCCCATCTTCCTCCACCTCATAAGGGACTTGCATCTTTCCTCCAAAATAACGAGCATCCTACTATAAACCGAATGCTAAAGACCATGAACTATCAAAGAAAAGGCTTGTGCCTTCATGAGCAAGGTATATTAGAAGCCATCCATATAAAAAAAATCCACAAGCACAAGGCCTTGGTTGCATGTCTCAAGGCTCACGATCCAAACATGTTGGTACAACCTTTGTACAACTTAAGCAAGCCTCTTACAAAAGAACAGGTGCTTCCCATCACTCTACTAAACCATTTGTCACCATCCCCCTTCCTTTGTCATACCAACCTAAAATAACTATCCACATCCCTTCTTCATCCTTCGAATCCATTTTGGGTCCTTATGTCCCATAATCCACCATCACCCATCCTCCATCTACTAAGTCCATTTCGGGCCCTTATATCATAAAATCACATCCTCCAACTTATATCACTCATCCCTTCATCCACCAATCACCTATCCCCATCACCCATTGTAAGCATCCCACTCTCATAATCCCTAATCAAGATCAACAAAAAATACACCTACTTGAACTTCATCCAACATCCTCCATCTCCACACCATCTCCAACATCCTACCTCTATCACTCCATTCATATTCCCTCAACCTCATCCATCTAATCGCACCCATACTAGATTGCTATTGGAAGCAACTTGGATTCTAAAATAAATATACATAAACTGAAACATCCACATGGATCTAAAGATCCCCATGTCCCCTCAAAAAGACATTATGAAAAAAAAGGAAAATCCGATCCAAATGTGTGATCAACTCCAAAGGCTACAAAGGCCCACAAAATCAAAAATCAAATCCATGTGGATCATAAAATAGAAATATGTAATGCATTCAAATGAAAAATCTATAATGGCATCCAAAGTTGATAATCCCAATGTTGCACATCCCCATCTTCCATCTCCTAAATCTATTTTGGCTCCCTATATCCCAAAATTCACTATCCCAACTCCTCCATCATCCTCACATTCTCTATCCATTTCTCCTTCAATTCTTCAATATCCATCACAATGTGTGTTAATGTTGGTCCTAACAACACCCCTCATCACACTCATCTCCCATCATTCCATCCATCTACTTTCCACCATCCCATCCATTATCCCACATATCTCCCCCATCAAATCCCTTTAATCCACACCCTTTCATAATCCATCTACCCTAATAATATTGTACCAACATCCACAATCACTTCAAACATATGATCTTATTACCTCAATATGGAACTTGATGCTTCAGTCCTCCATCCATCTCCTTCTCCTCTATATTCAAAATCCACTTATCCATATCTCTATCCTCATCCATCTCAATCCACACACTTTTCAAAAAATCCAAATGTAAGTGTGAATAAGTAAATAAAAGGAAATACACTTCTTAATGAAACATTATATCAAAGATTTAGCAAATAAACTAATCTAAAGCAAAAATCTATTGAAAGCGTCTCATTGTTTCATATCTTTAAAGATTTATTAAGTTATAGTGCTCTCAGATTTATTAAAACACTATGACTGTTAAAATGACAATCTAAAGAACATAATGATGTTAAATGCAATGATGTGATGCTATATGATAATATCTAAATGATAAAAGAAACTATTGTAACATGAATTGACATGAAAATTGATAGATGAAGCTACAGTGTGTAGCCATGATATGAAATTTATTGTTGTTGCTTGATGCTTGATGCTTTGATTGCTTGATCGCTTGATGCTTTCCTGCAGAGTAAGATTGCATAAACTTGAATAATCTGGATCCTTTTATTGTTGAGTGAAGTTGTATTTATAGTTTTCTCGATAGCAGATTTGCATTGGGGCAGCAAATAGAGGCTTGGATTCAATCTAGAGAATTGAATGGTGAGAGATGGAAGAGATTGAGAAGATTTTGGGAATTGTCCCTACCTATGAAAACACTAGGCAAGAAGATAGGAAGAATTGATGGAAGAGGATTGAGAGATTGATTCAAATTTGTCTCCAATTTGTCTCTAAATCTTTCCGTGAAGATTGAATCAATTAATTTAGACATATTTTTTACATAAATTAGACATATTATATCTAATTTGATTTTGAGGAAATAGAGGAATTGATTTATTGCCTCTATTTAAATATCTTTATTATTTAAATTAGCAAAAAAAGGATAAATAATTTAATAAAACAAACTATAGAATTTGTTTATTAAATTAAAATAGAAGAATATGAGAATTAATCAATAAAGTGTTTAATCTTTATTTAATTAATTTAGATTGATGTGATAGAGGAATTTGATAATTAAACAAGACAAAGTATTTAATTTTTGTTTATTTAATTAAGATGAAATAATAATAGAATTAGAAGAATTTAAATGTGAATTTAAATGTGAACTATATAAATAAATATTTATATTTATTCAATAGTAGAGGAATTTAGGATAATTAATCAAATAAATTGTATTTAATTAATCAGATTCTCCAGACCAATTTTAGGTGTATACATTTTGCCCCTCTTTAAAGTGATGTGTTTACGCATTGCTTCAAAGAAAAATTTGCTTATGTTGCCAGTATCAACGAAAAAAATCCAGTATGCCTCAGATATTGATTTTCAGATGATGATGGATATATGCCTCCTCAGGAGATAAAGTAATGATTTTATGATTTTTTTGGATTTTTCAATGATTCTATGCTGATTTGACGAAGATTCGATGAAGAAATAATTTATCTCCTAATATTGATGAAGAAAATTTAGCCCATGGATGAATTTCAATTAATTTTCAAAATAAAATTAATTAAAATAATAATAATCCCCTCAAAATCCTTTTTGAAAAACTTATATAAAGTCAAAAATGTCCTTTTCACACTCATTTGTGCTTTTTGACTTTTCAAATCCTAGTGAGAGAGACTTTTGAGCCACTTGGAGCAAGATGTCGATCCCCTACCACACCCACCGTTTCGAGCGTGCGCGATGTCACCAGCATCCGGCCGCCTACGGACCTCTGGTACATACCCGTAATCCACCTCGTAATTTGTGCATTTTGATTTTCATGCCATTTTTCGCATTTTAGTTTTTTTGTAGTTTTAGCGCATCAAGTTCGCGTTTTAGCGCTTTGCACTCTAGTGTAGCGCTCCTAGGATCCATTTTAGCGCTTTGATTAATTATCACTTTCGTTAATTTCTTTAGCGCTTCTGTAGGATAATTTAGCACTTTGAAAAATTAGTGCTTAGATAGGTTAAATTAACGCTTTGATGTTTGATTTTAGCGCCTAGAAATTTTTAGCATTTCGATGCAATATTTCAGTGTTTTGACGTTCCGAAATAGTGCTTTGAGCAAAGTGGCACTTCGATAGACTGTTATAATGCATCAGTTTGATTAAATAGTGCTTCGAGTAATTTAGCGCTTCCATTGCCTGTTATAGCGCATCGAATTGTTGAAATAGCGCTTCTGGTTTTTTAGCGCTTATGGTGTATGTTTTAGCGCATCCATGTGATGAAATGGCGATTTTGGTTTTTTAGCGCTTAGGATGCCTGTTTTAGCGCATCCATGTCAAATTTATAAATTTGGCACATTTAAACTTGATTTTGTCGATTTTGATCACGTCCATTCTTTGGTCTGGTATGTTTTGATAATCCAAATACCCTGATGATTGATTATGATGATAAATAAGACTTACTCTCATGATAGGTGAGAAATAATCTCATTTGTGATGATCCTCATGATAGGTGAGGAATGATTCATATCTGATAAATCTCATGATAGGTGAGGTTAGATGATGTTTGTGATGAACCTCATGATAGGTGAGGTTAGTTGATGTTTGTTCATGAATTTTAATCAACAATTCATACCAAAGTTTGATTGGATCTGATAGTAGAATGACTTGTGATTTTTGACATAGTGCACTGATTTTGTAAACTTGTTATGATGATAGGATCCTCTGGATAACCTCCAGATGTGAGAGTGTTTTCCATGGACTTTCGATCTGATTCCACATTTGACACCTGATGAGATTCAGATCATCTCTCGATGTGGTCTTTCTTCTCTCCTTGGCATGCCCCAGATTAGGATTAATCAGGGTCTCCTTATAGCATTAGTCGAGCGGTGGCACAACGACCATAATACCTTCCACCTACCCACTAGCGAGATGACAGTCACCCTAGAGGACGTGTGGCGGATATTACAGATACCATTTATGGGGGAGATAGTAGTTTATAATTCACATGAGGCTAGCGAGAGAGATGCTCTCCACAAAGTATTCCAGGACGACCATATTGTAGGATTGGTGATTTGATGGCGTACGATGGCTGACGCCTATGCTACTCTACCAGCAATACTAGTTGGATTCATTGGAGGCTTCCTTTGTCCTAATCGCAGGTCAAAGGGATTCTCTGTGGGTTGGGGTCGCATTCTTGAGAGCATGGTTGTGCATGGGACCAGATACGCATGGGGGATGTGCATGCTAGCCCACCTTTATCATGATTTACACTCAATGGTTTATTTAGGGGGACGCAGTTTATCAGCAGGGGTCACTTTGCTACAGGTTTGGGCATGGGAGCATTTTGTCATTGCACGACCATTGCCAGTATGAGATAGACCTGCAAGCAAGCCATATGTTTTTCGATACAGAGGTCGACTTACCCAGTCTAGGATGGGTAAGTTGGAGCATTGGAGACGTGTTTTGGATGACCTAGAGACTGTCACATGGCGTCCTTATCTGGATTGTGAGCAGTGGGAGGAGGATGATGTAGTGCTCAGATTTTTGTGTGATTTTATGTATCTGATTGGCAGGACCCATTTTGTCCTAGAGAGATCTTTACTGTGATGGGTCTATAGACAGTATGGTATTGTTTAGTGCATGCCTCAGGGGGTTGCACATTATGCCCGATGGTGGAGTGATATAGCAGATGGGGGTCGTGTCTGTCATATGATACATTAGTGGAGGGATACCAGGCTCTACACCCGTCAACTTGGGATATGCATCGAGATATTGCAAAGACACCAGTGACTGTAGAGTATGCCCAATTTTTGGCTTTACATCCATGTCCTCGGATTACCATTCTAGATGAACCAACACCATTACCTGATGAGGAGGATGCTGCAGAGGATCCAGCCATAGTTGTTGAGGGTGAGGAGGATGGTGGTGATGACAGTGAGATGAGCAGTAGTGAGGAGAGCAACAACGAGGATAGCAGTAGTGATGATGGTGATGATGGTGGTGGAGATGGCAGAGGGGTTGGGCCAGGCAGTGTAGGTCCATCTTCGAGTAGGCCTCATAAGAGGCGAGTAGTGGAGATGCCTTCTCATGATCAGTAGAGATAGATTGTCAGCTTACAAGTTCAGGTACAGACTCTGCAGGGTCAGCTAGTTCAGGCACAGGAATTACTTGTGTAGACATAGACACAGCTGCAAACCTAGGCACAGGATCATGCATAGGTTTTGGCACAGGTTCAGGGACAGTTGGCAGTTGTTCAAACACAGGTTGGTACTTTGACAACCGAGAGAGACAGTGCCAGATAGATTGTAGAGAGGGAACAGGGGACTGTTGAGACCTTACAGAGGATAGCTGGTGGTACCTCTGTTGCTAACTACATGAGGGAGGTTCTTCACGTTGGCCGAGAGGTAGAGTTCTACAGGGGTCAATATACCATGATGCAGTTCCCGTCGAGCACAGAGTGAGTTATGCCCCTTCTAGATCTGGCGGGACACATACCCGGACAATTAGCGAGGGTGTGATGCGGCCTCCACGGAGAGATCTCGGTCCATCCAGTGGTGGTGGAGGTACTGGTCTTGTGATGCCTGCACCTTCTGGTAGCAGTAGATCCTAGATTTTTCTTTTATGATACTGTGATATACTTTTTGAGACATGATGTACACTTCGAGTCAACCAGTTTTGACGATGTATCTCTTCTATTTCAGACTTCATTTTATACTTGACATTGATGATATATATGATTTATATGATATGCAGTTGATTTCTATTGTTCTACGATGTTTCTATGATGGATGCATTTATTTTAATGTTCTATACATGTGATGATTCTATGATAAATGCATTTATTTTATGTCATGTGATGATTCTAATTATGATATTATAAATGTTGTCTATATGTGAATAATATGTTTATGATATATGATGTTTCTAATTTAAATGCTTATGTATGAATATATGATGTTTGGATGTATCATATTCTAAATGTATGAATGAAAATGATGATCGTGTGATGGATGATATATGGATGACAATGATGATATGGGTTTAAATTGATCAAATGCATGGATGGTTTTTTAACAAAATGTAAAATTTGTGACATAATTCATGGATGACAATAATGTATGGGTTTGAAATTGATGTACGATGTATTGTGATGGATAATATATATGGATGAAAATGATGATTTGTGATGGATGATATATGGATGATAATGATGTATGGGTTGAAATTGATCAAATGCATATGATTATGATGTAATAAATGATATGGTGTAAATGAACATGATGGTGATAAATGTATGACAATAATAGAATGTGAATGGATGACATATTTATGAGATGAATGCAATGACATGAATTATTTATTTATGATATTTATATGATGGAAAACTTGATATGATGAATGCACAACTATTTGATGTTAAATGTATGAATGATGAGATGATAAATGCTAATGCTTTGGTGTATGTAAATGAAAAGATGATGCACCTATATGTTTTTGATGAATTTTTGTTTATGTCAAGTATACTCAATTATATTTTTAGAAAAGATAATCATCAATTTGACTCCTTTGTGTAACAAATACTTTGCAGATGTGGAATTTTATGAATGTGGTCTAAATTTATCATGCAACTATATGCAGACTATTGACATTTTAACAGTAATTTTGTGCTTGGAATCATCGTAGAGCTTTATAGGATGTTGAAAGTGAGTACAAGCGTTAATGGTATATGTTAGATCAATGACGACCTGAGTACTACTTTCATGATTTTTGATATTGCAAGCGAACACAAGCATCTAGGTATAATTGAACCGAGATGACCTGAGCATTTCTTGCGTAAACAGATAGAGATTAATCATTTTAGTGTGTGAATTCTGAATGTCATCAGTGATATATTTGTATAGCACATCCCCCGACAATTCACACATTTATATGATTAACGCACAGACAACAGACAATAAAAATACCATTCTTCTTCATTGTTTCTCTAGTTTATTACATCATTGAGTTACTCCAAAGAAATGATAATAATTAAAAAAATACAACTTATCCATCTTTTACTTAGAGTGTTTCAATCATTATTCAGATTAGATCATCCATCCTAATTTTGAGATGTTGTTTTATGATTTTCCGAGATTTTCTTTAAAATCCAAACTAACCTAAAGACCTATCCTAGGGGCCTCAGGAGCTGATAAAAGATTAGTCCTGCCTATATTATACACGCAGAGACCATGTAGTTTGATTGACACAGACTCATGTTTTTTGTTTTTCTTTTTGAGACTAACTTTTGGCTTGTTTTTGGAATTTTCTGATATGATATGGATGTTTGATGTGTTTCCGATGGTGATTGATGTTCTGTTTTGATCATCATTTTTGTTGTATTTGTCTTACCATTGTTTTCCCATTTGGCTAAGCTGATGTTTTATTGCCCCCAATGAGATCTAGACATTGCCCCCAAGCTAGAGGGAGACATGACCATGTGAAATGAAATGATAATGGATGCAATGATGGCAAGACTAATGATCATGATATGTGTCAAAATAGATGGAAAATTTGGTTTAGAAATCACATACGACACCTATTTCCAGGTTTTCACCATATGTTTTAATTGCACTTTTGTTTTGTATTTTCTCTTTTCTCATTTTTTTTTGCATTTTGTATTTTTTTGTTACCAAGACACCTATTTGCCATGTTTTCATCAAGGAAACCATTTTCCAAAAGTTTGACCTGTGCACTAGGTGATTCAGGTATAGTATCTTCTGAGATGGATACTATTTAGAGGTTCATCAAATAAATCCCCTTCAAGTGTTGATAGTTGATAAGCGCCTGATCCATAAACTAATGTGATGACAAAGGACCTAGCTAGTTATGTTCAAACTTCTCTTTCTTTTCTCTGTTTTGTTGATTTCTCAGGTTCTCTTTTAGGACCAAATCCCCAACCTGAAAGACTCTAGGCTTTACCCTATGATTGTAGCTCCTTGACATCCTTTGTTGGAAAGTTGTTAGATGATTGACAACTTGTTGACGATGCTCATCCAATAGAGTTCTTAAAGCCTGGATACTCTATAGTCCTCATCTAAAATGATTCCTTTAAGTGATACACAGAATGATGGAATCTCTACCTCAATGGGTAATATGGCTTCTGATCCATATACCAAGGCATATGGTGTAGCTCCTGTTGGTGTTCTGATGCTAGTTCTATAGGCCCATAGTGCAGGATTAAGTTGAACATGCCAATCACGTCCAACATCGTTAACCATTTTCTTGAGTATTTTCATAAATGTTTTGTTGGAGGCCTCTGCTTGGCCATTTCCTTGAGGATAATACGGTGTTGAGAAATGATGTTGGATATGAAATTTATCACACAATTCCTGGACATCCTGGTTTTTGAATGGTTGTCCATTATCAATGATAATAGATTGAGGTATGTCATACCGACAGATTATGTAATTCAATATGAATGATGAGATATGTTTTCCAGTGATAGTTGTGAGAGGAACTGCTTCTATCCATTTTGTAAAGTACTTTGTTGTTGTGATTATGAACTTGTGTCCATTGGATGAAGATGGATTTATCTTTCCTACCAAGTCTAGTCCCCATTGACAAAAGGGTCATGTTGATGTGAAAGGATGTAATTCTTGAGTTGGTGCATGGACCAGATTACTATGAATCTGACACTTTTGGCACTTCTTGACAAATTGATAAGACTCCTTCTCCATACTTGGCCAATAATATCCTAAACGGAGGAGTTTCTTCACTAGAGTTATCCCACTAGAATGAGTGCCACAAATACCTTCATGAAGCTCATGCAAGGTCATCTCAGATTCATTATGTTCTAAACATTGGAGAAGAGTACCATCTAGACCTCGACGATAGAGTATGTCGGCGATCAAAATATGTCAGGTGGATTGGCAGATGAAGTTGCATTTTTGGTTCCTAGAGAGATCAAGAGGAAGGATATTGTCCTTTAGGTACGCATAAGTTTTTCATAGATGGAGGATTCAACGGTATCCAATTGGTATATGGTTTGGGATTTCAAACTTTTATAGGAAGGATTAGATACTTGTTCTACCATAAACTCATAACGACCATGTTTCTCTAGAAATTGTAAAAGTGAAGCAATTGTCGCCATAGCATCTACCGCTTTGTTCTCTGCCCTTGGTATTTGATCAAATTTGATATTGACAAAGTATTGTTTGATATCATCTATCAACTGCTTATAGGGAATCAAATTTTCATCTTTTGTCTAATATTCGTCATTTACTTGATAAATGACTAGTTGAGAATCCCCATATACTTGTAACTCTGTGATTTTCCATTCAATTTCAACTTTGAGCCCAATGATTAATGGCTCATACTCCGCCACATTATTGGTACATGGGAACATTAGTCTATAAGATTTTGGAATAGTGTGCCCTTGGGGTGTAATGAACAAAATTCCTGCTCCAGATCCTCTTTCTGTATATGATCCATCAAAGTAAAGTATCCATTGTTGTGGTGTTACTATAAGAATGTTTGTATCAGTAAACTCCATTGTCATAGGTCGATCATCTGGTAAAGGAGCTTCAACTAATTGTTCAGTGATTACTTGAGCTTTGATGGCTCTTCTTTCCACATACTGAATATCAAACTCACTTAAAAGCATGACCCATTTGGCTAGTCTATCTGTTAAAGCCGCCTTACTGAGTAGATGTTTTAATGGGTTGATTTTTTCTATGAGCCTGATTATGTGAGTCAACATATAATGTCGCAACTGTTGGGTAGAAAATACTATTGCCAAACAATATTTCTCAATGAAAGTGTAATTTATTTCATAGCCATTCAAAGTTTTGTTGATATAGTAAATGGCTTGTTCCCTTCCTTCATAATCTTCTTGTGCCGACAGTGCTCCTAAATAAATATCTGTTGTTGTGATGTATAGTATTAGAGGTCTTCCTTTTGTAGGTGGCATGAGAATAGGTGGTGACATCAGATATTTCTTTATTTGGTTTAAAGTCATTTCACACCCTTGATCCCATTTGAATACAATATTTTTATGCAATAGATGATTGAATGGGTGACTTTTGTTTGCTAACTGGGGGATAAATCTACGGATTGATTGTATCCTTCCCTGTAGCGACCTTAGTTGACTAATGTTTCTAGGTGGTGGCATTTCCATTATTTCTTTTACCTTTGTTGGATCTACTTCAATACCCTTTTCTGAGACTATCTATCCCAAGAGTTTTGTTGATGTAACCCCAAAGACACATTTCTCAGGGTTTAGTCTGACATTGAACTTTTCTAGCCTTGTGAAGATTTTGCTCAAGCTATCCAGATGTCCTTCCCTAGAAAAAGATTTAGCCAGAATATCATCTAAGTAATCCTCCATGAAGGTGTGCATCATATCATGAAAGATTATGGTCATTGCTCTTTGATAAGTTGCCCAGGGCATTTTTCAAATCGAACGGCATGACATTCCAACAGAAGGTTCCCCATGGACATGTAAATGTGGTTTTCTCCTGATCTTCTAGAGCTATCTTAATTTGGTTGTATCTAGAGAAATCATCCATTATTGACAACATGGCATGCCCTGCGGTTAAGTCTACAATGATGTTAATATTAGGCAATGGGAAATCATCCTTGGGGCATGCCTTATTCAAGTCCCTAAAATTTGTACATATCCTGATACTATTGTCCGGATTTGAGATAGGTACAATATTGGATATCCATTTGGCATAATCAGTAGACCTAATGAATCCTTCATCCAATAACTTCTTTAGCTTAGCCTTTACCATTAATGCGATATGTGGATGCATTTTTCTCAAAAAAAAAAATTATAGGTTTGATTCCAGTAGGCAAAGACAAATGAAAAATTAAAAGATTTGGATCCAAACCTAGCATATCAGAATATGACCAAGCAAATTTAATGCTCCTCTCTTCAAAGAATTTGATAAACTCGGGTCTTTCTTGTCTGTCATAGATTCTGCCAGAAGTAAGATCTTTGTTCTTTCTTTGGTACCAATGTTTACAGTCTATGTGGGCTCCACCAGAACTGATGACCTTTCATGGTAATGCTCTGGAAGAGTGTCAAATCTCCCATCTTTCAGTGCCTCGAAGAGGTTTTCACTGTCAAATGCGTTCTTTATTTTTTATTTTTCAAGATCTAATGCTGCCATAGAATCTAAAGCAAGCAAATACACTAATCTAAAGCAAGAATCTACTGAAAGCGTCTCATTGTTTCCTATCTTTAAAGATTTATTAAGTTACAATGCTCTTAGATTTATTAAAACACTATGACTATTAAAATGACAATCTAAAGAATGGAATGATGTTAAATGCAATGATGTGATGCTATATGATAATATCTAAATGATAAAAGAAACTATTGTAACATGAATTGACATGAAAACCGATGGATGAAGCTACAATGTGCAACCATGATATGAAATCTATTGTTGTTGCTTGATGCTTGATGCTTGATGCTTGATGCTTTGATTGCTTGATTTCTTGATGCTTTCCTACAGAGTAAGATTGCATTAACTTGAATAATTTGGATCCTTTTATTGTTGAGTGAAGTTGTATTTATAGATTTCCCGGCAGCAGATTTGCATAGGGGCAACAAATAGAGGCTTGGATTCAATCTGGAGAATTAACTAGTGAGAGATGGAGGAGATTGAGAAGATTTTGGGAATTGTCCCTACCCATGAAAACACCAAGCAAGAAGATAGGAAGAATTGATGGAAGAGGATTGAGAGATTGATTCAAATTTGTCTCCAATTTGTCTCCAAATCTTCCCATGAAGATTGAATCAATTAATTTAGACATATTTTTTACATAAATTAGACATATGATATCTAATTTGGTTTTGAGGAAATAGAGGAATTGATTTATTGTCTTTATTTAAATATCTTTTTTATTTAAATTAGCAAAAGAGGGATAAATAATTTAATAAAACAAACTATAGAATTTGTTTATTAAATTAAAATAGAAGAATATGATAATTAATCAATAAAGTTTTTGATCTTTATTTAATTAATTTATATTGATGTGATAGAGGAATTTGATAATTAAACAAGACAGAGTATTTAATTTTTGTGTATTTAATTAAGATGAAATAATAATAGAATTAGAAGAATTTAAATGTGAATTTAAACGTGAACTACATAAATAAATATTTCTATTTATTCAATAGTAGAGGAATTTAGGATAATTAATCAAATAAATTGTATTTAATTAATCAGATTCTCTAAACCAATTTTAGGTGTATACACCAAAAATTCATAAATTCATAAATCCAAAAAGAAAAATAGTTAAGAGAAAAATCCATCCAATGGTGAAAAATTGGCAAACAGGCACCTTGGACAAGTATTGTGATGAAAACTTGGAAAATAGGTGTCATGTATAAATTTGCCATCCATTTTCTCTGAACACTTGGGAAAAAATTTATTCTAAGCATCCACATCCTCCATCTTCTTCATCCCACCTATCTTACCCATCCTACCCGTCATATCACATTTATCCTAATCCTTCCATCCTCCTTGTGATCTTGATATAGACAAGGGAATATATATCCATGCTTTGGACCCCTCTTGGCATACATTTCATGTATCCACACATTACCATATTCTTTATCCTCCTCATCATATTATCATCCATCTACCTTCCTTATCCATGCATCCTATCCACATCCATCTATCTTCCTTATCTACCCATCCTCCTATCTCCCATCCCTCTTGCCTCGTCACACATGATATATCTAGAGTGGGGCATCTTCTTCCTTTGCAACATGGTCCTTGGAGACATCATCCATCCATCATCTCACCCTTCCATATCCCCATATTTATCTCCCCATCCTTTCATTATATCAGCCCTTCCATCTCACTATCCTTACCTCCCTATCTTCCTTCCATTTATCCCTCAAAAATGTCCATCCCTTCATCCCATGATACTTTCATCTCCCAAAACCATATCTCCTAATCCTCCCACCATTAATTCATTCTTCATCCTCCATCCTCTTTCATCCTCTCATCTTTCCATCTCCCCATCCCCATCTTCATATTCCCTCATATGCTCATCTTTCCATCTTTCCAATCCTTGTCTTTCTGTCCATCCATCCATCCAATAATCCTTTTAATATCCAAATCCTTATCCCTCTATTCATCGATCCATCCTATCTCTAATCAAAGATACCCTATGATTTTTCAAAACACACATCAACATGTGTAACTCCACCTTACAACTCCTTTTTTGTGTCTAACACATTTTTCAATTTTTCAATTTGGGAGACCCAACTTTTAGGGGTCATAGCTTTTGATATGAGAGTCTAATTAACAAACCATTTGAAATTTTTAAAACTTGTGAAGTGTTTTATCAAGATATAATCTATTGTTATAGTTACAACCACTTTCAAGCCCAAAAATAACCTCTAACTGCCTCAAAATTTTGATTTTAAAAAATTTAAAAATGAAAACTTCAATATCTTGAAAACTAGGCATGATCTTAGGTCAAAACTTTACCATCATGTTTATTTAGGTATTTCATAGCTTTGGGAAAAAATTTGGATCCATTTGTGCTCAAATATAAACTTATTATAAATAAAAACTTGTAATTGCAAGGTTGAGACACCTTTTTCCTAACAATTTTATTATCCTTCTTGAATTTGCTTAATATAATGGGAAGTGTGACGGGCTTGTAGGGGTTGAAAAATTATTTGGAAAAATTATCCCTAATCTTGAGCCAATGCAATTGAGATTTGATTTGAGCTCCATTAGTTGCATGAGCATCTACAATATTATTTTTTTATCACAATTGAGCTAGCCAAAGTTGGGCAATGGAGTCAAATAATTTAGCTTCTAGGGCACTGGTGGCAAGGTAGAGCTCAAGGGTGTTGGATTCATATGAATAGCTATGAAAATGAGCTAGTTATTGCCCATAAATGCACATGAACCATGAAGTACAAGTTATAATGTAATTTCACCAAGAAACCTACCTCATGTCATGCAAAGGGCATGGTTATAAATTATAAACACATTGAATGTGCACCATCAAGGATTTATGATTGAGAAGAGACATGTTGAGCTGAAATTGACTCTTCAAGACTTTGGGATTGGATATCTGACATCCAATATGGAACCATATAAAAAATGGCCAAACATGATAATATCTGCTAACAATTCAATAAGTCATGAGTATAAAACATAAAGAAGGATTACACAAAAATCATAGCCTGATCTAGCCACTTTAATACCTTATCAAGTTCAACTCACAAATTTTTCCAAGTGTACCAATTAGTATTATCATTGTGAAAACCAACATTGGGGTCAAAAAGACCTAATATATTACACATAAAAACCAAGCCTCTCTTTCACCTGTTGTGCAATACATAAGAAAGGCTTGAAATTTATCACATGGAATCTCAATCATATTGAAGTACCTACATAAAACCCAAGTGGTGACATGTATTGAATTGGAAATCCAATGCCAAAGATAAGATCTCTCTACAACATCATTGGGAGCATAAGCATTAATCACCCCAAATGAATGATTATTAGCATTGAAAAGAACCCACAAATATGATTAGTGGAGTCACATCCATGATCAATCGAGAGTTGATGCCACATGGGTGAGAGAAAGGTGACAACTCTACCTTGACACACTACATGGTTAGTGTAGAGAAAAAATATGGATGACCAAATACCTTAGCATGTTGCAAAAAGAAAAACAAGCCTAACACTTTAACCTCCTAAAGGTAAAGAATGTCTAAAATTGTATTGAGAATGAACATCAAGAACATAGTATTTCCAATGGAGGTCAGTGAGATCCCTCACATTTTAGGAAATACAATTTATTTAATGATTTTTAATAGATATTTCCTTGTTATCTAGCCCCTCGAGGGAGAAATAATCATTATGGAACATTATATTGGGTACCTCAAAGCTCCCAATTTGGATGTTGAGTTGCACTATCTATCTTTGTTGTCTTTGAAATTTTCCAACCTCCAAACACCGAGTGGGCTTTGTGATCTCCTCTGCCCCACTTGATAGGAGGGGAAACATGTTGGGCATTGCCAATAGATATTTGTGAAGCAACTGACACTGAATGTGTTTTTGACTTGTTGTCACCATGCTCAACATTCTTGTGTTAGTGGGTTCTAAATATTTGAAGTTGAAATCCCCTATCTAGTAGGTTTAGGAGGCGATTTGGAGGAGCTAGGGTTCTTAACTTTTTGATTAACTATTATGGACCAACTGTCATCTTTTTTTGCAGGAGGTGGTGGTCATGAAGAGGGTTGAATAAAGGGTTTATACCATTAGGAGGAAAAATTACAATCCATAATCTTGCGTTATGAGGCTTGGCATTGATAGCAAGTATTGGGAAGATTAATATATTGGACACACTAAATATAGTGAGTTTGACCAATCTAAATGTTTACTGACTCCTTAAGGCCTTTGGAAAGATTGACCTCAACATAGACTCAATGCTAGGGGCAAGCTGAACAAAACTTCTTAAGCTCCATGCAAATCACAAAGGCTAGAGAAGAATTTATTTGGTTGAGAAAGTTCTAGCATGGAAGGGTGACTTGATTAATTTAACCTAGATGGGGACATGAATGAAATTTTTGACGGATAAAAAAAGAGTCACAAGTCCAAGGTTTAAGCATAAGAAGGGAAGAGTGGACAAGCCATTTTCCCCAACTAAAAATAACCTCAACATGATTAGTCTTAGTGAAGTGAAAAAGGAAAAACCCCTTAGTAAGGTTTTTCACACCATCAAAGTATTGGGCCATTTGCATGCATTATCAAACTTCAAAATGATAAGTACAACATCTAGAGGTGGTTAACGAGACTTACCTCATGAAAAAAATTTGGAACAAACTTTTGGGGATACTTGAGTAGGGGTGTCATTGATGGTTTCAATCAATGTCTTAACTTTGTATAGTTGTATCTTATCTCAGTCAATACATGTGAACTCCTATCCTGTACTTGCACAAACACAACAAACAATCACAAGATTAGATCATATGAAAGCAAGAATGAAGGATTCCCCATGAAATCCATTTGCTAAAACTCAAAGTAGGAAAATGATGAACAAAATATAAAAATGCAAGTAAATCCTAATTAAGTAAGCAAACTTGTGATCCCATGGGGGAATTGGTGTCGATTGGTGTGTCGAAATCAACCCTTTCTCAACTCCTTTGTAAGCTTTTGATGATTTGTTGAGTAATTGAATCTCCTTGATGAGATTTTGGGATAACCTAACTATGGAATTGTGAATATGATGAATACTTTGGATAAAGATGGACAAAATCAGCTCTCAATGTCAAGAGAGTAACTTTGCATGAGATTGTGGATGAAGAATGAGGAGAGAAACCTCCCATTTATAGATTTGAATTTGGAAGAAAAAGAGCAATATTTGGGCAATGCGGGACTAAATTTCAACCAATGGTCAAATGCCACTTGTCACCATGTGAATGGTTGATGGTTGTGCAAGTTTTGATCAAAGTGCCCATAAATGCATAAATTTGAATTTTGAAAATGTTGAAATGACAAGGTGGAGAGAGTGTCAAATGGAGTAATGGCCACTTGGCTCAAGGCAAAAGGACTTGTAAGGTGAAATAAAGGCCTTGTTGGAAGGACCAAGTCCACTTGGATTTCAAATTCAAACTTGAGGGAATATTCCCTTTTTATGCCATGTGAGGGAAAATAGAGATTTAATACATCAATTAAATCTATTTTCATGTGCAAGTTGCATTCTCTAGAGGATTTTAGTGTTGGAGATTAAATTAATCTAGATTTGATCAATTTAATGAGAGATTAGATGATTTGACAATTTTGAATCAAATTTATGAGTTGATTTAAATCAGAATTGAGAGGAAATGTTTTAATTAAATAAATGTTTTTGATTTATTTAACTAAAGGGAACAATGTTAGATTAAATCAAATAAGGTTTGATTTATTCAATTTAATGAGAAGACTTTAGGGATTTTAATCAAATAATATGGATTATTTAATCAAAGAGATATTTAGGGTTAATTAAATCAAATTGATTAATTTAATTAACAAGATAGAATGACTTAATCAGATAAATAATTATTTATTCAATTAAGGGATGAGAGGTGATGATAAGTTAAGAAGGTATGATTCAAGACGAAATGTTGTTAGTTAATCGGGATCAAGTGTGTTGGATCAAATTGTACATTTTCCATGTCTACATTTTGCCCCTCTTTGAAGCAATGTACTTGTTCCATTGATTCAAAGAATAAACTATTGTGATCAAAGTTCAAAATTTTTCCAAATTTTTCAGATGCCCCATTGTTGCCCTAGCAGAAGGATTATGTTGATATATTGCCCCCTTGAGAGATCGGGTGAAAATTTTGATTTTTTGGATGATCTCACAAAAAAAAGAGGACAAGGTGCCTGATAGGTTCAAAAATGCCCCGGGTTGCCAAAAAATGTGTTAAAATGCCAAAAAAGATGCAAAATGCCCCTCAGTTGGACAAAAACCCTAGCTGGAAGGTCAAATTAGGTCAAAAAACCCTAATTTGCGAGCTTAAATAGACCTTGAGGGGTCACTTTCAACACATTTGCACACTTTGCCTTTTGAAATTTTCACATTTTGAGCTCTGAGTTTTGGTCGAAATGGTGCAACGACAACTTCCCAGGCACATGTCGGAGAGAGTACGAGTGCACCAACGACTAGCCGATGCAAGACCCGTGGTATGTACCCCTATCTGACTTTCATTTTTTTTGTTTTACGTGCATTAAATAGGGTCGAAGTCCCTTTTAGGTTGGGCACCGCTATATAGCGCCGTTGGAAATGCTTTGTCAGTGTCGTGCAGTCCTAAATTGGGCCACATATGCAAATAGCGTCACACGTCTCAGTTTGTAAATTAGGGTTTGTTAATCAAACTCCGTCGCATATGTGAATAACATCGCGTAACGTAGTTTGCAACTTAGGGTTTTGTCATAAAGTCGACCACATATGAGAATTGAACTGCATGACGCACTTTAGAGATTAGAAACTTGCAAACTCTGTCGCAGCAGCGCAGTTTGGAACTTTCCAAACTGGGCCACATTTGAAAACAACACCGTATTTGTTGTTTTAGATGCGAAAATTCAGCACAAGAGGCAATTTTTTTACGGGACCTTAATGTGATGGCTTCCCTTGTGTAGGAGGAGCTTGATGTACTTCATTCATGGGAGCATAGATGGTCGGTGCTCCGTCGATTGCAGGGTATGCATGTTTTTCTTCAGGAGCAGCTTGGTATGCTTGGCCTTCGGTACATTGCGTACATCCCTCCTGTTCGGGCGTGCTTAGGCATGATGACAACTTTGGCTAAGCGGTGGCATAGTGAGACTTCTTCCTTTCATCTTCCTATCGACGAGGCTACCATTACCCTTGAGGATGTCTGGCACATCCTCTGAATGCCTATCCACGAAGCCAGAGTCATCTACAATCCAGATGCTAGTAGGGATGCTTGCTATGATGTGATGGGCCTTGATGAGATTCATTTCTCCAATGGGCAGATTGACTTAGAGAGATACCGAGGCAGAGTGGCCACCTACAGGTTGATTGTTGTGGCCATCATTTTTGGTCTTGTGGCACCCGATCGGCAGGGTCGATACTTTAGTCCAGGTTGGGGACTGACATGGGAGCGGATGGTCGTCCACAGGGAGTGCTTTGCCTGGGGACCAATATTGATGGCCTCTTTATATCGAGATCTTCATGAGTTCGCATATTTGGATAGTTGGTCCCTCGGGGATGGAGTTACTTTGCTTCATATTTGGGCCTGGGAACGGATTCTAGTGCTCTGTCCATTTGTTACACCAGTTGTCCTTGACATTGATGATCTCGTTGTTTGGTGATATGGTGGGGCACATATCCGCTTTACTCACACTAGCACAAGTGGCCTTGCACACTAGCGACGAGCTCTTGATGAGATGAGAGAGTTCGTTTGGAGGCCTTAGATGGGCATAGGCCCATGGTATGATGATGTTGAGTAGTTGTTCTTCACTAGGCAGGACAGATGGATGCAGGGCCGAGAGCATACTATGATTGAGAGACATCTTCCAGGTAGGGTGGCCCGACAGTTTGGAGAGATGCAGGATAGGCCAGACGATTAGTACGTGGCGGTCTTCGCCCGTACGACCAAAGAGACAGCATGGGGCCAGCCCATTCTGGCAGCTGAGGTAGTGTCCTCCTTTAGATAGTTAGTGGCCCGACCGTGGCCATATGATCAAGGGCCAAAAAATGCAGGGGTGACTCCAATGTATAGAGCCTACTTTCGCCCTCCCTTGAGATTGACTATTCCTGGTGCAGTGCTTCCACAACAGAGGCCTAGAGGTAGATCAATGCGTAGGGGTAGAGGACAGGGGGACAGGGACGGAAGAGGAGGTGGACCACCTCATCACCAGACACCTCTGAGAGATCAGGCATAGCAGGCAACTCCACGAGCAGAGGCACAGGTCGACCAGCCCATAGATGGGGACAAAGAAGTCCCACAACAACCGCCAACAATGCAGCCAGACCACAGAGATGCACTAATCCAACAGTTGCAGGGTCAGGTTCAAGTATTGACGGTAGAGAGAGATCAGGCTCGACAGCAGGCTGTGATAATTACTGTTGAGAGAGACCAGGCTCAATTCGAGAGGGATCAGGAGGTTGGTTGGCAGAGGTAGCTGGAGAGCACAACTTCCTCATCTTGGGGTCGATCAATTTCCTTATAGGCTTACAGAGAGGTGGTCAGGGAGGTCGAGTATTATCGGCAACATTACAGATAGGAAGTGCCAACGTCAGGTCGGTGCCAAACTTATCCTAGCAGGTGGGGATGAGACAGCCAAAGGATCATGGCGAGAGGCCGGTGGGAGAGGGCAGTAGCCAACAGGGCTAACCCTTTTGATTACAGGAAGTTTATTCCATTTTTTGATTCATGGGCCTCGATTATTTCCCTCATTGTACTATGTACTTTGATTGTATACTTGATCCAATTCACTGTATCATGATAATTTATTTATTTTTGATGATATATATGAGATGGTTCGCCTTTATGATATGTCTTGTCATGTATGATACATGGATGCTTTCCTATGTGCTATGAGATGCTTCTATTGATATGATGTATGCTTTTATTTGATGAATGTATATGTATTTTTTCTATGCATTTTGATGATTAAATGAATGCCATGTATGCTAATGATGATGCAAATGATAAATGATATGCAACCGATGGATGATGATAATGAATGGTAACAATTCTTTTATTATGGATGTGATTCATTTGTGATGAATGTAATGTAATGATTCTTAAGATGCTTAAAATAACAAATCTATGTTAATCTTCACAACTTAAAATGATAATAATGATATGATATGTTGTGTACTTATGCTAATGATGTGATGGATGCAAGATGTATGAATTGGCGATGTTCTAATTAACTATCATGATACCATGTTAGTATGGAGTGAAGATAGAAGAAAAAGATCTCACAAGTTAGTAGAATGATGGTGATTTGTTTACCAGGAGTCGGGATTTTCAAAGGGTTGATTATGTTATGTTTGATAACACACATAGGTACGATGCATCAAGGTATAAAGAACCAGGATTGCGTGGTACCTAGTGTGATGGAATTTGAATCAACAAACAGATAGGAGTATTCTTGTTCATACTTAGCATACAAAACCTTATTCAAGATGTAGTTTAGAAATTCTAAACATCTTGGGCCAAAACATAGGAAAACAAGCTTTCCTATGTGGTCAACAAGATGTCTAAAACATCCTCTCCACACACTAAATAAAGTATGCATGACTAAGTTATTTTACAAGTGTATCCCACAAGTGTAGTAGATAAAAGAAACAATGATTGTTGCCCCATTCTTTTCTCTCTAAACCTGTTTTGTTTAGGCATCATTGAGAGGTCCTTGGAATGAGTGAAAAATAAGATAAGTCAAAAAGACCAAGATAAAGTAAACAAACAAGCTAATGTTCTTCATACCGCTAGCCAAGACTAAACTACTATGAGATACCTGATGCTTATGTCCATTGTGGGAAGGATTCATCCTAGGACATGTTGTGATCAGGGTTTTGGTGAGACTGATTGGGTGATAAACTATTGATACTCTGAGTCGATTAACTTGCTTTCCTACTGCCCTAGACTTTGAGACTTTGACGCTTAGGGTGTTTGCTTTTGAACCTACTAGACTTGGTTCTAACTAACTCACCAAAGAATGACAATGATGGTTGATTTTATTAGGAGTGATGATTATCGTGGGTGAAAACGAGATGAAATGGATGCACCATTTTGGATTTTTAAGATATTTTTGAGGTTGTTTTTGGTATTTTTGAAATTTTTTAATGTTTTGGTATTTTGAGATGTTTTATAAAAAAAATTGGTATTTTCGAGATTTTGACCAAGAGACTGACTAAAAGACCTATCCTAGGGGTCTCGGGAGCTGATTCATAGATTAGCCTTGCCTACGTTATACACGCAGAGACCACATAGTTCAACTGATGACAAACTTGACTTAATGATAAGATGGGAAAACAGATTGCCATTTTATTGTGACAAACGCTTAAAGGACTGACCTAGGGTGTCTCGAGGGATGATCAAAGATCAACCTTGCCTACGTTCAAGCTCATAGATGACATAGTTCAAACAAGGTGAAAGACTGACAAGACTGCATGATGAAATTTTTGAAGATTTTTGAGATTTTTTTGATGTTTTTTATTTTTGATTTTATGACGTTTTTTTATTTTTTCCGCTTTTAAGGAAGATCCCCAGAATATATACGAATCTAATCCAATGCCTATATGGGAATATTCCCCCAGTGTGATGCGATAGAATACTTCAATAAAGGTAGGACAAACTAACCTTAGGAATATGCCAAATAGTACTATGGTGAAATATGATACGAGCACAAGATCAGGCTATGGTATGGATGCAAACAGATGGATGGAAGGAAGATTAATGAACTGTGATGGAATGAAATGAGTGAGCCATACAGATCCTGGTGGATAGAGAATGTTTTATTTACGCTTGGTGCTTGTTTGCCAGGTTTTCACCAAGGTACTTGTCCAAAGCACCACCGAAGTGGTTTTCACTAGAGGACAATTTTTTTCTCTTTACTGTTTTCAATCCTTTTTCTGATTTTTTTGGATTTTTGGATTTTTTTTGTTGTCACCAAGATGCTTGTTTGCCATGTTTTCATCATGGTACCTATTTTTTCAGGACATTTTCTGAATTTTTTGTATTTTTCGATTTTATACCTTGCAAGTTTTTTAGGCATAAAACATTTTTAGATGACAATTGTTCATGGGCTCCTGTAAAGGCTCACCTTCTGATGTCGACAATTGATATGCCCCTGACTTATAGCTTGTTGTTATGATGAAGGGTCCCAACCAGTTGGGCTCAAATTTTCCTTTGCTATCTAGGTTGGGTATATTCTTCCGATTTTCTTTCAGCACAAGTTCGCCAACTTGGAAGGTGTGTTGCCTGATCCTCTTATTGTAGCTGTGTTTCAGGTGGTTCTGATAGACTTGTAGATGTTTGAGGGCATCCATGTGTCATTCATCTAATAATTCCAGCTCATTCAGTTGTGAGACCCTGTATTCTTCATCTATGATGAGGTTTTGCAATGATATCCTCAGTGATGGGATCTTGATCTCGATTGGGAGAATGGCTTCTGATTTGTAGATCAGGGAGAATGGGGTGGCACCTGTTGGTGTGTGGATGCTGGTGTGGTAGGCCCATAAGGCAGGATTTAGTTACAGATATCAGTCACGACCAGAGTCATTGATTGTTTTCTTAAGGATCTTTAGAATGGTTTTGTTGGTAGCTTATGCTTGACCATTGCCTTGGGGGTGATATGGAGTGGAGAAGCGATGTTGGATTTTGAATTTGTCGCATAAGTCACAGACATCTTGATTCTTGAAAGGTGTCCCATTATCAGAGATGATAGATTGGGGAACACCGTATCAACAGATGAGATAGTTTAGGATGAACTTGGATATTTGCTTTCCAGTTATGTAGGTCATTGGAATTGCTTTGACCCACTTTTTGAAATACTTTGTGGTGGTAATGATGAATTTATGGTCGTTGGATGAGGTGGGTGTGATTTTTCCTATGAGATCGAGCCCCCATTATGAAAAGGGCTATGGTGTGACAATAGGATTGAGTTCCTGAGCCGATGCATGAATAAGGTCTCCATCCTACTGACATTGTAAACAATTTCTGACATATTCATGTGCCTCATTTTCCATTGTCAGCCAGTAGTACCCAGTTCTTAGCAACTTCTTGGCCAAGGTCATACCGCTTGAGTGTGAACCACAAGTGCCATTATGTACCTCTATTAAAGCAGTCAGGGCCTCCTCGGGATTTAGACAATGTAAAAGGGTTCCCTCGATGCTCCTACAGTAGAGAGGTTCTCCTAGGATGACAAAATGTGAGGAATTTTTGACAAAAGTATGCTTAAGGTTTGGGGTAATGTTGGCAGGGAGGACTCCTATTCTTAGGTAGGTATAGATGTTGTGATATCAGGGATCACCGGGACCAACGAGTTCATACACATATTCTGACTCTGGTACCTTGAATGTGGGTACAAGAAGCTGCTCTACCAAGAATTCATGTTTTGAGACATTTCGAGGGATATCTCATAGGGATCCAATTGTTGCCATGGCATCAACTGCTCTATTGTTAGCTCTTGGTATCTGCTCAATGGTGATATCAATGAATGATTCTTTGAGGCTTTCTACTAGCTTCTTGTATGGTGTGAGCTTGTCATCCTTAGTTTGGTACTTGTCGTTGACTTGGTTGATAATGAGTTGTGATCCCCATAAACCTTTAGTGCCATGATCCGCCATTGTGCCGCAATCTTGAGACCTATGGTTAAAGCCTCGTATTCTGCAATGTTGTTAGTACAAGGGAATGCCAATTTGTAGGATCTAGGTATATAGTCCCCTTGTGGGGTGATGAAGAAAAAACCAGCTCTTGTTCCATGTTGTGTGTATGATTCATCGAAGTAGAGTTTCCAGTAATCCACGATGTTGAGATTAAAGATGGACTCGTCTAAATTTTTTGATATGAGTGGATTTTCTAAATAGATTGGAGCCTCTACTAGTTGGTATGCAATGACTTTCCCTTTGATTGCTTTGCACTCCACATATTCAATGTCATGTTCTGATAGTATCATGACCCACTTAGCCATCCTTCTTGTGAGTATTGCCTTTGATAGTAGATACTTTAGGGGATCGATCTTGGCAATTAGCTTAAACTGATGAGCCAACATGTAGTGTTTGAACTTTTGTGTTGCAAACATGATAGCTAGACAAGATTTTTATATTGGTGTGTAGTTGAGCTCATGCCCTGCCATTGTTCTGTTGATGTAATAGATGGCCCGCTCTGTCCCATTTTCATCGTGTTGAGCTAAAAGTGTGCCAAGGGTTGTTGTTGTTGAGATATATAAAATTAGTGGTTTTCTGATAATGGGTGGCATTAATACTGGTGGCATGAGTAAGTATTCTTTGATTTTTCTAAATGATTGTTCACACTTTTCATCCCACTTATATGCTACTCCTTTGTGGATTAGATGTGAATATGCAATATGTTTGTCTTCCAGTTGCGCTATGAACCTCTGAATAGATTGGAGTCTGCCTTGCAAGCCTCTAAGTTGTTTCAGTGTCCTTGGTGCTTCCATATCGAGGATTGCTTTGACCTTTGCGGGATCCACCTCTATGCCCCTCATCGATACTATGTATCCCAAAATTTTACTTGATTGTACCCCAAAGACACATTTCTTGCGGTTGAGCCTGACCTTGTACTTCTCTAGTCTGTCTAAAATGTCACTTAGGGCTGCTATGTGATTTTTCCTTTTTCTTGATATGGCCAGTATATCATCCACATAATCTTCAACAGTTTTGTGTATCATGTCATGGAAGATTAGTGTCATGGCCCTCTGATATGTAGCCCTTGCATTTTTTAGCCCAAATGGTATCATATTCCAGTAGTAGGTGCCCCATGGACATGCAAATGTCATCTTATGTTGGTCCTCTTTTGCGATCATTATCTGGTTATACCCCGAGAAGCCATCCATCAATGATATCATCTCATGTTCGGTTGTCATGTCCACTATCATATCAATGTTAGGTTGTGGAAAATCATCCTTGGGACATGCTTTGTTGAGGTCTTTGAATTCAGTCAAATACAGATTCCCCCATTTGGTTTCGAAACTGGCACTAGATTAGATATCCATTCTAGATAGTCAATTGGGCATATGAAGCCAACATCCAAAAGTTCTGCAATTCCACCTTGACTAGCAAGGCTATTTGAGGATGCATTTTTCTTATTTTTTGTCTAACTAGCTTTGCTCCTGGTTAAACAACCAAGTGATGAACCACAAAATCCGGATCGAGACCCGACATATCGGCATAGGTCCATGCAAAGTTCACCTTTCTTTCCTTTAGAAATGTAGCCAATAGTGATTCTATGTAGAAGGTGATCTGTGGTGTTGTCTTCATTCCCAAGTTGATAGGATTACACTGATTTTCCAAAACTGCTGATTTCTCCTTATCCAATGCAGTAGGGGGATTTTGAATCCTTCATCTTCTGGCACCTCAAAGAGGTTTTCACTGTTAGATACGTCCTTTATTTTTACTATTCTTTGGTTAGAGAGTGTCATAGTGTAGTTTTCACTCAATAACTCTTAGCTTATTCTTGTTCTTTTTCTTTTGCGATTGAAGGACTCAATCATCTCCCCATAATATGCTTGAGTATCCAATGTGATGTCAAAGCCTGCCTTGTGATATCCATACAGAACTGTATCCCTTAATCCCATGAACTCTGAGAGTGCCTCATCATTTTCGAATGAGTCTAGGATTGGCGGTCCTTGTTGGTCATAGTCTATGAGTTGAGGGTATACTAAGTTGATTTTGTGGGTTTGGTGGTTTGACTCAATGGGTGAGGCACTAATCATAAGTGAAGCGAAGTTCTCAAATAGCATAGGAAGGTCAGTTATGGTATCTTCATCGTCACTACTGGTGCAAACATATGTTACATCAAAAGTGAAATTATCTAAGGGGAGACCTGTGCATACGGGTAGTCGAAGGGTGGTTGTTGATACTTGAGGAGGGGATCTGACTGCTCTACTAGGAGTACCTCTGCCATGTATGGTTATACTCAAAGGGGTACATTCGAGACCAAGTTTTCTCATTCTCAATGGGTTCCAGTCGTCCATCATTGTTTCTTCCAAGGATTTCATTCCTGTTATAGCCCATGCCTAGCATAATTTGCAATCCTGTATTGGTTTCATCCATGGGTAGAGTAGGGGCAGGTCTTTCATCATGATATAGTGTGCTTCAAATGTCCCCCTCATCCACATTTTCTTGACTTAGATCCCCCCAATGGTGGAATCCAGAAGGTTTTGTTCTAATAATGCAGACGAGTGTTTCATCCAGCTGAGGTTGCCCATGCGACCTAGGATATTATGGTAACTCTCCTACGAAAAAAACATTCTTCCTCATTTTGTATTCCCCGCATCCATTGTCTTGGATCATGATCTTGATTTCAGATATATCGAGAATGGAGAGTGTCTTTGTTGCAGAAGTGGAGGCAAGGTTTGATGGGTTTATGTATGAAGTGGATGGTCCTTCATCATTTTTTGGAACTTGTGGAATTTTATAAAACTTGGCTTCCAAGTTTTTGCAATAAGAAAATGGTTCTAGATCACCATGTATAGTGACCTCCTCATTCTGGTACAAAAATTTGACACATTGATGAAATGTCGAGGCAACCACCTTCATTCCATGGATCCATGGGCATCCTAAGAGGATGTTATATGGTAGGTCGAGATCAAGCACTTGACAAGTGGTTTCCATGGTTGTTGGCCCCACTTGGATTGGGATTTTAATAGTGCCTTGGGACACTCTTTCTTGATCATCGTACGCTCTTATGGTGATTCCTTTGTTCTTATCAATGGAATCCTCAGAGAATCCCAAGTTCTTTATGAGTTTGAGTGAACAGATGTTGAGGCCTACACCTCCATCCACCAGGACCCTTTTGACTTTCTTTTTATGAATGAGCACTTGAAGGTGAAGTGCCCGATTGTGGGATGGTTGGGCGAGAAAATCTTGGTCAGAGAAGGTGAGGAGGTTTGGGGTAACGATGTTACCAACCATAGCCTGAAACTGTTCCATATCAAGGGTGATGGAGATGGTAGATGCAACTAATGCTTCATCAAGGATTTTCTTATGGGCGGCAGAGATTTTTAGTAATTCCATGATGGAGATTTGGGCGGGGGTTCTCTTTAGCTGGTCGATGACATTGTAATCATAGGGGATGGCCTTTGTATTTGGAATAGGGGTCTTGGTTGGTTGTGATGCCCCTGTAATAGTGACCTTGCCGCCATGTGTGGTGACTCCATAATCGATATTGGCTCCTTTGATGTTAATGACCGTAACCATCTTGTCTACGCAATCGATAATGTCCTCATACACAAGGTTTGCACTAGCATATTTTTGCTTCCCTTTGTTGTTTCCTTGGTTATTCCCTTGATTACGATTCAACATCGGATTCGTATATATTTTCAGGTCCTGATTTCTAGCTGGTTGTTCAACGTTAATGATCTTGTCCTCAATGAGGTCCTAGATGATATTCTTTAATCTCATGCAATTTGCGGTTGTGTGTCCCTTGATTTTGTGAAAATCACAGAGGAGATTTTCGTTGTACCATGGTGGTTTTGTCATGGGTTCCGCGTATTGCTCAGAGTTGGAGATTTTGATAATGTTTTCCTTGACCAACTTTTTCATTATGGGCTCGATTGATTCTCCAAGGGCAGTAAATTTCCACTTGGGTGGGTATTTGTTTTGGGGAGGTGGTCCTCCTTGATTACCCAAGTTATTGATTTGGTTGTTGGGAAGTGGTTGTTGTTGTGCCACTATGTTAGTTTGCACATTATTGTGATTATGATTATGCGGTTGATGAGTATGGGTGTTCTGCTTAGAGGCACTGATGACCACCTTAGTGTCAACCAATTTGTCATTCATGATATTTTTGTTCCTGGACCATGTTCGAGGTTTATCATTATAATTATTGGACACGCAGTTATCCTGTTGTGGAGGAAATGTTGATGTGCCTCCCCACGTGGTAAGGGCTCTTTCGATATTGAGTGCCTTTGGGATCAATTGGTCGTATGTTGTGATACATTGCATTTTTAAGTAGAACACCAAGTTTTCATCTAAATTGGATATGATTATGCAAACTTGTTGTTCTTCTGGCATGGTCCACTTGCTCTGATTGGCCTTGGATTGCCATCTTTGCAAGAAGGATGTGAAGAGCTCTCCTTTTCTTTGCTTGAGTATTGATAGTTCTTCCAAACTAACATCTACACCCATATTGAATGTGTAGTTTTTAAGGAATGCTTCCACAATTTCCTGGAATGTTTTAATGCCTATGGGTAGACGAGAAAACCACTCCATTTTCAGACCTGTCAGACTTCTAGGGAAAAGTCACATTAAATATGTGTCATCGTATGCAACCTCCATGCAATGTACTTGAAATTCCTTGACATGGTTTTCAAGGTTTCCCATCCCATTGTACTTATCAAATTTAGGGATTTCAAATCCTTTTGGGAATGGTAGCATTGTGAGACTTATGTCAAACGGGTAAGGGCACAAGTTGCTCGACATTCTTGTTGTTTTTCCTGCTTGGAGGTCCAACACCTATTGTGAGAGTAGTTTGATTTGTGTTGCCACATCGTTTTGCGGATCTGGAGGTGGGATGAATGTATTTTGAGGTGTTTGTGGTGTTTGATTGATGAGAGGAGTATTTGTGGGTGTTTGTTGCAAGCTCTATTGTGCATTTAAGGATTGTTGATATGCCTGGATTTGCATCAACAACACTTGTTGTTGTTGTTCCAACAAAGCTTTTTGTTGTTGTTCCCATAAGCTTATTGTTGGTCTAGCTATTGTTGCACCAACAAATCTTGTTGTTTAGCTTGTGTCTGAAAGTCTTGCAGGGCTTGTTGGTATGCTTGTTGATGAATTGCTTGCACTTGTGCATGGTATTGTGCTTGCGCTTGTTGAGCCTGGTGTTGGGCTTGAGCTTGAGCCTGTGCTTGTTGGGTTGCTTGTGCAGCTTGTGCGGCTTGTTGGGCTTGTGCAGCTTGTTGGGCAACTAATTGTGCAGCTAGTTGTGTTTGCGCTTGTTGAGCCGCCTGTTGTGCAACTTGTTTATTTTGCTGAAGTATCTTTCGATGAATGGCCTTTTGGATTGCCTGAATCATTGTGATGAATGAATTCATCGTTTTGGCTTTTGGTGGGATTGTTGGTGGATTGGGAATGGCGCTACCCATTGTGGTGGGTGGAGAGGTTGTGCTGGTAACCTGGACTTGGGTTTTTGGTGGTGTGGTTGAGATGCTCGGTCCCTAAGAAGGTATGTTTTGGGGGATTTGGGATCCAGTTGATTTATTGATCATGGTGGCTTGAATGGTTGCCTCCTGTTGTTGTGATGCCGCTGTCAAAAAGAGAGGACTTGATGTGATGGTCAGATTTCCTTGATTTGAGAAGCTAGCAGTGGGTAGGGGGGAAGACCCAACCCAAGAGGTGATATAGATGTGAGCGGTAATGGAGGGAATGATGGTATGTTCCCTTGGAAGAGTGATGATGAGAATGGGTCGATGATTCTTGTTGTTCCAAACAAACCACCTTCCCCTTGCAATAGAGAAGTTTGTATGTTTAGTGGGTAGGCTGGTGTTGCACGAAATGATGATGAGTCTGCATGATTATGGAATATAAGTGGGGCATATGGGTGTGATGGATTTACTGAGATGGAGTTATCCGATGTGGTGCTGATATTTACCTCTTTATTGTTTACAAGGAAATGTTTTTGCAATTCTCAAAACATGGCACTTCCCTTGTTAACAATTGGTGAGGTTGGTGCGATTGTCGATATGGTTTGGGGAATCTCTTGTGTGATGTTTGGGATTGAAATTGGGGATGTGATTTCAAGAGGCCTCTCTACACTAGTACTTATGTCAAGATTAGGAGGGAATTGGGCCCCTCCTTCTGTCAACGCGCGTATGTATAGAGAAGGATTAAGTTTTAGCATGGCATTAACAATTCTATGATTCTCTAGATTTTGAATCATTTTACTTATTTCCTTTTATGTCATTCCCAAGTCTTCGTGTATGATGTCCTCTTCATAGTCTTCCTCTTGAGGATTTTGTGATGGTAGAGGAAAGCTATTTGGGGGATTGCTTGATCTCGCAAGGTTTATTTCAGAGGTTACTTGACTCAAGTCACCGAAAGTTGATATTTATTTGGTATTTTCCATGTTCCTCTTGTGTTGCGATCTTGTTTGGACCATAAAATGAAGACTGTTTGATCTTAATCTTTAGGCACAAAAAGAGAGAAAAACTAGAAAAGTTTGAGGATCAAAGGGGTGATGATGGGGATGAGATAGATGAATGGTGCGAATGAGTGAAACTCTTGAAGAAATTTTTAGGGGTGATCCTAAAATTTTAAGGCTTGGATTTATTTTGATAGTTTGACTAGGTGCGTTAAGCCAAACAAGATGATGGAAAACTTGTAAACCCTAGGAAGTTGGGTTATCCTAGAGAAGACTTGCTCAAGAGAATGAATTGGCTAAGTGTGTTAATCCAATCAAAGTGATTATGAACTAGTAGACCTTAGGAAGTTGTGTTATCCTAAAGGTAAATTTGTTCAAGAGGGTTGATAATTTGACTAGGTGTATTAAGTCAAATATGATGTTGATTTTGCCTTTAAGTTTAGCATAAATGATGTTTCAAAGTTCTCAAAAGTTTGTTGGCGAAATGAGATTTGATTGATGGAAGAATGGATGAGAGTGAGGATTTTGATCCTAGATTTGACCTAGACAAGACTCTTTTCTACAAGACCTCATTATTGAAGAACATGCCATACTTCCTATGTGAGAAAAGCAAACCTTTGAAAAAGAGTTGGATTTTGTTGATAATAGAACTCATACAAACTTGGATTGTTCTTTGAAGCTTTTTTGTAGAAATTATACACCAACCTTTCCCTAACTTCAAAAATCCTTTCGAGACGCTCCTCATGAGCTTTAAGGCTAATCTTCTTGAATCATGGTTTTTGGATTTTGACCTTGCGAGAAATCATTTGCGAAAACACATGTGTGAGGTCCAATTGTCCTTATCTTTGTTTAATTATTTCCTTTTACCAAAAACACTTTCTTGATTATGATTTCAAACTAAATGTCTATCTTAATTCCTTTTCATTCCACAAGGTCCATTATATGAAAATCAAGGTTTCAAGAGCACAGTTCCCTAGGTTGACTTTAGTGAAAACAAATAATGATTAAACTCAAGCACTTATAAACCTCTAAGGATTGAATCCTTAGGGTAAGCAATAACACTCAAATTCATCAAAGGTATTTGTTTCGTCCAAAGGGTTTGAAATTTGAAGCTTTTTGTGAATGTTCATTTTCAAATGTTTTGAGGACCAAGCAATGTGTTTTGATTTCAAGCACATGTACAACCCTCGGCTGAAAAAGACAATATTCATTGGGATCCCACTTAGATAAATCCAGTTGCACCTATTCAATGCGGATGATTAGATGCTTGACCACACAAGCTCCCCCTTACAGTGCACTCGCTTCTCGGGTCAACCAAGTATCAATACCCATGAATCTCCCATGGCATACTTTTCATCTCTACAAAAAAACTGCATGTATACGTGGGGCGGATTCAGAGGACATGACCTCTTGCACCAACAAATATAAGGTATTTTTTGGCTTCTAAACAAAATTTTGTAGTAAGGGCATCCAGTTTAGGGGGTGCAATGATAAAATCCTTGTGAGAGATCTCCCAACCCTTAGAACAAGGTCTTTACACATCATAAAGATACTGGGGGAGAGTTATCATGCACCGCTTCCCATTGTCCATGGCTTTCACCGTGAACACAAATTTATATAGCAGTTTGGAAGAGCTTGGCTTTAGCCCGTTACCGCTTGAGTCGTTCCCTTGGGGTGAGTACTTTTTCCCACCAAGGAAGGCTCTCTAAAGGTACACAATAGTAAGTAAGTGCATTTGTAGTTCGATCATCTTTGTTTGCATGAACAAAGAGAGAACACTCGCAATGCCTTTTTCTCACATTAGACAAGTTTGTTCAATTTTAAAGCCCAAATGAAATGTGGAGGTAATCTTTTTGACAACTTAATATCACAAAAAGACTTTTGATTCTCAAGATCATCATGAGGTGCGAGAGAAGCGCATATGTCTTTTGGATGATATTACTTTGTGAAAAGGATTACAAACCATTTAATACACATGTTCATTTTAATCCTCAGCAAGAAATGAGTTCTTTTTAAGCACCAAACTTTGAAGTGTGAGATTTGTCTTGTTCAATTATTAAGCCTCAACCAAATCTAGTGAATTGTTTCTAAGGTTCTTTTTAAGCCTTTTGTAAAATTTGAAAAAGGAAATTTGTTGTTGTTCTTTTTAAAACCCAAAGAAAATTTATTGTTTCCTAAGGTATGAAAGATAACAAATTCCTTTTAAAATAGGATTAAAGATCCTCTAAAAGTGTTAAAACAACACTATAGTGATAAGTAGGAGGTTTCTTCCACAATGTGTCAAATTATGATATTGTTATTAGGATTCAACCGTGTAATTTTTGAGTCAAACTCATTGACCCATGATTCATGAGTAGTGGTTCACAAGAACCCATCTCTCATGATAATGAATGGTCCACTTAGCACTCATTGCATCTAGGTGATGCTCACAGAGCTGAAGCATTGGTTTGTCGGGAGGTCACCCATCCTAGTACTGCTCCAACTCAAGCACGCTTAACCATAGAGTTTCCCCCAAGGTTAAGCCCACTTAGCTTGCTACCCCATTTGCTAAGTGGGCTTAACCTTGGGGGAAACTTTGTGGTTAAGCGCACTTGAGTTGGAGCAGTACAGGGATGGGTGACCTCCCGGGACAAACCAATGCTTCACCTCTGTGAGCATCACCTAGATGCAATGAGTGCTAAGTGGACCATTCATTATCATGAGAGATGGGTTCTTGTGAACCACTACTCATGAATCATGGGTCAATGAGTTTGACTCAAAAATTACACGGTTGAATTCTGATAGAAATATCATAATAACACTATAGTGTTTAAAAACACTTTGTATATGATGAAAATGATGCCATAATGAAACCTCCTATTTTGCTTCCTTCCTTGCTTCTTTTCTGCAAAATGACAGAAACCAGAAAGTACAGAGTCAGTAAATAAGTCAAAATACCAAAAAACCAGAAATTAAAAGGCACATGTTAAAAAAATCAAATTTGAAATATCCACTGTCAGCCAGCTGCACAATCCGCAAATGCAACGCAGTTTGGAAATGATGCGATGCTATATAGTGCAACACTTTGACTGGGTGTGGTGCTCTGCAAGAAACAAAGAGCGTGATTGCGGCGCAATTTGAGCATGCGACGTAGTTTGTAGAGTGATGAAGTTTGAAAATTCAAAATTCTTAGGTGGGAAACAGGTGCGACGAAGTTTGGAATAGGTGCGGTGCAATACAACGTCACAGTTTAGAATAGGTGCAGTGCAATTTAACGCCACATCTTTGTAAGCGATGCAATACAACGTTGCATCTTTGCAAGCGGTGCAATACAACGCTGCATGAACTATCAACGACACAGTTTCCTGTGTGCAGACAAAAAATGTTAAAAACCATAGAATTTTCATGAAAACATGATGAAATTCTTGAGATAAGCCCTCCTTCTAGCACCAAAATGTGAACCCCTATCCTGTACTTGCACAAACACAACAAAAAATCACAAGATTATATCATATGCAAGCAAGAATGAATGATTCCCCATGAAATCCATTTGCTAAAACTCAAACTAGGAAAATGATGAACAAAATATAAAAATGCAAGTAAATCCTAATTAAGCAAGCAAACTTGTGATCCCATGGGGGAATTGGTGTTGATTGGTGTGTCGAAATCAACCCTTTACCAACTCCTTTGTAAGCTTTTGATGATTTGTTGAGTAATTGAATCTCCTTGATGAGATTTTGGGATAATCTAAATATGGAATTATGAATATGATGAATACTTTGGAGAAAGATGGGCAAAATCAGCTCTCAATGTCAAGAGAGTAACTTTGCATGAGATTGTGGATGAAGAATGAGGAGAGAAGCCTCTCATTTATAGATTTGAATTTGGAAGAAAGAGCAATATTTGGGCAATGTGGGACTAACTTTCAACCAATGGTCAAATGCCACTTGTCACCATGTGAATGGTTGATGGTCGTGCAAGTTTTGATCAAAGTGCCCATAAATGCATATATTTGAATTTTGAAAATGTTGAAATGACAAGGTGGAGAGAGAGTCAAATGGAGTAATGGCCACTTGGCTCAAGGCAAAAGGACTTGTAAGGTGAAATAAAGGCCTTGTTGGAAGGACCAAGTCCACTTGGATTTCAAATTCAAACTTGAGGGAATATTCCCTTTTTATGCCATGTGAGGGAAAATAGAGATTTAATAAATCAATTAAATCTATTTTCATGTGCAAGTTGCATTCTCTAGAGGATTTTAGTGTTGAAGATTAAATTAATCAAGATTTGATCAATTTAATGAGAGATTAGATGATTTGATAATTTTGACTCAAATTTATGAGTTGATTTAAATCAGAATTGAGAGGAAATGTTTTAATTAAATAAATGTTTTTGATTTATTTAACTAAAGGGAACAATGTTAGATTAAATCAAATAAGGTTTAATTTATTCAATTTAATGAGAAGACTTTAGGGATTTTAATCAAATAATATAGATTATTTAATCAAAGAGATATTTAGGGTTAATTAAATCAAATTGATTAATTTAATTAACAAGATAAAATGACTTAATCAAATAAATAATGATTTACTCAATTAAGGGATGAGAGGTGATGATAAGCTGAGAAGGTATGATTCAGGACAAAATGTTGTTAGTTAGTCAGGATTGAGTGTGTTGGATCGAATTGTATATTTTCCATGTCTACAATACCTTAACTTAGTCAAAACCTTATCATTGTTAACTATAGTCATTTTATCACATTCTCAATAAAATATCTATTTTTTATAAGTTTTGTAAGAATCTAGTATCCCTAAAACTTTGAAGGGAAAGACTATAATATTTGAAATGTTTTTATTTTGCATTTCTTTTTAGTTACATGATATCATGTCCTAGTTGAGAATAAAAAATGGCTAGTTGTTGGAATAATGAAATTTTTACAATTAATTTTGATTGTGATCAATAATTATCATCAATAATTCCATAACTAAATTCTCCAACACAAACATTACAATAAAATAAATCAATTTAGTTGGTTGTTGCTCCTATGTATTTTTTAACCAATAACATTCACAAATGAACTAATCAATTTATAAAGCCACTCTAGTAACAAATCTCTTGGTCATCGACATAAAACATATTATTATTAACTACATTATATGGGTATATCAAATAGAAAATCAACCAATCAATCTACTGCAAAAGATTTTTACTAACAAATCAATCATTAATTAATATTTAACATTACTTTTTTATTAGAAAAAGAGTTTTATTAAAAATAAAATAACAAAATACAAAATACATCAGAAAATCAATAGTAGTGTTGGTATAAACATTTCATATGCCCATAGAATCAACAACAATGTTAAAAAATTGCAAGTAACAATAGCCCACAACAAGTTGTTGCCCAAAGACATGTAGCATAACCAACAATATTGTTATAAATAGTTGTCCAAGAACCAAGAGCCTGTAGCAACTCAAACCAAATTACAAAGTAATCAACCTTTGGTATTACAACCCAATCTGGCTCTAAGAAAAAAAACTCAACTTCAACTATACTAATCATAATTGTGAACCGAATTTGAAGCCAACATTAGCCCTAACAACTATAATCTTCATTTATCCATTAAGATTATGATTCATATGACTTACAAGAATCAATTGATTTCAAACTATTATATTACTATGTCATGACTCATTTATTGACTAACCAACAAATACTATTATTACAATACTACAAAAATATATACTTCCCACTACTTGATATTTAGTTTGAATTGTTTGAACCACTAAATAAAAATAATCAACTGTTCTTACAATAATATTTATATCCTAATATAAAAAAGCAAGGATTCTCTTATCTCTTACACGTACTTCTATCGAGAAAAGTACACAATTTTCTTGTTTACATGTAGAAAAAGAATGCCCATAAATCTCCACCTTCAATACTTCTCGTATCACCTCGCTCAAATTTAAGTGCACCAAAAGGCCCTACAAACACGGCCTTTAAGAATGGAAATAAGGATCACATTAAAGAAGAAAACATAATCAATTGTTAAAAATTGTTTATAACTTAGAAGCATATCCTAAGTGTCTTTAAGAGTAATAATTAGCATATCTCATCATGGAAAGATAACCAATGTAAAGAAGTAAAATCCTCCAAGGGAATTCATTCTATACGATGAGGGAATTTATTCTATACAATGAGGGAATGTCAAATAAGATTGACAAACTTTAGAGAAGACATAAGAAAATGCATTCTTACAAATAATTTAGCTCCTAAGTTATAAAGACTTTTTTTGCATCAATTAAATTTGTGGTTGTCCACACATAGAAGAACATGTAGATTCTCTTAACAAAATATGAAAGGACATTGCAAAGTTATCTACCATGCTTATATAAAAAGCTTAGCTTTAGAAGAACATTCTCTCAATGCATCACACATTTTTTTAAATTTTGAATAATGTAATTATGTAGTTTTTAGTTAAAATGTAGTTTTTCAATATTTATATTGAAAAATACAAATTGTAGTGAAAGAAGAATGTTTATAAAGATGAATGAAAATATTTGTATAATCATCATACGTAGAAACCTACCATCCATTCTCTTTCATTCGTTACAAGATATAATTAAATGTACATCAAACATAATTTAATGCTTTCCATTGATATTTAATTACTTATTTGAATTCTTGATATAATTAAAAAAACTATATAAGTAAGATATAATTAAATGCATGCTAAAAATAATTAACTTATTTGAATTCTTGATATAATAAAAGATAAAATTATATAAGAGGCTCTCACTTGTAATCTTATTGTTTAATTTAATGGTGAGATGAAAAGTGAGACTTTAAATGTTGATTCCAAATTTTATGTATGTAACAATCTATGAAAATATGTTGTTTACATGGCATAGTGCGATAGTTAAGTCATGTCATTGTTGGTATAACCACCAAGGTTGAAATTTCTGTTGAATCATTGTGACTATAGGTATTGTGCCCTTACTGATCTATTGCACTCGTGGGTTTGAATCTTCATGTTGAAGCTATTGGTGATCATGATGATGACTTCATGCTCCAAATCCTTGTTGAGTTGTTGTGTTATCAGGCTCTATGCACCTACTGGATTATTGTGCTGGTGGATTTGAACTATTCACATTAAGGTAGTGTGTTCATACACAGGTCGAGGTCCCTTATTTCTAGCCTCACCTAGCTCAAGCTAGGTTAAAAAATCACATTGTATTATCGATAAAAAATTATAATACTTTGATAGTAAATTTATGTTGAAGTTCTTGAAAATCAATAAAAGTAGTATATTTAATTTAAAAAATTCACATCATTGTGTTTAATTTTTTAGAAGTATACTAAGCTCATTAAATATTTATTAATGCTATTTTGCAATTATTATTTTTATCTTTTATGTTGAAACTAAGAAATAGTATTTTTGTTGTGTTGCAAATCATGTATGAGATTTAAGTGTATTATTATATTTTATTTTATTGGTTGATGAAGTGTGGTCATGAGACTACTCCCTTTTATATATATTAGAAATACACAAAATGGCTATCTTGTTGATTGAAATCAACGTTTTACTTATAATACTAATTGGAATGATATTAACAAAATACTCATTTTATGATAGCTTATTTATTCATAATATCTAATATAATCTCTACAAAAGAACTTGCACTTTCAATCATTTGTCCATCTCCTTTGCAATGAAAAATAATTAATCCATATTGCTTGTCACATGATTGAGAAAATAAATTTCTATGCCAAATAATTTCCTATGTTGAGGTTTTGAGGCAAGATTTGTTGGGGTAATGAAAGGATGAGGTAGGGCCCTATGATAATTTTTTTGTGCACATAGATCACATAATCAAATGGAGAAATTTTATGTCATGGATTGTGTCCTACAACACTATTTCCAAGCCACCAACATATTATTTCCAAATCAACTACATCATTAGGAATTTAATTAAAACTCACCTACATTATCCCAACAAACATGGATACAGCATTAGAATTCACACTATATCTATTTTTTGTAATAAAAAAACATTGCCTAATACCCATTAAATAACATGAATCACTATGACAATCCACACATTGAAAACCTTTCTGAGTTATCTTTGTGTAACTGCTCAAAAAGGCCATTTGTCAATGCTTCAACATCAAGTGAATGCTTGTGTCTATGATTCCAAAGAGATCATTAGTAAGAGAAGTAACAAGGATAAATTTGAAAATGTGAGAGAGCCATCTTCCTTAAATGAGAATCTACACTCTCATTCAACCTATTTGCATTCCTTGTCATAATCTAATTGATCACATTTGTCTTGTAAGTTATTATCAATTGATGATAACCCAAATAAATGTTTCAATTAATTTATGCATTAATTCAAATATTAACCTATAAGGTGTTGTTTGAATGATTATTCAATCACTACTTTATGTGATATTGTTGGTAAGAGATATTGGACGCTATTACAAATCCTTCCCACACATCTACACTGCAGTTGATTAAACATTTGATGCTATGCTCAATGACATAATTAGCTAGACAATTTGCTTATGGAGAAATCATTGGGCATATCAAGGATGGCCCATATATGTTTAAGAATGTTTATAATTTTTCAATTTGATGTATGTATTTTCCTTGGAGCATCTATAATAATTTGTGAGTCCCAATCAAATTGGACAACATTTATACCATATTGCTTACATAACTTAATGCAAAAATGACGACTTGAGATTTTAGTTCATTGTTGGAGCAATTTTTTAGTTTCCTGAACCAAAACAAATGATCTTTCCTTTCTCATTGTGAACTATATACCCAACACTTACCTTGCTCAAATTTTCTATTACAACACCAACAAAATCTAATTTCATCTAGCATGTCTAGGGAGGTCTCCATTTAGTCCTTTCTCTTTAGAAGACCCAACGTTTAAAATAAAAGCCCCATGAATGATGGTTTAAGTTTTCTAATTTATCTTTATGTGATAATAGTGGTTTTTATTTTGTTATGTTGAGAGCATCCATTTGACTCAAGATATTAACATATTTTATTTTCGTTTTGTACTTATTCTTTTGTGTATTTATAATATTATTATTTTTTAGTCTTTATTTTTAAGTTTCTTTTATACATCATTATGGTAATAAAATCAAATTTATTATTAAATTTTTTCTTTCAAATGATGTATTATTATTTGTTTTGGTCATATTAAAATATTTTGTTCAACATTTCTACTTTATCTCAAAATTGACATTTTTATTAGATAAATTATTTTGGATGACATATAATTATGCATTTAAGGTGTGCTAGCATATTTGTATTTGCATAATTATATATATTTTAATTATATTGTCAAGCACCTCCGTAGTTCAAACATATTAGCATATTTTAATTAAATTTGATAGTATTATCTTTGTGTAATAATAGTGTTGTTTGCTTGGTTTTTAAATTTTTTGTCAAGTGATACATCATTAGTGGAAGAAAATTATTATTTTTATTATGGAAATTCTTTTGAATGATATATCATTAAAGGATACAATGGACCAAGTGGGTTGTTTGCACTACCAAAACTTGGCCATGTGTTTCTTTGCCTTTACATTCACCAATAATGAAACATTAGTAATCACTATATGAATTAAACATATTCTAATGTGATTCAACATGTATTTTGAATATTGAAACACTATGACAAAAAAGCTAAAAATTTCAAACTAATATTGGATTAGTTATTCAAGTCATATGACAAACAAACCCTACACTTTTTGAATATTGAAACACTATGACAAAGAGCTAAAAAATCACCTAAACTAATTTAAGATAAGATCATGCTCGTGATCTAGTCTTTAAACACTTTTCATGGACATGATTTTATTTGTGGTAGAATTTCAACTTTGATTGCATAACCTATTCACTACAGAGTGTACCTAAATCTAAGAAAGTGTGATGCTAAAGAGTACCATTGAAAAGCAGTTGTATAGAGGGAAAAGTGTTTGACTTCCTTGATGGTAGTCAAGCCCCTACATTGATTTAACAAAAAATGAAATATGAAAAAACAAAGAATGATGAACGTTGATAGTTAATTATCGTGTTTGATACAAATTCACTCTAGAGTTAGATGCATAGTCATACATTAATATTCAATACTTTGCATTGAGTCAATGTTACTTTGTGAGACAATTCCTTTGTGGAATGCTAGCTAGGTTGAGTATGAGCAAGAAAGCTTGCAATGCATTCAAGTAGCTTAAGAGCGGGTTTGTTTAGTGTGTATTAGGATTAATGTTTTGATATGTAGAGAGCTAAGTTCCTTTGAGGACTACATTGTTTGACGTAAGCAATTTTGACATAGACTGACTTAAGCTACAAACTAGGTTAGTTATATCATTATTGAAACTTGGTTTTACATTGTTTATAAATCATGAGAAGCTAACATTGTCTCAAAATTCTCACTAACTTTGTATAGAGTAGTGTCTATTATGACATTGTTGTAAATAACATTATATATGTTTCATAATTAATTTATTGTGTTGAGTTGTGTAACATTAAAAAATAAACCACATTATCAAGTTACTTTATTATAACTCAACTCTTATACTATGATTGATAATAACTTTTCCATTATATTATAATCATAAAAATAATATCCTTCACCCTAAACAATCATATATTTAAGAATACAAAATAGTATCAACCACCTACAAAACGGTAAATATACTAACAAACATGTTTTTTTTTGGGGTAGCTGGTGGGTTTTGGACAACCCATTGACGACTAAGCCAAATCATCTCTTACAAGTAGAATTTTATTCCTTTAAAAATATCTAATGTCTATCCAGTACCTATAAAAATTACCGGATATTTCCAAATCACCGGATATTAAACGGGTCAAACATTTTCGTCTGAATCACAGTCACCAACAACCCCACACCAACCGCACCAAATGGTTTGCTTTACCGAATCACTGATAACTATTTTTTAAATAGTATGGAAGGGAAGGAGCAGCCACACCTACTTCAAACATCACGTGGTAGCATATACATAATGTGTATGTGCCTGTAAATTGCTGTATTATTATAGCGAGCTTGTGTCGCAGAAACTCAGTGGAGATCTTTGAGAGAGATCAAGAAAAGAAAAAGAAATGAGCTCTGCAATTCTCTCCAAGACGTTTCTGAAGATTTCAGTGAAAGATGGATTTGCAGAAGGTGTACATACGAAGACATCTCAAAATCTTCAGATTCGCCCTCGCCAAATGCGATCGAGACGACTTGGTAAGTATTTAATTTCATTTTTCAAAGTTCCCTTTCAATTTTTGGTGTTGATTGTAAAGAAATTTAGGTTTAAATCTGGTTATTTGTTGTTACTGTTTTTCCTTTTTCTGATATTCAAGTTTTTATTGGTAAATTTTCCATGTGGAGTAGTCGTTGGATTTTAAAAGATATTAATAACCTCAATAAGGAAGAAAACTAAAGCTACAATATCTTCTAAAATATGAGATAAGTAGATGAGCGATACATTTACAATCGGATCTGATAAGCTCATTTTGGGATTGGATTTGGCCAAAAACATCGGCAAAAACAAGAAAAGTTAGTGAAAAATTTACCAAAATTGCTAAGATTGAGTCCTCTGTCCAACAAATTATGTTTTATTTCTTGTCGGTATCGTAAAACAGAAATTTAGATGTTAAAATGGGGTTGGGAGGGGCGATTTATTAGCTTTAAGGTGGCTTTTTAATTCATTTTTGGGTGTTATGTTATTGAGTGACAAGTCTCTGAAGACGAGTTAACTGGATTATCAAGGGTTCCAATGGCTTTGGCCCCAGTAGACTGTCACCTAAGGATGCATAGAAAGAGAAGATGCATATATATTGCAACACGGGAGCAGTATAACAGTAAATAGAGAAACAAACAGAGGTGGGAGGGGCGATTTATTAGCTTTAAGGTGTATTTTTATATCATTTTTGGGTGTTCTGTTATTGAGTGGCAAGTCTCTGGAGATGAGTTAACTGGACTGTCAAGGGTTCCAATGGCTTTGGCCACAATAGAGTGTCACCTAAGCATGTATAGAAAGAGAAGATGCATATATCTTGCAACACGGGAACAGTATAACAATAAATAGACAAACAATTCATAATGAAAATGTCTGGCATATAGTGTCATTTGAGATGACATTAAGAGTGGATGCCATGTTAGTACTTCTCAAATATGCAATAATAAAGATAAAGAAACTTGGGGAATTTTTGATTCAAACAACATTGGAAGACCAATTCAGTCACCATCAGATCTCAATCACACATGGAGGACCAATACATCACTGGCAAGGCATTTGAAGAACGTTTGGGAGGTCGTGGGTTCAAGCTTTAGCTTGTCCAGGGTTTTGAACATGTTAAAAATCCAGGCTAGGTGAGCTCATGCTGGTGTGTTGGAAGATGCAATCCACACACCACAAAATCTTGAATACAAGGGGGGCTAGTTGTTCAGAGGGAGACCTGAAGTGCAATTGGAAGGTTCTATGTTTGAAGTTTGAACTATAGCTGTTAATTGGTTTCCATTATTCCAAAAATCAAAAGAAGAAGAAACAGCCTGCAAAAGGAAACAATATTGTTTGAACACTAACTGGCCTACAGTTTTCAACAATCAAGAGAAGAAGAAAAAGCTGCAAAATGAAGCAACATTGTTTGAAACCTAAATGGCCCATGATTTTCAACAATTAAAGGAAGAAGAAGTAACCTGCAAAAAGAAGCAACATTCTCCTCAATTTCAGCCTTTGCGGGCGGAAGAGACGGCAGTAATATTTGTGGTTCTATTGACTGTTAGGTTTTGTGTGTATGATTTGGATGTAATTAATATTATTTTATCTCATTTCATTTGTTCCTTCTGTATATATCATCGCCGACTTGCACTGATACTCACATCTCCCACTTCTCACATCTAGATCTGGATGCAGTAATTTACCTGATATTAATGCTTACATACCTCTGAATATTTGAATCCATGGCTCTACTATGAAAGCCTCTTTTATTCTCTACGCAAGCCCCTTCCAAATTATTATTAGTAGTAGTATTACTATTACTATTTTTGAGAACTTTAAATAGGTGATTAATTTGCACAATACAGTATTATTTACCTGAGAAGCTAATTAACCCTGTACACCTCTATCAATTTACTAAGTCATGCAATGGTGGCTGAGTTTTCAACTTGGTTTGTCGTAGCATACTATTACAATAATGATTTAAATTATAATTTTTTTCTTAGAATGAAGATTTAATTTTTTGCTGGCACACATATTTGCCAAAGTTCTTTTGGATTTTATGTGCAGAAAAGCTTTTGTCCAACTTCTGTGCAGCAAACGAAGAAGAGTTTTGGCAAATTTTTATTTTATTGAAGAGTTGGATTACCTTTGAGTTATTTTTCTATTTTTCTTGGTAAATTAATTTACAAGATGATTAGAAATATAGAGTTGCATTGAACCAAAAGGAGATTTTGGCAGTTCTTAATTATCAGTGCAATTTTTCCACTTCACCAGTTTAAAGAAATTCCATATCCACTCCAAACTAAATAAAATACTTGGTAGGTGAAACAGCATCTGCATATAAATCTCAAATCATTATAAATTTCAAGGATTGCAACCAATCTGCTGCATGATCCATCCAACATAGTTCTACTGCTTCTACCTACTGTTTATCCTTCAGCCTCTCTACCCTGTCAACCTTGTGTTGAATGTTTAATTATGCTTTCTCTTTTCAGTGCTAATCCTTAATAGAAGCAGAAGATCTGTGCAGACTGGGACTGCTTAAACTGAGAAGCCCTCAATTTCTTCAAGGCCATCCTTATGACTATCCAAAAATTTTGGCTAACTTGGGATCACCTTGATTATTGGATATGCTATTTAGTGCTGTTGCAAACCATACTGACTGATTTCAATGGGCAATTCATGTCTATTCTTCACTTTGTTTCATATCAAATTCAGTATCATAAATGGTTGCATAAGTTTCATCCCAAGCTTTGTCAAATAAGATTTCTTGATTACACTCTTCCCTAGTCAGATAAAGCAGCTACTATCTATGAGTAGGCTTTTTATAATATTATTTAAATTAGGTCAATTGTATTGTATTGTCTGTAGACTGTAGAGCCTAAAGATGATTTACCTCTAATATCATTTTGACAAGTCTTTTATAAGTGGGATGATGTGTAACTAGCTATCATGGAGCAGAAGGACTCAATAACAACTTTTTGGTTTCTTATGCTATGTGTTTAAATTTGATGGGTTGTTTTTGCCATCTTATTGTCTCAGTTAGCATTGTTTTGTGTTTAATAATGCAATCTTTGTTGTAGACTCAAGTAACTGCTCGTCCAGGAGTATAGTATGTTTAAGAGGTGTACCCTTGGGAACACAGCAGAGAAGTTGAGTGTTACATTTGAATCTATTCAACATGAAATTTCCAGTAAATGTACCAGAGATCTTAGCTGCTATTTCTTTTGAGAGGGAAAAAGAGTGTTTCTATCACTGGTCCTCATTAGGAAAACCAAGAAGTATTCACTAATTTACAAATTATATCCAGACAATAGCTTTTGGAGACTAAAACTACAGGATGAAGACCTTGAACAGTTAACAGACAAAAACACCTGGATGCCAGAGTGGAATAAAACAAATAACACTACCCAGACTTGTAACCAGGGCAAAATACAAGCCCATAACCTCAAGCACACTAAAAAAACGTGCAACATCTGCAATACACTTTTCCATGCTGGCATTGTATGCTGCGACCTTTCTTAAAGTTCAAATGATAGAAAGTTTCAAGCAAGGTGTATACAGTTCTTGCCACGTTGATTGGGGCAATTGGCAATTCCATTTCCAAGACATGGGCAAGTCTGTTCTGTTTTACAGGGAAGACACTGAGACAACAGACGTTAGAATATCCAAAGTTAATAATCTATTTTCCTGACACTACTTCATACATGATTGGGACTAATGTTTATCTCAAAGACTTCAGTTACCTTTATTTGACCTATGAGAATTTTGTCTTTACAAACTATAGACGGGAGAGAGGATAAAGACCTGAAGCAACACTCAAGCCCTTGATTATGATCTATCTTTTAGTTGTGCAGATAAATTGATGAGAGATTTAGCAAGTATAATGAAAAGAGATATGCCCCCCTCTTGCAATCCTCTAGAAGCTTCAAAGAAACCAGCAGGGCTCCTGTAAACCAAGATAAAAAATTAACATAGAGACACAACTGTATCTACTCCCACCACTCCCTTGAGAAACTGAATTTTCAGAGGACATGGATAAGGAAGTCCCATTTACTCTTTTAGATAGTTTGGCAACATCTGATTTAGAAGTAATAGCCTTATTTTCCTAGTTTGATAAGATTGCAAGAGCTCATGTACAGTTGGAATACTGTCAAGGATCTGCTTCCATTGGACAAAGCTGCCCTTTTTGTGAGGGATGACTGTTGGCAGAATTTCTTTTTGACCTGTTAGCAATTGCCCTGTAATCAGCTTTAATGTAGTATTGCAGAGGGCAACAAGCCTGAAGAAATTGAAGGAATCTGGTTTGGGCTTCTTAGGGATAAGAGCTAGGAAGATGCAGTCAAATTCAGGGGAAACACGCCTTGACAATCTTGATTCATTAACTGCTGCCACTGCATCTTTCTTTAGGATTCCTAGAAGACATGGAAGAAGCTCAGAGGAATGCCATCTAGTGTTAGGAGCCTTTGCTTTCATCATTTTGAAAGTTCTCTTTAATTTTATCCTTGGAGAAGATGAGCAGATAATTTTTTTGTCATCTGTAATTAGGTCAGGAATGTTTTGAGGCTTCAACATTTGAGAGAATAGATGGTCATAGGAGTCAATGAAAGAACACAACGGTTTCATTCCTGATAGCCTTTGTATCAAAGAGAGTTGGGCTATCAGCAGTTTTCTTATCACTGAGATATGTTTTATCATCTCCTAGCAATAGTTGACTAATGGAAGAAGCAAGTAGTTTCTATGTTAATCCTCAAGCCATAAGTCTGCTGATTTTTGCCCTCAAAATAATTTTTTTCCTGAGTTAGGTGTACTGAAGCCTCATTAAGGATTTGTTTCTGTGAGGATGGAGCTGTCATGAATCATAAATGCCCATCATTTCTTATCCATGCTGCTCCTTTTCTGCGAAATGTTACTGAATGAGTTTTTCTTCCATTCTTTCATACATCTCTTAATATACTTGAGCTTGCATATCAATTTAGCATCTGCATTCACTCTGCAGGGTCTGAGACCTTTCACCAGATCTTCATATGACAAAAAGTTCTTTCTTCTCTAAGCTACAAGAGTTTCAACTCGAAGGGACAGTCTAGGTGGCCTTTTCCAATTTCTTTCTACATGAGGAATATGGAGGCTTCATCAGGACCAAGAACTTTGAGAATATCTTATTCCAAGACCCAGTAACGTTAAAGGCAGGAGGAAAAGTGAATGAGTTAGTATAACCTCTTTGCAATGTTTCCAAAGCCAACTCTAATAATGTTCCAAACTTCCAAGAGACATGGTGAGATTGGGTTTCAGCTTCCAAAAGGAGGCTTCTACTGATAAAATTGCTCAAATCCTTCTGTGATAGGGTTTCACATTGGGTGTCTTTCCCATTTCTTGGAAAAGGAAATAAATCTTAGCAATTGTTAGTTTACGTTGCTTCAATGTTTTAGATGATAGATTTGCAGGTTAGGAACATTGATTTTAGAGACATTATCACATTTTGATTTTATATCAACAATGATTTTTGAATATTTGTTTTCTCATAGGACACACTGGGATTCTTACGTGGTTGTATCTGAGGTAGAGCTTTAGATAGTACATATAGTCCTTGGTTATTAGACAGTAGTGGTGCATTTGGGCTGCTGTTAGAATGAGAAGTACAATTGGATTGCATGATACATTTGGTCATTGACCAAATTCAAAAGTTATTCTGGGAGAGTTATTATCCTTAGGAGCAGCAGGACAGATGATATTAGTGCTAGCATCCATGATAAATTGTGATTATCATATTACTACTGCTGCTTGAAAACTTGATTAAGAAGCATGCAAAAAGAGGCCCACAAAGCAGGAAGCCATTGGATGAGGGTGAGAGTCTGCCAAAAAAGATCACATGGATCTTGTAACCTTGTTTTATGATAATAGGTTTTGTACAAGTAGTTCTAAATATAATTTAGATTTTAGTCAGAAAGTATATTTGGAAATGTTGATGGCTTGATATCTCATGAATCTGCCATGTCATGGCTTCTGTGCTAAATTTTTGTTTCCAGGCAGTCAGCAAGAACAACAAAGCCATAACCATTAGAGCAGCAATGCTGTCAAGATATACAGCCTAGGGTTAAAATGCATTTGATATGGTTGACTCTTGGTGCTGTAGACCCAAAATTTAGAATAAAATGGCTGGCAAAACAAATGCAATAAATATGGGAAAATCCCTAGCCAATCACATGTGTCAAAGAAATATAGAATATTGGCTGAAATATCTGATGCCATTGATGCAAGTGAAAATAAATATGATATGATGTTGAAATTTGAATATATGTGTTTATTTTAAGCTAATGCCATTTTACTAAATTTTTAACTGAGGTTTGAAAGACACAAAAGGTATGACTGATGTGCTGTGCTAAAAGCATAATCACTATACTTAGCTGCTAAGTTGCCTGTTCTGGTATGGGTTCTGGTTTGGGTTTGTGGATTTGTCAAATTTTTTTGGGTCTGGGTTCATTTTGGATTCGTCCGTACAAAAATACAAGAATTAAATATGCAAACTAAATACAAGAATAATATATGCAAACTAAAAACAAGAATTAAATATGCAGACTAAATACTAGAATTAAGAATTAAGTTTAGAATACCACATAGCATAATATAATCAACAAAACCACATAAACTCTAATGCCATTTAAAACATAAATGATAAATATTATAAAATATCCATTTTTCAAACATCAAGTTCAACAATCAATTTTCAGCGTCATAAGGATTTTCTAAATCATCAACACCAACATCATCATTGACATTAGATGATGTAAGAATTGCTTGATTGAGAAAAGGGATCTAGGTCCTAAATCACGCTTCTTCCACTATGGGACATTAAGGATTAGAAATGATCTCAAATCCACTTGACTACAAACCTAAATGGAATAGTCAGAATGGTGGATCAAGCTTCTGATCCTTGTTATTGTGATGATGTTTATTGATTGTTAATTGACAAAAATTTAAGATGCAATGATGTTCCTAGGTTAACTATGAAAATGCAACAAAGTGTTATGATTTATGAGAAATGAAATGCAAAAAGACAAAAATAGAATTCAGAAAAGCAGAGAGCAGACACAGAGGAACCTAGCATGTAAATTTGGTGTTGAATTGGCTGGTCAAGGGCGTAGTGCACCCCAGACTATAGTCCTACTTTCTAAAATCTGATTTCACATGCATGAGGTCTCTGGTCTGTAGCTCCTGTTCTTCCGGGCTCACTGTCAGAACTTCGTGTATTGATGAGAAAATCCAGTTTCCGTGTCTTGACAACTTGTAGGGCTTGAATGCATGAATGAACAATTAGTCTTCAATCTTTGTCCACTTTGCTTCAGATCTGAAAATCCTGCACACATGAAAGAGGGGGAAGGGTTGTGTCGTATAGGGGCTTGCCTAAGTCAAACCCCATTTTGGTGTTTCTACCTCCACAAAGGCTATGATGATGTATAAAAGAGAGCTTACCCTTGGTTGGGCAGAGGCTAAATGATAAACAAGTAATGAATTGACTAATACTGCAACTCACCACTCAGACTTGCATTCCTTGGTGGACTGACGTCATGTACTCATCACCTTCAAGGAGAATTTGATTGCTTGATTGAAGTCCTGCAAGTGTTAGTACTCACTAAACAAATGATCATAAAACATGAACAAACTTACATAACAACATGATGAATGATTGACATGATGCTAGATTGAAATAAATGCTGCAATAATCTTGATAATTCTGCTCTTGACTGCTCTTGATCTCAATTTTTGCTCAATGAAAGTGCTAGGTGTGCTTAGGATTTCAAATGATGAAAAATGACTAGTATATATATGCAATTCTTCTAATTTTTGTAAAATTAAATACCTAAAGCCGACGAATGACTTTGGAAATTCAAATAATAAAATACCGACACCGACATATCCAAAAAGGAGCCAAAAAGTATTGGTCAAGGGCATGGGGCGCCCTAGACCAGACCCATCCTTTTTGGGGCCTAAAGTGTCAGGTTCAAATATTAAATGCTAATTTTCATTTCCCTTTGTTTAATTTTCTGAAGACGTTTATAAAATGGGTAATTAATGCATAATTAGGTCCAAACACATAGGGGGGAGCTAAACCTAGTGTGAAATTGTCAAGGGTGACAATTTTCGATGCTACAAGAACATTTGTAGAATTTCAAAAAATGCTACTGCCGTTTGCACTAAAAGTTTGCTCACTTTTCAAACTCAAGAGTAAGATGTTGGAAAGTGGAAGCATCTAAGTCAATTTTCTCTAGCTCCATATCCCATAGCTTCACCAAAAGGTGGAAAATAAAAAACAAAAGAAAAAAAAGAAAAAACAGAAATATGGACAGATTTGCCAAGGTTCTCCCGGATCTTGTCTGGGTTCTTCCCAAACGAATCCAACCCCATTTTGCCGGATTCAAACCGAATCCACAGACGAATCTGAACCGAACCCGGATCCAGCCAGTCTGCAAGAGGATCCGGTAACAGAGCTTAGCTGGGTATAATCATGTAGATTGATCATGGTTCATCTCTTCCAAGTTTGATGCTTGGAATTAAGGTGTGATCAAGAAGAAACATTTTCTAAAAATGTTCCTGTTTTTGTTTTGCTCCAAGCAGATCAAATGTCATAGGATCTAATCCTCTTCTATACTCCGGAGGAGGTTGAATCCCAAAGTCACCTCATACATACTAAAGGAGGTTGTTTATGAAGAGTGGCAGCTCATAGAAGTAGTTTTGTCAATCTGAGAAATGACGAGAATGTTCAATTTGTGGATCAAGCATGCAAAATAGCTTGGGGAACAATCAGGATGAGCCGGAAAAACCAAAAATTAGTTGCATTGCATAGTGATATTTCGCCAAATAAAATTTTGGGTATCCTACCTGCTTCAGGTTTAGGAAGTTCAATCTGTTTGGGATCATGCAATATTTGTGGACTGACCAAAAATCTATCAATATTGTTGATAAAGGTGAAAGGGATTTTTGTTTGTTTGTTTGTACACAGTGAAAAAATAATAGAAATAAAAACACATAATTCAAATATGACTGTCAAGGAATTACTTATCAATCACTCAAGGGACTGGAGCTCTAACATCCTTTAGATGTAATTGAAAAGTAACTTTACAAAGCATTGCTAGAAAGTAGAAACCTAAAGAAATTTTACAAAGCATTGCTAGAAACCTTTATAAATGCACAGTTTCTTAAAGCATTTCCAAACCTACTGAATTTTGTTCAAAATAAGAAGCATGCGAAAATATGACTAAAATAATTGGAAAATATATCACTTATTCAGATATTCACCTCATTTTCATATATTCCTCAATCACTGTGTTGAGAACTTTTCTCAGCTATAGAGATTTTAAACAAAATAAGTTAGTTAATTATTTTCTCAGTTTTGAAAAGCTTGCAAGTTACTTTTGTATCTTGTTCTTCAATTTGCTATTAAAAGCATCCATATGACAATTTATTCTGATTTTGCTTTGATTTTACTTGACTATAATATTCTAGATGTAAGAGCTAGCAGTGGAAGTTCATTTGGCACTTTATTGCGTGTTACAACATTTGGAGAATCCCATGGTGGGGGTGTAGGCTGTGTAATTGATGGATGCCCCCCTCGTATTCCTATCTCAGAAGCTGATCTTCAAGTTGAACTAGACAGAAGGTTTGCTTCTTTTCATTATAATAGGCTTAATAGCTTTCTTTTAACACAAAAATTGACATTCATTTCTACTTTAGTTGTTGACATCGAGAAAGACTCCATATCGGCAATTTTATTAATCATTTTGTGAACTAATTTAATTGTTTGATTATGGTTGTGTAGAACTTGTACAATGTCTAAAATATTTTAGCATTTCCATTTATAATGGATTAAGTTTTGAAAGACTGTCTAATCCTTGCTTACAATATTTTAAACATTTTTTAATTTTTAGTCATTCATTTTGAACTTTGCACTGTTATTTTCTAATGTGTTTCTTTCTTTTATCTTTTCTTGCAGGATAGTGTATTGAATGCTTGAATGTTTAATACAACAGGATTAGTATTGGTGTAATAGTGCATTTTTTGTATAGTTATTGTTGAACAATACTAGAATTTTACTTATTATCCTTTTTATACCATGATGCGTGCCAATTAAGAACTTTCTAGATCGTATTTTACCCTACAACTAGTTTGAATCGTAGAAATACTCATTATTTTGGTAAGCAAAGTAGATTATTATTTTTATTTGTAGCTGAGATGATTTTCAAAACATGCTTCTCTTCTGTAATGGCCTTTAGCTAAAATATTCTTATAAATTGCTTAGATTTGGAATATTGCAATGAAAATTAACCAAAACATCATTCAAGATACTTAGATCTAAAATGCCAACTTAAAATAAATAGATCTGCACATATAAACTGGTTGGTCCAGAGAGTATTTTATTCAAATAACACATTCAATGATTACAAAGATTTGCTGTTTTAGATGATTGCTGATAACAAAGATTACAATGACAACAAATATTTTCAAAAATTATTTAGAATGCTGAAGTGCTTAAATGCTGAAATCTTTGTAACTGCTGAAACTCTCCAACTTGAACTGCAGATGCAACCTTTGTGTGAAGCTTCCCTCAAGAATCCAAGGGGGTTTTGTCCTTCGAACTTTAGGAAACCAATGGGATTTTATCCACTTGTTTCTAGAACCTAAGGGTTTTTGTCCTTAGCTCCTATAGGTGAACACAAATGTTGGACTTTGCAATTTAGGGTTTGTTGATATAATGTCCAAAGATGATCCAAATTGATGAAGTTGTCCACTATAGAGAGGTTGAAGGCCTAATGTGGGTCCATATTTTCTTGCCATTTTGCCACCTTCAAATTTGAGCCCATTAATGGCATTCTTGGTCAGCTATGGCAATGGACAAAGTCCTTTGCTCAAATGTAAAGGTTTAGTGAAAGCGCATACCTAAGTGTAGGGGTTTGGGGAAATGTATGCTTGAAGGACAAGTAGAGAATTATCCCAAGGTTTGGGATTGGGGGATGGGTTTGGGGATTTGTATGTCGATAGGATCAATATAGTGGGTGTTTGGGGATTTGGGGGTTGGGATACCCTATTGATACTTTTTCTGAGTTAAGCCATCATCAAAAGCTTTGAAGGTTTGAAGAGGAATGTATAGCTCGAGAAGGGTGGGTTGGAGAATTGGGGTCCTAGGTGAATGGGGAGGCCAAAGTTTGAAAGGCTCATGAGAGAGGAGGAAGCGGGAGGCAAGGGTGCGAGGAATGAAAGAAAGGCATATAGTATGAGAAAGTTTGATATCTTGTCCAAAGTAGGAAAGTAACCCAAACACCCTCAAACTTAAGTTATTTAGAAAGGGGACATTAGAAGCTTGCCCTTCCTAAAATTGCTTGACCTTATGCAATTGCAAAGTTAGTTGCTCTAGGTTTCTTGATTCTTCCCAAGTGGTATCCTTTGTAGGAAAGTTATTCCAATGGCCTAGATAGTTTGTGATGGCCTTGTTTCTTGACTTCTTCACCCTTGTAACACATATGGCATTCAATACCTCCGTGACTAGCACTCTACTAACAATGAACACTATATCGATAAAGGTTAATGCAATGTAAACATACAATGCCATAAGTGGAAACACACCAATGAGCACATGATGAGTGGCATTATAGTCACATTCTCGCTAAGGTGCAACCATTTGGTCCATATTGATCAGTGACATGCAACATATTCCATCTATATATTCATATACCCTACATACCCACCTATTTGTGTACAATAACTAGAGCTGGAAGTGAGCTTGGTACTAGTCAAGTGCAACAATTCTTGCCAGAAAGAGTGGAGAGATTTATTATTCTCATTTAACCTATGAACAATATGACATGTCTGCAATCTTTATCATGTTCCTTGGGGTTTCTCATGATGAAGTCCATGAACACACTCCCAATCTTGCTCAGGGATAAGTGATGGCTGAAGCAAACTTGTAGGAAAGACATGCTCTCCTTAATTCTATTGGCAAGTTTTGTGCTCACTATTGTGTTTGAGATCATCCTACTTAAAGCTTTCCTAGGAGAATCTCTCCTCCATTTGCCTGCAAGCCTTGAAAGATCGAGGCTGCCTTACCATGACTGTAACATGCAACTCTTCGGGAATCTTCTATTTCATCTTAGACTAAGGCAATACAATATTCCCATCGTTAAACAAGATGTGACCACTTGCTATCATATTCTTGACATCCTTCTCATTTTTGTCTAAGATGTTAGCTACAAAAGTATTCTTGGTATATTTTGCCATGATAGAAACCTTCCAATCAGCATAAATAACAAAAATAGAGTTGAGAGTGGTGATTTGGAGAGAGCATTAGCAATCACTTTAAAAGCACAAACTTGGAGCTTACTTGCTCATTTTTGTTGCTGATTATGCAAGACATACTGACCCAAGAAGAACTTCAAGCTATTGCAGTCAATTTGAACTACACAACTACCACAAACTAGATATTGTTTGAACTTTGTTAACACATGCAAGATGGCTAGAATCTCCTTGTTATAAATAGAGAAATTTTTCTCCAAGTATCTCAACTTGTTGTCCTCCATTGTTATGGGCTGCCCCTTTTGCATTATAGTGGCTCCAACTACCCCTCTTGAAACATCATATTTTGCAACAAAAGGTTGTGAGGAATTTGAAATGAAAAATAAAGGGCATGGGTTGTTTACCTACTTAAGCTTATCATCAACTTCTTGTGTTGAATCTATCCATGCAAAAGCTCCTTTCCTTCTCATGTTGGTTAAGTTTGTAAACTATGAAAATCGCTTAATAGACCTGCAGTAGAGGCATAAACCAAAGAGTCCTCTTAACCATGTTGGTGTGGTAATAGGTGGCCAATTTAGAGAGGCTTTAGTCATTTGCCAATCTGTCAATTCATTGTAGATTTGGAAGTGGCCAGTGTATTAGTCAATTCAAATGGTATGCCCAAGAACTCAAAGTGCTCCAAGTGACATTTGACTACTATCTTGTGCATATCCTCATCTTGCATGTGGATTTCATGGTAGCATGATCTCAAACTAGTCTTTGGGTAGTAAACTATTGCTTGCAACTAAGTAGTGAACTCATTGATCCTAGGGCATATGTTTGTCTTCTTTTGTGTTGCCTTGTAGTTGATACACCTCCCTAGGGTTCCATCTTTCTCCCTCTCAAGGATTTGTGATGAAGTAAATGGGCTAGAGTTGATGTGGCCCAATTTGAACAACTCCTTGATAACTTTCTGTAATTCCTCTCCATACCTTCCTAGGTGGTGGTAAGGAATGATCATGACTATTTTAGAGCTTGGTTCCAACCCCATGATGCATTTGAATCCTCTATTTATTAGCAATCATGGAGGCATATTATTGAACACTATGCTATGCTGATTTAGAGAAGTCTGAATATTAGAATGATTACCATGTTGCTTACCAGAAAATGATACAACATGCATATCCTCTATCACCAAGCAATTTATTGCCTCACTAGCTTGACCCTCTTAAGAAGTCCTCTTAACTACAATTACTTTGGGCAATCCATTATAGATACTTCTCATCTCCACATATTTTCCTTCAGATCTAAACTTTAGCTCCATGGAGTTATATTTTGGTGAAGACTTAGCAAGAGAATGCAATCCTTGCGTACCCATAACCATATCAATTTTTACAACACAAGATTCATCACATACCTCAAGCTCACCCATGGCTACATTGAGTTGTCTGCTTATCTAGATGCATGGAATGAGGAATGTATAAAAAATAGTGATATTGAGCCTATTAGAATTTTCAGCCATCATGTGTCTCTCAACATTGTCTTTAGTTATAACCATAGTAACGAGACTTAGACTCGGCTCAAACTCGGCTAGGGTGACTTGACTCGGGACTCGGACTCGGCGTAGACTTGACAAAATGAAAAAAAGTTGAAAAAACCCTAGAAATTTAGAGATTTTTAAGGATTTAAAACTTGTTTCAAGCACCCTTTATTGAATACAACACAAATAAACGCAAATTTGATCACATACACAAGTATACAACGATCACATAAGTATAAAGTACACAAATTGTAGTTGCGTTGCTGAAGGAAATAGTATACTTAGATATATAAATTTAGTCAAATGTATACAAAACTCATGGAATATGAAATACATAACATCAAATGTTCCATACAAATATGAAATATTAAAACAATAGCTATAAGTCTATGACTCTATGGCATAGTGGAGCCAACATCCTTCCTACGAAGGCGTCTAAGGGTCCTGGATGATGAAAAGTTACTTACACAAGTATTGTAAAATGAAAAGCTATAAGTTTTTAACTTCAAATTTGAATTCAATAATGAGATACATTTAGATTCTAAAATAATAAAATTTAAATATAAATTTTAAAACAATTAAACGAAAAAGAATTACCTGGCTACATGGAAGGGAATGGTGCAGTAGTACCAAAAGTTTGCAATTGTCTTTTTTGTTGCATCAGGTGCGTCCTTGTTCCAACCCATGCTCTCAAGCGACGGTTGGGAACCAGGAGTGGTGCGTGGTACAAAATATGAGTCCATGACATCAAATGTTCCAAACAAATATGAAATATCAAAACAATAACTACAAGTCTATGGCTCAAAGGAGTTTGCATCCTTCCTACGAAGGCATCTAAGGTGGGTCCTAGATGATGTAGCAATTGCAGCCATAGTCTCTGCTTGTGACTCCATGCCACCCTCACCAACATTAGTTTTGGATGTGTTTGCTCATGCTTTAGCCTCCTCCTCTGCCATGGCTATAGCCTCAACCTCTCTATCTACCCAGTCAACCCAATCAAGGTCCTCATCACTAGCACAAGTATACATCGATCATATAAGTATAACTATAAACACGAATTGTAGCTGAGTTGCTCAAGCAAATAGCACACTTAGATATATAGTCAAAGACTCAAATGTATACAAAACTCATGGAATATGAAATCCATGACATCAAATGTTCCAAACAAATATGACATATCAAAAGATTCAAAACAATAACTAGAAGTCTATGGCTCAAAAGAGCTTGCATCTTTCCTATGAATGTGTCTAAGATAGGTCTTGAATGATGTAGTAGCCATAATCTCAAGTATCAGGGAAATTGCCCTAATAGGGTTGAGAGGTAGTGCCCTTTGTGGGGGTTTAGGCGCAGTGCCTCTAGTGGGGTCAAGGGTCAACGCCCCTCGAGGGGGTTTGGGGGCAGTTCCCCCAATGGTGTCAAGGGGCAACGCCCCTTGCGGGGGTTTGGGGGCAGCGCCCCCAGTGGGGTCAAGGGGTAGTGCCCCTTGTGGGGGTCTGGGGGCAGCGCCCCTAGTGGGGTCAAGGGGCAACCCCCCTTGCGGAGGTTTGGGGCCAGCGCCCCTTTCGGGGGTCCCAAATTAAGACCTCCAAAACCATACAAACCTCCATGGCGTACATCATTTTGCATTCACAATAAGTAAAATAATTAAATAAATTAAATTTCATGTATTTTTTTGCACTTTTCAAATCCTGTATTGTCGAGTCCTACTGACGGGACTTGCCTGGACTCGGCGAGTCCAGCCAGGACTCGGTAGGACTCGGCCGAGTACGAGTCCGAGCCCCCAGGACTCGGCCAGGGTGACTCGACTCGGGACTCGCCGATTCCTGGCGAGTATGGGCGAGTCTCGTTACAATGGTTATAACAATAGGATACCACACAATTTTGGACTTCCGAGAAAGGATCCCATGTAATTATCTAATTATTTTTGGATTATTTAATTTATTAAGAATGGAAAATGAAAGGGGACTAGGAAATGGGAGTGGGTTGTGACTAGGATGCAACATGGTGTTAAAATATATTGTTAGGTGACAGTTCAAAATAAGTTTCTAGAGAGAGTTGTTAACTTCTCTTCTTTTTGCTTCAACCTCTTTCTTTGATGCTTCTAATATTGGTCAAAAGTTAGCGCAACTTTGAAAGCATCATAGTGCCTTCGAGATTAGACTCAAAGATCTTGTCAATCTTTCTTGCAGAATGCAGAAAGGCCTTAAAGGCCTTTGGGTAACTTTTCTTTTTCCTCTCCTTTTTGCAAGAATGCAAGCCTTGGTGGCTTTGGTATGGATGGAATTAACCATAGATCTGTTATTGGCAGATGTGCACTTTTCTCCTTGAGATGCTTTAGTAGGTTCTAGATTTTTCAAGTCTTTTACAACACATGTTTTTATTGTTAAATCTTGGTTCCTCTACATTTCCAATAGTGTATCTTGAAAAAGATTTGTACTATTTCCTATCTTTGCGATCCAAAGAATCCTCCCATGATTCCCTAAATTGTTGATGTGAATCAACAATTAAATCTAGCAAGATGGCAAAATCAATGCTCTAATACCACTGCAATGACTCTTAGCTAAAATATTTATATGAATTGCTTACATATGGAATAATGTAATAGAAAATCAACCAAAGCATTCATACATGATACTTAGATCTAAAATGCTGACATAAAATAATTAGATCTGCACATGTAAATTGGTTGGAACCTATGCTATCCCAAGTTTCCGAGACGGGGATGGTAGGGGACAAGTGGACACACTTCAGGGATAGGGACAGTAGGGAGGCCATTTTTTAGGGGAAGATAGGGTTAACAATTGTTAAAAAATAGGAATTTTCAAATATTCATATAATAGCATTGATAAGGCAATCATAATTTACATCATGGAACCTTACACTTTTTTTATGTTGAATGGACATGTATCATTTTGTTGTCAGGCTTCTAGTTGTGTGATTTGCTCTAGCATGAATGCCCATCTATGGTTGAATGTTGTATATTTTCAATATCTTTCGTCTAGGACCCCATTGGAACCTTCAATTACCTATTTAAGGAAAAGGAGCATAGCTCACGGTAATAATTTTTTTTAGATTTTATTAGTCATAAACATACATAATTTTTGTGTTATGATACTGCAGGCACTTATCCCCCTTATATTGAGCATGAAAGACATAAGGATCCTTACTTTAGGGCCGTTCAACTCAAATGACAAGATACCCACAATGCAGTGCTACATTAGACATAAATGGCCTCTCCCAAAGCACAATACAAAGCAGTAAATGTTATTAAGAAAACTAAAGAAGATTAAGCTAAAATTGTCAGCATCATGTTTGCCAATATGCAATTGCCAATTACCTAACTCAACAATCTATTCACATCAGAAAGTGATAGTTGGTAGAGGAATAAGGTAATTCCAAATTTGGGATCTCAAAATTTTTTACAATATTACACTTGTAACCTTTAATATTAGTGCATAAGTTCTGTCTGCTACTGTTTATGAATCAAGTTAATGGCAATCTCACATAGATTTTGGAAAACTCATGTTACAATCCCCCTCTTTGATCAGGATCAACGTTTCTCATCTATTACCATATACGATATAAACAGAATAAATTGCTTAAAGAGATTAATATTTGAGATGTAATCCTTGCAAACATGGAAACTGTAACCAAACAAACAAGACCTAGACAACCATATGTTTTCTAAGATCATAATTTTGAGCTTATTGTCAATAAATATTGACATCATAAGATATTGACAACCCTTTATTTATTTTTTACTTTTGTGTTTAAAAAAAATGAAAAGAAAAATTTGTTGGGCTGTAGGGATGGCTAGTCGTCTTTGAGACGGTTAGGGGACGTCTAGACGTTCCCTATTTGTCTTGGGGATGACTAGCCATCCCCTGCCATTTCTTGGCATTTTACAAACATTCCTGGGACGTTTCTGATTTTTTTCAAATTTGGGGATGGTGCAGCTGACCCGTCCCCGTGTCCCCAAAACATCTCTTGCTAGGGATGTCCCTATTTTGGCTAGGGACGCATCCCTAGGTTACATAGGTTGGAACATAGTATTTCATTCAAATAACTCATTCAATGATTACAAATATTTGCTTATTTAGATGTTTGCTGATAACAAAGATTACAATGATTACAAAAATATTTAGAAATTACTTAGAATTCCAAAATTCTCAAATGCTAAAATCTTCCTAGTCGCTGAAAGTCTCCAACTTAAAGTGTAGATGCGACCTTTGTGTGAAGTTGCCCTCAAGAATCCAAAGGGGTTTCATCCTCCTAACTCTAGGAAACCAATGGGGTTTTGTCCATTGATCTGTAAAACCTAAGGGTTTTTGTCACAAGATCCAATAGGTGAACACAAGTGCTCAACTCTATAATTTAGGGTTTGCTGATATGATGTTCAAAGAAGATCCAAACTGATGAAGTTTTCCACCATATATAGAGGTTGAATGCCTAGTGTTGGGCCGAAGTTTCCCACAATTTTATCACCATCAAATTTGAGCCCATTAATGATGTTCTTGGTTGGCTGTAGTGGTGGGTGATGTCCTTTGTTTGAATGGTGAAGTTCCGTGAAAGTGCATGTTGGGTTTGGGGAAATATATGCCTAAAGGACAAGCAATGATTTCTCCCAAGGTTTGATGTTGGAGGCTAGGTGGATGGGATTCCAAGGTGTTAGGATGCAAGATGAAGGGGGGGTTCTAGGGATTGGGGGGTTGGGATACCTTACTAACAGTTTTGCAAAGGTAAGTTGTCATCAAAATCCTTGAAGCTTTGAAGAGGGATGTGTGGCTGGAGAAGCAAGGGTTGAGATTCAAGGTGCTAGGTGAACAATGAGCTTAACATTTTTAAGGCCCATGGGAGAGGAGGAAGTGGGAGGAGGGGGTGTGGAGAATGAAACAAAGGCATGATAGTATGAGAAATTCTGAAATTTCATTGAAAGAAATAAAGTGACCCAAACACTTTCAAACTTAAATAATTTAGAAAGGGGACATTACATTTTCGGAACTACTAATGGTAGAGATTACGAAGGTCTACATTTCATGTTTGTAATAAATACAAATATTTGCATAATAGGGTATATGTTAAGGCCATAGCACAAATAATATAACTTGCCTACATGCAATTTATAGAAATGTGTACTAATGCACGTAGTACATAGTAGTGAAAAAAAAGTCATGACATGTGTTGAAGACTAGAACCAGCTGTATTATACTCCTTAGGGCGAGGAACTTTATGCCTTTTGTACATTTCTACTTGTGGATGAGCTATCATATGTAAAACCATGTATGTATCTATACTTAAAAGTAGCATAGACATAGACTCATAAAATGCTAACATACCATGGTAAACTCATATGGCAACAAGCCTGCAAACATTATGTACATTCTAAAAACAATATCTTAAATGCCCATCAATCTTGCTATCTGTAAATCACACTTGCTGATCTATAAATTGCAGCAAGTTTGTAGGTACAGTTACACCTCAAAAACGCCATGTAAGCAACAGGATCAACTTAGAGATACTTAGGAAAATAGTAGAGGAAGAATTGCGAGATGTTAGTGAGTTTAGTGCTTCAAAATACTCATAAACTGTGAAACAAAAGTTTGCAGTAAGATACTACAGCAATCTGCACTTTATTCATTTATCTAAGAATTAAGTGTGTCATTAGTGCTCATGTGCTTAAACAGAGCTCACATCATAATACTTGCCTTTCACAACTTTAGAGGTATTATTGTGCCTGATAAAATGAACTGGCATGCAACTAAAGACCTATCATTCAATTTTCTTGCTTGATCAACACATTATCTTATGACTCGATAGTTGAACTAATCAGTCAAATTCAATCTCTAGGTAGACGCGTCATCTTGAAGTTATCATTGGTGATGAAACCAAGGTGAGGTCATTCTTGATTACATCATCAATTATGTTTGACTAGCTGTGACTGACTCTCTAAATAAATAATTGAAATGGGAGAGTGAGTGTGAGTGGCACCATAACTGGCCCCACCAATGGTGATTGTATCAAGGATGATGCCAGATCATCCAAATAGCACCACTATTTCATCACATGGCCCATTATGAGTGCAATTATTACATACAAATGATCCTAAAATCTAAAATACCTTAAAAAATGAAATTTGAGTCAAATACGTCATTAACTTATTACATAGCCAATGTCACCTTCCCGAGAAATAGAAAAATAAATAGGATAAGGAGAATAAATTTGAAATAAATCAACCGACACCTTGAAGTCAGTGTAAGCCTTCTTATACACCAATACTTATACATCAATAGCCATAAGAATCCATTTACATGGACTTCATGAGTTGTATTCCAAGCACTCATTTTTAACACAACCATACCATTGTCTTTTTTGTGTCAGTTTTCCAAATTGGCAATCTTGATACCATGCACCAAGACAACTAATGCTACTATGCCTATTTATTTGATTTTCAAACATGTTTGGAGCAATTTTGGGCTGTGACTTACCATCTTTTCTTATCAAACCTGGCGAATCCTGGGTTACTTTTACCAATCATTGCTGAAGCTTCTTTGTCATCGTATGCTTTTATCAACTTTGTTTCATCTGCTAACTTCTGGGCAGACAAAACTTGTTAGTTGTACCTTGGTCTATGCTCTCCTCCTCAATAATCACCAAGTTAGGTAGTTCGAATTGGGATAATTGCCTACATGTCATTCAATACTACTACAATCTCTATTGGGCATTCATCTTTTGAAATCTGTTACAACTTCTGAGTTTTGGTGCCTTGTATGATTCCAATTGTTCTTTGAGCTTCATTTATGAATTATGTCCCATAGGCAAGAGCAAGACAAACCTTTGTTTTTACTGAATAATTTTGTCAATCTTCCTTACAAAATTGACATACTTTGTAACCATCATTGGATGCACCATTCTTTCAAAGTAGGTGATGGTCTTTGGCTTCATGTGGATAAGCATATGCTTAACAATAAACAACATCGGAAGATGAAGACTTAGTTTAGTCCCCTCGAAGTTGGACTGAATTCCTTTCAGGCTTTCAGTCGAATCTTAGAGCTCAACTTGGTATCCATTATGTTTTGTGTGAACAATAACAAGGCATATGTATTGCTCTTATTTAGGTAACCATTTCAAATTTTCAATATTTGTTGGCTGAGGATACTTTGCTCAATATTCAGACCCACACGAATTGAATGATGCAAATGAATGCTTACCTGAACAGCTGCAAAGCAACTTTACCAACATAGGCCAAGTGGTTCTCTGAGTCATCCCTTATGTAGATACTTTCATCATTTAGTCTAGAAGTTTGAAAGAACTTCATCTCAGAGATGAAATGATGAGATTCACATTCCTAGTGATCTCTCTTCTACAAATTACCCAGTTCACTGGAGCCTTTCTAACTGCATGCTCATTAAACTAAGGAAGATATAATCTGCATATGAAGTATTAAATTCCCACAGATAAGCATTTTGTTAACATTTATCTTGGGAACTTTTCCCATGCTTGGCCTTATCCAGTCAGCACTTGCCCTCATTTTAAAAATCTATTTTGATCTAAGCATTTTACTGAAGAGGGCATGATATCTGTTTTGAGTCTGGATTGCTATTTCCTTTATATTTATGGCTGTTTGTGTAGTTTCCTTATTGCTTTCTGTTGTGTGTTCTCTGAGGTTTATATCAGCTGTGAGAGCTATATCACTTGTGCACTTACAGATGGGAAAAGCTGAGCAAAAACTTAATGAATGTGGTACTTAATTATATTATCAATGAAGGTCTTTTTGAACTTAATTATATTGTCAACGAAGGGCATTTTGTTGGATTCAAAGTACAACAACCATGTCTCCAGTTTTTGGAGCTTCTTTAACACATGAGCAATGATTTAAGATGTTTGTATTGTACATGTATGGCTTGTGATAAGGATGATTGTAAGTGGACACAGAAATTACAGTGAAACTCTCTAATTTATTATGGCTCAGTGTTGTATATCCATAGTCAATGTCTCTTATAGGATGGCTTGAGTTAATTGTTCTTAACATGAGACTGGTCCACCATGGGATCAGATGATAGCTGTAATAACAGCAGATGTGTGTCAGTGGCCTAATTTTTATTTTGTATTTGATGATGATTGATGTGTTGCTTCCTTTTACAACAGTTGATATACTGATACTTTTATCTTGGTTTGTCAAATGAGTAATGAGTTTGATTATTTCATGTCAACCTGTATGTGCTTAGTTCTATTGCTATTGATTTCTTGGTGCCTGTTTATCTGTTGAAGAAGGCTTATAAGTTATAAGAGGATTAGTGATAAAGTTTTGTCCTTATAATATTGTGAAAGGTATAGAGTAGTAAAAGACAACAGATAGGACCATTGGATTTTGGTCCTACTCCCTATCACATTACATGCTATTCACTACACTTTCCATGCATGTATTTATCTGTTGGCTGATTTTGATCATCAATGGCTCTTAAGATAATAATCTTTTCCCCTTGCATGTATTTATTTCTTTGAAATTTTATGACCGAGTTTTATTTGGAATCTGCCAAGAAATTTAGAGTATTATGGTAGTTCATCTTGTCGGAGAAGGTAGCTGATTATAAGGATTCTGAATACCTCTGCAAAATTATTTTGAACCTCAGGAGGCCGGGACAAAGCCGCATCACCACTCCTAGAAAAGAAACTGACACATGCAAGATTTTGTCTGGTCTATCCGAAGGTTAGTTTTCACAATTTAAGCACTTATGTCAAAAAATACTGTTGTTTGAAGTTTGAAATCTTGATCTATATGGGGTTCATTTTTTTTTTCCATATAACCAATACATGATTGACACTATTGCATAATATTTATGGTGTTTAGTATTTGATCATCTTTATCGTGTATTGCAGGTCAAACTACTGGAACACCAATTTCTGTTCTTGTGCCAAATACAGATCAAAGAGGAAATGTGAGTAATTGGAAACAAATGTAGATGATATTCAATCAGAAACGTATCTCCTGAAATGTAATTTTTATGCTGAACATATGTTGTGTATTTTGAATATATTATAATGCAGTGCACTCAGAAGGATTGTAGCTCTTAAAGTCATTAAACTAACTTGGAGTTTTGATGTCAAATGGGTTTCTTTATATGCTTTTTTATGAATAAGTATTGTTTTAAATTTAGTAAAAAAGAATACAAGACATGTATGGGCATTCAAATGTATTTGTGAATATCAAAGATGAAAGTGAAACACTCTTGGACCTCTGGTGAGTGATAAGGAACTTATTAGTATTGACTAGCACATATCTGCATAAAATAGGGTTTTACTTATGCTGTTAGTGCATCACACCCATGCCATCAACCATTTTGGACTTGTCTGAAGGCTTTCTTATGGCTTCCTCCAATGTAGCTGGGATGGTCCAAGTGTTCCATCCTTTTCTAAAGTATTACTGAAAGCTAACAAAAATTACACAGTATATGAGCCTAAGGGGCAGTCCCACATATAAATCATTACAACTTCAAAGTCTGGGAAAAAAGTCTAAAAGATCAAGGCTCTAAGTTGGCAGCCACAGTCACTATTCAGAACCAACTTACAACTGATAGACCCTCAGGAGAAACTAAAAGAGAGTTTAATTTTTAAAGAGTTTTTCTAAACAAGCTTGACAGTATCTTTAGCATGAATGTCGAACAGGTTTTTCAGCCAGGAATAGTCAACCAAGATCTTGCTCTCAGCCAGAGTAGTCTCAGCCTCATGATCCACAAAGACATCAATTAATCTGTTCTCTTGTGCTTTCAGAGCTGCCTTAGAATCTGAAAATTGATCGAGGGCAGCATCTAAGGTAGAATCCAATGCAACAGCATGGGGAAGACTAATCTCCAACTCAGACTCCCTGAATCAGGTTGAATATCTCCACTTGCTGGCTATTCTACAGCAGGAGCAGTCTTAGGGAAGCTATAAGTGTGTCCCAGATATTCTTTATGAAGAATAAAGAAGCCCTAAGCAAGAAATTTCTGGAACTCTTCCTTGGGCACTTTCAGCATCATAGTGAATTGCAAAGTAACAAAAGAAAAATGACAAAAGTCTGTGGTGACCTCCTCTTTCCTTAAAAAATGCCATCTTTCCTTGCCTTAATAAAAACTAAAACACCTCAGTAGACACAACATGCCACAAATTCATATAAAATTTATGCAACATCTTTAACGAAACTAATAAAACAGTTAAACCAGACAAAATACCACACCAAGAAATACAATGCTTGCCAGCACATAAAGCTGACCCATCCAAGAAAATACTAAAACAGCTTTAGTAAACTAACAGTTAAATAAAATGTGAAAGGAACTCTCATCTATATTGCATAGACAATAGGATTCCATCTTAAACCCAGAAGAAGACAGAGTGGTACCCACAACAAGCTTCTAATGCAGTAGCAACCATCCAAAGCAGATTTTCTTTTTTAACAAGAGGACTAAATAAAGTATAATCCACCTTGCCACTGCTTAGGGGAGTAATCAAGATACCACTTGATATTCAAAGAATTAAAAAGCTCCTAGGAGGAAGAAAGCTTAATGTGAAGAATTTTGTTAGATACCTCAAGCAAGAAAGGTCCCTAACCCCACTTTACATTCTCTCAAATTTCATTCTAATAGAGGTTTTCTGGGAGGAGAGCCTTAGAAGGGATTTAGATGGCAAGATATATGTTGTTCTAGGAGATCCAAGAATTTTAAACTCTCCTTTTAGCTCCTTTCAAGAAATGGGAGACTCCTGTCTAAACACATTTGCAAAGTACTGAATAACTTTGGAGGACGACCATCTAGCTGAACAACCTCTAATAAGAGATAAAGGAGAATTATTAGAGGATAAGTTCCACCAAAGAGATCTAAAGCTCTGACAGCTGCTACCTCCCTTTGGAGAAGATTTCACGCTCAAACAGAAGATGCCTCACAGACTCTCAAAGGTGTGGGAACCAGCAGGCTTAACTGGAAAAGAACATGTCAAGGAGATGAAGCCTCTTGCAATTTCTCTTCTTCTTAGGGACTCCATTACTGATATTGTTCCATACCAACACCTTACATAGCTTTCCACTCATCATGATTGTAAGAATTCATTTAACTACTGATACAATGCATTGAATCACAAGATTTTTTAGACCAATTTCACCAAACTTATGCAGAAGACAGCATCAGTCTCAGGCCATAACATGTCTCTTTTTATTCCCCTTGCCATCTGACCACAGAAAGCCCCTCACCATCTTATGAATCCTTTTCACACAAGAATCACAGAACAGCTAAACATAGACGTGGTAAGTACTCTTGGAAGAAAACACTTGATGACCTTACCATTTGGCAATCTTCTTAATTCTTATCAATCTTTCCAGAAACCTATTTCCACATATCATGAAGAGATCAAGAAAGAGCAAAAGGAATACCCAAGTAGTGAACCATTTTAGTGGGTCACCTCACTTCCAACAAAGATCTTTAATCTGCTCTGGGGAGTTTCAATCCAGCTCAAGACAAGAGACTTATGAATAGAGATTTTAGAGCTAGAAGCAAGACAGTATAGCCCTGAAGGTCATATGTGAATAATTCCCCTGTTCCAGAATAGGAAACAGGAAAGTATCATCAACAAGTTGAATGTCCAACAACTCAGAATCATTAGGGAGCCTAATACCTCTAACATGAGGGCCAATAGAGGCATCTTTCAGAAGAAATTGCAAGGCCTCAGCTGCAATCTCAAACGAAACAGAGCCCAAGGGGCACCCTTGTCTTATGGATCTTTGCAAAGCAAAGTGTTCCATCTTGTTTGATATAAGACCCCATATAAACAAGAAACAGCATACAATAATCAAAAGGATACAGTTTCATGTTAAAATTGTTGCTGAGTCTGCTCTCTTGGTTTTACATGCACCTATCAGTACAAATCATGTAAAGCATAGACTCAAATTAAAATCTTCATATCCTGAGAAAAAGAAAAAGAAAATATCAATGCTAATGAATGAACCAAAGTAGGTTTGATGGGACTTGCAAATTCAGCTAGTTACAACGGCAAGATGGAGTAAAAAATAAGTTTGAACATCTAAAAGAAAGAGGCTATAAGCTAAAAGGAAATAATAGCATGACAACAAAAACATTAGGGGGCTGGACCAAATTGGGTAAGACCTAAACATGTCATACAAAACAACAGCGTGTATTACCAATTTTACAAATAACATCTAAAAGAAACATTTGCAACTAAATAAGATAAACTTGGTTGGAGACTGTGGCAGAGGCAAAACCTGGCAAATAATTTGTGCTATAATGCAGAGTAGGAGCCACGGCCTCATCCAGAGAGATATTATTTTAACGTAGTTAATGGATGTTTCACTTTTGATTTTACAAATGGTTTCCTATTTTGTTCCTGAATCCTAAGAACAAGCATTAAGGTTTGAGGGTGTAAACTCTCTATATTTTTATTTAATTTACAATGGATATGGTGGGCAGGATCTAGAAACATTTGCACATTAGAAGTGCATTGAAAATGTGTGATCGATAGGAAATTAAACTGCCATCCATGCGTTACGTCTCTAGCAACCTAGGATTTAGTTGAATCTGTTTTCAAAAAGATTGGTTTATGCTATGTTAGGCCAGGAGCATGTGCATCTTATTCTAAGTGTTCTTGATTCCAGCAAAATTATTCATGTTATTGAGGGACTATCATTTGCATAATGTTTTTCCAGATCTAAAGGCTGAAATAAATGATGTTTATATCCACAGATGACCAAAAACGGTCAAGGGGACTTGAAAGCACAGCAGAAATAACATGGAGTGAAAAGAAGCTCCAAAAGAGGTTAAGTGAGAACATCAGTATCTAACTCTTCAACATAGGCCAGAAATATGTCATTAACTTTTATTGTCAATTAAAGATAACTACAAGGGAAGGGGTTATTGGAAAAATAATTGAAAAATTCAATAGATGTCAAATAAATAGGACAAGTGGGTGGGGAGGGAGGAGGTGTGAATATTGGGGGGGGTGGTGGGCTAGCTCGATTGGCTAAAGCATCCTGTTGTAGGAAAGAGGTCACGAGGTCTAGTCTCCCCCCCGTCCCCCGTGGTACCGGAGGGCGTGTCATGCCAGCATCACTGATCACGTGAAAAAAGTTTACCAGGCGCACTGCAGTTTATAAAGGGGCTACCTGATTCCTCTAAAAAAAAAGAAAGTAAAAAAGTAAAAAATAAATAGGACAAGCATTACAACAGAGGTATTGGATTCAAAGGAGATAAAAAGATAATAGAATAATAATAAGAAAGTTATTTGATTCAAGTTTAGACTAGAACATGGGGAATCCAATCTAAGACCTTTTCAGTAGACTTAAGAAATGTCATTATGTGTAAGTAATGAGCGAGGGCACAAGGAAATAATGCGAGAATGTGAAGGAAAACTTGCGATTGACATGGTCCCAGTGTACTAGATCAAGCATTGTGTCACTATGTTCTAACCAGGTATTCTGGAAGATTTTAGCTCTATTCCATTCATCCCGTAGTTTCTACATGACTCTGGCAGTGGGAGTTGGGATGATTAACTTCGTATTGATTTTGCTGTCAAGGACTTATCAGATCTAACAATATTATAAGGCTAATGGATCTATATGAAGCACATACTTCTGAAAATAAACCTATTAAAAGCTTAGTAGTCAACCAATAAAGTTACACATGTCATGAAAATTAAATGTGGGTGACTGAGAAAAAATTATAGAGAAGAAAATAACCAAATAATGGATTATAGAGGATCGCTTTCAAATGATGCGTTTAAATTGAAATGAAGTTGTGACCATGAATCATTTGCACTTTCTAGTTTTTATCTGGAGACATTGCATGAGTGACTGATTCAACTTGGTAAATTCTTTGAGAATTTTGATGGAAGACAAAAACAAGGAAGCTAGGAAATTTTTATGGGAAAACTTGGATGGTTTTTGCTGGGACATTCTTAATTGATTAGGACCAAATTGATGCCAAACTCAATCCATAAATGCCTGCATGATAAGTATAAATCCATGAAGTAATGCAGCAGTTCAGGATAGATGCTTACATGGCCACTGGTTGAAAGTTAAAGTCATAAAAGTGCTAGATGTGGGAAATTTAATCTTTCTAAATAAAGTTGCGGATATTTCATCAATCACCTTTATCCTCAAAACAAAGTTTAGAATCCATAAAATTTAGGCATTTCAAAAAACATTTGATGCTTTCCTAAATAAGTTTGTTGAAGAAATATTAACGTTTGAGGACTGTTGATCACTTGTATTGATTAATTGTCGTATTATGAACACTGAAAATGACCCTCAGACATGGTAAATGAAGCTGCCTGACATTGATCTATGAGGGGTTTATGGACTAGAAATGACTGCACAGAGGCTATATGGCTTTTCATTCTAGTACAAGAATATATATTTTTTTACTTTTTTTTTACTGTATGAATTCCTCTAACCTGCCAAGAAGCAGACATTTTGTAGATTGACATTTATACTTAAGAGATGGCAATTAGCAGTTTCCAGTTCCACTATGAAAAGGTTCTTAACTTATAGAGTTATCAAACTGTATTTTTAATTGCCCCTTATTCAGAGGCTATGCAGATCTGTTTTAGATCTGTATTTTGCCTGCCACAGGGTTATAACTTATTTTTGAGCTTCAGTTGTGGCCAGCATGTGCTAAAAGTTGGAGGATTCTAAATTGGTAATAGATTCGACATAAGTAGATATGCAGAAACTTACTTCAAACTTTTATTATTAATTAACATTTGTATCAAAATGCAGACCTGTACTAATTCAACTTGAGTACGAATGTGTATATGCAGATAAATTTTTACTAGACAGCAACTCATAGACTAATTAGTAATGGCAAGTTATGCTTTGGAATCTTGAATTGCTTTATTATCTTATCTGACACTACGTTTGGTTTGTGATCTAATCCTATGGTTAAGAAGTGAGTGTTTAGGATGTAGTGTGAAACAAGTATTTTGAACCAATCATAATCCATTGTGACATTGGGATTGGGAGGGTACTGATTATTATTCATATTCGTTGTACACTCAGTTAAAGAGGTTTATGACTCGACAAATTCTTCCAAGTCTCTGAGTTGAATGAAATGAATTAAGTAACCTGTGAGCACATCAAATGTTGTGGGTGGTATCTTGTTATTGTTTCATACTGGGAGAAGCTTATGATTAGCATAGGGTCTTGTGGAAGCTGGCTGCTTATTCTCATCCAATTCATTTGGGGAGGAATCAATGTCAATTCATAAGCTGTTTGGAGATCTTTAAGATGAAATGCAGTTAAAGGGCAGGAAGAAACTTGAAATTTTTAGACGGTAGATCCAGATTATATTTATGGGGTAGAATCTAGTTAAGAGGGACTAACAGTGGTACTGTTTTGCAATTTGAGGTTGGTTTGTGTATATTTAAGCCTTGTGATTCATTCTCTGAGGACAAAAATATATGTTATCCCCTTACACCATTCTAGTTGCCTAGCTAAGGACAGTTCTTATAGACATTTATATTCTATCATGGTTATTGCTATCATTATTTGTCATTTATTTAAGCAAAATGTTATGTTAAATGCTTGGCAGGTTAGGTTACTCAATAAATATTGAGCTAGTTTGTGTAGTCGTTACATTATGTTAGAGAATAAAAGTAAGTCAATATAATTCTGTTAATGAATGACATTTGTAGTATTTCAGTGTTTGAGTGATCGAATCCATTCTCATGAGGTTTGCATTCTACCAATTATGACAGGATTATAGTGAAATGGCATTAGCATACAGGCCTTCCCATGCTGATGCTACATATGACTTCAAATACGGTGTTCGTTCAGTTCAGGTATCATAAAACAGGTCCATTTTCCAAGCAATTTGTCCTTGTCATGTGAAATGGCTTTTAATTTCAAATTTAAACTTAATGATCTGTTCAACTATACTCTTATTGGAATGTTATGACAGCATATTTCATCATATTATATGGCTTTTGATTTGAAATATGTAGGGAGGGGGCAGATCTTCGGCAAGAGAAACAATAGGAAGAGTAGCTGCTGGAGCTGTAGCAAAAAAAATTCTTCAGCTAAAAGCTGGGACTGAGGTATGACCATGCTACTTATGAGCGTCATAATTTGCACCAATCCCCACTGCTAAGCACCAACTTAGGAAGAGGCACCAATCTCTTCTCTTAGGAAGCACCAACCTCCAAATGAACTTCTTCAATGAATGATAATCAATTGATTTGCCTTCATAAAGATCTTCTTGTAGATGATATGCTCTTCACAAATTTGATGCAATCATCTACATATACTTTCCTTCTCAAATCTGCATATATTCCTTTTCAAAATTGCATATACTCCCCTTTCAAATCTGATTATAACATATTCATATATCTGCTGCTATACTCAGAAATCTGCTCTTTATTGGACTGATTTATCATGTTACTTGCCAATAACTCCCATCTCACCTTCATTATATATTATCTCATATACCTCTTCACCAAGAGAGGCGATCCTTGACAAGGTGGTTGGCCTCATATAAAAACATTTTAAATTTATTTAATTCTCCCAAGGTGGCACTGAACTAGGTATGAGTCAGCCACTTTTTAAATTAATTTATTTAGTTTTATTTCCCCCAAAAAGGGGTGACTACCCAAGAGGGGTTGGCTTGCATGGAAAGAGGCGTCTCTTTCCAAAGGGTTGGCCTCAATATAATATTTATTCTTCCAATGTAAGGCACCACACAATTCAAGTTAAAATATATAATTAATTTCTCTTTCATAGTTGGCCAGCATGTGTATATGCATTTGAATGGGCGATTTAGTGGCCTTTGGCCTTAACGATTTCTTTGACATCAATGACAACATTTTTCAACAATTAGACCATGTATGATCAAACACCAGCAGCTTTACAAAAAACCATAGAAAGTAAAAAGACATCTAATGTTTAGAAAACAAGAATCAGTTTTATTTGTTAAAATTTTAAACAAAATAAATAGATTTATGGGTGTGTAGAGCAATTGGAAATCAAAGAACTTTTTTCCACTTTAATAACATGAAGCATTTTAAAGAAATATGTTTTCTGTCATGGTTAACCTTTTACCTGTTTTTACAAGAAGTGAAGATGGTGAACCTTGGTGTAGAGTATTTATTTAGAAAGTTATTTTATTAACATGAACAGTTTTTATAAAAAATAAATGAGGCCCACAGATAGAGGTATAGCTTTGAAAAATTAAATCAAATTTAAAATGGACTGAAATTGGGCAAACTTTCTAGAACAATGGACAAAGTAACATATCACTAAACATGATATTCTGATGTTTAAAAGTAAATTCAAAGGATAAGTTGAGAATATTGATTTAAAAGCACAAAGTAAGTGCTGTTCAGAAAACATACCTAGAAAAATGGAGAGTGTTTGTGTTCTTGTAATCATAATCAAACTCTTTTACAAAAGTTAAGAGTTTAAAGGAAGGGAAAAAGATGTTGCAACATAAAGGAAACTGATATGCTGATAAACAGACTTCCATTCTTGTTATAGATTTCAATACTAGACAAACAGTTCAAACAAATGGATTTGTATCCAATGATTGATATTTTGTCAAATTAATTCCAATTATGAAGCTATTTAATCACATTTAACCAAATTTGCCAAGTCTTGAAGGTTCTGAATATCAGTCAACAAGATACAAAGAAACTGCAGGCTGAACCCTACTGGTACCTTTTCTATTGTGAAAGTTTCTACCTCCATGACAATGTTTGGAATACTTTAATGTTTCTCAGAAATCCTTATGGGTGTTGAATCCAAGTTCTTAAAGAAACCCTTGTAGTTCATGTCAACAATATTAAGTAAATTTAATTTGAGTGTTAGTTAGCAAGGATACTTGATGCCTATTGATATTGATCTTAAGACTTAGATGGATCGAATCTGATCTCATGTATCACTAAACTAGATATTTATTAAAGTCATATTGGTTATCGTATTCTAATGGTGCTTGGAACCGAAGCCTTGTAAAACTTAGGAGGGCATGTTATTGACCTTGAAAATAGATGTCCTGTCAAATGCGCCTCTTGATCTGTAGATAAAAAATCTATCACCCTATTCATTCATGCCCACCTTTGAGACTATATGTTCCTTTTTTTATTTTTTATATTTCAATAGGCATTGCACCTTGAGCACAGTCATTTCAAGAGGTTCTTTTGTGTGGACCTCTTAGGGCTTGGCACATAAATTGTTTATCATAATGCAGCAAAGGAAATGCTCATGAATTTTGTCCAAATCTATAAAAGGTGACAGCCTACTGCAATTTCAAGGGTGTCCATGTCACTAGAAACCTCTTGACAAATATTAAAGGCACAAGATAGCAGAGTACTTAAGAGTAGAGTGGTGACCCTGTATAGATCACTCAGCTCCAGTGCACAAAGCCAGTTGGTGATTCAAATAATCTGTTTCAGCCTATAAGAACAGAAGATGATGATTCTACTACTCTTACTAGTAGGCACACCACCCAATCCTCTAGGGTTCCTCCCAGGCTACTCTTTTGTTGTAGTGCTCAGGCAATATTGTTCCAAACCCTTATATTAATACTCTAGTGGTACCTGTCACTGTTCGTTCCCATCATCTGATGCAACCAACTAGGGTCCTCAATGCCACTGAGTTATTTAAATAAACCACTTACTCCGAGAAAATCATGCAAAAACCTTGGATTTTTCCTCCCATTGAATGTATCTTAGTTTTTACTGTTTGATGTATCTTAGTTTTTACTGTTTGATGTAACTAACTGCTACCTGATAGTTTATGCAATATCTATTGAATCGAGGTGTCCCTTTTTCAAAGATATGCATTTCATGGTAGTTCAATTCATTCATGACTTCAAATAGCCTGTGTGCCTCATTCACTGCCATGGTGTAAGCTTTTAACTTATGCATAAATGATAAAAATGGAAGTTATATTTCTTAGTAACTATGAAACCTGGAAACCATTATCAGTCTGATTTTCACCATAATATTTCTATATGGGCTCTTTGCAGGTCTGCTTATAATAAAGCCCATATGAAGATACCGCCTCATCTTTTAAGGAAATTGTTTTGAAAAATTAGTTTTTGTTTAATATTTAATGTGATGATTGGTGAAAGATGAATTGTATTTTTGATTTCGTAGGACGAATCATTTGTAGTTAATTTTTTTTGGCTGAGAGAAGGGATATGGTGGTTTGGATTTCTTAGAAGATAAGATACAGTGACTCTGAAAGGTAGTTTTATGGTTGTCCCCTGTTTTGGCATTTGCAGGTTTTGGCATATGTATCACAAGTTCATAAAGTTGTTCTCCCAGATGGAACTGTTGATCATGATACGTTGACTCAGGCTAAGGTGCATATACAAATTAATCTGTTTAGCTTGCTAAGGATTTGGCCTTTGGATTTTTCTCTAAGTTCCTTGCAAAGGTTATGGATAAAATATAAATTTATTGATTTACATTTTCAACTAGTTAATTTTCTGAACCCTGATGCAATTAACAAAATGAGAGGGACTGGAATATTCTTGGTTGTCGAAGTTTTAGTTATAGCCAGGAAAATATTTTGACTGACTTTTGTATTTGATTGGCTTATTTGATCGGAATCATCTCCAAATATAGGAGAAATGTGACTTCATTTATGTTATTCACATTTTTTCAACATCTGATTCTTTTCCAATTTGAAATCATTGGCAGATTGAAAGTAATATTGTCAGGTGCCCAGATTCTGTATATGCTGAAAAAATGATAGATGCTATAGATGCTGTTCGCATAAAAGGTGATTCTGTTGGAGGAGTTGTTACCTGCATTGCAAGGAATGTGCCTAGGGTATGCAAAGTCTCATTGTTATTGCTAGAGCCTAGAATCTCATTTATTAATATTGGTCAAATCTGTTTAATTATCCATGATTTGATTCATTTGACAAATATGTTATCAAGATAAACCTTCATATAGCTTTTTTGATAGTTTTGGTGCTATTAAACTTGGCTTTTCCCAGGGACTTGGTTCACCTGTATTTGACAAGCTTGAAGCAGAGTTGGCAAAGGCTGTTATGTCCCTACCTGCAACCAAAGGATTTGAAATTGGCAGTGGTTTTTCAGGTGGTTAGCTAACATGATTTCTGTTCATTATACAACATCTAAAAATTGTGTTGCTTATGCATTTTAATCTTCTCAGACCTTACAGTTTTGATCGGTCATGTTTGCCAGGTACTCTGTGTACTGGTAGTGAACACAATGACGAATTTTACATGGATGAGATGGGAAATGTTAGGACCCGAACTAATAGATCAGGTGGTATACAGGTACTGCTTTGCTACCATTGAAGTTAAAGCCAAAAATGTAGTCTTGCTTTATTTTTGGAGTATTCTTGAAATTCATGTCTTTATTGGGTTGTGGATAGGGTGGGATATCTAACGGCGAAATGATAGTAATGAGGGTTGCCTTTAAGCCCACATCAACCATTACGGTAAGCTGTTGGTAAAGAAATATGAAAACCCTATACTATTTTAGAGAAACAGTTTTATGAACTTGTATTTATTTTTTTACTCACGGAAACAAAATTATAATCTAGATATTGTGCTTCATTATATTTTCTTTTCCTGTATGTAATACTGCAAATGTTTTAATAGGTTATAAACATTCTCAAGAATGGCAATAAAGTAGCCTTAAGTACAACTTTTTTTCATTGGCTGCTCATTTCAAGAGTCATGTCATAACACACACACACTTCTGTTACCCTTTTCTCAAGTTAGTTTATATATTTTTTAACTTTAAATAGTTCCCTATTGCTTCAAAATTGTACACTTTGTAAATTGTTTTCGAGATCCATTGCTTGGAATCCCTAGCTTGAGGAAACTGAGGATGGATGTCTGCTCAGACTGCTTATAATTATGATGTAAACATCTAACGTTTAGATTTATGTGATTTCATTTGTTTTTAATATTTATTAATACTTATATTGCTTGTGTTATTCATTCCAACTTCTATAGAAGTTGGATGAAAATCTTTAAGAAGGTGACCAAGCAGGATATGCTTTTGTTCTTCTATTCTTTTTTAATATTTTATTTCTCAGTCACGATACATGTATAGTGGAGCCATGGAGAGTGGAGCTTCTCCATCTAGCTTTAAGACCCCACCAGGCTTGAAAAGTAGGGTGATGGGTTGGTCATCCTGTCTAATTTAAACATGTTTTCCAAACAGCATGACACTCATAGATCAGGTCAATCCAGCTATCTGTTGTGAGCAAATGTATGGATTTGGCCAGGAAAAACATTAAACAAACAACTAAATAAACAAGTTGAGTTTTGTGTTTTCCCCAAATTTAGTCGAATGCACCCGTGCACATGCCATAAACACCATCTTGCCAAATCTTAATTTTGAGAAGTGACTTGTTCCCCAGGTTGGAATCAAAGTTAGGTCTAAGGGAGGGTACATTGTCCTTTCTGCTTGTGAGAAAAAAAATGAAGTAAGCCCAGAGAAGAGATGTTGGCTCTCTTTTCAGACAAAAACTAAAGGTGTGACAAAAAAGGGTTAGTAATCCATTTTTTTTCCATGGGCAAATTAGATGCTTGGAATTTCTGAAACATTGGCTGGAAAGGAATTGAGTGAAAAAGTGGTGAATAAGGGATGCCCGTTACTTCATCCCATATGAAATTTGTAATTTGGGGAAAAGATGATTCTCCCTTCTCGAAGAAACTGTTTTCTACTCCAGATTTTTTTTTTAATTTCTAAAGTTTCTTCCTGATGGCTTTCCTAATTTTTTTCCTTGAATGGATTTTTATTATACCTCCTCAACAAGGAACTCTCTTGTTCCCCTCAAAAACCAGTTGTTTAATGAATGGGGAACTTGTTTCTTGACCAGCTCTGTTTTGAAGTATTGGAGAGGTGCAGTGGGAGTGTAAATGGAAATGTGGTCAAGAAAGGGTGCTCTTCCTTTCTTCTCCTAGGTTCACACTAAGGGAAAGGGAAGTTAGTGAAAGACTGGTGGAGGAGGGACGCCCTTCCCTTCTTTGCATATAACATTCTAATTTGGGAAAAAAGGAATGATTTGCTTCTTCCTGTGAAAATTGTATTTTAATATTTTCAAAAGCTTATCAAATTAGAAATGACTATCCCTTCTTCCTGTGAAAATTTCAAAAGTTCTTTCAAAATTCTCCTCTTCAAAAATTTCTTCTTAACATTTTCCCAAATTGTTTCCATGACTCAATTTGGAAGATATCACCCTAATAAGGAGGTTTTATAGTCCTGCTTACCCAAAAATCAGTTGTTTAATGAATGGGGAGTGTGTTTAAACCTTGCTCTACAACTACCAATTGGAAAAATATGTAGCTCTCGTTGACTTGTTGGGTGGACATTCCTTTGTAATCTTGTGAATACAAATATTTTTTCTGGGGGAACTAGGGCCAAGTCTTCCACTGAATGCAAAATCTCTAAGTTACTAGTTCAGTTAACACCAATATGCAATATTTTTCGGTGCTGGCCCTGTTTTGGGTTCATTTGTACAAAAACATAAAAGATCATGAATATATACATATTTTAACCATGTACAAAGATTTAATGTCTCTAAATTGTATATACATTGGATACATATTATAAACTAGCATATCTATCTTTACAAAAATCTATCCAAGAGATATCCTTCTATTTCACTTATATATGACAAATTGATTAAAAAATAGACAAATAATTTTTTTGTAAAGATAGATATGCTAGTGTTTAATTATTTATAATCATTTTATTTTAATTAATCATTTAAAAAATTATAACAAAAAGAGTCCACATATTATAAAAACAATTTTATTCGAAAAAAAATGCTATTACAAAATATTAAGACAACCAAATCACAATTTACAAAAAAAAAGGTTTAAAATTGTAAAAAAAGCAAAATCTTTTAAAAGATGGTTTTTGATTTTTAAATTTAACTATATTTGATTCAACATCAACATTTTGGATTGTATTGAAAGATTTCTTATCAATATAAATAAATAATATGTAAACATTTTTATTTGAAACAATGCAAAATTACGAAGAATAAAAAACAACTACAATCACCTTAAAAAGGGAAAAACATTAAGAGAATTAAAATGTCCCCAATCCTAATTTAACCTTAGAGCCTTGCTATAACTTTAGTAAGGTTAAATTGCCAAATATTTAAAATTCTATTAAGTGAAACTACAAATTGCAATGGCAAAAAGATTTTTTTTGTATTTGCCATTCTTTTAGAAATCACTATTTAAAACTAAAACTATTTTGATTTAAAAGAGAAACTTACCAAAAAGATTTGCTTTTTTATATTTGCCATTCTTAAAAAAACACTATTTAAAATTAATCAACTATTTTTGGTTTTTTATGTACATGGATCCTTGCTTCCATCCATCTCCCACTGTGACTGTAGAACGCCTCTTGACGTGATGAAACATATATATATATATATATATATCAGCAAAATCTTCAACCTATTATAAATATATAGCTACTTCAATTTATAAGTACCCAATGTGGTGGACACTTAAAAGGTAATAATGTGAAGTTATTATTGCCTTTTACAAAGAAATGCAGCAGGTAATAACAACACCAAAACACTCTCATTTTTTTGCACATACTCACTGGCCATCATTGGACAGAAAAGTAATGGTGTTCCAACCACATTCTACTCATCTTCTGATTGTGATTTATCTTCCGTCTCTATTCTACTTCTTGTGTTGGTTCTACTATCTTGCCTTACCAAAGGATCCCGCTCCCATCTTTGGCACATCTCTAGCCTCTACTCTATAACGGGGGAGGATCTGCTGGACCTAAATCGACAGAATCAACTGCTTGTAACTCCTTTTGCATCCTAAACCTTGTTGTTTGTGGAAATGCAGTTGAGCAGAGAAGTGCCCTACCTATAATGATGCAGAAACCATTTGCCAGCAATTTTATGGTGGTTTTGTTTGTTATTTCCACAAACAACAAGAGTTTATGGTTTTTGTTTATTATGGTGGTCTTGTTTATTATTTGATGGTGGTTTTTCTTGTTTATTATCTAGTGCCCATTCAACACAAACAGAGAGGGATGGAAACAAGTGTAAGAGATATAAAATCGCAGAGGCTTGTCCATGTGAGCATGTGTGATATGTTCTCAATGCTGGGAGGGGAGGCCTTTAGTTCTTTAGCTTTTGCTAACTACCTATTAACACTTGGGAAAACCCATTATAAATTATATGATGTATTTGAGAAATCTCTATAGGATGTTTTTTAAAGGATCGCTTCTAGGAGATTGATAGAGATGCAAAGAAACTTCTAAAGTCTCCTAACATCTAGAGACATCCCCACATAGGTTTCCAGTATGGGACATGCTTCCAAGACGGGACATAAGTCTCTCAATGTTCAGAAACTATAATTTTAAGGGCACTACAAAGTATAATACATGAGTTGAGAGTAAAAAAGAATGAATTATTCTTACTTGTTCCATTTGTTATTTTCAACTGTTTGAACTTATGTTTTAGAAAGTGAAGTTGCGGATGTATTATTTCCTAATAATGAATTTTTCAATTTTTTTTGTTTGTTTTAATACATTTTCAGAAGAAACAAATGACTGTCACCAGAGGTAGGGAGGAGACAGAACTTCAAGCACGCGGTCGTCATGATCCATGTGTGGTACCTAGAGGTGCACCTCCTTTCTCAAATTATATACATTTGATTAATGGTTTTGTTGAGTCTAGTTGGAAGTAGTTCTTTCTCAGAGTAAAAATCAGTTTTATGGAATAAATATTATTGACTTCTAAATAGAATTGCAGAGTGGAAATTGAATCAGTACTGGAGAAATATTTTTAGCACACATGGAACATAGAGATTTCCTACAAATAGTCTACTTTCATTTTTTAAATAGATTTTTAAAGTCTTCATTGATTGGATATGCAGCTGTGCCCATGGTTGAGGCTATGGTGGCTTTGGTGTTGGCTGATCAATTGATGCAGCAGTATGCACAGTGTGAGTTGTTTCCTGTTAATAGTTCACTTCAAACACCACTGGATGTGCAACACGTGACACCATTAGAAATGGCCCTTTAGAATCGAGAAATGACATTGGAAGTGACATCTTTATTTTTGGATCTGCTATGTTATATTTTGAGAAACAGAAATTAATGAAGATTGCTTGTTTGGAGTTGATATTATTTAACCACCAAGTTGAAGTATTTGTATCTATAGAAGACCATCTACAAGGAAACTTAAAACATCAACACTTTTTCTATTCATAGCATTCAGGCATTCAATGTATGTTATAGAATAAAAGAGATGGTTTTCTTTTGTGGAAGAGTACTTTGGAAATAAACTGGATACGGCTGATAAGATAGAACATGATGCCTGTGCACATTATGGTGCACATTTGTATACTTAAGCTCAAATAAACAATTTAATGAGCAATTCATAGTTCCAGAGGCTGCCAAAGCAAGGATATGAGGCTGGTTTCTGTATAATGGGTATGTTATGTTAACGTTGACTTGTATAATTGACTTTTTTTGTTCACATCTTCTGCAAATCTGTTGCAGATTAGCTCCCACACTTGGTTTGTGTCCCCATTTTTTTGGTATACTGCATGTTATGATTTCCATTGGGTTAACGTGTATGGTAATACAATTGGCATTCCCATTCACTGGAATTGGAGTTTGGTTCATAATACATGAATGATCATTTACAAACAATGCAAAGACAAGATAGCTAGGAGTTTAATCTCGTGTTTTGATATCTGAAATTATCTATAACCTTTCAACGTAGTACATTTTTGGTTAATCTAATTATTTATTTAAAAAAAATATTCTTTTTGATATTTCTGAATTTCTACATTACTAACTTACGGCGTGTTCTCTCATTTGTATAAAATCTGGGATTTAGAGAAGCAATTTTGATATTTTTGTTTCCCTATTCCTCACATCTACAATATTACCTTCATCTGCTAAAATACAGAATGTATATGCATGTTAGAGATACAGACATGCCACACCCAGAGAATAGTGGCAAGTTGTTATCAGTGCAAAGTAGTCATGTAAGTTCTCCATCGCATTAAGCAATTAGATCTATCTATCCTTCTAACAAAGATGAAAATGATTGTAATGTTAAAATTTAATCAAACTGCTGATTAAAACATAGACTAACCACTTTTGCAATCTGAATTGTTGGGAGCATGCGGAAGTGGTGGCTAACCTCACTATAAACCTTTTGGAAGGGCAATAGTTTATACTACAGAAAAACACTCTGATCTTGGGTTCTTCCAACGAGTTATTATTTTTGGTTAAGGAAGCTTTACACGGGTCACGATGATATATCCTTCTTGATTATATACTAATTAAAGATGATGGTCATTTCTGGCAGGTAATATATGAAGATCGGAAACTATTCCTTATCAGAGCAATTATTGCTACCTACCTTAAGCCCTCTAAACATTTTTAATACTCAAACTAGTGCCACATAGTGGCTTAATAGTATTGTAATTATCGTTTTTTAGATTTGATAAAAATTAAATGTAAATTTTATTAATGTGAATAAAAATAAATATAAGTTTTGTTAATTATAGTGTTTTAGTAATGTTAATTAGTTATTTTAATGACCTAACTCTAACCCTAACTCATAGCTTAACTCTAATTCTATCTCTAACACTAACCCTATCCCTATCCCTATCCCTATCCCTAACTCTAACCCTAACAATAAATTTTAAACCATTATCTTAATCATAAACCTATCTCTAACCCTAACCATGATGGTAACACTATTCATAACTATCAGCCTAATTTTTATCACTAATATTTAAATAAATAACATATTAAATAAATGTTATATTACAAATTATTATATATTAAATAAATTTTATAAATATAATAAATACTAAAAATCATTAAAAGTTAGATATTACATGTTGACAATGTTTCTTCTCTTATTATTAATATAAAATTGTTATATTAAAATGATTATTTATTACAAGTTTATTTTTAATTTAATATATATATATCAAATTTGATTCATAATATACATAAGTGCAACTATATCTCTTCATTCAAATCAATAAGTGTTAAATATTAACGAATCAATGATTATAGATGGTATGATTTTTTCAAGGTCCATGAATGATAGAGTAAACATTTCTAGATTAAACTATGTATGTTATTTTGAATTGATGTTTTGAACCACACTGAATGATTCATGGTAGGAAGAGGATAATGAAGAATATGAATGTAGAAATGACCTTAAGAAGAGTTAAGTGGTGGGAGACGATAGGGAGGAAGGAGATTGGAAAACGAAGTAAAAGTGAAAATAGGCGAAAAAATGATGAAGACATAATAGAAGAATGAATGATATAGTGAAAAAAAAAGAGTTAAGTGGTGGGAGAGTGTAGGGAGGGAAGAGATTGGAAAATGAAGTAAAAGTGAAAATAGGCGAAAAAATGATGAAGACATAATAGAAGAATGAATAATATAGTAATATAATATAACACAAATAAATGGATCAAAAAAGGTTAAAGTTAAATGTCTTAAACAATGAATAAATAACTCTAATGACCTTATCCTAACCCCAACTCAATGATTAATTATAGGAAGAGGATAATGAAGAATATGATTGTAGAAATGACCTTAAGAAGAGTTAACTGGTGAGAGAGGGTACGGAGGGAGGGTATTGAAAAATGAAGTAAAAGTGAAAATAGGAAAAAAATGATGAAGACACAAAAGAATGAATAATATAATAATATGATATCACAAATAAATGGATCAAAAAAGGTTAAATGTCTCAAATAGTGAATAAATAACTCTTAAGAGAAATATAAAGATGAATTATATAACAAAATGATTGAGGAACAATTGCCAAAATTATTAAAATAAATGAAAGAAGATATCAAGGAAAATATACTAAAATTTAAAACAATAGTATAGATTAACATGTAGATTTGTGTATAGAGCGATGGCACCAACAATTTGATTTCTAAGAGGCGACTAGGGTAGGTAGAGTCTGCAGGGGAATGCATCTCTGGTGTTTGAGGTTGCTACTCTAAGCAATGATGACACCAAAGAGTTTGGAGGACGAGACAACCATAAGAGTCTAGCAAAGCAGCCATCAGTTTTTGCTTTTGAAAATGGAAGCCAGTTACAAATGCAACAAGGCGACGCCATGCCAGGTGGTGTTGGAGCTTCTAAGGGCTTTAAAAAGCCAAGAGTAGAGGAAAAAAAATCTGGGCATGCTAGGGCAGAGAAAAACTCAAGCGGAAGACCTGTCGAGGGAAATGGTGGGGAACCTGCTACCTAGGTTTTTTCTGATGCAAATCACCTTGGAAATAGATGGAGAGCTGGAGAAAGAAGTGGCCTTCAATGGAAAAGTTTTCTCTGGTGTGGGCCTGATTGGGAGGTTAAGGGGTCTCTGGCCATGCTTGCCTGATCTTCACAAATGGATCTCAAATTATTGGAAGCCCTTGCTGGAAGGGTATGTTTAAATTTATCCAATGGCTAGAGGCTTTTTTATTGTTGTTTTTGAAAAAGAATAGGATAGAAATAAGATTCTTTGTGATTATCATTGGGATTGAGAAGAAAAACATGTGTTTATGTTAAAGCCATGGCATCCGACCTTCAACCCAACCACAAAAGTTTTTAAGAGGGTCCCCCTTTGGGTGAGACTTCCTAACCCCCCCTACAGTTTTGGTTTGATGCATGTTTGGAGGCTATAGGGAACTCTTTAGGAGACTTCATAATGGTGGACGAGGGTTCTTCAAATCTTATGCACTCAACTTATGCTTGGATTCTGGTAGAAATGAACGTGTCCAAGGTACTCTTGAAGGAGATTCGACTAAAATCTTCAAAGGGCTGTTGGGTGCAACCCTTGGATTATGAAGGGGTGCCCTTTAGGTGTAAAATCTGCCATCAAATAAGGCACCTGGTAGTTGAGTGTGCCAAACGTAGATTTGATAAACCTACTTCTTGGTGGAAAGATGCATCCACCCAACACTACATAGTGGAGAAACATGAGGGGAAGAAAGAGAGCTCTCAGTTGAAAGGCTCCGAGGAGGAGAGCCAAGCATCAAAGGAACCAATTCAGGTAGAGAAGCCGTTGTCGCAGGAGGCAAGAAGTGAGGAGCAACAACAGATTCAGACGACCTCAACTCTAAAAGGGATTGTGGTTGAAGTCAAGGAAATATCTTTCAAAACAAGGGCTGCAACACTAGAATGTTGAGAAAAGAAGAGTGGTGTGAGACCTCAGTCGAGAGATGCTGAAAAACGGAAGGCTAATGATCAACATCAACAAGATAGTAAAGAGAATGTAGCTTGGAGGAGTCCCTAGGTTTCATCTTTGGCTTGGCAGAAGGAGGCCACAAGGGTCGAGGATGAGTGGCAAATGGTCACGGGGAAGAAAGCAAAGAAGGAGAAGAAGAAAGCTTTTGCTATGGTCTTGGGATCCCAAACTAAAGAAATATTAAAGAAAGCTTCAAACCTTTGACCTATTAATAGGTCTTTAGGGACTTTGATTTTAAGCGTAGCAATTAGCTGCACTTAAGCCTTTTGCTTTTGTATGGGAAGGTTTAATTCTAGTTTTGGGGGTAGTTCTTTGGATCATATTTTAGGTTTGGGTGGGGTCTAGTAGAGGTTGTAATTGCTGTCAAGTATTGGAATTAACTTTGTAATCTATTTATTTCAATCTTCAATAAAGTACACCTTATTACTTATAAAAAAAAAACTTAAAACAATAATAATTTAACCAAAGAAAAAAGAAAAATGATGAGATTATATATAAAATATAAATTGGAAAATTAAATAAATGATTCAATTAAAATAAAAAAATAGATGGTTAAAATACAATAGATGATAATATATATAACCTATAATATATATTAATATAAATAGATAAAACCATAATAATTTATATAATATATATAAATATAGATTAAAGGAGAACCTACAAAATACAATAACCTATCATATAATATATTACCTACACAATGTAGATTAACTTATTTACCTACAAAATATTAGCTTCAATAACATAAGATATAAATAGAAATAATATATATAAATTCTACATTAATATAAGTTATATATAAATTAATATTATCTAGGTTGTATATTATATATAATAACGACCTAAAATAACATATGTTATCTTGTATACCTATATATTATAGGTTATTATAATTTTTTTGGAGAATCTATATATATAAATTAATATAAAAATATACATGATGAAAAAATTTATTAATGAAAAGAAGGAGAGCATATAATAATTAAATTATACCATAAAATATTAAAACATAGATAACACACATATTAGTCTAATAATACAATTTTTATTTTATTTTATTATTTTAATAGTGTGAATCTAAATCTCTATAAAATAGCTAATTGATTTTTGTGAGATTTTCTTTAATAAAAAATAACAATTACATTCTTAAAAAAGTCAAAATAAGTAACATTTATTTATTTTAGAAAGATTTAATGAAATGACTTTATAATGCAAAAAATGAAAATCATTCTTTAAAAAAATGTTTACCTTGCTTTCCTACCTTGCTTTCCCTACAAATGGGTCGATAACACACATAAATTTTTAACCAATCATATGCACAAGAAATAATTTTTTATAATTTGTAAAGTTAAATATTTTACAAGTTGACTTTAGAAAATTGAATTTTATTTTAATTTTTTAAAAATATTGTTTTTGATTAGTTGAAAACTAAATTATTAATAACTAGTTGACTAAAAAATGCCAAAATCATTACAATAGTACCATGCCAATGGCAAGTACTAATAAGTTGTAATAGATCTCTAAATATAGGGTGTTCTCGATTATCAAAGGGTTAAATTGAACCTTTGTAATGCTTTTTTAGTTGGAAAGTAATGATAATATTGAAATGGCGAAAAAGTGGGATGGATGCTATCATATGGTTGTGGACATATAGCATAACCACTTCTCCAATTTCATTCAAGGATAACCCTAGAGATCTCAATGCAAAGGAGAAAGAGATCTTGCAATAGGGTTGTCCTAGGGGTTGAATGCAAACTAATAAGGGGTTCACCACCAAGTAAGAACTTGGAAAGACAAATGCAATGCAAGTTGAAATGCAAAACCCTAATTCAATACAATGACCTACCAAATGACCTAGAAATATAAATGAAATAGAACAAAAAAGTAGTGAGGTGAATGGTGTGCACCTGGAAATATGGAAGCATCTGATTGCAGCTCTAAAACATTGGAAAATTTGACTTTTTTGACCTATTGAGACTCATTTGCCAACCTAGGCGAATCAGTCCCAAATCTAGATTTTTGCATAAAAGCATGTTTCAGGAAAAAAAGGTATCTGAATTTGCAAACAGATCTGGAAAACACCTACAATGGGACTCATTCACCACTTTTGGTGAATCAATCCCATTTCACTTTTTCGAGAATTTAAAGTTCTGATCTGCACTTCAACACCTACTCTTTCCTTCCAACTTGAATTCTAGATTCAAATATGCGAAAAGACTTGCAAAATAGAATATAAACTTGATTTGCTAATGGGGGGTTTTCCTTGGTCAAACCCCTAATTTGGTAATTAAACCTTGATGGAAATGATGAAATGTGCATGCAGATAGGAATGTAAACCCTAGCCTTAAGTGTGTCTAAGACTAGGAAATCTGAAACAAAATGCAATCCGATTCTAATATGTAAGAATATGATGCAAGAATGGAAACATGAAGATAGATGACTCACTTGGAGAGATCTCTAATCACCCCTAATGAACTCTAATGATGCTTGTACCTTCCTTAGGCTGAATGTAGAGTGATAATGGAGGATTGAATCGCTTAGGAAACAAGTCCTTAGGCTTGGCTTGATGGCTAGTTGCATCTCCCCAACCTAGAATCCATCATGATTCACCATAGACAACCATGATCAACCCTTGACAATGTTAGATCTTGAGTGAAAGTGAGCTTGACGACCTGCAAAAGCACTTTAATGCTGCTCCAAGACTTCAACTTTGCTTGCTTTTGAAACTTGAATGCTCTTGCTTGAATATTCTTAATACTTGCCTCTTGAATTTTCTCTTGAGAATGCTTTCTTAGATTTGTTATATGATAAAAATGACATAGAAACTTGCTTATATAGGCATTAACACCTAATTGACCATTATTTAGATCTCAAAGGCCGACCTTAGCCAAAGTTTGAATTAAAAAGGTGATTTTCCTGCTCAAAACTTAAAAATACCCCAAATGGGACTCATTCTCCTAAGGTGGCGAATGGGTCCCACCTAGGGGGACTTATTCGCCCAAGGTGGCGAATGAGTCCCACCCTAGCTTTTTGAGGTGGGTTTTCAAGATTTTTGGTGTTTAAAATGATTTTGTTAGGTTTTTAGTTGAAATAAGTCTCAAGATCCGAAATAATGGGTCTTAGGGGCCTATTAATGATGAATTAAAGGGGTAATTAATGCAAAGGTACTAAAATAGGTCCAAATTAAATGAGAAATTGCCCTATCTCCAAGAAGGGGGGTCAATTTCCATCATTACATCTAGCCTCCACTTTAGCGCCTATATGACTCTACGTATATATGTAAGCTAAAGGAATCCGAACAGTACACTTTATTTCATAAAAGGATATACACATGAGTTTAATCATAGTACAAGAGAATGAAACCCCCACTGTAACTATCTGCAAAACCATAATGTTGGGAACCACATCCTGCAACATGAATTCATTAGGTGTCCAAAAATCCTCTTATCTAACTTCTTCTAGAAATCAAATTCGAGGGTAGATGTATACCCCCTTGATTCCACTTGATTTATGGAGGTGGAATCAAGGTAGCATTCTACCCACATCGAATAGGATAGGTCATATCATAGGGTATTTCCAAGTACCATACCACATAGTGATAGACATTTGATGAGAATGGGGGCAAAATCACGATTCCAATGCAACAAATGATGTCGAAAATGAAGCTCTCTAGCATTCGTTATGTTGATTTAAATGAAAGCACTTTTTTAACCCTAATATAGTAAAAACCCTAATTTTAACTTATATAGGAGCAAAAAGTGAAGTAAATTCTAACTATTTTGTCATTTAACTTTTTTTAGCTTGAGAGTGATTGAAGAGTAGTTGAAGATGTCAAGCTGATGAGACTATAGGCCTACGAGACTAGACATCCTACGAGACCAGGTGGCACACGACAAGCACTATCATGAGGTGCATTGATTTTTCTACCTTAGCTCTATCCTTATGCATTTATTTTATGATTTTTACACATTTTTAGGTTAATCTATGGCCTTGATTTTTTTTTCACAAAGTGTCCACTTTTTTCGCAAAGTGCCCTTTTTTTGCAAAGTGTCCCTTTTGTTCACAAAGTGTCCCACTTTTTCGCAAAGTGTCCCATTACTTTGCGAAGTGTCCCAAACGGGGTCTAAAGTGTCTAGGACTTTTAGGAGAGTACACTAGAACAAATTTAGTACACTTTTTTTTATTGTTGATGTAAAAATTTAAGAGTTTAGACTGCTTATAGGACATTTTTTTCTTTTCTTTTTTGTTAGATTCCCACTCGCTCGCGACAACGTTTGGGTGGCAGATAGATTAGCCTCCTTTGAGACTTAGTCCCCACTCTTTCAGCAGAGGACACAAAGATTTAGTAGACCACAAGATTATACCGGGCGTACCTCATTCCCCCATGACATACCATGATCCTATATTGATGGAATTAGCAGAGTGATGGGTCATAGATACATGTAGATTTCATCTTCCTACCAACAAGATGACCATTACGCTAGAGGACATACATCGTATGCTTCGAGTTCTGATTCGAGGTGAGAGTACGTTTTCGAGCATAGCAGTCATTCCGGGAGATGAAATACAACATGCAATACTGTCTGGGAGGTCTAATGCATGATGAGAGGGTGAGACCATAGATAGATCTAGTGATGCTGCTATACTCACGGGCCCCACTGGGTACACAAATTATGATGTTGACGGTAGCACTAGTACTCATGCCTAATGGCTAGGGAGCACACTTAGAGGGAGAATTAGTACACATGATTTTGGGGATGATAGAGCACTCGACTGTGTACGCCTGGGGGTGCAACATCCTAACGCATCTGTATTATGATCTTGGACAATTTGTATTTCGAGAGGTGCACAACATGGTACACCTCCCAAAATACAAATCGTCCAATATATCACGTGTACCAGACCGTTAGGGTTCCCATGTCTGATAGCCTTAGGGTATCCTCGGGCCTTCAACTATCTATTGCGAGAGTTTTGGCAGTATGGTGACTTGCACTTTTGGAGAGTCCAATTTGAACAACTGGAGGAGGATGAGATCCTTTGGAGACCTTATCAGCTTGTCCTACAGTGGTCAAATGAGACTCGATAGATGAGGAGATTTTAGATGGAAAGGTTCTTGATAGACATACATGATTACATAGTACGACCTTTCTATTATGATCGCATCATGCGACAATTTTGTCATCTTTAGATAACACCCAGGGCACGACCCTTTTTTAGGAGATTAGTACGAATTTTCCAGAGACTCGATGATTCTAGACAATTCACTACCAAGGATGTTGTCTATAGCGACTCCGAGTTCTCAGATCATGATATGCCTTCCGTCTCTAACAATGATGACGTCGGTGCCACAGATGGCTATGAGGAGTGGTGGACAGTATCACAACCAAATCTCATATTCTTGATGGATGAGCCGATAGGTGATGGATGGCCAATCCTAGATAAGGGAGATGAGGTGAAGGATAGGGCTAAGGAGACACGCTACAAGGCTGCAAACATATTTATATATGTGATAGATGAGGAGTATGATGAAACTGTAGATCCTGACTGTGATGGCCAGAAGGAGGATGAGGAGGGGGAGCAATCCATGAGTGAGAGTGGCGAGGCAGTAGATGAGGGTATAGTGGGCCACAAGTGGGGATATCCATCTCCCATTAGTGTTACTAGATCACGAGGAGAAATTGCAATAGGAACCAACACCCATAGCCATGGAGAGGCTAACACATCCTCCATGCCCCCTACACACGATGAGGCTGATTTCACAGAGCTTGCTAGAGAGCTAGGTGATGATATTTTATTTATTGTTATGCTTTAATTTTATGTATACGGGTAAGTGCATGGATCTGTGACAAAATTTTGGCTCTTAAGATGTTACTTTTTTTTTGAAATCAACAAAAAATGATTTGCATGAGAAAATGAAGATAGCTACGCTCAAAATTTCAAGATGCAACAAGAAAAAAAGTTGAAGTGCTCCGAGTCTAGTTTCTAAGCTACTAATTTTTTTTGAAATTAATGAAGATTAAGGGTCTCAAAAGGGGGGGGAAAAACAGGTCCTATTTTTATAAAAAAAACAACATAGCACCTAAGGGCTCCCCCTTTTTGATTAACTTTTTTTTAGAATTTCAAAAATCCCAACAGTGAGAAATTAGCTAACACCATGTAGTTTATCCTCGTTCTTTCGGATATTTTTTTAATGAATATATAATATTTTATGAATTTTCAAAGTGGACACATCTTGAAAAGCTGAAATTTGAGTGTGCCCCCCCCTAAATTTTTTGAAAACTAATCGAAAATTGATTTTTTTCATCATGTGTAGGATGGAGTCTAGTTCAAAAAATGTAATTTGTTTCACATTTCGATGAACAAGTAAAAATCTATCCTACAAATAGCACATGTTGGTTTTTGACCAAAAACGAAGGCATTTACAATAGAAGCTATGGATCAAAACCTTAACTAAATAAAAATGAAAAAATAATTATATATTTAGATAGCTAAGAGAGAGGTTAACACTATCACAATTCTTTTATAAATTTTCATTGAAAGATGTGCAAATGAGACGGGGATCACAAACAAAAATATGAGGAAACTTGGAACCCTTTCAAAAAATCACATCTTTTACATGAAATGGTTGTCTGGAAACCTTTGGGTCAGATGCCCAATGCAAAATCCAACCCATTGGGTTGGTATTTCCCAATGCTCACCAAATTTGGCACTCACCAAAAGGGTTGTTTCATTTGGCGCTCACCAATTTTGGTGTGTACAAAATGGGTTGTTTCATTTAGAGCTCACCAAATGTGGCGCTCACCAAATGTGGCGCTCACCAAATGGGTTGTTTCATTTGGCACTAGCCAAATTTGGCGCTCACCAAATGAGTTGTTTCATTTGGCGCTCACCAAATGGGTTGTTTCATTTGGTGCTCGCTAAATTTGACACTCACCAAATGGGTTGTTTCATTTGGTGCTCACCAAATGGGTTGTTTCATTTGGCTAGCACCAAATTTGGTGCTCGCCAAATGTCATTCATGACTTTTGGAATGTATTTTTCTAAACTCTTTCATTTTCTCTTTCTTTGCCAGGGAGACTATATACATGAAATAAACATTTAAGTATAAGTTGACATTTACATATGGACATTTAATTTCTTATACTTTAAATTATATTTCATATATATAGGTAGGATGTTTGAGAGTGGTTTTGGATCTCTAGGAGTTATAATGCAAATTCTAGTTTTTTGAAGATCTTAAAAATTTTAGACAGTCAAATTTCAATAATCAACATGTCAAATTCTACTAATCTGGAGGTTGAATTTTAGTAGTTAGCAAGTTGTATCATCTTTCTCTCTCACTCTCTCATTCTCTCCTTTTATCTACTCTCTATCTCTCCACTCCCTCTCTCTCTCTCTCCCTTCCTCCCTCTCTCCTCCCTCTCTCTCTCACACACCCCTCTATTTCCTCCCTACATATGCCTCCCTCCATCCCCTCTCTACTTATCTCTATCTCTTCTCTCTCTCTACATCTCCTTCCCTTTCTACTTATATTTATCTCCCTCTCTCTCTCTCTTTACCTACCTCTCCCTCCATCACTTTTGATCTCACCTATGTATCCCTCCCTACCTCTTTCCCTCTCTACTCTCTATCTATCCTCTCCCTCCCTCTACCTACATCTCTCTCTCTCTCTCACTCTCTATCCCTCTCTATCTCATAATTATCTCTCCCTCCCTCTCACTCTCTCCCATATATCCACCACTCTCTCTCTCTCTCTCTCTCAAACCTCTATCTCCCTCCCTAACACTCCCTCCCTCCATCCTTCCCTCTCTACTTCTCTCTATCTCTCCTCTTCCTCCCTCTCTTGACCTCACCCTCCCTCCCCTTCTTTTCATCTCTCTTCCCAATCTCTCTCACTCTCACTATTTTCTATCCCTTCCTCCCTCCCCCTCTTTCTCTCTCAATTTCTCCTT